>OW052244.1:48572210-49772210 GCA_932526585.2 Philonthus cognatus
CTGGATCAGTTCATTGAGAGCAATCACAGCATCCGATGTTGATAAGCCAGTTCTGAAACCAAATTGACTGTTGTTAAAAAGTCGATTTGTTTCAAAATATTGCAATATTTGATTTTTGATAATAATTTCGACAACTTTCGATAGGGTAGGCAGAATTGAGATTGGTCAAATTTATTTGGGTCGTTTTCATCGCCACTTTTATGAATTGGTATAATTTTTGCGATTTTGAGGCTGTCCGGAAAAACACTTGTTGTTATCATTTCATTTATAAGTTTAGTGAGAGGTAGTACTAAGTGATTGACAATACATTTTACATGGGACACAGTCAGTCCGTATACATCGTAACTTTTACTATTTTTTATGTTACCAATGGCTTCTCTCACAAGTGTGGGGTGGTTTCATCAAATTTAAAATTCAAGTACTCGCTAGTTTGGATAGAGTGACTAAAGGTTGTATCAGGTAAGGCTTTTATTAGTGATTCTGCAACATTGCTGAAAAATTTGTTGAAATCATTACTAGATATGTTGCAGTTTATTGTGTTCTTGGGTGGTTTTCTAGATTTGTTGATTAGTTTCCACAATGCTTTTTGCTTATTTGGAGCCTTGTTTATGAATTTACCCGCTTCGCGTTTTCGTGTATTTTTAATTGTATTCTTATATGTTAATCGAAAATGATTCCTTGTTAATCTTAGTTCCTCAGAAGGCTTTTTCTTATAAAGATCATTTATAGTATGCAATGTTTCTCGCATGTTTTTCAGCTCGGCATTAAACCAATAGATTTTTGTATTAGTTGATTTAAAAGTTTTTAATCTGAAGCAAATTTTTACATTATTAACAAGTATGTTATGTAGGTGGTCCCATTTATTGTTTTGGGTAGATAATAGGTCTGATACAAAGCTCCAACTCACATTTTCAATTGCATTAAAGAAATTAAATTTGCCCACTTCTGTAATTGGACGTACCGGCGGTGGTATAATTTGTTTTTCATATTTGGGAAATGATATTTTTAGCGAGATACCTATATGATCAGACAGTCTTGTATTAGTATTTTGGACGACTATTCTGTTCAAATTAATATTTGTGAAGACATTGTCTAGACAGTTTTCATTTCTCGTGTTGAATCTTGCCAATTTGTACAGTATCCACTATGCAGCATTCCATGTACCCACCGGTATTAAAATGTATATTAAAATCACCACCCAGTATGATACTGCATTCATTTACATTAAGGCGACCTAAAAGTTGCGTTAAAATCATGATAAAATCATCGAAAATTCCAGATGGAGAACGGTACACACATATAATATAACAATTCAGGTTGTACGCATATATACAGGACAGTTCACAGTTTTTTTCAACAGACAATACTGTTGAAATATTATTGTAGTTTTTATGTACGATATTTTCATCAGTAAGAATTATTGTTCCGCCATGATTACTATTTTTTCGTGCGTAGAAAGCAGCTGAGAATAAATTTCCCAACGAAGAAACATCACATTCTGCTTGCGACAGCCAATGTTCTGATATACCGATTAAATTATAGTTTTTATCGATTAAAAAAAATTTAAATTCATCTCCATTGTTACGGATTGATTGCATATTAATGAATAGTAGTTTTATTTCGAAGGGTGTTTCGTCTGGATGTTTATTAAAAAATTATTTATACGGACTTCTTCGGGCCAGATGTCAGGATTCCTTAGTTCTGCAATTCTGAGCGACGGGACTCCAACTTTGAATGAAGAGTATTCTTGCGGATGTCTCGAGTTTAGGGTTTCGCATTGGACTTCAGTGAAATTCCAGGAATTAAGGTACTTTACCAGTTCATCTTTGGTAAGGTTTGGATCCAGCATATAGACGTGTAGGTATTTATATTGAATAGCTGCTTTTATTGTACTATTCTTTGCTGTGCCAACAATAGTGCGTTGTTTGTTTCTACGAGGTTTAACCGTTTCCCATTTTGAGTTATCACCCTGGAGATTATCATCGGCTTCTTGTGCGGTGTTATTTATTATTTGGTTGAAATCATCACTGTTTCGCATTGTTTTGTCCATATCGAGTTCTATCACTTCGCTATGTTTGCTTTTTGTGCATATATCATTTTTTTGTGCTTCTTGTTATCTGCTGTAGCGTTTTCAATTGATGACCCCATTTTCGAAACGGAAAAGTTTTTAATTATTTTAATTGGGTTTGTTTGATTGCCTATATCATCTTGTGTTATTTCACCTGTACCGACGGTCGATTTAAGTGTGTTAGATTTTGCACTCTTTGTTGATAGATGTCGTGCTGCATCTTGTGTTGTTTCACTTGTAGCGACTGTTGATTTAAGTGTGTTGGAATTTGCACTCTTTGTTGATAGATGTCATGCTGCATTGTTTACATTATTTTGTAACAAGGTAATTGTATTTTTGAGAATTTGAATTTTATCACGAAGTTCCGCTACCATTTCATCTTTGTGGTTGATGATTTCGTGAAGAAACTTGATCTCTATATCTTTTACAGACATACCTGTTGTTGCCTCTTCAGAAGTAGGGCTAGGTGACAGATCTTGATCCATACAGCAATTTATTGTGATAATTTCTACCTTCTTCTTTTTCTTCAGACATGAAGGGTGATACACTGTATTGCACTTTATACACTTGGGCCCGTTTTGAGCCATCACTTTACAAGAGCAAGGTTTTGTTAAATCTAGATTTGCTTGAACAGACGCCATGTTGCGCTATATTTCTTTTCTTAAAATGATTAAAATATTTTCTTTTAGTTATAAACAACAATTGTACCCCATGTTAACTTTTGTTGTCGTTCAAATTTGAAACAATTTTTTGTTTTAATTAATAAATTAAACACTCTTCTACAAAATGTTTATTGTTAGATGGACATAAACATGTTAGAATTCTTTATTTTAGCTTTCAAGTTTAGTGAAACAAGTACTTACATTATGACATTTTCGCAAAGTTGATTTTTTGGCTTAATTATATGTATTATTAATTTCTACTTAGAAAGCGAAAAGAAAGATATCGAACATTGTTATGTCCTTCAAGCATTGTATATATCGTAGAAAAAATACTGGTTTATCAATAAAACCAATTCAAATTTGTACGACAACAAATGTTAACATGGGTCACACTTTTTACCATGTAAATACCTATGGCCACACTTAAATAAAACGCAGTGTATATTGAAATGCCAAAACTTGGTAGTAGAATATTGCAAAAATATTAAAACCACTATACTTTTCTTAAACCTGCAACTAATTTGTATGAATTATTCTTTGTAAAACAAATTTTTTATAGATTGTGGAAAGTATTGCACTTTTAATATTTTTGATTACAATATATTAAATACCGGTATAGACTCTAGAGGAGATCCTTGGGGAGCACCAGGTTTTTAATGTTTCTTTTCCAGAAATTTATTTTCCGTTTCGTATTGTATGATTTTTTTTCAGATGCTTTGTTTCCATCGTTGTTTTCCTTTATTATTATCTATCCAACTCAATGAAAAAGTGTCTTTGTGCAAGAATAGAGATTACATGAATGCATATTTGACAGAAAACTCTGGTGCGAAAGTTGAATCGGTATTGTCGATGATGTTTGTTCAAGATACTTTAAAATCAGAGGTAAATATATCGTCTCTTTTTGCATAGATAAATATCGTCCCACTGAGCAAACACAATTAAGTAATGGGCCCGTTCATCAGAGACAACAGATGGACGTTTACTGCCAACTGTTGGAGAATTCTCTGATGACCGGATTGTTAATCGTGCACGTGTTTGAGATTTTTGCAGTCGTACGAAATAGGCCGACCGAAGTACCGTTCATTAGTTACCAACATACATCACAAACAAATCCAAACATGTTGAATGTTGAACATTTTGATGAACCGGTCCAATGTTTCAATAACATTAAAACAACGTTTAATGTTGCTACAGTGTTGATATAACGTTATTTGTTTCTTTTTTGCTCAATGGGGTATGTTCAATAGAAAAAAACCTTTAGAGTGCCATGGAAAATATTATAGGTAGGCAACTCTGAAATTATATATCGAGTGTCTATAAACTGTCAACATCGAAGTAGGTTCTGACTTCAGAAACATACGCCGTAATTACACCAATAATTAAATTTATTTGACGTTTTCAAGATTTACCGAATCGTATGACTTAATCTAAGATATGTAATTTGTTTTTCAAAGCGACCGAGATGCCGACAGTTTATAGACACTCGTTATTATAATTATTATGTCTGATGTTTTATATGTCAATTCCTTAAACGTGTAGCCAACCTAAATTAAAAAAAAAAAGAACAGCCTTATTAATAGACGTTGGTATACAACTTTCACACGGATCTAACGTTGATATTAACATTTTAGTAGCCTACTATTAATGCCTGTAATTAAAAATATTATAGTGTGATAACCTTAGTTTAATGCACAAGATCCTTCTACCTTAAACATAATATCAATAGTTACAGCAAAACAGGGTTATTTATAATTCATTTAATTATAATGCTATAAATTATAAATCTACATACCTATTCAGTATATTTCAAAACTCAGGGTTAATCGGCGTTTTATACGGGTGGCGCATGAAGTAAAATTTCGAGTTTAGAAAAGCCTAAAAATTTGGTTTGGTCGCTCCGCGCTTCGCGCTACGCGATAAAACCCAATTTTCAGGCTTTTCTAAACTCGAAATTTTATTTAATGCTTAGTCTGGGAGTGGAAAACACTCTTTCGAAATAAATTTGAACCGGATAATGCAGCAGAGGAAACACATTTAGGCAATAATATAACAAATCAAAACAATCATAATCTCTAAATTACCTAATTAGAATGAAGTTTGCAACACATGAAAACGCAATGTTGCCACGTTCATTTTATCAATAGTTTAAAACTAACTAATAGCACGTACAATATGTTCTATTAGTACGAAATGTCTCACTGAGCAAACACAATTAAGTAATTTTTCATCAACATTAAAACAACGTTTAATGTTGCTACAATGTTGATATAATGTTATTTGTTTGTTTTTTTCTCAGTGGGGTTAGTATCGTGTTTGTACGCGTCTAGTATAAATGAACTAGCATTAAACTATAATGATATTAATAGAAATTCTTTTGAGAGTGATTTTATTTAAGAAACTGTTATATTTAATAATGTTTAATTGCAGAGAAAATTATTTATAGATACATTTTCTTTGGAAAAATTGTCGTTTTAAATAATTGGTTATCAACTATCGTGTAGTAAAAGTAGACATCTTTTACAATACGATAGTTGATAATCAAATACAGAAATTTTTTTAAGGTATTTCAGGCATATACTATAAATATTACGTTATTTAAAAAGATTTTAATTTAATTCTTTAAACGAGGGTTTTCCAATCCCAGACTAAGCATGGAGTAAAATTTCGAGTTTAGAAAAGCCTGAAAATTTGGATTGGCTGCGTAGCGAAGCGGAGCGGCCAATCCAAATTAGGCTTTTCTAAACTCGAAATTTTACTTCATGCGCCACACGTATAAAACACTAAAATATTGTAAAGTTTAAAATATAAGGCTTTAGCAATCTAATATGTAGATATGAATAAAACGTCAAATTTTGCGCTGAACAAATTGTTTAAAACAGTGATTATAGGCAACCCAATAACTATAATGTATATTAGGTTGCCTATAATGGTTGTTGTATGTGTGTGTTTTTTTTAACTTCACTGTAAATCAGTGTTGCTAAGCGTGGCGCATGAAGTAAAATTTCGAGTTTAGAAAAGCCTAATTTGGATTGGCCGCTCCGCTTCGCTACGCGGCCAATCCAAATTCTTAGGCTTTTCTAAACTCGAAATGTTACTTCATGCTTAGTCTGGGAGTGGAAAACACTCGTTAAAAGCCTCAAATTAACCAGTTTATAACAACAAATTTCCGCAAATTTAAAAAACGCTGTAATTATTAAGGATATGTATACTCGAAAGAGAAATGCACTGTATTTAAAATGACAATTTTTCGAAAGAAAATGTATCTACTAATAATTTTCGTTACAATGAAACATTATAAACCTAATTTGACAGTTTCTTAAATAAAAATAAATATTTGTTGAGTACAAATCTTTTATTCAATTTGAAGCTCAGCCAAAGAAATGATAATTAGATTAAGTTTTCAAAGAATCAACGGATCTATTAAGTGTTTTTTTAATCTCTATATTTGAGGTAGAAGTTACTGTGTTAAAAACAAAGTAAGAAAGACGTGATCGTAAATAATTAATTTTTAGGTCGAAAATAATCTACCTTTGGCAAAGTGGGCTGATTCCATCTGGCCAGAACCTTTGGGGACATGCGCTAACGATTTTTGGATTAGTTTTATGTCGAATGAAACAACTGTAGCAACAACTGGAGGTAATATATTATTACAAAAAATAGTAACAAAAAAAAATAAAAATATACGAACATTTTTTGTTTTTTTCTTGAATTAATTTCTCATCTGGCGCTTGGTGAATCATATTACAATATGTAAAGTTATTTAAATTAAAAACACTTGGTATTGTTTCACAAATTAAATCGTTATTCTGACTAGTTTCGGTTTGTTTGACCATTTTCAAAGAAATGAAACTAGTCGGAATAAAGTTTTAATTTGTGAAACAATACCAAGTGTTTTTAATTTTAATAACTTTAGATACGAACATTATCGTAATTTTATATAATATGTTTAAAGTAATAATAATTTATTGTGGAAGTGATTACGTGGTGATAAATATTAAACACGTTCATTTAATTTTTAAATAAAAGTAAATCGAGATAATAAAACACATATTAAGTTTCTTAAATGTAAACACTCGCAAGTTTTGTTTTAAATTTTTCAATCTTGGAGGCAGAAGGAAATACTAATACCCACTGAGCAAAAAACAAACAAATAACATTATATCAACATTGTAGCAACATTAAAGGTTGTTTTAATGTTGATGAAACATTGATAATAATAATAATCTTTATTGCTCAAACGAAAAAGAACAATACAGGATAAAATCAAAAACATACACAGGCATTACAAAAATACAATATTAACAAAAAAATAAATATAAATCCTAACACTAAACTCAAGTGTATATAGAGCTGGGCGGTACTTAAGTACAGATACTCAAAATATATAACAATTCATACTTTACACTAGTTGAAATTTTATTCTGTTTAGGTCCTTTGATGAGGAAAATTTTGACAGATACGAAAAACAAAATCGACGAAAAACCCTCTTCAAGCTTACCGAGTAGAAAGTTATTTATTTATGCAGCCCACGAATACAGCATTTATTATTAACAATGCTGAAAAATTACAACAACAATTTCTCATATTATCTCGATTCTATATTACTTGAAGTCCACAAAATAAACGATATTTACGGATTTAAGGTAGGAATTTTTAAAAAAGAACGTGCATTAATTTTCAATGGGAATCATATGATTTTAGATATTTTTTGATCATCAGGATGGGAACGGTTTGCGACAGCTGGGAGTGCCGAAATGTGGATTATTTTGCCCCGTGGATGATTTTTATAAAATGATGTTGGTTTATTTGAACTCAAAACCGTGTCCTTTATAATATTTGTTTTATAAATAAATTCCACGTACTTATTTATATACCGGGTGTTGACTTTGCGGACGCAACATAGGAAATCCCATGTACATTTTGAAATGTTCAAATATTGGCTCCCCTGTTGATTTTAGAAACAAAATCTATGTACCTTTTTTGTAGAGGGAAAAATTCTGAATTAATTCATATTAACGTGTATCACTTTAAAATTCTCTAAGTTAGAATAATTAAGAAAAAGTAACGTGATTTTATAAAAGTAATGACATGCCATGAAATTGAAACAACAATTGCGGATGTCATAATAGCAAAAGATATCGCTGTCACTTGATTGAAGTAAATGTTTTTAAAATAATTTACCTTACACAAGAAAAAATCCTCCTAATTAAGTAGCAAAAGATATCGCTGTCACTTCATTGAAGTGAATGATTTCGAAATGATTTACACTACACAAGAAAAAATCCTCTTAATTAAGTGGTATTATGCAGATCACAGTTATCAGGATGTTCGCGATATATTTTCTGTCATTAATCAAGTGACAGCAATATCTTGTGCTATTTTGACATCCACAATTGTTTCAATTCCATGGTATGTCATTATTTTTATAAAATCACATTACTTTTTCGAATTATTTTAACTTTGACAAACGTAAAGTATTAAGTGTGAACATTAATAAATTCAGATTTTTTCCCTCTACAAAAAAGTTAACTACATCTTGTCTCTAAAATAAATAGGGGAGCGAATATTTATTAAACACTTCAAAATCAACTTGCGTCCGCCAAGTCAACACCCGGTATATATATTATATATATATAAACATCTTTGTTGTGTAATATTACATTTCTATACATTTATTAATATTATATATCTACATTTTAAATGAAAGGCTATCGACCATTGGTCTTTCAGCCTAAGTCCTTGTCAATGATTTGGTTCATTGCCTGTCTGTTAGTCATGATTCACGTAAGATGTTATGATTTGATGATTAATGATTTGTGGGTGTGAGAATTTAGGGGGTTATTTATTTATTTACCCGTTTTTGTTGTATTAACAACATAGCAGAAAATATTGTATAATATTACATTTCTATGCATTTATTATTATTATATATCTACATTTTAAATATAAGGCTATCGACCATTGGTCTTTCAGCCTAAGTCCTTGTCAATGATTTGGTTCATTGTCTGTCTGTTAGTCATGATTCACGTAAGATGTTATGATTTGATGATTGATGATTTGTGGGTGTAAGAATTTAGGGGGTTATTTATTTATTTAATCGTTTTTGCTATATTAACAACATAGCAGAAAATGCCTTCTTTAAATTTTAATTAACCAATAATTGGGACCCCTCTCCGTAGAGACAACAGTTGGCAGTTTTTTCTGATGACCGGATTGTTAATCGTAAACGTGTTTGGGATTTTTGCAATCTTACGAAATAGACCGACTGGAGTACCGTTCATTAGGTGCCAACATACACCACAAACAAATTCAAACATGTTGAATATTAAACATTTTGATGAACGGGCCCATTGATTTTCACAGGGATAGTATTGATTTCGTGAAGATTTTTGAATCGAAATGTTAGTAGATATACCCATTTTGTATGCGTTTGTCCTACAGACTAAACCAATTGAGATATTAAAATGACACAATAAACTTGAGCTTATTATTACAATTTTAGGAACTAAAAAGCTTTTGGTCAAAATTTTGAAACCAAGTGGTACTTCTCTTAGTGTTTTCCAGATATTTTTCGAACGTCTGAAAATGTACATACGAAGAAGAAAAAATCCCGGTATTGATTTATGGCTGATCAAACAAAAAATCATTTTAAATCCAAAAATATTTATAAAAATGTACTGTAAAAAAGAATATCGTAATATACAAGAGGATTTTTATATATTTTATATAAAATTATATTATCTTATATTTATAATAAACTCCTGTTTGGTAATATCAAAGAACTTTATTGGATTGTAATATAGAGTTTATTAATAACATGTGAGCTGAAGTTTTTGCCTAACATAAAATACAGAGAGATTGCAAATAATATAACAACTTATTTACAATCTTTCTATATTTCATGTTAGGCAAAAAGTTCAGCTTAGATGCTATTAATAAACTTTATATTACAATCCAATAATGATATTTACTATTACCAAACAGAGGTTTATTATAACCCCACAATCAACATTTATTTAGAGATTTTTTTGTTAAATAACAAAATTTATATACAAGGAGTTTATCTTGAAGTATACATACCGCAATATACTGTATATGTTGTAAATCTTAAGATTCGTTTTCACAAACATTTAAAATTGAAGCCTTAAACGAGTGTTTTCCACTCCCAGGTTAAGCATGAAGTAAAATTTCGAGTTTAGAAAAGCCTGAAAATTTGGTTTGGTCGCGTAGAGCTACGCGACCAAACCAAATTTTCTGGGTTTTCTAAACTCGAAATTTTACTTCATGCGCCACGCGTATAAAACGCTGATTTCAAGTGAAGTTCAAAGAATACTACTAAAATAGTAAGACGTATATTCTGAACTTCACAATTATAGAGTTTTATATTGTCACGATTGTTAAATGATTAGCCTAACATTCCTGCCTGTTATAGAAAATGTTAACAATTATTTTGTATGAATAACAAGTTTGCAAAAAATTAAAGTAATATTTCCAACTTTATAAGATTTCAATTGTCCAAAGTGTTCATAAATCTAAATAATTTAATTTGAAATAAAATTGCAGAAGCTTAGAATTAAAGTCAAACTACACCCTCGGAGCAAACACAATTAAGTAATGTTTTATCAATAGTAAAACAACGTTTAATGTTGCTACAATGTTGATATAACGTTATTTGTTTATTTTTTGCTCAGTGGGCATGTATATAAATTTACTTTACTTACAATTATTTAGAAATGCAATTACTATACATTTGCTGTTTCTCTATTTCACAAGAAAAAGGAGCAAAACACATAGTTTTATAAAAATCAATAGAGGTTGCAGCTATAGAAAATAACACACTTTGTTGTAATTTATAAAAAGGAATCATTGTACTGAAAATGGAATTTCCGGAGAGCTCAAAATTAACAAAAATTAAACACATGCGAAAAACAATCGTTTCTTTTAAGAAGCTCTAGTATTCTTAAAATAAAAGATAGATTTTTGCATGTGGTTAATTTTTGTTAATTTTCCCACTGAGCAAATACATTTATGTAATGTTTCATCAACATTAAAACAACGTTTAATGATGTTACAATGTTGATTAAACGTTATTTGTTTGGTTTTTGCTCAGTGGGTTGAGCTCTTCTGTAATTTTATTTTCAATACAAAGATTCCTTTTTTTTCAATATATTTATTAGAAATAAAACTATAAAAGCATAAAAATATCATAGAGATTGTTGAGAAATTATTTAAAAAAAAAATTTTTTTTTAAAATATATTTTTACATTATAATAACTTTTTGCCTAAAAACAATATTGGCAATGCGTATATGTATACTGTTGTATAAAATTATGGTTTTGTACAATAAAATTATCAAATAAAGCCAATAAATACGAAATAACTGATGCACAAAATAAAATAAAATGCATTTAAAATACAGACAAAATGTGTCTGTTTTTTTAAACGATAATAAAAAAAAAGTGTCAATTCAAAAAACGTAAAAGTTTCTGATGTAAACTGGTTTAGATAATGAGGGGGCGGTAAAATTAGTTTTGCACCCTTTAAACTATAATTTAGAGATTATATTACACTGTTTTTGCTAATCTTTGTAAAGGTTTGTTTCTTCTGCTGAATTTCCACACCTCGATAAAGCATGAAGTAAAATTTCGAGTTTAGAAAAGTCTGAAAATTAGATCTTGCTGAGCAACCAAACCAAATTTTCAGGATTATCTAAACTCGAAACTTTACTTTATGTTCCACGCGTATAAAATACTGATAAAAGATTTAATGAACTTATAAAAGTGCTTCTAATCCTTGATTAAGCATGAAGTAAAATTTAGAGTTTAGAAAAGCCTGAAAATTTGGATTTGCAGGCGTGCGAGCAGTCGCGCCGGCAAATCCAAACTTTTAGGCTTTTCTAAACTCTAAATTTTACTTCACGCGCCACGCGTATAAGACACTGAAATATTGTAAAGTGCAAAATCAGTATTTTTAGGTACGTATGTAGATTTATGATTTATAGAATTAAATAAATGTATGTCGTGCCTGAAATCTGAAATACTCTTAGTTTCTGGCACCACATATATTTATTTAATTCTATAAATCAAAAATCTACATACGTATTAAATTAATATTTATAAACTAACAATAGCAGTCTACTAAAATATTTCAATAATACGAAAATGTGTATATCAATTAAAGCTGTATGTACATGACTATTCATCAGATTTTTTTAATTTTCTACATTAGCTTTTGAGATACAACACAAGCTTACATTTCTATGGGGATGGAGAACATCTAAATAAAACTTCTCCTGTATTTTGTTATATTGTCTCCAACATGTAACATAACATTGATTTATACAGTGCGATCATTTAAATTATGATTTAGAGTAGGCGGCGCGGCATTCTTTTTGTGTGGTTGTCCAGACTGCCAATTGAATGATGGAATAAATTTTAGGTTATGCTATACTATGGGCCCGTCCATCAGAGACAACAGTTGGGAGTTTACTGCCAACTGTTCCGGAATTCTCTGATGACCGGATTGTTAATCGTGAACGTGTTTGGGATTTTTGCAATTGTACAAAATAGACCGACCCTCTACCATTCATTAGATACCAACATACATCACAAACAAATCCAAACATGTTGAATGTTGAACATTTTGATGAGCGGGTCCTATGTGTTAACAGTCAGTTGTGCCAATCTAATTTAAAACTCAAAGCCTACTCTAAATCTTTTTTTAAACGATCGCACGATACCGAAAACATCTAATGTAATGTTTTTTTTTCAAATTTACTGTTTAATTTTAGACTTGATAATGATTTAAGGTCAAGACACTGAAATTACCTATTTGAATATAGACCAGTTTTTTATTAATTTCAGGTGTAATTTCGATGAGAAAAAAAAAAACACATATTTTCAAATTTTGAAGAATATATTCAACGAGCCTTATATTTAAAAATGCAATTACGGTTTTTGTCATAACTTATTTCTGCAATCAGATCACGGGTTAATTTTAACGATCGCATAATCAGAACTTGGCGAGAGTTTGAAAATGTATGAGTTCATCGCCTCATCTCCAAAAATATAAACTGCAATGTTTACCAACACACATTAACGAAATGTTTATTCTTGCCGAAATTACACCCAGACACACAAATAAAAAACAAATCGTTAAAAATTAATGAAAAACCGGTCTATATTTAACAAGGTAATTTCAATGTCTTAACCTTGAATTATTATCTATTCAAAATTAAACAGTAAATTTGAAAAAAAACATGACGAATTATCCGATTTTAATGTAGAACGTAGAATTCAATTCATTCAACTATTTTGATCAAACTAAGAGATAATATTAAGAAATGAACGAAATTAATTTTGCTTAGATGTGAGAAATAAATGAGATAGAGTGATTGGAAATAGGAATTGTAAATTACCCGACTTATTCAATTACCGGTTATCAAGGCCGTAGCCAGGGGGGTTCGCCCCCCCCCCCCCGAAATTTTCAAAATTTTAAATGTTTGTAATTAAAAGCGGCCCTGAAAAAGCAAAAACAATATTTTTACCAGTGGAAATAGAAATTGTAAATTAACCGACTTATTCAATTACCGGTTATCAAGGCCGTAGCCAGGGGGGTTCGCCCCCACCCCCCGTAATTTTCAAAATGTTAAATTTTTGTAAGTAAAAGCGGCCCTGAAAAAGCAAAAACAATGTTTTTACCAGTAACCTTCCCTTCCCCGACATTTTTTTTAGCTACGGCCTTGCCGGTTATTATACAAAATCATCAATAATTAATTGCCTATACTTATTTTTTTTTTATTGATGCATCATATGTCTTATTTCAAATACTTCGCAGCGTGTTTAAATTCAATATTAAAACACGCGCGTGTTTTAAAGTTGCTAAGGACAACAACGTCAATTCAAACTTAAAGTCAAACATAAATGTCACTATCTATTAAACTTTAATAACTCGTTCATTTTATTTATAATAAATATTGAATATACAATCTGTATTATTTGAAAAATTAATATTTCCGTGCTTTAACTCGGAATCAACATTGCTCACATGAACATTGGTAACTGATTTACTTCCAGATGTGCATGCATTCGTATTTCCGCTAATAGCATTTGATATAATATTGGAAACACTGTTTTTATTGTTGATGGACTCTTCGACATATCCAGTAGCCACCGATGCCGATTTCCAACCAACTTGCCGCTGTATTTGATCTATAGTCATCCCACCGTTGGCCATAATAGTTGCAGAAGTACGCCGGAACGCATGTCCTGTGTACTTCTTTGGTTCGTCTAAGTTAAGGAAAAGTGCAATTTGAAATGGGCATAAACCAAAACTATTAATACCCACTACTTGTTTAGTACACTTTCCCTTATCAAAGCGTAAGAAAACACGGTCAGTACTCACATTTTGAGGACGCAACAACAAATATTTCTTAATAAACCCAACGTAGGGTATACCATTACTGTCAGCGACAGTAAAACGCCGAGCCTTTTCTGTCTTAGACGGACGTATGAGAATAAGGTATTACCCTCTTCCTTAATGTCGGATAAACGCATATCGCACAATTCGCATCTGCGACAAGAACCAAAGATTTCAAAAATGGCAACAACTTTCAAAAACAAATACGTTATATCTGAAGCATCTTCAAAAAACTTTCTTAAATCTTCCTCTCTAAAGGCATAGGACTTTTTTGCGTTACAATTCTTACTAATCGCCTTCATAAATGCTTGCACTTTTCCAAATGATTTGATATCCACTCCCTGTTGTAATCGTAACATACATTGTAATTTGGAATGTATGGCCCACATTGTGGACGACTTGTACTTCTCTGACAATTCCTGTAAGTACGCAAGCATAACTTGTTCTGTTACACTGGCAACTTGGCATTCTTCCATCCATTTAATCAAACGGTTGTACTCTTTTTTGTAGGCTACTTCCGACTTTTGCGGAATCAACCGATTCTCAGCTTTAGCGCTCAAGCTATCAATCTTTGATTGCATTTTCAAAGGGTAATGACAAACTGATGAGAAATTGATAATTTGTTTATTTCACACCTTGACAACCAAAGGTACATTGATTCCGTCATCTTAAACATGCTCGAAATTTCAAAATTTCGGGCCAATTTATGGTCTTTAAATGCATCAATAAAAAAAAATAGCGTAAAGTATGCGTGGATATCTGGTCTTTAAAGCACTTACTCTATTGCAAGCACTCCGGCTGGCGCCGTCGTGCTTGCAAAATCGTGCGTGCTTTAAAGACCTAAATATCCACTTATACTTTAATATACTATTTTCTCAACAAAAAAGTGAAATAATCAATATTTTTCTGATAAAATCTTGATTTGTTGTTTTACATTTTGATAAAAAAAGTTATAGATTCTATTAAACATTGAATTGTTTGTTTTAATATAAGTGAAAACAAAATTTAGTCCGTGCAAAAAAATACATTAGTCGACTAAAATTATAAAAAAATACAAAAAATTTGTGTGATCATTTTGCCAATCGCAATGAATCCAAAGAAATGTCACATTTTCGAGAAATTCGTGCAGATTGGTATGAAGTAGATAAACTTTGTGTAATTGTGAAAACGTATTACATTACATTAATTATAACACTTGTCTCAATAACAAAAGAAGCTAAGCAAATTAAAATAAAATAGCAGAACATAATATGTAAATAAAATTGCCAACTAAAAAAAAAGAGAGTTCAGTGTTTGGTAACAAACCTTAGACTAAAACTGATTCAGGACGAATTGACCAAAATCTATGTAGCTTTTTATTTTTTGCTTTAATTATGTAATTATAACAAAATACACATTAAAACATAATTAACAATGTTAGTTTATATTAACAATTCCATTAAATGTTTACGTTTTTTGTCATTTTTTTTTTAATATTCATATATATATATACACTGGCGAAAGAAATTAACGCATCATTTGTGATTTTTTTGATATCTTGGAATCGAGTTTTCTTTGAACACAAACATATTTTTACAATAAGATATCTTATCAAGCATGCTGTTTTACATGTTGTGTTTTGTCTTTTGTTCTCATGGTTTTCTGTCAATAAATAAAATGAAGCACTTTTCATTATTCTGACTGTAAGAGTTTGTTTTCAAGTAATTGTTAAAATTAAGTGCTAAATAGTTAAGAATGAATATGGATAGACGTCCGAATCTTAATTTAAGCAGTGAAGAAGCTGTGATTGTGGTTACACTTGCAGAAGAAGGTAGGAGTCAGCGTTACATCAGTCAGCGTCTTGGTGTTAATCAATCGACCGTATCCCGTGTCTTGAAGAGACATCGGGAAACTCAGGCATACTCAAGAAGGCCAGGACAAGGGAGAAAAAGGGCCACAACTGCTGTTCAAGACCGTTTTTTAATGATGCAGACGTTACGCGAACGGTTTATTACGGCTCCTAGGTTACAAAATATGCTCGCAGAGATCCACAATGTTCATGTAAGTTCCGTTACCATCAGAAAAAGGTTACGTGGTTTTAATTTAACTCCGTAAACAGCGGCAAAAGGACCACAATTAACCGCAGACCATCGCAGAGCCAGGTTAACATTTGCGCAAGAACATGTAAACTGGTTACAGGCCGATTGGGCTAATGTTATGTTTAGCGACGAGTCCAGATTTTGTCTTTACGGCAGTGACAGACGAATGCATGTGTACAGACGGCCAGGTGAACGTTATGCGCAGTGTAACATTGTTCCGACTGTTATGTTTGGTGGAGGCTCTGTTATGGTGTGGGGTGGTATCACTTTAGAGGCTCGTACGGAGTTGGTGGTCATACCAAGAGGAAGCATCAAGGCAGCGTCTTATATTGCAAACATTTTAGAACCATCCGTAATGCCTTTTGCTCCCTTTGGAGGAAACGATTTCCTGTTTATGCATGACAATGCAAAACCACACAGTGCCCGAATTGTACAACAGTATCTTGACCTAGTGGGTATCAACACAATGCAATGGCCAGCCAGGAGTCCCGATCTTAATCCGATCGAACACCTATGGGACGCGATGGGCAGACGCCTTAGAGCACTTCCTCGGCGTCCAAGCAATCAACAAGAGCTTGGACAAAGATTGCAGGAAATTTGGGAAGATATTAACCAGGATGAAATTGGATCATTAATTAATAGTATGAGCCGTCGCTGTCAGGCAGTTATTCGAGCAAGAGGAGGAAACACTAGATATTAAGTCTTATAATCACATGTTAACTTTTTTCCTCTTTTTATTTATGACAATATTTTAGTCATTAATACAAAAAAAATGTGTTGAAAATCATTATTATAGTTCAGTTGGTTTTTTTGTTATTTTTTTTGTTTTTAAACATCAAAACTTCATTTTTAAATTAAAAAAATTAATGTGATGCGTTAATTTCTTTCGCCAGTGTATATATATTATTGATTTTGATTTGTTTGACTATTTTTTATTAATTTGGCGATTTCTTTCAAATCACTTCTATAAGTTTTGTCGATTTAGAAAAATTATTAGTAAAAATGTTATAATTTGTTTATTAATAAAAAAAATATTTTCAGTTATTATGTTAAATTTATATTTAACATAATAACTGAAAATAATTTTTTTACACATCTTTATTGTGCACTGAATTTGTTTTTATTGAGCACACGATATATGAATTCGTTATTATAAAAATCAATTAAAGTTAAATTAAAATGTCTAAAAGATATATAAAAATTACAGTTTGTTTATTTTTACATTTATTTTAAGATCCTTGGGTATCAGGTTCAGCCTTGTATAATTATATTTGTACATGAAATGGTCAATAAATGATTTATTATTATTATTAATTCCATCACACTTTTAATGTTTCTTAAAATGATTAAACTTTAATAAGGGTTTTCACTCCTTGATTAGGCATGAAGCAAAATTTCAGGCTTTATCATTGTTTTATGTTTTATGAAATGGATAAACTATGTAAAAAAAAAAAACGAAGGAAATTAAAATAAAACAAGAAATGATACAGATTGGTAATTCTGTTACACTTTTAATATTTTTAAAATTGCTGTTGACTAAAATATAGCAAAATACAAGCAGTTTGTATTTCCATTCAAATTTAATGAAACCACGAATTGTTTGTACTTTAAATATGAATTTATTGAAATGATTTTCATTAATTTTATACAATTATTTTAATAAATAATTTAGGTTGATAATTTTAGCTTAACACTGGGGAAATTATTTTGTGTGTTCATTGTTGGAATATTTAGCATGGGCGGTTTTCAATCCATTTTGTTTGAATAACATAAATTATTCATACCTAATTAATTACTCTGCTCGATTTAGGGCAATTAAATGCTACTCAGGTAATTTTAATTAAAAAAAAAAATATGGGAAAATATTAAATATCTCCAAGTTGCCGAATGATCCTCTCTAAGAATCCTTACTAAACTTAGACATCCTAACATTCCTCTCCACAATCCTTCCAATTAATACTTTTACAATTCCACTTAAATCACACCCATATCCCAACGTCTAACCAGGCTTACTAAAAAGTTCGCAAATAATCCCTATAATCAACCCCTTCTTAGGAAGTTCTGTATCCCCTAAAATCCTAATATCCCTCTTAAATACAAATATCCTACTCTCACACCTCATAAATTCATTAGTTTGCTCCAAAACAGTTAAGCTAGCTAGCACAGACATTTCATTGCACATCACCATAAATTCAGACAGGGCAGAAAGACCTTTGGTCGATAGCCCGGACAGACTAATACATAATATATGAAATATCTTCATTATTATTTTAATCAAATTATTATGCAACTTTAAATTTATGCACAACATTTATTTAGAAATACATATAAAGTATCGCATGTTCAATAAAATAAAACCTCTAGAGTGCCATGGAATATATTGTAGGTTGGCAACTATAACTTATAAATTATAATTATTATGTCTGACGTTTTATATGACAATTCCTAAAACGAATAGCCCTAGGTGTAGGTCTTGGTTCTTTTTCAGGATCCTTTAACTATTTGCATTTTGCACTCCTTTCTCTATTATCCTATTGGACTGTGCATAGTACGGACTGCTTGTCACCTGTTTTAAATTATCAGCCCTGGAATTTTTCTGGTGTCCAAAAAAATGTTTTGTACACTTCATATTATTTATTACTATCTCAGGTATATAAGAGTTTTTCTTTTAAGTATACATATCTCAATATTCTGTATACGTTATAAATCTTCAGATATTCGTTGTTTTTACAAATATTTCAAATTCAACTTTCAAACGAGTGTTTTCCACTCCCAGATTAAGCATGAAGTAAAATTTCGAGTTTAGAAAAGCCTGAAAATTTGGTTTGGTCGTGTAGCGCGTAGCGCTACGCGATCAAACCAAATTTTCAGGCTTTTCTAAACTCGAAATTTTACTTCATGCGCCACGCGTACTAAACACTCATGTGATGTGATGTTCAGAATACACGTTTTTAGCAAACAAACGATTACCAAAAAATTCCAGCTCATGCATAGATGCATGTATATTTAAAAGAAAAATTCCCAGTATGTTTACCAAATTTTAGTGGTTGCAAATGCCATCGTTAGGGCCGAAAGGGATAGAATTCGTTAATTTCGGAGGGGATGAATTGCCTGCCATTGTCCGAATGTAGATCTTCATGAATTGCGTGTCTTAGATGCCTCTATCATACTTAAGATTATGTCCTTGCTGTTCATGGTCTTAAGTTTATATACCTCAGGATATTATGAGTATACATCCTAAAGCACCAAGTATTTTCCCTTCGAAAATACCCGATGTTCACAATCGATGGTAATTTTGGTGTTTCTCTGGACATTATCGGTTCTGTTTTCAGTCTTTTCTAAACTCGAAATTGTACTTAATGCGCCACGCGTATAAACACTGAGTTCAAGTGAGGTTCAAATATACATACATTTCGCAATATTTTTATGTTTTATACGCGTGGCGCATGAAGTAACATTTCGAATTTAGAAAAGCCCAGAAAATTTGTCTCGGGTCGCTGCGCGACCCTCGACAAATTTTCACGGGGCTTTTCTAAACTCGAAATTTTACTTCATGCTTAGTCTGGGAGTGGATAACACTCGTTTAAAGCTTCAAATCAAACTCTTTAAAAATACAACGAACGTTGAATACTTAAAAGAAAAATACCTTGTGTATTTCAAATACTACTTAATAAATTATCAATAATTCTTCAGCTAATCTTATTCTCAATAAAAACGCAGTTATAATCCTTTCTTCACTTTTTATTATTATTATAATCCCCAAGTAACACACTTAATTAGTGTGTTTAATTAAAAACACGGTAATTAATCCCCATAATTTTGTTTTCCTGTAGAAAGTCGCGCTTCCATATTGTTGTAACTCCAATTAGACGAACCAACAAATAATGTCACTGCCACTGTCGATGTCGTCACGCGATTATTTTGTTGTTTTGCATAGACACATAGATGGGGCTTTCACTTTTAGGAAAATGAAAAATTTCGGATGGGTAAAAGTTCAAGAGGATGCTCACGAATTAATAGAGTCGGTATACAAATTTGAAGCGCTTTCACTTCTGCGTAAACAAATGAGGAAGCGAGGATGTTAATTTCCGTTTGTATTTTACTTTTTTCATCGTGCATTAATTATTCCGATATTTTTAGTTATTAATTAATTTGATACTTCTGTCTTATATTTATAAATCTCCTGTTAGTATTATTTGTATAGTATTTTTAATACCCATTTGGAATAACCCCATCCTTATTTATCAATCATGAATCAGATGAAACAAAAAATTACCAACAAAAATGAACGTCGATTACTAAAAAGATATTACGTCAAAAGTTTGATGTCTGTTAATGTCATTAAATAACCCAAAAATACACTACCAAAATGCGATATTCCGATGAATCCAAGAAGCTAATACTTAATGTAGTAAGTTATTTTCAAAATGAATTAGGATCTCGATTTAAGGCAATTCAAAAAGCGACCGAAGTCCTAAAAGTTCCACAAAGCACATTATACAAACTACAAGATAAAAACAGATCAACGGATTTCGAATTTAGAGGGAATATTTCCCTGGGAAAAACTCGAATTACGAAGAATACTCGAAATTCTTTAAGGAAAGTGACTTACAAAATGTTTGCCCGAAAGAAACATATTACTTCAGAAACTATTCACTGACAATTTATGGAAGAATTATCAGAAATTGAGATCTCGAAAAGTTCTTTATATTTGGGAATTAAGAAAATGGGCTGTAGCTTCAAAAAGCAGGACGGAAAAAAATGTATTAGAAATGCCTGGAATCAGGTTGAAGAGAATTTTATTTTTAAATAAATATCAAGTTGCTAAAAAAGAGAACATTTGTATAATGTTTTGTGGAACGATTAGTTGTATTATAATATCGTAACAGGATAACGTCCACATAAATTATTATATTCCATATTATGTAATTCATTAATATCTGGGATCCTACGCCGCTACTGGTTGTTTTGAATATCAAGTTACTCCACAAATGCCCTAAGAATAATAGTTTAGATGTCGGCTATTTGACATGACAAGTTCCTAACCTAATTTTGTGTGTGTGTTCAAGAAGCTGCATACGTTAAGTCACTAAATCAACTGTTACTTCTAAATAGGTATTAAAAATACTATAATTGTTTATATACAATTTCGCATTGTAGTGACATCTTTTACGATTCTCTAAAAATGTTACTCTGTAACTTGGAGCCAACTGTGAATTAATTATTCTTACTAAAAATTTGTTTTTATATTAACAGGAGACGCCTTCAACATTTAATAAGTAATTTTATTGTTACAGACTTTATTCTGATTTAATTATTATTATATTTTTATATATACCAGGCTTGTTTTGTTTTTGAGTTCCAATTGGACTAATAAAACATGGATACATTTTGGAGCGATTTTTTTTAATAAAAAAATTAATTGAGATTTTTAGGCAAGAGTGCGTTTTAAGTAAGACCTATTTAAATATTGGAATATTTTAATTGATCATATTCGAATCCCTAAATATGAATAATTCAAATATTCGAATATTCAAAAGGGTAACAATTGAGTCGCCCAGATGCAAAACCAGCCATACGTGTTTTCACAAATTTGTGGCAAAATGACAAAAACTGATTTGTAGCGTCTTTTACATAAATCAAAATAGTGTTGAATGAGCGTTGTATCTAATGGGAACAAGAAGAATTATGTAAAACTAAGTCAAAAGTTGGCAGGATTTGCAACTGAAAAAATATGTCAGCTTTTGCAACCGAAAAATGTAGCAGGTTTTGCAGTCGACAGGATTTTTCAAATATAATTTTAAAAGGTTTAGGAAAGGTTTTGAAGATCGATTTACTTGTACAATTGTAACCTGAAACGAGTAGAATCTAGGGATATATAAACCTCAAAATCAAAAAAAAGTTTTGCATCTGGGCGAGCGACTCAATTTGTAAAGCATGTTTGAACAATTAGGAAAAAATTAAATGCGTGGTTTGTTTCACATTAATAAAATAAATTATATGTATGTGAAACAAATGACGAGTTGAATTTTTGCCTAATTATTTAAACGGGTATTTGAATATTCAAATAAAATATATACTTCATTTGTACATTAACCCTTTCAGCCCTAGAATTTTTCTGGTGCAAAAAAAAAAAACGTTTTGTCTGCATTTATTACTATCTCAGATATACAGAGACGTTTTTCTTTTCAGTATACATATCTCAATATACTGTATAGGTTGTAAATCTTCAGATATTCGCTGTTTTTACAAATATTTCAAATTGAACTTTCAAACGAGTGTTTTCCACTCCCAGAATAAGCATAAAGTAAAATTTCGAGTTTAGAAAAGCCTGAAAATTTGGTTTGGTCGCGTAGCGCGGAGCGACAAAACCAAATTTTCTCTTCTTCTCTAAACTCAAAATTTAACTTCATGCGCCACGCGTATAAAACACTGACTTTAGGTGAAGTTCACAATATTCTACTAAAGCAGTATGCTAAAAACGTGTATTCTGAACATCACGTGTTCAGAATACACGTTTTTAGCATACTGCTTTAGTAGAATATTGTGAACTTCACCTAAAGTCAGTGTTCTATACGCGTGGCGCATGAAGTAAAATTTCGAGTTTAGAAAAGCCTGAAAATTTGGTTTGGTCGCGTAGCGCTACGCGCTACGCAACCAAACCAAATTTTAAGGCTTTTCTAAACTCGAAATTTTACTTCATGCTTAATCTGGGAGTGGAAAACACTTGTTTAAGATTCAAATAAAACTATTTTAAAAAACAAACGACTATCGGAAAAGTTACAACGCAATGCATAGATGTATGTATATTTAAAAGAAAAATTCCCAGTATGTTTACCAAATTTTAGTGGTGGCAAATACCACCGTTAGGGCTAAAAGGGTTAACTTAGTAAATATTCTGAAAAAAAATAAAGCTAAAGTTTCTGTAACGTATGTGGTTCCTTAACGAACCTACTCCTGGTCAATAATATTTATACTTTTTGTTAATTAAACTTCTAATGAATGTTTCCACTCCTTATTTCAGCATAAAATAAAATTTTGAGTATAAAAGAGCCTGAACATTTGGTTTGGTCGCGACCAAACCAAATTCTTAGGCTTTTCTAAACTCGAAATTTTACTTTAGACGTCATTCGCATTAAAGTCTGATTTAAAATGAAGTTAAAAATATACTGTTTAGATGTGTATGTTTACTTTCATAGGAAACTAAACTTTATTAAAGTAAGTTTTATTGAATACTTATGACTATTAATATTATTTACATACCAACAAATGATTTCTTAATTGCAATAAACATAATAATTTTTATCCTTTCTTTACTTTTTTCATTTATTAGAGCCCCTATTCAATAATTGTGCCCAGGGTAGCAAAAAAACTCAAGGACAACCCTGTCGGATTTTGGGTAGTTAAAACTGATCCAAAGCCAAGTCCATACCATGTCTCAAAGAATAATTATTCTTTGAGATATGTTATGGGCTTGGCTTTGGATCAGTTATAACTACCCTAAACCCGACAGGGCTGTCCTTAGGTATTTTTTGCTGCCCCAGGCACAATTATTGAATGGGGCCACTTATAAATGGAAAAAAGTAAAGAAAGGATGAAAATGAATAAATATTCATGAAACGTATTTCCATATTTGACCAACAACACGTGCACTTGATACACATCGCGTCCAAGTGCCCTCCATACGATCCTCAACTCCCAACCATCGCAATTCCACCGCCCAAGAAAGACACACCTGTTTTGTTTTCACTTTCAATACGCAACGGCGACAGCAAAAGGTAATCCCGAGCGTAACCTCAACACATTAATAGCAAAATCGATTCCCGGCGACGAACCAATTCAACGACCAACGGTAATACCCGCTATTCGAGACTTAGACCATCGAAAGAGAGGTCGATTTTACTCATACAACACACACCCACAATTGCACACCCACACATATACATGGTAATACATTCAGAACGCATACACAACACACACACGCAAATGCATGGTAATACACTCAGAACACATACACAACACACACACACAAATACATACAGTCTAATTCATATATAATACACACACAAATACATACATTACAATGCATATACAAAACACACAAATACATACATGGTAATACATATACAAGACAAACACAAATACATTCATGGTAATATCGTATGTTCAATAAAAAAAAAAACGTCTAGAGTGCCATGGAAAATACTGTAAGTTGGCAATACTGAAATTATATATTATAATTATCATGTTTGACGTTTTATATGTCAATTTCTAAGGCGTGTAGCTAATTTAAATTTAAAAATAAATTAAATCATGGCACACTAAAGGTTTTTTTATTGAATATACGATACATATACAACACACCAACAAAAATAAGCTCATACATATTCTTGATACACATCCAACATTATAAACAACATACACAACACACCAACGAACCTAAACACACACATACTTTCAAATTCAAATTCAAATTTATTCAATACTTTCTTATATATATATATATATATATATATATATATATATTAATATATATATACAGTGCATACATACCAACAAGCATACGCACACTTGATATTTTCATAAACAATACACCTACACGTTTGTATACACTTACATACTTACTTAGAAGTATGAATGTGTACTCAAACTGGCATACCTGAAAATTGATCATTAAAACCAGAAACTATGACGCTATAGCGGGTATGGAATAACATCATCATCCACAAACCAACAACAAAAACAAGTCGCGAAAACAACGGCAGTCGAGCGCGAGGTGTAGTAGTTTGCGGACGGTCATACCACCAACAGCTAAAAATAATTGTTCTTAATAACAGTGTCGCGAAATATAACAAACCAAGAAAAGCAGTTGTGTCAAACAGGATTAGTGTGTAAGAAGAATACCATCGGTAGTAGCCGAAAAATTGGAGAATACCAGGTGATTTTAAAAGAAGAGTACCATAAAAATTTAAAAATAAACAGTTATACTAATAATAATAAAAAGTGAGATGTTTGACATCAATTTGTGAAAAGAATACTATCAGTGTGGAGGAATAATACGTTCATTGTGTTAGAAGAACACCTTAAGTTTTGTCAAATAATACTTTTATTCGAAATAATACTTTGATTGGAAAAATACCATCAGTTTGAAGGAGGAATGCCTTCACCGGGTAAGAAGAATACCATCAGTGTTGAGCAAAAATACCTTCATTCGGTAAGAAGAATACCATTAGTGTTGAGCAAAAATACCTTCATTCGGTAAGAAGAATGCCATCAGTGTGAAGAGAGAATACATTTAAAGGAAAAATACTTTTACTGGGTAAGAAGTATACTGTCAGTGTTGAACAAGAATACTTTCATTAGGTAAGCAGGAAAAATACCTTTACTGGATAAGAAGAATACCGTCAGTGTTGAACAAGAATACATTAGGTACGAACACCTTAATTTTTGGGAAATAATACTTTTATTGGGTAGGAAAAATACCATCAGTTTGATGAAGGAAGGAAGAAAATGAATAAATATTAGTACCTTCACCGAGTAAGAAAAATACCATCAGTGTTAAGCAAGAATACATTCAGTCGCTAAGAAGAATGCCATCAGTGTGAAGAAAGAATACATTCATTGTGTAAGAAGATACGATCAGTTTGGAGGAAAAATTCCTTTACTATATAAGAAGAATACTGTCAGTGTTGAACAAGAATACCTTCATTAGGTAAGAAGAATACCATCAGTGTGAAGGGAAAATACATTCATTGAGTAAAAAGAATACCATCAGTATGAAAGAAGAATACCATCAGTATGAAAGAAGAATACCCTTAGTTTGCATGGAAAATACCCTTAGTTTGCTTGGAAAATAGGATAAAGAGGAAAATACAATTAATGTTTATATAGAATACCACAAAAGTAATAAAAACATCTTTAAAGTGTGTTAGAAGAATCAGTGGCGGAGCAAGGTGAGCTGGTACCCGGTGCGGGGAAATATTTTGTCACCGCTCTCCCTCACAGTATACCTACTCGTACATATTCCAATATAGGCTGAAGATCTTCAGAAATTGTATTTTTTACAGTTATTAAATTTAAGCCTTAAACGAGTGTTTCCCTCTGCCAAATTAAGCATAAAGTAAAATTTCGAGTTTCGAAAAGCCTGAACTCAAAATTTCACTTCATGCACCATGCGTATAAAACACTGAAATATTTTGAAATTCAAAATATACTACTAAAGCGTTATTGTAAAGACATCATTAAACATTATTAAAAACCAGTGTTTTATACGCGTAGTACATAAAGTAAAATTTCGTGGTTAGAAAAGACTTAATTTGGATTTGGACGCTTCGCGTTCAAATCCAAACGTTCAGGCTTTTGTAAACTCGAAATTTTATTTCATGCGCCACATGTATAAAACACTAATTTAACTTGAAGTTCAAAAACAACATTTTACTTCATGCTCAATCTGGTAGTAAAAACACTGGTTAGAAGTTTTAAATTGAACTCTTAAAAAACAACAAATGTTGGAAAATTTGTAGCATATGCATATGTATACTTCAAATAAAAATTCCCTTATTTAAATCATTAAAAATTGTTCTTTTTAATAACCAAATTAAAAAACAAAAAATTCCTAAATGGATTTCCATGAAAGAGAATACCATCTGAGCAATAAGGACTAATTTAAGCTACAAAGAATACCAACTAAAACAAAATAAATAAAACAAGTATAAACCAAAGCAACAGATCACAAGAAATCTAACTTAAATCGAAGTGTAGTTTAAATAATAACTTTAATAAACATTTTAATTATAATTTCAATTATAATAAAATCAGAGCTGGCTAGGATTCAAATACTTTTAGAGAATTCATAATAAGAATTGGAATACTTAAGTAAAGAAGGATTTAAATAAAACACTGTTTATCACTTTGTTTGTATAACAATTGGTTTATTTGGTGACTATAGTTTCGATACTACACGTATCATTATCAAACCGTTAGTGATACAAAGTGATAAACAGTGTTTTATTTATGTTCAACAATGTATAACGAAGTAGAAGCCTCTATAGTCAGTGAATTAAAGAAGGATTTGTTAAATTTCTTTTAAGAGGATTCGTATTTGAATCAAAATGTATGGGGTTCGGAACTTTATAAAATCATTCGAATACTTACAAAAGAATACGAATCGTCAAAAATAATTCGAATTCATTGTGTGACGATTCGTATTCAAACAAAAATATAGGTGATTCGATTTTTTATAAAACGATTAGATTACTTATAAGAGAATTCGAATTGTCAAAAATAATTCGAATTAATTGTGTGGATTCCAATAAAAAAATGTATTTTTGTGTTTTTAAGTTTCACGTTAAATCAGTGTTTTGTACGCCTGGCGCACGAAGTAAAATTTCGAGTTTAGAAAAGCCTGAAAATTTGTATTTGGACGCTTCGCTTCGCTCAGCGTCCAAATCCAAATTTTCAGGCTTTTCTAAACTCGAAATTTTACTTCATGCTTAACCAGGGACTGAAAACCCTCGTTTTATAACAAAAAAACAGATTATAGGTATCACTTATACTTCAAATAATATTAAACAAATTTGATTATTCGATAATCTATCACTTTCAATTAGACACTAATTAAACTTCAAGTTTAAAAACACATACAACTCTTAAATTACAATCACACCGAATCAAATATTGAGTTTGTTATCAACGATGTTCAGTGTTAACAAT
Organism: Philonthus cognatus; assembly: GCA_932526585.2. Classification (NCBI taxonomy): domain Eukaryota; kingdom Metazoa; phylum Arthropoda; class Insecta; order Coleoptera; family Staphylinidae; genus Philonthus; species Philonthus cognatus. The sequence goes on from OW052244.1 coordinate 48,600,149, forward strand.
AAATACCGTGCGATCGTTTAAAATATGATTTAGAGTAGGCTGAAAATATTTGTTAATGAAAACTATTAGCGATATTACGAATGTTAATGTTTGCAAAAAGCAATAAATTCCAATTTATTTTTAAACTGTTTGTATTCAAAATTTGAAAAACGGGATTCGAATATTTGAAATTTTGATCTTTGAATATTGATTCGAATGTTTGATTCGAATTAATACTTTTCTCTTGCGAATTCTTTATTCCAGTATTTGAGTATTCGTGAATCTTTAACTAAAATCAATATTTTCTCTTGCGAATCCTTTATTCGAGTATTTGAGTATTCGTAAATCTTTAATTCCAATCAATATTTTTCTCTTGCGAATCCTTTATTCGAGTATTCGTGAATCTTTGATTCAAATCAATATTTTTCTCTTGCGAATCCTTTATTCGAGTATTCAAGTATTCGTGAATTTTTGATTCGAATCAATATTTTGCTCTTACGGATCCTTTATTCGAGTATTCGTGTTTCGAATCATATTAGCTGATTCGGATTCGTAATTCGAGTTCTTCCCAGCTCTGTAATAAATGGCTTTATTTAGCACGGAAAACACAAACTAAAACAAGTTTTAACTTTCAGTGTGCTGATTAAGTTCACCTTCAAATTGCGACACACAAAAAAAATCGATAACATAGTTTTACCCAGTGGATTTTTTTCAACATAAAATAATCTTGTTTATCGAATTATTTACGCTGTGCGAGTTTTAAATATTTGTTGGATTTCCATTCGCTGCAAGGATTTGATTAATAGAACAGTGAAAATACTCTCTGGATTATTTTTTACAAAATAATTCATCAAGTGCACCATCAAAACCGCGAATTACAACAAAAACCAATGACATAATTCCACCCGAGAAAATCGCGACAATAATTGGATTTATTTAATTCTTGCTTGTGTGGATTGTTTATTGCTTTATTTTCAACAATGGGGAATAAATTGTGCAAGAAGAAAACCGATGCGTCTCCTCCACCAGCTGCGGAGAATACCACGAAAACTCCGACTGCTTTCGACAGGATTATCAGCAAGTTCTCGTCGGTGAGTCAAAATGATAAAATTGGAAATGATCGAATCTGAATTGCTAAATAGTTGTGTTTGTGCATGTTTGAGTGCGATGGTGTATGTGTGTTTATGAAACGGTGTACGTTTTTGTGTTGGTATGACTGTGCGAGTGGGAGCGTTATCGTCAAGGTTACCACTTGTTTGCGTTTATTGATTAATGATGTTTTTTTTAGCACTCTAGTATTTAAAAGAAGTGTTTTTTGGAATGATTTTAAGATTTAAATATATAATTAAATGATTGCAGTTATCTTGGGCAAAAAATTTAAATAAGTGTATTAAAAATGTGTTATTTTTGTACTTAAGAATAGTGCGTTTTAGCGTAAAAATACCGTACGATCGTTTAACTTACGATTTAGAGTAGGCGGCATTTTCGTTTGTGCGGTTGCCCAGAATGCTAATTGAATGATGGAATAAATTTGAGGTTATGCTAAACTATGTGTAGACAGTCAGTGGTGCCAATCAGCGACGGCTCGCAGCCTAACTTCAGAGTAGGCCACAGCGCCAAGGCACATAAAATTTGAGGTTGGGATCGTGCTTTATAAATACAAGGAATTGCACAACAAAGTCGGCTTTCAATAACGGATACTTATTTCCTTGGGTCTCTGGCCTACCCTGAAGTTAGGCTGCGAACCGCCGCTGGTGCTAATCTAAATTCAAAGCCTACTCATAAAACATTTTTAAAATGATCGTACGGTATAATTATTATTACATCTAGGGAAATATAAAGAGATTATTTTCCAAGGCTGGCTAGTTACATCCCGTTAATCAATAGTTTTTTACCTATTGATTACAATACATCTTAAATCAAATTAGTTGAGGCCATCCAATTTTGAGATGTTACCTACACATCTCAAATTATTTATTTATTTATTTAACGGAATAGGCTATTTTTACAACAAAAATATATACATGTAAAATACAATATATTTAAGTAAATAAAACACTTTGTAGCAAATTATATTTATTAAGGTCATCAAATTTTAAATGATTTGATACACAGGGTGTCCACAAAGAGTACGGGGTATGTGTAAATTGAATAAAAAAATAAATGGAAGTCAGAAAAAATGAAGTTTTAAATTAATTTTTAGACAATGTTTCGGAAAATTAAGCGTCAAAGATTACGTAGTCTCAATGTTCACCCTCAGGCTGCTGGCACTCCTCTAACCAATAACGGAATTTAGCCGCTACGCGTCTACACATCTCTCTGGAAATTACGGCCATTTCGGTGCAGATGTTGTCCTTCAATTGTAGCACAGTTCGTGGTTCGTTTTTATAAACTTTCTCTTTAAGGTATCTCCATAGGAAATAATCAAGAGGTGTAAGATCGGAGCTTGTTAGAGGCCAGTTGATGGTGCTTCGACGAGAGATCACTTTTTCCGGGAAAAGTTCATTGACAACCTCAAGTGATTGGTTTGAGGTGTGGCAAGTTGCCCCATCTTGTTGAAACCATGTTTCCATATTAAAACCTTCAAACACCTGCAGTTGTGGAACCAAACAGTTCCTTAACATGTCCGAATTCCGTTCACAGTTTACAGTAAGTGCTCACCCTCGCCGGTCTTCAAAAAAATATCTTAAAGAGAACGTTTATAAAAACAAACCACGAACTGTACTGCAGTTGAAGGACAACATTAGCACTGAAATTACCGCAGTTTCCAGAGAGATGTGTAGACGCGTAGCGGCTAATTTCCATTTTCGGTTAGAGGAGTGCCAGCAGCGTGAGGGTCAACATTTGGTCAACGTGATCTTTGGCACTTAATTTTCCCAAACTTTGTCTAAAAATTAATATAAAACTTTATTTTTTCTGACTTTTTTCAAATGTTTTTACTCAGTTTACAAATACCCCCTACCCTTGGTGGACACCCTGTATTATATTTTCAATTTCACTTGAAATCAGTGCTTTATACGCGTGGCGCATGAAGTAAAATTTCGAGTTTAGAAAAGCTTGAAAATTTGAATTTTCAAAAAAGTTGAAATATCTCATGTAATTTTGAAAGTTATTGAGCCAAAGTTAAAATATTCTCAATTGACTGAATAATTATATCGTGTTTAATAAACAAAAAAACCTCTACAGTGCTATGGAAAATTTTGTAGGTTGGCAACTCTGAAATTATACATTTATGCCCACTTTCACCGTGGCTAAGAAGTTAATCACGATTAAATCTCTGATTAAATCAAAATTTGAGAATATAAAAATGTTAAAACTTTCTAAAATATCTGACAACATGTTCTTTCATCAAAATGCAAGTGTTTTTTTTTTGCCCCATCACCTTCTTCTCGCCACTATGAGCCCGATGTGGAACCCGCACTTGAACAGATCAAAGCTCTTCAAGCCCGAGCGCCCCATCAATCACACTTCCAATATATATATTTTTTATCAGTATTATTATTACCACAAAATAAATAACAATTCTTAATAACAAGTGATGCAAACATAAAAAATAGTGCTTAAAGAAAAATACTTTATTTTATTATGCCACGAAGTCCGAGACTTTTATGTGGCAATCGTTTAAACAATTTGTGAATAAAATTGTTGTGTTTTTAAAAAATACTAATTAGTGATTAAAGTTAATCAGCTGTGGTGCAAGTGGGCATTAAATTATTACGTCTGACATTTTATATATCGATTCCTAAAGCGTGTAGCCAACCTAAATTTGAACATAGAATAAATCATGGCACTCTAGAGGTTTTTTTTTTATTGAACATACGATATAATTATAGTAAATCTACACAAAAATGGCAGTTAAATTTGATGAAAATTAATTCAATTAAGTTAGATGACAGTTAGATTAGGTTAGTTTTCAGCTAAGTGACTGTTGGCTTGATTTAGATTTGTTAGGTTTAATGTAGTGGCGTAGAGGGGGGAGTGAGGGGATTTAGATGATCAATGCTAAATCCGCTACTGCATGCTACTCTCGTCTACGGACATTTTGTGTATGTTAAGTAAATTTAATTTGTAAATTAACATTACCCACTGAGCAAACACAATTAAGTAATGTTTCATCAACATTAAAACAGCGGTTAATGTTGCTACAATGTTGATATAACGTTATTTGTTTGTTTTTTGCTCAGTGGGTAATTACTCGTTCTATGAAAACCTTAAATTTATACCTACAACATTTTTAATTTTCTCGGGTGTGAGAATTTCACTTCGAAATATTCGAGTAATGAATGATGAGTAATGAGTAATCACATAAAGAGACGGAGAGTGATGAATGAAATATAAAAGTTAATTTGAATTTAAAAAATCGCTAATCAAGATCGAGAGTAATGAGTAATTATTATTACTCTCGATCTTGATTAACGATTTTTTTTAATTCAAATTATTTTTTTATCATCATTTATTACTGGAGTAACAAAATGCCCAATTTTGCCCTTAAGAGACTGTCCGTTAGGTTAATTACACCCTATATTATACTCGTATTCTATGAAAGTGAAAGCTGTCGACGTTGAATTGAATAAAAAGTCCATTTCCACATGCGGAAAAAATAAACCCTAAAAATGTCCCTCCAGAGATATGATCCCCCGAATATCTCCAGTCATTCCGAATTCTGTATTTTATTTTTAATGTTTTTCACCCGGAACCCCTCTTAATTAAAACGCCTCGTGTGCGATAATTAGACGGGCCTAATCAATTCGGGGCCCCGTTAATGAGCGCACTCTTTTTTTCGGTCCCTGGGCATCCAAAAATCCACGGCCCCGTGACCGAGCGGAAGAATTAAAGAGATGCGCAAATCGTGTCGGTTGAGATAAATCGGTCCCAAAATTGGCATAAAATTTAATATGAGGTGAGAGAAAATGTGAGGGGAGAGGATTTATTTTTGCTTTCAATTTGGCCCGTGGAAACAAAAATAATATGCTTTAAGTGCAAAATTGTTTGGGAATGATTTTAGGCTTTCACTTTGTTAATTGCAAAAGAGTTGGAGATTGTTGTTATTTGTGTTAAAAAAAAATAATTGCACCTTCATTCTATTACAAAAAAATGTGCCAAATGTTGTTTTGTTGACGACAATCTTATAATATGTGAATTTGACGAATAAAGCACGAATAATCTTTTCTTCACACTTCTGAAAAATGTGAAGAAAGGTTATTAGTGTTTTATTCGTCAAATTAATTTGATCTTCACGTAACTCACAATCAATTTATAATAATATGTGCATACAATTTCGAGTTTAGAAATGCCCCGCTGCGCAACCCGAGACAAATTTTCTGGGCTTTTCTTAACTCGAAATTTTACTTCATGCGCCACGCGTATAAAAGACAGATTTTAAGTGAAGTTAGAAAATACATAAATTTCACAATATTTTTGTGTTTTATACGCGTGGCGCATGAAGTAAAATTTCGAGTTTAGAAAAGCCCAGAAAATTTGTCTCGGGTCGCTGCGCGACCCTCGACAAATTTTCACGGGGCTTTTCTAAACTCGAAATTTTATTTCATGCTTAGTCTGGGAGTGGAAACACTCGTTTAAAGCTTCAAATTGAACTTAAAAAAAAACCAAGGAATATCTAAAGATTTACAGACAATAGGCTGAATTCGGAATACGTATACTTAAAAAAACTCCCTGTATATCGATATCTTGGAAAATCCATATTTTCATGCATAATAATTGTTATTTATATCGATATTTCTTTGTCCGATATATCTCCAATATCGATATCATATGGTCGATATTTGTATATACAATACTAGTTGTTCATTAGATGCCATCTATTGTTTGCCGAAAAGAAAAAGTGAAACATATGCAGGGTTTCTTTCCTTTTGAGTGTTTCGAGTGCTTCCAATCGTTGATTAAGCATGAAGTAAAATGTCGAGTTTAGAAAAGTGTGAAGGTATAGATTTGGATATAAGTGATATCTATAATTTATTTGTTTTGTTATTAGACAAGGATTTCCAGTCCCTGGTTAAGCATGAAGTAAAATTTCGAGATTAGAAAAGCCTGAAAATTTGGTTTGGTCGCTCCGCAAAGCGGAGTGGTAAAACCAAATTTTCAGGCTTTTCTAAAATCGAAATTTTACTTCATGCGCCACGCGTATGAAATATTATAAAGTTCAAGATATATATCTTTAGCATACTGCCTTAGTTGTATATTTTGAACCTCATTTGAAATCAGTGTTTTCTACGCGTGGCGCTTGAAGTAAAATTTCGAGTTTAAAAAAGCCTGGAAATTTGAAAACTAAATTTCCAGGCTTATCTAAACACGAAATTTTACTTCAAGCTTAATCTGGCAGTGGAAAACACTCCTTTATATTTTTGGTTTGGTTTGGTGTAGCGAAGCAACCAATTCAAATGTTTAACTCGATATTTTAGTTCATGCTTAATCAAGGAGTGGAAACACTCGTTAAAAATGCTAAGTACTTAAAGAAATCTTTATTTTTATAATATTACTATTATACAATTAATTAAAACAATGTATTGTACTAGAAATGCGTTTATTATTTCAAGAAATGTATTTTTTGCGGTGTTTTTCGCGAGTGATTTCATTGAACTTTAAACGCGATGTGATTCAAAGTAATAGTTTTGTGGGCGAAAGTAAAATGAGTCACCGTTTTCGCGGTGTTCATAATTGGTCATTGTTGTGTCGCTTTGCTGTTACGTCCCATCGATTTACCACCAAAAAAATAAATTAATTTAATCAATTGACCCTAGCATACAAAAAAAAACACTTGAAATATTGTAATTTAATCAATTGTTCACTATTTAGGTATAATTTTAAACTTTTTGATTTTTTGTTCTTCTTAAAATTTTAGAGATATTCCCAACTTGTAATTTTTAGTTCTTTAGTTTCTTAAGGTTTGCCGACTTCGTCGTTAGTATCGTGCCATTAGTCATATTTAATTATTTAAAAACATCATTATTACAGATTAATATGATTTGAATTTACTTAATTTGATTTTTAAGATTCTTATATAATAATATATAATATATATAAAATTTTTTGTAGGGATATTCCCAAATTTTAGTTATATTCCCAACTTGTAATATTTAGTTCTTTTTACTCATATTTAATTATTTAAAAATATTATTACAGATTAATCTGATTTAAATCTACTTGACTTGATTTTTATGATCATATTCATATGCGAATATTCAAATATTCTTCTATTTGAATAATTAAGATATTCGAATATGTTTTTACATGAATATTCGAATACATCAATTTTAAAAATGTCCAGCCTTATTTTGAACTGCACTTTAAACCAGTGTTTTATATGCTTGGCGCATGAAGTAATATTTCAAGTTTAGAAAAGGCTGAGTTTGGATTTAGACGCCAAATCCAAATGTTCAGGCTTTTCTAAACTCGAAATTTTACTTCATGCTTAGTCTGGGAGTGGAAAACACTCGTTTAAAGCTTCAAATTAAACTTAAAAAAACGTATGCATATGTATAAAAAACATCCCGGCATATCCTTTACTTAACTGTATGTAAAATATTATTACATAATGAGTTCAATTTTAATTCAGTTCAATTTTAAGTTTAGAACGTGTGTTTTCCACTCCCAGACTAAGTATGAAGTAAAATTTCAAGTTTAGAAAAGCTTGAGCGTTTAGATTTGGAAGCGTCCAAATCCAAACTCATACTTTTCTAAACTTGAAATTTTACTTCATGCGCCACGCGTATAAAAAGGTGATTTCAAGTGAAGTTCATTTGTTTACAATATTTCAGTGTATTTAGTGTTAAATACGCTTGGCGCATGAAGTAAAATTTCGAGTTTAGAAAAGTCCGAGTTTGAATTAGGACCAAATCCAAACGCTCAGGCTTTTCTTAACTCGAAATTTTACTTTATGCTTAGTCTGGGAGTGGAAAACACACGTTCCAAACTTAAAATTGAACTCATTAAAAAAAAAAAAAACAACAAACACCTTTAAATGCATTGAAATATGTAATGTATACTTGAAAAAAATTCCCTTCATGAATAATTTAAAGAAAAATTCCCTGTATGTCGATTTTAGTAGATTTTTATAAATTTTTTAACTCTTAAATTCATCATGGTACATTTGGTAACAAATTTATTTTAGCTGCAAAATTCCAAGAGTAATCGCTTAGTGGAATTATTAATTAATTGTCCCTCGCCTCCAAAAAATGGGCGCTTGATTTTGTTTTGCTTAGGGGCGAAAAGTAACCTCAGGCCAGCCCTGAATATAAAGATTTATTTGACGTTCTTACATATTGTTTAGTAATTTTTAATAAAATGGGGTTTTCATTTCATAAATGGGGAAAGTCATTTTACAAATAGTGAAATTTGTTGTGTTAAAACTGACATGGGATTATCATTTAATATATAAAGAAAATCAAACGAAAAATCCTGTAAAACATGTGTTGGTCAAATTATGAAAAAAAAGTTGGAAGTTTCTATTTTCTATAAGTCTATGATACGAAACAAAACATTTTAAAGCGGTCACCGCCACCATGATGGATTATTATTTAATAAAAAATATGACATCCTACTTAGCAGACACATTTAAGTAATGTTTCATCAACATTAAAACAACGTTTAATGTTTTTACAATATTGATAAAACGTAATATTAAAATGTAATATTAAAAAAAAAAAACAATTGATTTGTATGTAAAATGACAGCCTGTACCAAAAATATATTTGTTTGTTTTTGGGTACAGGCTGTTACATGCAAAATGTTAAAACTGAGGTCACTTCTGGTGAACAAGTCTATTTGTAGATCATTCTTGATAATGGCATTAAACCGAAACTACTTAAAAAATGAAATACTTACAAGTGAAAAACATAAACAAGTAAATTTAATTTAGAAAACCAATATATTTTTGAAAATGTTTTACCAAGTGATTAATGAGAAAAAAGTGTTCGATACATTTAATAATAAAATATAAAAACGAAATAAAATTAATATCGACTTTCTGCAAAAATTTAGTCTCATTGAGACAAGTCTCCAAATATTCATTGAAACAACTACTTCTCGAGCTAATACCCCGACAGATATTGAATTATACAATGAATATTTGAGTTACACGTTAGATTTACTGTTCTATGCATAATTTATATGCAAAATGCAACATCAGGTCAAATTATTCTCTCACAAAACTAAACGAACCAACGGGAAATTGAAATTAATTGAAAAAATTACAGGGAATGAATATTAATTGAATGAATTTTAGACGATCTTAGAGAAAAAGTCTAAAGCCATCTATAGACGCGTTTCGAGATTTATCCCTCATCAGTATAGCTATGCTTTAGACTTTCAATATAAAAAAAATAAAATAAACAGAAAACTTCCAGGAATAGCACAGTGTGTCGTTGAAACAGGTACACAAAATTGGGGCGAGTGAAAATGAAGGGATCTTATTTATAGGTAAAGGGATTAAGTCATTAGTAGGTGCGAACAATTTGATACCTGAAAGAGAATGAATAATATTCATCACCTTTGATATAAAATTCAAGTTCCAACTTAAGCTTAGAATAATTAAAAACATTCATAACTTGAAATCCTTGTCTTTCGGCCGTTGTTTCATATTAATTTCATTTAATCCGCAATTTAATGTTACTTTGCATTGGATCAGCCTTTTTTGCAGTTAGCAGGGTTAGCGTTAGTAACTACAATCCCATTGAATGGAATAAATTTAAAATAAAAACTTTTCAATACACATTATTTTAACAGAAGCAATTAAACCCCGAAGTCATAGTTCAGTTTTAAATCAAACCAAAAGTTAAATGTAAAAATCTAAATGTACAATCTTCAATAAAAAAACACTATTCTGTTGCTTATAAAACACGGTCTCATTTCCTTTTTTCCCTAATTTATTTTTCACTGTTAAATGCGAGTTTAACATTTAACAGAGAAAAATAAATTAGTAAAGAAATGTTTTATTACGAAGTTTAACAGAAGAGTGTTTTTTAATTGGCGATTTTACAGTTAGACTTTTACATTAATATTTAACATTTACCTTTTGGTTTGATAATCACTTCAAAAAAACCACACACCCATAAAAGAGCATGAAAACTAATAACTTTACAACAAAGTAATTCTTAAGTTCCTAAATAAGTAATAAATACTCGTAGGAAAACTCGTTTGTTCCATGCAATTTCTTTTGCATTCCCATGGTAGTTTAAAATATTAGCATACATTATCAGATTTTCCTGATTAAATAATTTCTTCCTCTTCTCATTTATTTTCATTCAAGATTTTCTGTGTTCACGTTTAATATCCTCATTGTTGTCGGTGGAACAAAGGCAAGTCGATAAATGAATTATGTGTGAGAGAATATTATATTTTCTGCTTACAATCCAGTAAGAAAATTTCCTTTATTTTAAATTATTAATAATTGGTTTATATTATTTTTAATAAAGGAAGTTCAAATACGAACTAAATCACCAGAACAAAAAAATCAGTCCTATATGCGAGGTTGCAAACAACAACAGATCTACAAGGATTTGTTAAATTTAATGAATTAGAACTAATAATATAAGAATCATGATATATTTCAAAATTAAAGTGTTTATTAAAGAAAAAAATACTTAAGGAAAAATAAGAATTATTGTTATTTAATTAATTCAATTTAGGTTAAAATAAATAATGTTTGTTTAATATTTATAAATACATTTAATAAATATTACTAATATTATTAAATTACTAATAAATGTAGTAGTTATTTAAACAATTATTAAAAGTCGAATGAAAGCCACCATTAAAAAAAAACCTTTGTTTTTGCTCGAATAAAAACCTAGCGTCAAACCAACATTAACATTCCAAGTTAATTATATTGATTGATTATTCGAAAACAAATTTGTTCTCAAGAGTGAAATTGGATGTGAGAACACATTCGACAAATACGGTCAAGGAGAAAGATGACTCCAGGTTACATTTTTTTTTATTTAAATATGAGTCATATTAGAAGACGTGAGGACTTTTCGATCCCAACTTGACCTTTCGATTCGAAAATGAATTCATTTAGCATTGACACTGATTCCGATAACCTCTGTTGATTATCTTTAAAGTTTGTTTCAAGGATTGCTGCTACACATATTCGAGGAAACTTACCTTAATCGTTTTCTGACGATGATATAATTCAAGGGTTCTCATTTTAGAAACGTAATTGTTTATTTCAAAGGTAGTTTGTAATTAATGACTATTTAAACAAAGATATTAGGACTAGTATAATGCACGCTTATTTGTATTATTTCTTTGTTTAAAAAGTAATGATATTTAAACTAAGTTTTTCAATAATTCAAAGAGTATTATTTTTGAGTAAGTTAGTAACTTAACTTATTCCTTACTTAATGGTACTATACCGTGCGATCATTTAAAACATTTCAAAGCCTACTCTAAGGCTCTGAATTTTAAATTAGATTGGCACTACTGACTGTTAACACATAGTTTACCATAACCTCAAATTTATTCCATCATTCAACTAGCATTCTGGGCAACCTCACAAAAAAAATTCTGCCTACTTGAAATTATAAATTAAACGATCGCACGGTAGTAAATGATAAAATATAGCATATTTATGTGTTTGATAATCAACGAAAGCCATTTCTTGAAAAAAAAAACATATCGGGATTTCTTTTAAATATGTATACCTACATATTCCATATAAAACTTAGCAGTATATTTTGAACTTTACAATATTTCAGTGTTTTATACGCGTGGCGCATGAAGTAAAATTTCGAGTTTAGAAAAGCCTGAAAATTTGGTTTGGTCGCTCCGCGCTTCGCGCTACGCGACCAAACCAAATTTTCAGGCTTTTCTAAACTCGAAATTTTACTTCATGCTTAGTCTGGGAGTGGAAAGCACTCGTTTTAAGCTTTAAATTCAACTATTTAAAAAAAGCTTATACATGTGCATAATTAAAAGAAAAGTTGTCTGTATGTATACTTAAAAGATAAATTCCCTGTATACCTAATTTATTTTACCTTTTTTCACTTTTTTTTTTAGAAAATACGCCGTTTTAACAAAGATCAAAAACTCCATAGAAACAAGTGTGTCAAAATGGGTAAATTAATTACACTTAGTTTGATAATGACTAGCTTGTCGAAACTGTAGTCACTGAAAAGTAAAAATAAAAGTGGTAAAAAAAGTTAAGTGTTTTAATTAAATTAAATTAATTTCGATTTTAAAAGTGAGGGTTGTTTTCATAGAGACAGATCACATTTGGGGTCATAATTAATAATTGAAATGTTGAAATATAACGATTTATCTAAAATATTGACTAATATCTATTAATTTAATCTTTATTACCACTGGATTCACCTTCTAGGTCACTATTTACAATCTCGTATTTTCTGTTTTAACTCGTTTAGTCTTTTGTTTTATACTTTAGCCAAATTTTATTAGTGTGCTGATCTGTAAGTGCACCTTATCATTCTTACTACTGACTATCTTACCTTTCGAAAAAAGAATTGAAATAGTTTTTCTTGCCATTGTGGGTTGATATAAAAACGCTCTTTTGAGCAAAATTGATGTGTCTACCCATCAACAATATGAAATGAAACAATTCTCAATTTCGAAAAAAAACTGACTTACGCCTATCAATGCCCTAGCTGAAAAAAAAAACCGGGCGGGGGGATATACAAATTTTGTTGTGGTTTTACTGATAAAAATATGGTTTTTGCTCTTTCAGGGCCGCTGTTACATACAAAAATTTAACATTTGAAAATTTCTATATCCCCCCCTGGCTATGGCCTTGACGCCCATTTATCAATTACCGATTCAATTATGGACAAATAAATATGATTGAACTCCTCGCTTCTCGAATTTAGATATAAAATAACACGTTTATCAAACAAATCCCTACACTTTCCTTTAATGCAAACACTTGAATCACTTTTCTTCCCTCGTTATTGCTTTTTTTAATTTTTGGCGGTTATCTCGTGGCTATTTAAATAAATTAGACGATATTTTTTCTGCGCCCTCGCCCTTCCCCTTTTTAACCGCTCAATCATCCCCGGCAACAGTTGAAGTGCAGAAGGGGGGCCATGCTAAGATAAAAGCAGAAATTCGCCGGGGCGACGAAAATAACAAATATCCACATTTTCATCCTGATTACACGGCGATAACGCTGATTGAACGCCACCCCCGGTTTTCGCGAAATTTACACAATTCCTCATGCTGTTTAAAAAAAAATAACACATCACCGAAAATAAATGAAAGGAGCGCGATGGAAATTGAAATTGTTATGCCAGTGCAATAATCTTCATCAATTTTATTCTTAGGATTACAATTACGTTTTTAAACAATGTAAGAAACGAATGCGGTCAATAGATAAAAGTAGGATATGCATTAAAAGTAATAATTAAAATATAGAGTTTTCCATTAAGAGGTCCTATATTAGTTATTTAAAAACAATATTTTTTTTATGAAATAGTGTCAACATATTTATTTCAAAACAAAGTATAAACTCCACGATTAGTTGTGGTAAATGGCCACCTCGGTTTCTTCTGCAAATGGTTATTTCACTAATAAAGACTGTTATTCCTTACTTCATTTTTTATTTTTATCGTTAGATGTACATTTCGAGACACAAAGTGCTCATTATCAATAACAAACTGTTTGTTATTGATAATAACTTAGACCATATACTTAGGCCCTCTCCCAACGCGGTGAAGCCAACATAATAGGCGCGTGTGACGTCACGTGTGGGCAAGAACGCAAATAGAAATACGCTTCGTATTGGAAGTGTGCACGAAATCAATTTTTTTATTTACTTAAAAGTCATTAATTTATTAACTTTACAAACATTTATTTATTGTCCAGAAAACAAAATCACTTTAGTTAGTTTGCTCCTAACTCTATCAGCATTGTTATTTTTACTTTCACCCAGATGATATAATCTAATACCACAATAATGAAAACCGATAACTTTAATTAAATTTATAATGTGGTTAGATTCAATATCATTATCGTACATGTGTTCCTTGTAAGCATCGAAAACTGCACCGCGAACATTGCACATAATATATATATATATATATATATATATATATATATATATATATATATATATATATAATCAGTATTCCCTTTTACCATACGGTGTCGGGTTGCACATAATATTGATTATTAATTTCGTCAATAGATTATTTCCGTTTAACATCTCCATTTTGTCCATAATTCTGATTTCACTTTCTGCTATTTTACAAATGTGAATCACATCCTTAGATGGCTGAATTAAACATTGTCTAACATTACTATAATTTTTGCTGATCACCAGGGTTGACTTTGAAATATCTGACTGGATCGCGCTCAAACAAATTTCACAATCTAATTTTTTTAATGTTCTTCACCACAAATCCAGCTATATATTCGACAACATCATTTACATACAAAGATAATTTATTGGTATAACTTAAACTAGTTAAAGCGTAATCGTGGTCGTTGGTGATATCTTCCTCGGTATCTAAATTTTCAATCAGTTGTTGGTGAATGGTCCTCATTTTCACTTTAGTTGTGGTACTCATCGCCAAAATAATGGATGGTGCTTGCTCAATACAGTTAGCTTGTGAGGAAGCTGTAACACCTGTGTGCATTAACAACCTCTTGTAAGAAGCTTGAAATTGTTTTGGAGTTGGATTATTATTATATCCTCCATGGCTTCTTATGGCACTAAAGAAAACTTCTATGTGATCTTGGCATAGCTTATACGCTGAAAGATAATTTAGATCACCGCTTTCTACGTGCTGCTTCCATATCCCCATGTACGATTTTAAGCTGACGACAAGACCAATAAAGCCAGTTTTTCTTTGGCTTAAATACAGAGGTTCCCCATTTGCTGTACATTTAAGAGACATAATGTATTTAATTGATTCGTCAATTTTTTTGAAAAATAATATCCTTGTTGTAATGCTGAAGACTTGCTTTAAAATTTTTGGCTAGTATGTTTCTGCTATTTAAAATATCAAAAATATCATTCATGAAAATAATAAATCTCTCAGTTGCCTCACTTCCTTCAAAATCTTTTGAATAATGAGTTTCTCTTAAATATTGTAAAGCTTTTGCAACTTTTAAACTAAAAGTCTGTGC
This sequence comes from Philonthus cognatus, assembly GCA_932526585.2. Classification (NCBI taxonomy): domain Eukaryota; kingdom Metazoa; phylum Arthropoda; class Insecta; order Coleoptera; family Staphylinidae; genus Philonthus; species Philonthus cognatus. The sequence goes on from OW052244.1 coordinate 48,615,227, forward strand.
TGCTAATTTTACTTTCATTTTTTCTTTAAACCAATTTATATGTCTTCTGGTAATTTTTGTTGCTAGATGCAGACCTTCCTTTTCCTATACCTCTACCAATTTTTCAATATATTTCCATTTAATAGGCTCACTTTTATTATCATACAAAACGTTATATGTACCAAGAGTGTTTCTTATAAGATTCAGCATCTGAGGAGGATCTAATAAAATGTAAACGGGCTGTTTTGCCATAGGATGCATGAAATATGTTTGTGACGAGTTAATAGATAAATCTGCTCCAAGATGATTTGCCATACTTATATTGGTTGCAGCGCCATCAAAAGTTAGGCTGGTGATCGTAACATCAGCATCATGTAATATAGTCAAACACATTTTTATCAGGTTACTCTTTTGAATTCCTATAATTCCATTAATTAAAAAATAACCTATAGGTAGCTTCCATCTATCGTTGACACTATTAATTAAAAAAACAATTGCTTCCTTTGCTTCTGCTACACTATCACTTTCAAGCCCATTGCCGATGTAAGCATACCTACAATGTAAAATTATTTCAACCAACATATATGTTCTTTTTATAATTTTTACTTCTTCATGCATTTATACAAAATATCATGCAATTTACAAATAGTCTAACAAACAAACCCTAAAAATTTTTCTCCATCCCATTCTATTTTTGTATGTATTGCCATCTCATCAATCATTAAGGAGCAAATGCAAGGTTTACCCTTTTCCCGCAGCTTTAATACCTTCTGTTTTAAAACATTCACAGATTCTGTTTGAAAGCCTGGACCACATGTTATTGTTTGATACCATTTTTGAAGAGTTCGTGGATGAGGAAGCATGTTAGGAAAAGTTTTTCTGACATACGAATAAGCTTTAGGTGAATAAAAGTTCAAAGTAAGTGCAAGGCTCTTCAATTCCGGTGGATATGTTTTAGAACGCTTAGATTTCAACAACTGTTTAAATATTGTTTTAGTTGCAGCAGGCATTGTATCCTAGGAGAAAATTCAAACACCAATCACATGCAATTAATATTAATGATATTTTTTGTATTTCACTTACCGAAAGTTTCAGTGAGGAATCTTCATCAATCATCCGCTCTTGTTTCAAATGTTCCAGTAAAGACTTTAAGTTAGACACTTTCTTAATAAGCCGCCGATTCCGTTGTTGTAGAATTTTAATGTGTTTCTGCTTTTTTATAAGTAAATTTTTTACTGCAAGTCTATATTGCTGATGTCTCATTGAAGAATCACATTCTTTGAAATCACCAACATAATGCATTCTTCTCTTTTTGATAGGGGGCTCTACGAGAGACTCTTTGGAGGTCCCTTCATTTGTTGATGTTCCTGGGTTATCTTCATTCTGCACCTTGACCTTTCTTGATAGCGGTGGTTTTCTAGTAGTTATTTTCTTTGTCAAATGACTAGGAAAATTAAATATGCTTGGTACAGCATCATTTTTAAGTTTCTTTATTGAACTCTAATTATTGGTAATAAAAGAATCATGTGTGAAATACTTTGAACAAACTCTACTATGTTGTGATGGGTTAAAATTTTCACGCCGCATTGCAGCAATCCATTGCTTTTTCACTAGGGAATTTCGTGGAAATCTGTGAATGATTGTTTTTGTGCAATAGGTGACAACAATTTTGAAATTGCGTTTATGCAGGGTAAGTTTTTTTAAGTGTTACAGGGCTATATTACCACCAACCCCTCAAATACGAAAAAAGGGTAAAATGTAGAAAATATGGTAAAATCTGTCCCCCATGTCCCTATTACCTCATGAAAATATTTAAAACCGTTCTCAAATTATAGCCCTGTAACACTAAAAAACTCACCCTGTATACCATTCTATTTCGAGGTTATGCACATACAAGTTTTATGTAAAAGTAAATACTTACAGGTGAAATGATATATCTGTACCACGTTTATATAGTTCTGTGCAATTATAAGCACTGCATGATTGCACCATAATTATAACCACACAATTCACAGAAATAACACGATTTTAAAATAAAAATGATATGAAAACAGTCGTGAAACCTTCGCGAAACAAACGCACAAACTTGTCATCTGCCCACCCGTGACGTCCCGCGCCTGCTCCGAATGCTGGCTTCACTTCGTAGTTGGCTAGAAGTACCTCACGGCGCGTCTATAAGTTTCTATGGTCTAAGGATAATAAGCACTTTGTGTCTCGAAATGTACCGGGTGGGCAAATAAGCGAGGTAAGCGGCTGTATCTCAGAAACTAACGATCGTAGAAAGTTACGGTAAAAAATGTTATAGGTAAAGTGGGCTAGGGAAAATGCTGGAAATTATTTTCAAGTTTCCAAGATGGCTGCCAGTGGGCGTTTCCACCATCTTGAATTACATAAAGTTACGTTTCTCGCGATTTTCTCCATTGAATATAACAAACAAGTATTTGCGTTTTAATGTGAACTTAAAGTGAAACATTTTTTGTAAAAACAATTTTTCTCTATCTTTCGAAATAAAGTGGTGGAGAGTATTTGAATGTTGTTTTAAATAAATGCCTGTAACTTCGAAACGACTTAATGGATTTGGATAAATTTGGTACCATTGAAAAGAGCATTTCTTGGGCTTTTAGGTTTCTCATAATTATGACAGTTGTGACCTACACGGCCGCCGATAGAGGGCGTGATTCGATATTATAATCAAAATATTGGATTTTCTCAAAAAAATTAAATGCGATAATATGTTTTTTTTAGACTAAAAAATAGACAAATGACCAACCAATAAGCCTGCGCAAACCGCATCTTAATATCTAATAATAATAATAATAATAATCTTAATAATAAAGATATTAAGATGCGGTTTGCGCAGGCTTATTGGTTGGTCATTTGTCTATTTTCTAGTCTAAAAAAAGTCATATTATCGCATTTAAATGTTTTAAGAAAATACAATATTTTGGTTATAATATCGAATTACGCCCTCCATCGGCGGTCGTGTAGGTCACAACTGTCATGATTACAAGAAACCTAAAATCCCAAGAAATGCTCTTTTCAATGATACCAAATGTATCCAAATCCATTAAGCCGTTTCGAAGTTACAGGCATTTATTTAAAACAACATTCAAATACCCCCCACTACTTTATTTCGAAAGATAGAGAAAAATTGCTTTCACAAAAAATGTTCCACTTTAGGTTAGCATTAAAACGCAAATACTTTTTTGTTACATTCATTGGGGAAAATCGCGAGAAACGTAACTTTGTGTAATTCAAGATGGTAGAAACGCTCACTGGCAGCCATCTTTGAAAATTGAAAATAATTTCCAGCATTTTCCCTTGCCCACTTTACCTATACATTTTTTTACCGTAACTCTCTACGATCATTAGTTTCTGAGATACAGCCGCTTACCTCGCTTATTTGCCCACCAGGTACATCTAACGATAAAAATAAAAAGTGAAGAAAGGAATAACAGTCTTTATTAGTGTAATAATCACTTCACGTAAACTCAAAAACATACAGTTAAATGGTTATTCTTTCGAAAAAGTTTTGCATCACATTTTAGCATGTTAACTTTGGCTCTTATTTGAGCAATAACCGCTCGAATATTTTCTTTGAGCGCTTGAATAGCGGTAATTTTCTCATCTGACCTGGCGATACGAGTACGAACTGGCAATTTTACATTAGCAATTTGTGAATTTTGCTCAAATTTAGTGGTAAGTTTTACAATGGCACGGCGAGAAGGTGATCATACGAAGGCTGCGATCTGTCTATGTGAAATGTTCATCATATTGATAATGAATTTTCACTATTTTTATACGTTGTTAGAGCGTATATCATTACATTTTCTTCAATCGTACACTTTTCACCTGAAAAGTGTAAAACAATTAAGGCCCTCTATTCAACAGTTTAAGAATGCCAGCGAATTTAAAATGGGACCTCTTAATGGAAAACCCTCTATATACTTTATATACATATTTTAAAATCAATCGAAATCTTTAATTCATTAAATTAAGATTTTAAAAATACAGCGAACGTGTGATATAATTTCAAACTTGTAAACAACCTATTTAACTATAAAATTATAATAATATTTGTGTATACCAAAAACCGTAAGTCTTATGCAAACTTATTCAGAATAGCTTTAAATTAAAAAAATACTAATTGTTTAATTATTTAACGTTATCATATTGTAATTAAATAGACATAAATTGCTATAAAAAGAAACAAAAAATGTTTGAACGTAAAAATAATTCAATGACTATGGTATATGAGATTGGAAGAGAGAGCTAAAATATGTGTGTTATGCAAATATTATTAATGTTTAGAAATATAAGTATAATGATAAAATCTTATCATGTGATTTCCTTGACTAATCACTAACAGTATTCTTAATAGAATTGCCACTAAAATCATAATAGCTATCGAATCCATTAATAGATTTGTCATATTGGCTTGATATAGTCAGAAATGTTCAGTATTCCTCAGCACTGGGTTGGGACCACACCGACGAGGACCTTGAAGTCCGAAATGCGTCTGTGGGTATCTGGTGCCGAAATACTGAACACAAATTCAATTTTAATATCATTATAGTTTAAGGCAAGTTCATTTTTTATGAAAGCCGTACAAATATGATACTATCAGTTCGTATTAATAAAACAAAACCTACATGTTAGTAGTTATATCGCGATATCGCATTTTCGTGTGTACCAACTTCGATTTAATTAAATAAAAACCATTTAGAGGTTATGTTACATTGTTGTGTTTGTGCAAATGTTTTTTCCGCTGAATTATTTGATTGAATTTTATGTCCAACAAATGATTCCACTCCCAGACTAAGCATGAAGTAAAATTTCGAGTTTAGAAAAGCCTTAAAATTTGGTTTAGTTGCGTAGCGCGAAGCGCGGAGCGACCAAACCAATTTTTCAGGCTTTTCTAAACTCGAAATTTTACTTCATGCGCCACGCGTATAAGACACTTATTTCAAGCAAAGTTTACTCGTTCACAATATTTCAGTGCTTTCAGTGTTTAAAACGCGTGGCGCATGAAGTAAAATTTCGAGTTTAGAAAAGCCTGAAAATTTGGTTTGGCCGCTCCGCGCTTCGCGCTACGCGACCAAACCAAATTTTCAGGCTTTTCTAAACTCGAAATTTTACTTCATGCTTAGTCTGGGAGTGGAAAACACTCGCTTTAAGCTTCAAATTGAACCCTTTAAAAAGAGGCGTATGCATATGTATACCTAATAGAAAATTTCTGTATGTGTACTTGAAAGAAAAATTCCCTGTATTAACAAATTAATCCGATGACTATTTGCCAAATCTATTGAATGCGCATTCGATTCAACTAACATTTTAGTTTGAGCTTACACAAAATCAACATAAATGCATTATTTATTTCTGTAAATAGCTGAACTATTTAGTAAATGTGGAAATTGGTATTGTACCACTTAAACTTACATTTAAAACGATTGTGCACATTAATTAAAATGATTTGTGGCTGAGTTTTTGCAGATTTAGTTTTACGAAGACATTATCAAAATGTGACGTTTAACCTTAAAATTTTGAAGCTGCATATCGGAACATACGTTTTTGCATGTTCCATCTAAAAACCATAGCAGCCATATTATAAAGTTTTCTGTCTGTTTTCACACACGTAATCTGATGACATCAAACTATTGTCGTGTTACATGTATTGGTGAATAGTACCTTACTAAATTGTTTCATTAATGTGGACATGTTAATATGATCCTCAGTACGGTGTTAAAGCTGTATGCTAAGCTCTATTAATAAGGCAGTAAGTATCGTGGAAGATCAATGATGTATATAAACAAAAACCCATGAGTTTCAGTACCATTTATGACTTAAAACGCCTAATATTTATATAACGCACATATTTCAGCTCCCTTTTCTAACCCTAGAGACTGTAGATGTAAAATATCAGATACCTAAGAATGATTAAATTCATAAAACTGAAAGAACTTTATATTTTCTTATTTAGCCTTCTACTAAATTCAAAAGAATTAATTACTATTCTGTTAGCATTTTCGGATAACAAAATAGTAATTCTTACAAGATACATTCAAATTCAAAACTATTTGAATTCGAGAAAATAAGCTTACGCTTCGTATAGTTTGCACACTTTAAACATAATATATAAAATTACGAAAAAACTATTCGTGAAAATGCAAACAGTGTCTTAATTAATAAGACAATTTAAGACGATAAATATCCATTGAAACAACTACTTCCCGTGCAAATACACCTCCGGATATTGAATTATACAATGAAATATTTAAAATCTTATTTAATTTGATTTGTTACAATGCTTTATTAAAGTATATGTAACGTTTAGGTCAAATTCTCTTCAAACCAACTAACAATACAATTTTAAATAAACGTGTCTATAGATGGCCTAAGACATTAGTTTGAATCCAAGTCCATTCACTTCTAATTTCTTGCTATCTCTCCTTTTATTTAAAATTGTATTGTTAGTTGGTTTGAAGAGAATTTGACCTAAACGTTACATATACTTTAATAGAGCGTTGTAACAAATCAAATTAAATAAGATTTTAAATATTTCATTGTATAATTCAATATCCGGAGGTGTATTTGCACGGGAAGTAGTTGTTTCAATGGATATTTATCGTCTTAAATTGTCTTATTAATTAAGACACTGTTTGCATTTTCACGAATAGTTTTTTCGTAATTTTTTTCGTAATTTATATATAGTAATTCTTGATGTTGACTAAATAAATTGGTTCCAGTATTACCAAAAACAAATTAAGTATGTAAAGTGCAAATGTGAATAAAATCTTGTACTCTTTTACAATATTCGTTTTTGTTTTAAAACAAGAAATTAACCGAATTTTATTGTTTTAATAACAATAACAATTTTTATTTTAAATAAAAGTGTAATTATTACAGTTTTATATTCACAACACAAAATCGAAATGTGTCACATGATTTATTTAAAATAAGCTGTAAATTAGGCTTATTTTAAATAAATCATGTGACTCATTTTAATTTTAGTGTTGTAAATATAAAACTGTAATAATTACACTTTTATTTCATTTTAAAAGAAAACACTTGGTTAAATTTCACTAAGACTTTAAGCAATTGATTTAATTATATCGAAGAAAACTATGACTCAATGTAAATCTTCAATTGAATATAATTCTTTTTGAATTAAGTGTTCTTTGAAGCACAAATTTCTATTAAACAACATAAAATTATCGATTTTTTGTTTGTTTAATTTAGTGTAAATCTCAACTTTTATCAGTTCGTTACATTTTCTTTTTTCGGCACTTAATTTATGCCCTGAAGGAGTAGCGTGAACGAACCTCTTTATTTTTTTTACCAGAAATTTAATCCCGCTCCATAAACTTTGAGGCATGTTTATAAAAGTAATTCCGCACACTTACTTTATTATACTGTAAGTGGCGGTCTCGTACTTTTTTTCACGTCCTCCATCCTTTTCTATAGCTAAAGAACGTGAAGGAGTCGACGCGAATACTTTTGGCGTTCAGTTTTTTTTGTTTTTAAAACCAGAACAAAATCAAGGTAATAAATGTGTTTAGGGTTGATTAACCCATCAAGCGCCATTGATGCATACACGCAACATTATTAATGTTTTGTTAAATAAATTACTAAATAGTTGAAATATTGTGAAGTTAGAAATACAGTGACATAATTTTTTTAATGAGTAATAATCAAAATATTTAAATAATAAAATATTTACATTTGTTTTCATACATTTTCAAATCAGGCTAAATAATATAATATATTAATATATTATTTAGCCTGATTTGAAAATGTATGAAAACAAATGTAAATATTTTGTTATTTAAATATTTTGATTATTACTCATTAAATAAAATGTCACTGTATTTCCAACTTCACAATATTTCAGTGTTTGATACGCGTGGCGCATGAAGTAAAATTTCTAGTTTAGAAAAGCCCAGAAAATTTGTCTCGGGTCGCTGCGCGACCCTCGACAAATTTTCACAGGGCTTTCCTAAACTCGAAATTTTACTTCATGCTTAGCCTGGGAGTGGAAAACACTCGTTTAATTTTCACAGGGTTTTTCTATACTCGAAATTTTACTTCATGCTTAGTCTGGGAGTGCAAACACTCGTTCGAAACTTTAAAATCGATGAATTCCTGTAAATTTACAGCGTATACATTATGTATGATTAAAAGAAAAATTTATAGTATGTAATACAATAAGTAATTCATAAAAATCATAAAAAATGTGCAGAATTTTGCTTAAAATCAACTTTTACAGTCAACTGTATAATTGCTCGGCCGTTGATGGGTTAATTTTTTTTTTGGGGTTTGGCTTTTGCCTGGCCTTAGTAACGTAGACTATTGGCCAACATCAATTCTTAATTTTATTTATTCCATTTAAGTATTTAATTCTCTACATGCTTATGTACTAATTATGGACGGCACAACACATTCACTCACAACCATGGCTCCAGAGGGTGCCAATTTCCCCATAAGAAACTGGCACCCCCCGGTGGGATTCAAACCCACGACCCTCTGGCCCAAGAGCAGGAGATCTACTCACTGACCTACGAGGGTCCCCTGATGGGTTAATTAACAGTCTTAAAGTTACATGCATGTATACAAGGATATACACATGTAGTTAATCGGATTTTGAACTAAAACAGACAAGGTATGTATTAAACAAGGGTCGATTCTGAAAAATAAATATTTCGTGTGTGCACTTTTTAAAAAAAAATATAAAAACTTGCTCCAATCAATATTATAAAAAATGTGAAACGATTAATATAGGGAAAATAAATGTTTACAAGCTATTAAAAATTATGTTATAAAAATTCTATGCATAAAAAGTGTTAATTATAATTTCATACATGTACAAATATGATGATCCTTAGTTTTTGTATAATAATATGTATTTTTATAGCGACGTTATCCTATAATTTCCTATTCATGGAAAGTTGGGAAAATTACACCCCCCGCACTGCGCTGCGGATATCGCGTGTGTATTTACGCCTTTTTATTTTTCGTTCCGGTTTAAGCCTTGATTGGGTAATTTTTATATTAGAATGTAAACTAAAACAATTTCCATAACGCCCCACGGATACGATCGCAGAGCGCGCGGCCAGCGCAATATCGTTTATGATTTTCGATGCTGCCGGAGCAAAGCCAGACGGCACTAACTGGCCCCTGCTACCATTCTTTTATCGTAACTATATATAGTATACGGTACTATTTACTAACACCAGCACGATAATATTGTTGTATATAGTATGTTTTATTTAAGTCTCAAAGGCTGAAATGCAAAACTCTTTAAGAGCTTACCAACAGTCAGGATCGACGTTGCGACGTGATTTTTGATTTTTTTTCCCTCCAAAACTAACAGTCATATTAAAAAAACAAATTAGTTACAATTTTATCAAAAGTAAAACATTCCAAAATGGCGGAAAAATAGCCGTTCTCTTCTTAGCGGGAGAGGTTCGCACTGGAGATGATCAGTGCCCTAGTAAGGAGGGGCCAAGGGGGCGACGGCCCCAGGCACATCTAGGGGAGAGGCGTCATCAAAGCCAGACATCATGAACTTCACAAATTTAAATCAGACATTTTTATTTATATAAGTAATCGATATTTTGAACTTCACTTTAAATCGGTGTTTTACACGCGGGGCGCATGAAGTAAAATTTCGAGTTTAGAAAAGCCTGAAAATTTGGATTTGCAGGGGCGCGACTCGCTTCGCTCGCGCGCCCCTGCAAATCCAAATTTTCAGGCTTTTCTAAACTCGAAATTTTACTTCATGCTTAGTCTGGGAGTGGAAACCTATGTTAAAAAATAAAATTAATCACTAATATTTGACATTTGTTAGATTTTATAAGGATAATTAAATTATTCACACGGGCAAAATTACACATTTTAAGCCACTTTTTTAAAATATTTGACAAATGTATTTCCTATTAATGTTAATAAAAAAAAACAACATTATTTCAAGAAATGGTCATAAAATAATAATTCTAAGAAACATAAGTGAAATTGTGTCGAAAAAAAAATTAAAATAAAGTAACATATTTTATTTATTTATTTATTGATAGGATCCCATATCCAATAAAAGACTACAATTCCAAATTCCTAAAACTAACAAAATTATGTAGATACAATTAAGTCTAAACCTAAAAAAATTATACAAGTTACAAATTAACACATACACAATCATTTTTACTATTCTTTAAGGTAAAATAAGCGTACATTTTTAAAGTTTTCGCAAAAAATTTCAAAATTAATTGGTTTTGTATACTTGTCCATAAAATAGCTTAGTGTTTCGCAATAGGGGCCACTTGGAATATGTTAACGTTTAGTTCCAAGTCGCCCTATTGCGGAACACTAAGCTAAGTACTTTTAAACTTAGAAGCTCTGGACAGTTGTAATAAATATTAAAATTGTCCAAACTCGACATTTTTTTATTCATTTCACGGATTCACCTTTTTAGAAAAATTTTACAATACAGGGTGTCTACGCTAAACCGTTCGTTAAAAGTTTATGGGGTTACCGTTGCACTAAAAATTGAAAAAAATCCTTGTCATACAGTTGAATCAGCCCTCATCATGTAAAATATTTTCAACTTTATATCACTTCCGGCTCCACCGGAAGAAGCATCAAATTTGTTATTTTAAATGGAACGCCCTATATATTAGTAATTTTTTGGATTCCTTGTTTAAATTGCAACATATTTTATTCGAACATATGCATACTTATCTCTTATAGTTTTCAGGAAAAAAAATATTTCTAAAATGTTGACCTCAAAAAGGCATCTTGAAATCTAGCTGTAACTTCTCTTAAGAATAAGATACAAATATGATTTATATCTGTACTTGTACCTAGAGGATGCCTCTATGAGTAAATTAATTGGAAACCGTCAATTTTGTACACTTAAAATGTCATTATCTAAGTGCCCTCTTCAATACCTAGTAATTCAATTTTTTTTAAACGGAATGACCCCTTTTTTCGCACATGGTACGATTGGGGGGAAAATTTCCTACAAAAAAGTATTATACAACTATACTCGTAAAGCAAGTAGTTTTCGAATTATTTCGAAAGCCATAGTCGGTGAGTTTTTGAATTTTTCGATTCGGTTGATAATAACGCTACAGTTGGTGAGTGAGATTACTAAAGGAATAAATCTGGGCTAGACTTTCTCGTTTCTTGATCAAAAACAAAATAGCTAAGGTAAAATTGTTTATAAAAAAAATGTGTTTTTTCGTTGGCTACAACTTTTATTTGAGACATATTTTGATTAAGTCAATATGTTTCTATATTTTTTACTTCACTTAAAATCAGTGGTTTATATGCGTGGCGCATGAAGTAAAATTTCGAGTTTAGAAAAGCCCCGTGAAAATTTGTCTCGGGTCGCTGCGCGACCCTCGACAAATTTTCTACGCGGGGCTTTTCTAAACTCGAAATTTTACTTCATGCTTAGTCTGGGAGTGGAAGACACTCGTTCGTAAATTTTCGAATTATCATAAAATTGTGTGTTTTTTCGTTGTCTGCAACTTTTGTTTGAAGCTTTGTTTGATTAAATCGATAATAAAGCTGCAATTGATGAGTGAGCAAAAACAAAAGAGCTGGGGTGAAAAGTGTTTAGGTAAAAGTGGTTTATTTTTTCGCTGGGTGCAACTTTTGTTTAAAACTTTTTTGGTAATACTAAATTGTCGTGTAATTGGGAATGTTTCCTGTTGGGCAATGACCATTATTATTATTATTAAAACAGTAAACAGTGTTGCTAACTCTAAACCATCAAATGTCTAAAAAGTCTTCTGTTAAAAATCACCATAAATCATTACATTATTTGGTTTTTTATTAAACAAATTTCAAATATGTTAACAACGAAAAACTCTGAAATAATTAAGAACTTTCTGGGACTGAAGAATTTTCAAAAATATTTTCATACTATTTTTCTTTTTTGACATATATTTGCTGATTTAAAACTTTTATATAAACATTTTCAAGCAATATCTTTTTGAAATGTTAAAAATTTAATGCTTACTTATTCCTCGATGAATTACATTACTTTAGGTTTTTCAAAAAATGTTTTGAACAAAGGTTGTAGGTAATGAAAAAACACAGAACTTTTACCTAAACACTTTTAACCTTAACTCTTTTGTTTATGATCAGTATACGAAAAAGCCTAGGGGAGATATTTATTTGATAATCACTCACAAATTGCTGCTTTATTAGTTACCTAATCAAAAAAAAGTTTCACACAAAAGATAATAAAAAAACCCAACACAAAATTTTATATAATCACTTTTCACCTCAGTTCTTTTGTTTATGAACTAGAAACTAAAAAAACTAGTTTAGATCAACAATTCATCGACTATGGCTTTCGACGTCTCAATCGAAAAATGTTTCAAACAAAAGTTGTAGCCAACGAGAAAATAAACCACTTTTACCTTAACACTTTTTACCTCAGCTCTTTTGTTTTTGTTCAATAAACCGAGAAAGATTTTTTCGATATATTTTGCTAATCACTCATTAACTGTAGCTATTTTATCGATTCAATCAAACAAACATTGCAGACTACGATAAAATACACAACTTTATGATAATTCGAAAATTTACGAACGAATGTCTTCCACTCCCAGACTAAGCATGAAGTAAAATTTCGAGTTTAGAAAAGCCCCGCGTAGAAAATTTGTCGAGGGTCGCGCAGCGACCCGAGACAAATTTTCACGGGGCTTTTCTAAACTCGAAATTTTACTTCATGCGCCACGCGTATTAAACATTGATTTCGAGTGAAGTTAAAAATATAGAAACACATTAATTTAATCAAAAAATCTCTCAAATAAAAGTTGTAGCCAATGAAAAATCCACAAATTTTGTATAAACAATTTTCACCTTAGCTATTTTGTTTTTGATCAAGAAACGAGAAAGTCCAGCCCTGATATATTCGATTAGTAATCTCGCTCACCAACTGTAGCGTTATTATCGACCGAATCGAAAATTTTACAAGAATAACTCGTTTTTTTGTCGCATTTATGCAGGGTATAATGCGCGCATAAGTCGCAATTGAATTTTAGTAGGAAGTAGTATGCTTTTGTTTTGTCGCGATTGTATTGCGAAATGTCAAATAATAAAAAGAATTAGTTCAAAGTTTTACAGAAATCAACAAAATAAGTAATTACACAAATCAACAAATTATCAATTTATTCTTTATACATGGCAACTGCAAATTGAACAAAATTTGATTCCAATCTTCTAAATCTTGTTTTATTCATCGCCGGCAAATGTGGATAAGTTTTATTAAATACTCTACATGTTCGAGTAACATTGTTATCGCCTTTGCCATGTATCGTATGTTCAATAAAAATAAACCTCTAGAGTGCCATGATTTTATCTTGTGTTTAATTTAAGTTGGCTACACGCTTTAGGAATTGACATATAATACGTCAGACATAATAATTATAATGTACAATTTCAGAGTTGCCAAACCTACAATATTTTCCATGGCACTCTAGAGGTTTTATTTTATTGAACATATGATGTAACGAATAAATTGATAATTATTTATTTTGTTGAATTCTGTGTAACTTTTTACTAATTGATTTTATTAATTGACATTTCACATTACAATCGCGACAAAACAAAAGCATACTACTTGCCTACTAAAATTTAATTGCGACTTATGCGCGCATTATTCCCTACATAAATGCGACGAAAAACGAATCTTCGAAATAATTCGAAAACTACTTGCTTTAGGAGTATAGTTGTAATACTTTTTTGTGGGAAATTTTCCTCCCAATCGTACCATGTGATAAAATGGGTCATTCCATTTAAAAAGATTGAATTACGAGATATTGAAGAGGGCACTTCGATATTGACATTTTAAGAACACTTATTGTCAAAATTGACAGTTTCTAATTACTTTACTCATAGAGGCATTCTTTAGGTACAATTAGAGATATAAATCATATTTTCATGTTATTCTTAAGAGAAGTTACAGACAGATTTCAAGATGCCTTTTAGAGACCAAAATTTTAGAAATATTTTTTTTTCTTGAAAACTATACGAGATAAGTGTGCACATGTTTGATTAAAATATATTGCAATTTAAACAAGGAATCCAAAAAATTATTAATATATAGGGTGTTCAATTTAAAATAACAAATTTGGTGCTTCTTCCGGTAGAATCGAAAGTGATATAAAGTTGAAAATATTTCATATGAGGATAACTGATTCAACCGAATGTCAAGGATTTTATTAAAATTTTTGATGCAACGTGAACCCCATAAACTTTTAACGAACGGTTTAGCGTAGACACCCTGTATATTTTTATTTAAATAGTCAACTTTTTTATTATAACTGTCGAAAATTATCGAAAAACGCCGTAACCATTAAAATGTATTATTATTGTCACAAAAAACATATTGTCAAAAAACTTATGATAGATAAAAAATGCCCAAAAATATCAGTTTTGACAAAAAAATAAGAGTAATAATTATTATAATATTATAGTCAAAGAAGAATGTAACATAAATTCACAAGTCATAAGAAAAACATCGTTCTGTGCGTTAAAATGTTATGTTTATAAAAAATAAAGTCAACTTATGCCAATAATAAAAACATAAAACAAAAATATAAATTTATGTCAAAACCATTTTTCCATGTAAGATCACAGAGTAAAGATAATTGCTCTTTACTCTATAGAAATATTGTTTTAGATTTTTTTTTCAATTTTTGTAATTATTACTAATTGAGATAATTTTTTTTTGTGATTAATAATTTCAATCGTACAACAATGTCTAAAAATGTTATGTCCGTTGAAAATGTATATACATAAATGTCTAAATAATTATTAAAAAAAAATAGTTGTAATGTTAAAATGTTACAACTGCCACAGATTACAATAACTGTCGTAAAACAAACATAATGCCAAAAAATATTGTAATTGTCAAAAACTGTCATAGAAAATCTATTCGAAAATTAAGGAAATGTCAACGCGTTACCTTACCTAACCCTTAGATGTCACTTTGTTAGTTTGAAAATACACTAAAAACAAATGACGGTCATTTGCTTGTACTAACTATACTGACAGGACTAATTACATATTGATAATAATTTGACTGTAAAAAAATAGTTATATTGTTAAAATATCACAACTGCCACAGATTACAATAACTGTCGTAAAATAAACATGATGGCAAAAAATATTATAATTGTCAAAAACTGTCATAGAAAATCTACTCGAAAATTGAGGAAATATCAATACGTTACCAAACCTCACCCTTAGATGTCACTTCGTCAATTTGAAGATACACAAAAAACACGAATGACAGTCACTTGTTTGTATTGACTATACTGACAAGACTAATTACACATTAACATTGATTTGACTATATATTGACTAACTATATTTTGATAATATTGTTTATTTTTAACAAACTCATTAATCTGTTAAAAATGACGTAACTGTCAACAACTTGTTCGCGAAAATTTGGTATTTCGTTGTAATTTCCGTAATTTTCACACAGAATAATAATTCGGTGCGTTACTGTTTTTTTGTACATATTTGACACGATTTTGTTCTCAAAACTTTGACGCGCTTAAGCCTGAAATTTACACGCATTTTTCGTATTTTTACACGTTTTACGACACTTTTGACAGTTGACGTTTAAGACACTCGGACATAGGTCGGCGTCGACAGCCGATATTGATATTTGCTAATAGTGACAGTTGATATTAGTAGCAGTTAACATTAATTGGCATTTACTCCATGACACATGATATTTAGGTTATTTTGACTGTCAAGTTGAGAGCGCAAATTGGATATTTGGCCCCCGGCGCAAGTTTTCCCTACTGCGGCACTGGACATGATAACTCGTGAACCGCTTATCTGAAACAAAAAACCCTAATTGATATCAGTAATATATTAAGAAACTTGTCCTTTAACAAGGGAATTTCATTTCTGATAAAAATTAATATTTTTTGGCAGGTTGAAACAGCTACATTTTAGAAAAAAAAAAAATGGTGATGTGTCCATCATAGTACTTTCCCCCGTAAATTAAAAAATATTTGTAGCAGTATTATTTTCAAAATGTCTTCAACTTTTTGATAACTACAACTTTTATTAGAAACATTTTTCAATTGTATCAACACATACACTGAGACAAACCAATGACTAGATAAAAGAACATTATTTATTAATTATCTCAAAAACTAAGAGTGCTATGACAAAAAGGAAAGATACAAAAAGTCTTTAATATTTTATTACCTACAACTTTTATTTGAAACATTTTTCAATTGTATCAACACATACACTGACACAAATCAATGACTAGATAAAAAACACTATTTATTAAATATATCAAAAACTAAGAGTGCTATGAGAAAAAGTGAATCTACAAAAAGTCTTTAGTTTTTCATTTCCTACAACTTTTATTTGAAACATTTTTCAATTGTATCGACACATACATTGTAACACACCAATAACTAGATAAAACACACAACTTTTGAAATATCTCAAAAACTAAGAGTGCTATGACAAAAAGTAAGTGAACAATACATCTTTATTTTGTTATTATCTACAACTTTTATTTGAAAGAATTTTTTGTTTGATGAACATTTATTGAAAAAATCTGAAAAAACTGAAAAACGCTAAGAGTAAAGTACCACTTCCGGTTTTCCGATTTTCACCAAAAGCTTTTCAGTTCTTTCGATTGTAACAAAAAGCTTAAGTTTCAAGTTTCATCTCGATATCTTTAGCGGTTTTTGCGGTAAAGCGCACACAGACTCACACACAGACACACAGACACACAGCCAGACAGACATTTTTAAAAATGGTCTTATCCGACTCAGGGGACCTCAAAACGGATATTTCCGCTAAAATTTTTGATTCGAAAATTTTCACGAAAACAATACTTTCCCTTTATATTACATACGGGGGAAAGTAAAAACAGCCAAATATTATGAAAAAAATGACCCTTTTCAGACGGCCGCCGCTGTGTTTAGAAGCAAAATATTTTAATTTCTTACATTCAAGAACAAGTTTTTTTCATATATACTGCCTTTCAAAAAAATCAGAACACAAAGTATTTATTGGACGATTTTAATGAAATTTATAGAATTTGATCATGTAAATGAACTGCATCGATGATCAAAAAATCAATTGTTTTGGTTACTATTTAATGGTATTTTTCCTTGATTTCACCATTATGAAGAGCTGCTGATTTTTTTATGTAATTGCTTCTAATATCCAAGTAGCCTCTGAGTAGTTTGACGTTTCAGTTTGTAAAACATAAAAAGATGCCCCGTGTTCGGCGTGCACAATATCATCATCTAAGTGAATTTGAAAGAGGTCGCATTATTGGAATGCGAGAAGCGGGTTTTTCGGTTCGTGCTATTGCTGAAAGGGTAGGCCGTAGTGTATCGGTGATCGTACGCTGCTGGTCTAGATGGTCCGAAGCTGGGGAGAATCGACGTAGACTTGGATCAGGACGTCTAAGAAGCACCACTGAGCGTGAAGATCGAGCTCTTCGTCTTACAACTTTAAGGGACAGATTTACAACGTCGCGGGCATTGGGAAATGACTGGTTGGCTCTAAATGGCCAAAGAGTATCCATTGCTACTGTTTACAGAAGAATCCGCAGTTTTGGTATAAGATCCTACCGTCCACAACTGTGTCTACCTCTTACTCCGCAGCATCGCAGAGCAAGACTTGCTTGGTGCAGGGAAAGACAACATTGGACCCATGAATGGAATAACATTATCTTCAGCGATGAGTCTCGGTTCTGTTTATGGGCTCATGATGGTCGCAGAAGAGTGAGACGTCGACGCGGTGAACGCAGAATTTTACAATTTGCTGTTGAAAGACATACGGCTCTTACAGGGAGTTATGGTTTGGGGGGCGATAGCATATGGTAGTCGGTCTCCTCTATTTTTTTAGAAGCAAGTCTTAGCGCGATTCGGTATATTGACAACATTTTACGGCCAGTGTTAGTGCCCTATGTAAATGGCTTGCAGAACCCCATTTTTCAGCAAGATAATGCTCGACCTCACACAGCGGCCATTACAAGACAGTTTTTTGATAATGCCGAAATCAATTTGTTACCTTGGCCATCTCGTTCTCCAGATCTTTCGCCAATAGAACATGTTTGGGATATGATAGGTGTTAGAATAAGTAACTTACAGTGCCCCGCTAACACTGTAATGGAACTTAGAGGTCAAATTATCGAAGTTTGGAATGAAATACCCCAATTCGATATAGACAGCCTGATTTCTAGCATGCCTCGACATGTTAATGAGTGTTTGGGAAATCGTGGAGGCCCAACACATTATTAATTTTTATTCATTTATTTATTTGTTTTTCAAGTTGATTTTTTAATCATCGATACAGTTTATTTACATGATCAAATTGTGTAAATTTTATTAAAATCGTGCAATAAATACTTGGTGTTCTGAATTTTTTGAAAGGCAGTATATTACTAATATCAATTCAGGTTTATTGTTTCAGATAAGCAGTTTACGAGTTATCGTGTCTACCGCGAACCCCTCCCGCTGAGAAGAGAACGGCAATCATTCCGTCATTTTGGAATATTTTTCTTTTAATAAAATGGTAAACGAAAGTAGAAATACAGACCTTTTAAACGTACTAACTTGTTTTTTTAAATATGATTGTTAGTTTTGGAGGAAAAAAATCAGCAAAAAATAAACAAAAAATTCAGCAAAAAGGAACGGCTCTTATTTGGCTTTTTTTACAATATTTTTCTTTCGATAAAACTGTAAAAGAAAGTAAAAATACAGACCTTTTAAACGTACTAATTTGTTTTTTAATATAATTATTAGTATTGGAGAAGAAAAAATTCAAAAATGGTAACCCCTTATAGAGTTTTTCCTTTCATCAAAAAAGAGCGGCTCTTTTCCGCCCTTTTGTAATATTTTTCTTTCGATTAAAAAAAATTTCGAAATTAAAAAAAAGTAGAAATTCAGACCTTTGAAACGTACTAATTTGTTTTTTAATATGATTGTTAGTTTTGGAGAAGAAAACATTTAAAAATGGTAACCCCTTAAAGAGTTTTTTCTTTCAGCAAAAAAGAGCGGATCTTTTTCCGCCATTTTAAAATATTTTTCTTTCGAAAAAATTGAAAAGAACGTAGAAATACAGACCTTTTAAACGTACTTATTTGTTTTTTAATATGATTGTTAGTTTTGAAGAAGAAAACATAAAAAAATGGTAACCCCTTAGAGTTTTGCCTTTCAGCAAAAAAGGACGGCTCTTTTCCCGCCATTTTGGAATATTTTTCTTTCGATAAAACTTAAAAGAAAGTTGAAATACAGACCTTTTAAACATACTAATTTGTTTTTTAATATGATTGTTAGTTTTGGAGAAAAAAAATCACATCGAAACGTCGATCCTGATTGTAGGTAACCCCGTAAACACGTATATAATTAATTACATTTCTGTATTTTTAAACCGACTATTAATATAGTGCAGATTATAAGATTAGAATTCTTTGTAATTCCAATGTATTTTTAAAAAAATATCAAATTTACATGTGTTCCTTTTTTTGCGGATTCGGAAGGGTGGTTCAGATAACGCTCGCTGGCGCTCGACTCGCCTGGGATATATTTATGCAAATGCGGCGCTTAACATTCATTGAACTTATATAATCGGCGAATTGCATCTATTACGCCAGCTGACCCAAATATCCCGGTCTGCCGCTGATTCCCCGCTTTTATGGGAAGAGAGGGTTGGTTGATACGAACGGCATTTTTCGATACGCGTAGATAAATTGATAGATTTCCGCACCGGTTTTCCATTTGCGCGGAAGTTTATTGTCGATTGTATATTGCACAAAACACAGAATGATTATTGTTATTTTCGTCAATGGACTGATGTTTTAATAACTAAACGCAACAGATGAAAGAAATATTCCAACCATTTGGAAGCCATCTAAAAAGTAGCTTTAACGGATTCACTAAGGGTCGAAACATAATAGATCGGTGAGACTAACGGCAAGATAAGAGGCTGTATTGATATTACCTGCAGTGTTGCCAGATGTATTGGAAAAGTGGTCGCCACAAACGCGAACGAAGTCGCAAAAACGGCCTATGTCGCAATGGACGGATGTTTTAATAACTAAACGCAACAGATAAAAGAAATATTCCAACTATTTGGAAGCCATCTAAGAAGTAGCTTTAAAGCAGGAGTTCTCAACCTTTTTCGGGTCGCGCCCCATCTCATAACCAGACGCTCCCCCCCCTCACTGATTTTATTTACGTTTTTTACGTTCGGTGAGACTAGCGGCGAGATGTATTGGAAAAGTGGTCGCCACAAACGCGAATGAAGTCGCAAAAATGGCCCATGTCGCAATAGACTGATGTTTTAATAACTAAACGCAACAGATGAAAGAAATATTCGAGCCATTTGGAAGCCATCTAAGAAGTAGCTCTAACGCAGGATTTTACAACCTTTTTCAAGCCGCGCCCCCTCTCATAACTCCCCTCCACCCCTCCCTGATTTTATTCAAGTTTTTTTAGTTAGATTGAAACACTATTATAGTCTTATTTCACTTCATCTACTCTAGGAAATCTGTCGTGCCCCCCTGATATCTTGCGGCGCCCCCCTAAGGGGACGTGCCCCTCCCCCCCGGTTGAGAAACCTTGCTCTAAAGCAGTGGTCTCGAAACTACGGCCCGCGGGCCAAATCCGGCCCGCGATTGTTTGTAATTTTTTTTGTAAATCAAGTCATATAAAAGTGGTCCCTACAAACGCGAATGAAGTCGCAAAAAAGGCCTATGTCGCAATGGACTGATGTTTTCATAACTAAACGCAACAAATGAAAGAAATATTCCAACCATTTGGAAGCCATCTAAGAAGTAGCTCTAAAGCAGGAGTTCTCAACCTTTTGCAAGTCGCCTACTCTACGAAATCTGTCGTGCTCCCCTGAAATCTTGTTGTGCCTTCCTGAGGGGGCGTGCACCCCCGGTTGAGAAACCCTGTTCGAAAGGATCGACCAAGAGTCGAAACATAGTAGATCGGCGAGCCTAGTGGCGAGATAAGAGGCTGTATTGTTATTGCTTGCAGTGTTGCCAGATGTATTGGACAAGTGGTAGCCACAAACGCAAATGAAGGCGGAAAAATCGCCTATGTAATCAAGTAAGAATAGTAAAAAAGCAAGAAATCCATGTTTTTAAATTCAATTCATTTAATAAATTTACATTTTACTTTCAACAGAAACATATCGCATCAAGTACTTTCATACGCAATTATTAGTAGTGACAATTTTAAATGAATACTTTTTATTTATTATTAGCACTGACAATTTCATATAAATTTCATACAAAATACAAATAATTAATTTGTAAAAGCAATCACAGATTTTTAAAATTTGTTATTTATATAAGGGATGTTCTGAACAGCGGTATTCGTATCGATTTAGCGAACATTCGCTTACTTTTATTGGTTTGCCATTCGATATTCGTTGTTTTTACAAATATTTTAAATTGAACTTTTAAGCGAGTGTTTTCCACTCCCAGATTAAGCATGAAGTAAAATTTCGAGTTTAGAAAAGCCTGAAAATTTGGTTTGGTCGCGTAGCGCGAAGCGCGGAGCGACCAAACCAAATTTTCAGGCTTTTCTAAACTCGAAATTTTACTTCATGCGCCACGCGAACTAAACACTGATGTGATGTGATGTTCAGAATACACTTTTTTAGCATACTGCTTTAGTAGAATATTTTAAACATCACCTAAAATCAGTGTTTTATGCGGGTGGCGCATGAAGTAAAATTTCGAGTTTAGAACAGCCTGGAAATTTGGTTTGGCCGCGTAGCGCTACGCGCTACGCGATCAAACCAAATTTTCAGGCTTTTCTAAACTCGAAATTTTACTTCATGCTTAACCTTGGAGTAGAAAACACTCGTTTAAGACTTCAAATTAAACTATTTTAGAAAACAAACGATTATCGTTAAAGTTACAGCTCATGCATACATGTATCCCACTGAGCAAAAAACATACAAATAACGTTATATCAACATTCTAGCAACATAAAACGTTATTATAATGTTGATGAAACATTACTTAAATGTGTTTATTCAGTGGGATGTATATTTAAAAGAAAAATTCCCAAATGTTAACCAAATTTTAGTGGTGGCAAATACCACCGTTAGGGCCGAATGGGCTACCAATGCGTAAAATAGCCTTTATGATAGGCTCGCTGCTCAACTGTGTTCCTATCCTAAGAATTCAAAATTTAATTTGATGAGACCTAGGTTTTCTAAGCGCCATTGCTCTCTATTTCAAACAATTAGATTTTAAATGTATTTTCTATGTTTGTTTCTATCAATTTGGTTTGATAAAACTGAAACTGAAGTTGGATCAAAACATATGTAATATACCCATCTGTATATTTATTTCATTTATATAATTTAATACTTTAGTATCGTGCATTTTTGATAATCATATTTAAAGTTATTTATGTTTGTTTCACTTATTGATGTTTGTTGTTTATTTTTACTTAAATATTATTCATTGCTAAATGTTATTATCAGAATGCATTTGCTAATGCTAGAGCACAGATAAGCCTGGGAAGAATAAATAGTTAATTAGAATTTGTACTTAATGGAAAAATTTCGCTAAAGATGATAAAGTTCACCCCGGCTTATGCGTGCCCCTTCTTACGGATTGTTTGCTTAACGAAGAACCATTATTCATTACTATTAGATTTTATTTCCGACACTTCTGATTTGACTCTCGAACGCAAGATAGTAAAAAATATTACTTACTCCCATTAAATTCAATAAACTTCGTTAAGCAAGCTAGTTAAAGTTTCTAAATATATTATATTGTAATATTCACAAGTTTCTCAGTTAAGAAAATAGAATTGATATTCGTTATATAAAAACATCAAGTTATTTTAACCTCATCCAGAATAAAAGAACCTACTTAATATTTAAATAAGTGTTAAATATTGAAAATACTAAATAAAAAACTTTACACATATTTGGAATTACAAACATTACAATTCTAGATAAATTCAACCACAGCAAGTTTTATAAATAAATAAGGTCATTTCATTTACCAAAGCCGTGACATTTACAAGCAACGGAGGAAAATTTCAAGAGAAAGAAAGCCAATATTCAACGAGCGTGTGACTCAATTGCAACAAGTCCAAGTCTCTCGGTCACACTTTATATGCACACGCGTATAAATCTACATATGTACAATACTTAAATACGTATGTACATGTGTAAAGCGTTTGATTTTATATGTATGTGTCGAGTTTTACAACTATACGTTTCTATTTCTATTTTTGAACACTTGCATCATCCGAACTGTTAATAACAAACCGGGCGATTTATTAGTAATGTAGAATAAATATGCGTTTTCAGTGCGTTTGTGTGTATTAAAAATTGCCGTTTGTCCACCCCTTTTCAATGAAACATTTCGAAAATAGGAATTCGCCAAATTGAAATTCCAAAAGTATAAACATAAAACGAAATCTGTGCTAATATCCGTAATATTCCTGTTTCAAAGCGTATTTTTAAACGAGACAAACTATTGAATGTAGTAATAATTAACTGTGCTAATATTTGTAATATTTCTGTCTGAAAATAAATATGAAATTATTTGTGCATTTTTTAAACATGATAAACTATTAAATCATATAATAATTAAATAATTTTAAGAAAGTGAACGCCAACCAAATTAAAGATTGAAATAATTTTAATATTATAAATACCAATAAGTTACCATAAAGGGTGATTTATAATAATTATAACAATAATAAATTGTCTTTATTCAAAACTGAGAAAAAAATACAGGAAAAGAAATATAATACAATGTAGAGCAAGCGAAGTTCAATAAGCCAAGTATGACTTTCAATGCTCTTCCACCAAACCTGCTTCGAGAGAAAAAAATCTATAGAAGAGTACGTAGTTATATTATCAAGCTTAAATAAAAGTAATTAGACTTTTGTTAAATAAAGAAAGTATACAAACTCAAATTAAATCAAAAATAAACTCAAATCAAAATCAAACACATAGATTTTTAGATCTAATTTGTTTGGAGATGGCCTTTTTGCAAACAAAGGTTGAAAGTTGTTTTAAGTTGAGGGGATTTTATTAAGAATAGTGTAATTATTATATGTAAAACATCTCTTAAAGAAGGTGGTTTTATATTTAGGTGGAACTATCTTACCACCTAAATTTAAAACCACCTTCTTTAATAGGTGTTTTACATATAATGATTACACTATTTTGAATAAAATCCCCTCTAACTTCAAACAACCCTAACAACCTTTAAACCTCAAATTTATATTGTGTACATCTGAATAGGTGTGAGTAGTGATGTTAGTGGTAATTTACGTTGGTAGTTACCACCGATAATTTACCGTAAATTACGGTATATTACCCAGTGCATTCGGTAACATTCTTTCTTGCTCATATTTCTTGTGCGTAATAGATGAAAAAAGATCAAAAAATCCTTTTCCAGAAAAAAACACGATTTTATTTACTGTTACATAATGATAATAATTATTAAAGGGGTTTATTTAAAAATATTTAATAGTCTATTTTGAACTTTACATCAAATCGGTGTTGTACACGCGTAGCGCATGAAGTAAAATTTCGAGTTTAGAAAAGCCTGAAAATTTGGATTTGCCGGGGCGCGACTCGCTTCGCTCGCGCGCCCCGGCAAATCCAAATTTCCAGGCTTTTCTAAACTCGAAATTTTACTTCATGCTTAATCTGGGAGTGGAAACCACTCGTTAAAGGCAAGTAATTAATTTTTCATGTAATTTTAAATTATGAAGATTTTTATTATTTTAAATTGAGTTTATCAATTTTTTTTTAATTTCATCACTTTTAGACTTTCTTTACAATTTTTATAAACTCCAACATTCCTTTGACATTCCTTTTTCGTAACTTTCCACAATTTTCAATATCCATCATGATAATCATCGAAATGATGAAATGTCATTTTTTTTAACAGAAAACTGATATTTTCTGTTAAACAAACAACATATCATCATCTCGTTTGACGTTAAGATTGACACGATAGATATTTAATATTTAATTTAATCATTAATTATTCTACTAACTCAGTATACTAAAAACGTGTAATCTGAATATAAAATTACATAAGTGTTTAGTACGCGTGGCGCATAAAGTAAAATTTCGAGTTTAGAAAAGCCTGAAAATTTGGTTTGGTCGCTCCGCGCTTCGCGCTACGCGACCAAACCAAATTTTCAGGCTTTTCTAATCTCGAAATTTTACTTCATGCTTAATCTGGGAGTGGAAAACACTCGTTTGAAAGTTCAATTTGAAATATTTGCAAAACCACGAATATCTGAAGATTTACTGCGTATACAGTATATTGAGATATGTATATTAAAAGAAAAACTTCTTGTATATTTGAGATAGTCATAAATAATATGCAGTGTACAAATCATTTTTTTTACACCAGAAAAATTCCACTGCTGAAAGGGGTAAACTATTGTTTTGAATCGCGATTTTCAAGAAATTTTAATTGAACCCGGGTGCCTTAAGATTTTTTTTTAGTTATAAATAGAAAGAAATGTATAGTTAGAGACTCTGTGATTTTTTCAAGAATTTTAAAGTAATCAAAAAAGTTGTGATTTTTGTATTAGAAATTCGCATTACAATAACCATTTTAGTAAAACAAATCACAAAAAATTCACATTCATTCTTAGAAAGTAATAAAAATAATTGTCCCGAGTGTTTTACACTCCTTAATTGAGCATAAAGAAAAATTTCGAGTTTAGCAAAGCCTGAAAATTTTGAAAATAAGTTTCTTGAAAAGTTGTAGACAAATAAGTTCTGAACATTCCTTCAACACTCAACCTTTATGTGAATTTATTATTTTGCCTTTTTGAAAAGATAATGGCCACAAAGACTGTCTTTAATCGATTTCTTCAAACAAAAATTGGTTATCCTTAACCGCCTTGATAATATCTGAGCACTACATTAGCTTGTAATTTCGTATGTCTAAAGTAAGTATTTAAACGCTCTGCTCTTAATAACAAATCGTATTATTTTCAACCGTAATATAACGAGTGGTTTAATTATTATCGATGATATTTTGGAGTTGAAACCTTGCTGCGGATTGCTGCTTCGGTTTCAATGATAAAATATCATCGATAATTAATCATATCACGAGTTATATTTAGTGAGAGAATATAACGAATAAGAGTCCCTCAATATTATCAACAGCTGTGATATTGTTGTTTCCCTATTGATTGTGATTTTTCTAACCGCACAAAAGTTCTTGAACTGCCGCCACTGCGATTCCTTGTTTATAACGGTGTTTTTAGGCGTCGCACTTTTCATTTCTCTATTAATGTCACTACACGAAACTTTACCCCAGTGATTTTTGTCAATTTTGACGTTTCGAATGACAGGACAACTTATCATCCCTACTTTTGTTTTTTATTATCGCGGTGATAGACATGTACCTACGGCTTTCCTTGCATCTCATTGGTTGAAAATTCGTTCTAGTAGGCTGTGAGTTGTATTCTCAGCCATAATACAACGAGTGGTAAGATTATTACCGATGATATTTTGAAGTTGAAACCGAGCTGCAGATTCAACGAGTCCGTAGGACGAGTTGAATGTGCTGCTTCGGTTTTAACGACTAAATATCATCTGGTATTAATCGTACCACGAGTTATATTTAGTGAGAGAATATAACGAATAAAATGTTGTAATCTTACTTATCTGAAACTTCCCAGCGGCACAAAACTCAGAAAATTGTCGCCAATGCGACTCTCTATTTCGCACTGTGTTTTTCGGTATCGTATTTTTCACTACTTCACTTATATTGCTGCTAGAAGCCGTACCAAAACGATTTCCAACGTCCATTTTAATATTTGAAATTCTGACGTCTAACCACTTTGACGTTTAAAAAACAATTTATGACCACAACAAACTTATCATTGCGATGATTTTTTATCATCGCTGCGATACACATACTGCTACGTATGTACTTGCATCTGATTGGCTGAAAATACATTCTAGTAGGCTATGAGTTGTATTTTCTAAAAAAATATAATAAGTAAAATAATGAACTTTGGTTCAAGGTTTAAGTTTTTTTTAATTCTTTTACTTCAAATAACAGGAGAAATTTTTGTATTTCCGAGATTTCTTTAGGATTTTCTAAATTTACCCTTTCTGTATTCCCGAGCTTTTCTCTCTTCTTTTTCGTCGACGTTTTCGGCAGCGTACTTATTAAACACGTAAATATTTAACGTGATTATGCTAACGAGACGTGTAAATGGCGGCCGTGTAATACGCGAATTAAAACGTAAATTGCAATGAATATATTAAGGCTGCCTGCGATGATGATTCTCAAGAGCGAACGCAAGGACGACGCGAGCAATCATTTTCAAGTCAATTGTTCTTCGGTTTTCCTATCAGATAGCATTGATCTATTTCAATTTATTTTTAGAAATTAATTAGCGTGGATAATTATTTTAGTGATCCTTGAAAATGGATTAATTAAAATTGACTATTTAAATTAATCTATTTGAAATAAGTATTCAATCTAATCGATTTTCTTTTGCAGTAGTTAAAGAAAGTGGATGGAATAAGTGAAAAGTAATGTTTCAGTTTTAAAATCTAACACGTGAAACAATTATAATAAATATATCTTACATAAATCTATTTCTAAAGCTAATTGAATGACAAATCGCTAATTAAAGGTTCGGAATGAAAGCCGGTGCCATGGGCATTAGTTTATAAATACTGTTTTTATTTTGTTATGTCATACCTCTTATTATTTTTATTTCTATAATAAGTATTAAAAATAACTCCAAATAGTTCGTTTAAGCTGTTTGCATTTTTTATCACATAGTTACTCCAAATAGTTCGTTTAAGCTTTATAAATTGTTGCTTGCATTTTTTATCACATAGTTTATTTATACAGGGTGATTCGTATCCAAGACATAGAAAAATCATAAATTAGAAAATTGTTACAGATGTGAGCAAGAATTAGATAATTTTTGTACATGTGATTTTTAAATGACTAGAATTTTACATTTCGCCAAATAATTAATTTCATCAAGTAAGTGATATATATTTTGAACTTCACATTAAATGTGTTTTATACGCGTGGCGCATGAAGTACAATTTCGAGTTTAGAAAAGCTTGATAATTTGGCTTGGTCACTTCGCTGCGCAGTTATTTTACGTTACTGCGCCATGCGTATAAAACACCAATTTCACTTGAATTTCAAAGTATACTGCTTAGGTATGAACAGTTCTATTCAAGCATTATAATTAAATACATTCTAAATAACCCTATTGTAATATGACCACTGAGGTTATGTATAACAAAAGTCTCTTGTCTTAAACTAGGGATACTACGGTATTAAATTATTAGTTGAAAACTAACAACCGAAATCTAGTAAAATGTTTATATTATCCTCCTTAGAACCGCGTTAAAGCTGTATGCTAACATCTAATGATAAGGCAGCAAGTGTTTTAGCCAATAGTTTATAGTTGATTATTTTCTTAGTGCCGTGCGATCATTTAAATTATGATTTCGAGTAGGCAGCATTATTTTTCTGCGTTTGCCCAGAATGCAAATTTAATGATGAAATAATTTTGACTATTTAATTAAATAACACTTTTAACTTTATTGTATTAACTTTTTTATTTTTACGGTGACTAGTTTAAACTAGTCAATGAGCCATTCTCAAACTAAGTACAACTGGCTCACTGACGAGTCGAAACTAGTCACCGTAAAAATATAAAAGTGAATACAAAAAAGTTCAAAGTGTTATTTAATTAAATAGTTAAAATGTTTCACAAAGTAACCGCTTCCACCACCAAATATTGAATAATTTTGAGGTTATGCTAAACTATGTATTAACAGTCAGTAGTGCCAATCTAATTTAAAACTCAAAGCCTATTATCTGTTTTTTTAATATGACCAATCAAATTTGACATTTTAAGAATTTTGTGGTGTTATGCAGGTTGTGTGTTTTAGGTTAGGGCAAGATTAACCACATATTATGTTACATAATCTGTTCTTTTAATATGACCAATCAAATTTCACATTTTAAGAATTTAGTGGTGTGATGCAGGTTGTGTATTTTAGGTTAAGACAAGATTATTCACATGTTATGTTGTAACACAAAGATTACGATTACAAATGTATTTACTTATTACCGCCTCAAATTATTTGTATCTACTACCAATTTAATAAAGTGTCTCTAAGGAACAGGTAGGTTAGGAGGATCAGGTAATATTCCTTGCTCAGTAATATCTGTCTTTTTTATTATCTACCCATTTATATATTCAAATTTTAAAAAAGTTCTAAATATAAGGATTTTTTTAAGGTATACAATACATATTACGATTTTTTAATGTAAATTTTTAAACATTCGTGATCTTATTAAAAACTTTTACTTTGAAAACTTTAACGAGTGTTTTCCACTCCCAGACTAAGCATGAAGTAAAATTTCGAGTTTAGAAAAGCCTGAAAATTTGGCTTGGGCGCGTAGCGCAGCGGAGCGACCAAGCCAAATCAGGCTTTTCTAAACTCGAAATTTTACTTTATGCGCCACGCGTATAAAACACTGATTTCAATGAAGTTTATAATATACTACTTAGTTCTGATCACATGTTCATTAATTTTACAAATGTTTATATGGAATTGGTGAAAATATACTTAAAAGAAAAAATCCCTGTATGTGGTGTAAAGTTGCAAGTTGTAGCGTTCTCTCTTTGGAAAATCTCTGCATCGTGACAATTTATTTGACAAATTATGATTTATTTGTCACATTGATAATCATTTACCAACATCTCAACATTTGATGTTTGAAATACCCTACTTTTAAAGCAGGACAGGTTTGGTCATATTAAAAAAAAAAAAAAAACAGAGTTTTCTTTAAACCATGTTTTAAACTATCGCACTGTAGAACTATCGTATATTCAATTAAAAAAACCTCTAGAGAACCATGAATTAATCTTTTTTTAAATTTAAGTTGGCTACACGCTTTAGGAATTGACATATAAAACGTCAGGCATAATAATTATAATGTAAAATTTCACCGTTGCCAACCTACAATATTTTCCCTGGCACTCTAGAGGTTTTTTTAATTGAACACGCTATATAATTCTAATTTTAAATATATTTGACACAATAAGTACAAGTACGTTACTCAAAGTACTTGATATTGTTTTTACTTTCCCCTATATTTAATACAAATCGAAATATTTTTTTTTATAGATAGAAGTGTGTGTTTATTAAGGTTTTTTTTTAATAAATGACATTTTATTATTTACGCAAATTTGCTGATTTTGCGTGCACGGACGGATTAACGCAATAAATTAGACTGTCAATAGCAGGGTTTGGTATTTTAAGAAAAGACGAAGCGTTTGAAGGCCGAACTTTGCGAAAGTCCAAACAAAGCGATGGAAATAAATCGCAATGAAAATATACTTTGCCGTATTAATAAACGCCAATGAAAATATGACCGTGTGTGCCTGATCATTTTAGAAAATAACAAATGTTTATTTAGGTAAATATGATTGCTGACGCGGACTGTTTGCCGAATCCAAACATCCAAGGCCGTATGGATGCTCCGGATTTTTCAGACCTGGTTAAAATTCCGGTTTCCGCATGTTCACTGATAAAGTATAGTACGTTACTCGAGTTTAAAAAAAATAGAAATAATTTCTACGAATGTATACTTTTTCTACAGGCGGTAAAATGACTCTAGAGTTGTAATAGTAATTTACGAACTAAGTGCGGGAAAACAATTGTTATGCTAATATGAAGAAATGTCTTCTTTATGGATCTTTCACTGATTAGTGCATGTGTTCTTCATGTTTGACGATTTTATAATAAATAATGTGATTTTGCGTAAATTAAAAACAAAATCACACTACTCTTTTTCAACAATCTGATCACTCGAGTCAATTCAGTTAGTTAGTTAAGATTTCGCTGTAATTTCCGTTTAATTTACATTTTTATTTGAATAATTCTCTGTGCTAAAGTCCTGAGCCCGTATTCACAGTACTGATGCAATTTGTCATTGGTGAGAAGTTGTACTGAAATGACGTCGTTTTGGAAAGAATTTAACCGTTCGAGTTAAATGATGTCATTTCAGTGCAACTTCTCACTGATGACAAATTGCATCGGTACTGTGAACACGGGCCCTGGTTAATGATGTAGATATTTCAAAATTTACTAAACTAATCGCATTTATTACTGTGGTTTTTAACGATGTTCCTAGTCTATCAAACCGGGAATTGCGGATTTCCAGTTGTCAAGAGAGTGCGTGAAACGTCACTTTTGAGACGGTGAGTACAAAAAGCAAGTGTAATCCATTACTTATTACGTAATATACTATTTAATTGCTGTTGAGTTGCGTGAAGATGGTTTTAAATTAATGAAACACTTGTATCTTTTCTTCACTTATTTATTTGGAGTACCAAATGCACATTTCGATCACGATGTGATCATTATCAATGGTTGACAAATACAAACTTAAAAGCTAAAATGCGCTTAATATATACCTGCGGATTAGGAGGAGTAATTACGTAATGAGCGCGGGGGTTATGGAGTTAAGGGAAAACCGACAATCAGGACGACATCTTAAATCTATTTTAAGTGTAATTGGAACAAATAATATAATATAGAAAAACAGAAAAATAAGAAAAATACACAAGTTACAATATACATAAAAACATGAGAACATATAACAAGAAAAATACAAAAATTATTACAACGGAACGAGTTTAAGTAATGGGTTGTCTAGTGGGCTCAAATCAAAATTTAGCAGATCAGCGTTATGTTTTTTCACGTAAAAAGCTTCGTACAGGTTTAAGTGATAATTTGTGGAGAATTTTAATAGTTTGGTGTTGTTGAGGGAGAATTTATGACCTGTTTCAATAGAGTGATGGGCAACTGCAGATTTTGTAGGGTTGTTGTATTTGATATGTGATGTATGTTCTTTGTATCTCGTAATGACATTTCTTTTAGTTTGGCCTACATAAATTTTACTGCAGTTACAACATTTGATGGAGTAGATTCCCTGTTTTTCCAAGTCGTCTACTGCATCAAAGGTGTTACCCAATAGTGACTTTAAATTTGTGTTGACGTAGTAAGCAGCTGTAATTTTGAATTTTTTAAATAGTTTATCAAATCGGGTTTCTGAATCAGGTACATAAATTATCCTAGCGTATGTGGTCTTTTTGCTGTTTAAATTAGTTAACCGGGTAGAACAGGTAATTTTTTGTTTAAATAAATGTCTATTAATTAATTTATTGATGGTGTTAATGTCGTACTTTAAGTTGATTGCAATTGAACGTATGAAGTCGAGTTCCTTTTTTCGGTTTGAAGGAGAGAGGGGTAGTTTAATTGCTCTGAAAATCATGCTATTAAACGCTGCCATTTTATATTTTGTAGGTGTACATGACTCTGAATGTATATAATTATATGTATGTGTGGTTTTTCTGTAGATATCGAACTCTAGTTTACTATTATTTCTTGTAATTAAAATGTCTAAGAAAGGGAGAGAATTATTAACTTCTGATTCGTATGTAAAATTAATACTATTATATAAACTATTTAAAGAATTAATAAAGGTATCTATGTCGAAGTTGTTAGGTACGATTGAGAAAATGTCATCGACATAGCGGAACCAGAAGTCGGGAAAATTATTTATTGTTCTTTTAGCATGATTTTCAAAGAAATTAAGGAAAATGTTCGCAAGGAAGGGGGATAAAGGATTGCCTATTGCGGTGCCAAAAGTTTGTTTGTAGAATTTGTTATTAAATTCGAATGTATTACATTCCATAACGAGTTTCGTTAGTGAAAGGTATTGTTTAGTTTGTTCATCTGGAATATTGTTTTTTATTAGTAATTTTTCAAGAATATTTAATGTATCTGTTATGGGAATGCTTGGAAAAAGGGACTCGACGTCAAATGAAATTAGTTTATGATTAGGAGGAACATTTATCTGTTTTAATCTGTCGGTTAGCTCGATTGAGTTTTTTATTGAAAAGTTGTTATCAAGTTGTTGATAACAACTTTTCAATAAAAAACTCAATCGAGCTAACCGACAGATTAAAACAGATAAATGTTCCTCCTAATCATAAACTAATTTCATTTGACGTCGAGTCCCTTTTTCCAAGCATTCGAAATGTGCATTTGGTACTCCAAATAAATAAGTGAAGAAAAGATACAAGTGTTTCATTAATTTAATATACTATTGTTGAATAGTATGTTTGGTTCGTAAAATAAAATATGTGTAAATAAAGTATGTGAAAATGTGTGTTAGAATTCGATCCATCAATTAATTCGCGCGCGTCTTGAAACAGGAAACAGTCTCAGGGAGTTGAGGGGGAAGGAGGAGAAGGGATGATGTTTGCACACATATATGAAAGTAACGCGATATCCCACACGATATCCGATATCCAGGGGTTGATAAGTGGCTTCCTACGCCGTCCCACAGTAATTATCCACTGTAAGGAACATTTCTACATGGGTATGGATGTGTGAATCTCTGTGTCTATGTGTGCTTCAACGTATGTGTGTCGGTGGGTCCATCGACTGCATTCCTTAATTAAACTCATTAATCATTGGAATACTTAACTCAATTAATGTTCATTTAAAAATAATAAATGATGTAGTGATTAGAAATTAAAAAAAGTGAATTATGGAACTTTTAGCATAATTAGAATGATGATTATACCGGGTGTAACACAAAACAGGCTTACTCCCTACAGATATGTATACTTACAAGAAACATTTAGAAGTTTCTTGGAAGTATACATATCCCGATATCCCGATGTACACGCAGTAAATTTTCAGGCATTCGCTAATTTCATAAATCGTTTAATTTGAAGCTTCTGGCGAGTGTTTAGTAATGCCTGAAAATTTGGTTTGGTCGCGTAGCAAAGCGGAGCGACCAAACCAAATTTTCAGTCTTTTCTAAACTCGAAATTTTACTTCATGCGCCACGCTTATAAAACACTCAAATAATATGAAGTTAAAAATATATCGATTATTTTTGATCTCGCGTTAATAACCTCTACAGAGGTTTATTTTGGCTTTAATATTTTTTATTATTTAAAATAAGAAATCCCAGTATATTTTTTTATTGCTCATTCCTTTCACATTTCATAAACATTTAAAGAAAACTAAATTCTTGCGTAATTTCCTTTGAGTTTTCAAATTGAACCTGAATTAAATATTTTATATTTATAACTCTAGTCAACTTTAACATTTAGATTTTGTAATTTGATTTTTTGATTTTTATGTTTTAAATGCTTACAAATCTTTCGTTTTCTAATTCTCAAAACAGTCATGATAATCTGATATTTCAGTGATATTATAAATACAATTTTTGAGTTTGAGTTTGAGAGCAATTCAAATTTTCAGGCTTAAATTAACTCGAAATTTTACTTCATGCTTAATCAATGATTGGAAACACTAGTTAGAAGCTTAAAATTGTAAGCTATTATAGAAATAAAGAATGTCTGAAAATTTACAGTGATAAATCGTAGTATGTATACCTAAAAGAAAAATTCCTTGTATACATTGATCTAACGGTCGGTTTCATAATCAAGTTAAAGGTACTTTAAATATTTAAAGTCCACTTTAACGTTAGATTCCGTTTCATAATACAAATTTAAAGTAAAAGTCGGCTTTAAAGTTAAAGTCGGCTTGTTTACATTTTAAATAGATAAAGCCGGCCTTAAAACTAACCTAAGAAATATTTCTTGAATAATTTTCTCACTTATCACTTGGTGAAACATTTATAAATATTGATAATGAAGGTTTAAATTAAATTACACTTGGTTTGTTTCACAATTTTTTACTTTACTATTTACTCGACTAGTTTCGCGTTTTTACAGCATTATCACTCCTGATAATGCTGTAAAACGCGAAACTAGTCGAGTAAATAGTAAAGTAAAAAATTGTGAAAGAAACCAAGTGTAATTTAATTTAAACCTTCATTATCAATAACCTAAGAAAGTTGTTAAATGTTAAAAAGAACTAACACAGCTATTAATTTCACACAGCTAGAAGAATGAATCACATTTTGAATAATAATTCTTCAAGCGATGAAGTAGATATTGTGATTAAAACGAAAGCAGTATATAGAATTAGGAAAAATTGTGTTGATGCATTCAGGGGAACAGATTTTTTTTCAAAATTTCGATTATCAAAGGCAATGGTAATAACTGTACTGTACCAAAATAAATATAAGATTTCACTTGAATCGAGCAAGTTAATTTATTAGGCATACATATCTTATTTCGCTAACTGGTACATTCAGCGGATTCAGCAAATAATTTAATGCAAATTAATTAAAGATGTTTTACCTTTTTCGATATTGACAATTTATTCGTTTTTAATTGCAATGAATTATGCTCTATGTTTTTAATAGGTTGAATTAAAAGTAATTCCTCTTTGTTTGTAAAATAAATTCCTCAATTATTTTCACTTATTGTTTGTCATCACATTTTCAATGACATAATTGAAATATACTTAATCAAAATTACGGTAATGCTACATTATACCATATGTTCAATAAAAAAAACCTCTAGAGGGCCATGATTTAATCTTTTTTTAAATTTAAGTTGGCTACACACTTCAGGACATATAAAACGTCAGACATAATCATTATAATGTATATTTTCAGAGTTGCCTACCTAGAATATTTTAATGGCACTCTTAGAGATTTATTAAAATTAAATATACGATATAATAAAGATAGCCATAAAAATGCGTTACCAACCTATTCGTTACATTAAAGTCGACTTTTACTAAAGTCAGACCAGGAATTGTGTATGAACCGCATTAATATTTAAAGTCGGCTTTAACTTAAAGTCGACTTTTGTTAAAGTCACTTTATCCCAATTATTATGAAACCGGCCGTAAATGTAAGCCAAATTATAAATTAGGGGCTACACGTTTTCACTAACACTGTTTTTTCTGTATGTAATACAAAGGGAAAGTTTTATTTTCGTAAAATTTTCAAATTGTAAATGTTATCCCTATGTAACGTTCTATAGTTTTTATTGCACATGATCTTTAATAAAATGTCTTTGCTTAAATTCAACATGTTTTCGATGTTTATATTAAATAAACATTAAATTTCAAACATTTCGTCTTTTATTTTCCGACTACCAACCACTGTAACAAGAAACTGTACGTGTTATATCGTATGTTCAATAAAAAAAAATCTCTAGAGTGCTATGATTTAATCTTTTTTAAAATTTAAGTTGGCTACACGCTTTAGGAATTGGAATTAGGAATAATAATTATAATGCATAATTTCAGAGTTGCCAACCTACAATTTATTCCATGGCACTTTAGAGGTTTTATTTTATTAATAAACATTCAATATTACCGTACTATCATTTAAAACATGATTTAGAGTAGGCTTTGAATTTTAAGTTAGATTGACACTACTAACTGCTAACACATGGTTTACCATAACCTCAAATTTTTTCCATCATTCAATTAGCATTCTGAGCAACCGCACAAAAAAAATGACGACTACTCTAAATCCTCATTTAAACGATCGCACAGTATTAAGCATATCATTTTCAGTTTTATGACTACAAAATACTTTACATACAAGTATTTTAATTAATGTTACTTAAAAAAAGTTTAAATTTGCACTTTTTTAATGGGTACTTTATACACTCTTGATGTTATTTCTGTAAAATTATAGTAAACCATGATTGCATCTTGTCCCTTATTCTTATCCATCTTATGATTTATTAATAAATGAATTTACGTGGATAGTTAAGTAAAACATAGAGGCCCGTAATTCCAGTGAATTTGAACGAACTCACAGTTATAATTTGATCGCTTTCTTTACGGTTTTCTGCCGTAATGAAATTCTTACACGGTGAATTATTTATGTAATTGTAATTTATACCGCAGATTATTAACGGTGCTTAGTTTCTATTATGAGTGGATTTTTTTATGCTCGATATAAGTTTATTCATTAAATGAACGTACCCATAATAAATTCAGTAGTTCGTTATAAGAAAAATACTTATCCTTCTTCTGCAATCCCTTGTTACCTCTCAGGGCGTCGGCTATAAGACAAAAATTATATAATAAATATTTTACTCATCTTCAGTACAAAAGGTAGATTTTTCAAACAAAAACAATATTAAATTAAGTCTCGATAATTAAATGAATTAAAACTATACCAAGAAGTAATTTTTATCCCCTTATTTAATATCTCTTAATAGTTCTTTCAGCAGTTACGGATTTCATATTATGAGCCATATTTTAGAATAATCGCCTTATTACTATTATTTTTATTATTGTTGTTGTAAGTATTATTAATTATCTTTGTTAATTTTTATTATTTTATCATATGTTATTGTTAATACTTCGTACTTACCTTTTGTTAAAGGTAATTCTCATAAATAAATAAAAAAAATAATAAAGTACAATCAATTTTTACAACAACTTGAAAAAAGTGTGCATGTGGTAACATACAAGAAATTGTTTTTTTAAGTATACATATCTCGATGCATAAACTGTAAATTTTCACGTGAACATTGTTTAAAAAAAATAAATTTGAAGTTTCGAACGAGTGTTTCATTTTTAGTTTTATCAGTTTTAGTTTTGTGAAACCAAATTGATAGAATCTAAAAAGTGAGAAAAACTGTGTGTTTCTTTCTTAAACATAGAAAATTAATTTAAAAACTAATCGTTTAAAGTAGAAATTAATAGCGCTTAAAAAACCTGGGTTTCATCAAATTATTTCTTGAATTCTTAGGATAGGAACACAGTTCAGCAGCGAGCCTATCATAATGGCTATTTTACGCATTGGTGCCCTCATAGCTTAACTCTTTCGGCCCGGACGGTGGCATTTGCCACCACTAAAATTTGGTAAACATACTGGAAATTTTCCATTTAAATATATAAACATGCATGCACGAGCTGTAACTTTTCCGATAATCGTTCGTTTTCTAAAATAGTTTAATTTGATTATGAACGGTAGAGGCTTCTACTTCGTTATACATGTTCATTCAATAAAATATCAGCTACCTCGTTAAACAACGAAATGAACACCATAAAAAAGATTGCAACTAATAATGGTTACAACTCCAACTTAATAAATAACATGTGGAAAAAACAAAACTTTAGGAAAATTCAGAAACTATTGTATGCAGATCCTTCAATACAGATTTTCGATCAATTACTTATTTCGGGAATATCAGCCTACAAATTAAAAACATCCTTAAGAAACATAATATTAACATTGCTTTTAAAACATTTTGTAAAACAGAAAAAGAATTTTTAATAACAAAACAAAACAATGTAATTTTAGCAAATCCGGTATTTATAAGCTTGTTTGTCCCGATTGTCATGGAATATACATAGATCAATCTGGTCGTAATTTTAGCACTCGGCTCAAAGAACATCAGCGATCTTTTCGGTTAAATCAATCAGAAAAATCAAATTTCGCTAAACACCTCATCGATGAAAACCATTCTTTTGGCGAGGATGTACTTAAGATCATTCATTATGCCGAAAAGGGTCGAAAAATGAACCTTTTAGAATCGTTAGAAATACAGAAAGCCCGCGCTAATCCGGAAATTCCCCTAATTAACGACCAGGTTGATTTAGTATATACCCCCATTTTTAATGCTATTTTGTAAATAACCATTCTTGTATATATACCTGTACCATACCGTAATTTAAATCACTAAGTTTGATAATGGCAAGTTGAGTTGCCGAAACTGCAATCACAAAAATATAAATATTGGGTTATACAAACAAAGTTAAAGTGTTTTATTTTATTAGTTTATTTTGAAGTCTTAAACGAGTGTTGTCCACTCCCAGACTAAGCATGAAGTAAAATTTCGAGTTTAGAAAAGCCAGAAAATTTGGTTTGGTCGCGTAGCGCGTAGCGCTACGCGACCTAAACCAAATTTTCAGGCTTTTCTAAACTCGAAATTTTACTTCATGCGCCACGCGTATAAAACGCTGATTTAAAGTCAAGTTTAAAATATACTGCTTTATCATATTGATGTAAAAGCATGTTTTCAATTTTACAATAGTTCAGTGCTTTATACGCGTGGCGCATGAAGTAAAATTTCGAGTTTAGAAAAGCCTGAAAATTTGGTTTGGTCGCTTCGCTTCGCTACGCGACCAAACCAAATTTTCAGGCTTTTCTAAACTCGAAATTTTACTTCATGCTTAATCTGGGAGTAGAAACTCTCGTTCTAAACTTCAAATTGATTTTTTTTAAAACAACGAACACGTGAAAACTTACAATACTTCAGTGTTTTATACGCGTGGCGCATGAAGTAAAATTTCGAGTTTAGAAAAACCTGAAAATTTGGTTTAGTCGCATGGCGCTACGCGATCAAACCAAATTTTCAGGCTTTATTAAACTCGAAATTTTACTTCATGCTTAATCTGGGAGTGGAAACGCTCGTCAGAAGCTTTCAATTAACCGATTTTTAAAAACAATGAATGCCTTAAATTTGTTAAGCGTAAATATCAAGATATGTGTACTTTAACAAAAATTCCCTGTATTCAATAAATTGTTATACCATAAACAAAACGTTTGGAAAAGATTAAGTAATCTTGATTTATTGCGAATAAAACTCGTAATTTTTTTTAATTTGAAGCCATACATATCATATGTAAATTATTTTTTGTTACAATGTAGGTTCCTACTAAGGCTGGGAATATTCAAATATTAAACATTCAAATTAGTCAAATATTTAACCAAATACACCATTTGAATATATTAATTGTTTTCAATAATTTTACTTCATGCGCCACGCTTATAAAACGCTGATTTAAAGTCAAGTTTAAAATATACTGCTTTATCATATTGATGTAAAAGCATGTTTTCAATTTTACAATAATTCAGTGCTTTATACGCGTGGCGCATGAAGTAAAATTTCGAGTTTAGAAAAGCCTGAAAATTTGGTTTGGTCGCTTCGCTTCGCTACGCGACCAAACCAAATTTTCAGGCTTTTCTAAACTCGAAATTTTACTTCATGCTTAATCTGGGAGTGGAAACTCTCGTTCCAAACTTCAAATTGATTTTTTTTAAAACAACGAACACGTGAAAACTTACAATAGTTCAGTGTTTTATACGCGTGGCGCATGAAGTAAAATTTCGAGTTTAGAAAAACCTGAAAATTTGGTTTAGTCGCGTGGCGCTACGCGCTACGCGATCAAACCAAATTTTCAGGCTTTATTAAACTCGAAATTTTACTTCATGCTTAATCTGGGAGTGGAAACGCTCGTCAGAAGCTTTCAATTACCCGAATTTTAAAAACAATGAATGCCTTAAATTTGGTAAGCGTAAATATCAAGATATGTGTACTTTAACAAAAATTCCCTGTATCAATAAATTGTTATACCATAAACAAAACGTTTGGAAAAGTTTAAGTAATCTTGATTTATTGCGAATAAAACTCGTAATTTTTACTTTCCCCCGTATGTAATACAAAGGGAAAGTATTGTTTTCGTGAAAATTTTCGAATCAAAAATGTTAGCGGAAATATCCGTTTTGAGGTCCCCTGAGTCGAATAAGACCATTTTTGAAAAATGTCTGTCTGTCTGTCTGTCTGTCTGTGTGTGTGTCTGTGTGCGCTGTACCGCAAAAACCGCTAAAGATATCGAGATGAAACTTAAAACTTAAGCTTTTTGTTACAATCGGAAGAACTGAAAAGCTTTTGGTGAAAATCAGAAAACCGGAAGTGGTACTTTACTCTTAGCGTTTTTCAGTTTTTTCAGATCTTTTCAATAAATGTTCATCAAACAAAAAATTCTTTCAAATAAAAGTTGTAGATAATAACAAAATGAAGATGTATTGTTCACTTACTTTTTGTCATAGCACTCTTAGTTTTTGAGATATTTAATAAATAGTGTTTTTTATCTAGTCATTGATTTGTGTCAGTGTGTGTGTTGATACAATTGGAAAATGTTTCAAATAAAAGTTGTAGGTAATAAAATATTAAAGATTTTTTGTATCTTCACTTTTTGTCATAGCACTCTTAGTTTTTGAGATATTCAATAAATAGTGTTTTTTATCTAGTCATTGGTTTGTGTCAGTATGTGTTGATACAATTGAAAAATGTTTCAAATAAAAGTTTTAGTTATCAAAAAGTTGAAGACATTTTGAAAATAATAATTCTACAAATATTTTAAAAGTGATTTAATACGCAATTTACGGGGGAAAGTACTATGATGGACACATCACCATTTTTTTAATTTGAAGCCATACATATCATATGTAAATTATTTTTTTGTTACAATGTAGGTTCCTACTAAGGCTGGGAATATTCAAATATGAAACATTCAAATTAGTCAAATATTTAAACAAATACATCATTTGAATATATTAATTGTTTTCAATATTCCTCTTTTAGTTACGTGAAGTGTTTACTAATAATTATTCTAGTAATTGTTTAGTTTTAGAAAATATATTAGACATTTTCTAACACTAACTTATTAAAATATTCAAATAGCTAAATTAATTAAATATGTGAAAAAGTGAGTGATTTAGTGTAAGTATTGTGGAATACTCATATAAAATCACTCACTGTTTTCACATATTTAATTAATTTAGATGTTCATATATTTAAATATTTCAATAAATTAGTGTTAGAAAATGTCTAATATATTTTCTAAAACTTAACGATTTATAAATTCAATTAGTGTATTTGCTTAAATAGTTGACTAATTTGAATGTTTCATATTTGAATATTCACAAATATTCGAATTCTCAGCCCTAGTTCCTACTATAAATTTGAAATAATAAATTAATGTTAGAAAATGTCTAATATATTTTCTAAAACTTAACAATTCATAAATTCAAATAGTGTGTTTGTTTAAATATTTGACAAATTTGAATGATTCATATTTAAATATTCGCGAACTTTCGAATTCTCAGCAGTAGTTCCTACTATAAATTTGAAATAAGCAAATTTTTATTGGAGAAATTGAAAAAAAATATTCTACGAATTTATACATGTATTTATTTTTTAAAAGCAAACGGGAAATCCGGTAAAATACATGATTCGTAACGGATGATGAATGAGCCCCTTCCCGAAAAACGTTATTGAAACAAATGCCCTTTTTTCGTTCTGAAATCCCCTATTTTTCGGCCCCCGGCGGGCCGTCCTCGGGCCCTAATTGTGTCCTCGGGGGTGAATTTATCGGCGGCTTTTTTATTTATAATGATGATGATAGCGAGTTGATGATAATCGAGTGAAATTCGCCGTAATTCCGCGAACTGTGACGGACACACACACACACACAAGAAACTAACCATGACCGAGTATTTTTTCTGAATAATAGAAATAAAGAAAGAATAATATATAAACAAATTACTAGTGGAATAAAATATGTTTCCGTCGGCCGTATATTTATGGTTTGTAATAATGCATTCAGAATCGTGTATTAATGAATCCATTGGCGTAGCCAGGAAGGGGTTACGGGGGTTAGAACCCCCCCTAGTCGCTGCTATCAATTTTATTTTGTCTTTTTGAAATCGCCGCGTGTTTATAATCATTGAAAAATTACCATAATACCTAATTTAAAATTACACTCAAACTTTCAGTTTAAAAAACCACAAACCTCCTTATCATTAGTCGACAAACAAAATGAGCTGTTCAATTTTTCATGATAACATCTGTTCTTCGAGTTTTGCGATATGTTACATCCACAAGTACATCTGAGATGTTTGTAAATTGTTTTATAAAGTTAAATTTCATAGAAAATTTGATATTTACTATATCGTTAAATAATTAGCAGCATTGACATTGTCAACACTTAAATATTTTAGTTCTACACTAACAATTTGCTGATTGCTTTAATTGCAGTATAATTTGTTAATTGTTATTTATAATATTTATATTCTAATGTAAAAAGGTTAATTGCCGCTAATAAAGGAATTTAAATTTGAATTGATCACAGAACTTAATAAAAGATTTTTATAATAAAACAATAAATTATATTTCAAACAAGATAAATTCAAATTCAAAACTATTTGAATTCGAGAAAATAAGCTTACGCTTCTTATAGTTTGCACACTTTAAACATAATATATAAAATTACGAAAAAACTATTCGTGAAAATGCAAACAGTGTCTTAATTAATAAGACAATTTAAGACAATAAATATCCATTGAAACAACAACTACTAGTTGTTTCAATGGATATTTATCGTCTTAAATTGTCTTATCAATTAAGACACTGTTTGCATTTTCAAGAATAGTTTTTTCGTAATTTTATATATTATGTTTAAAGTGTGCAAACTATAAGAAGCGTAAGCTTATTTTCTCGAATTCAAATAGTTTTGAATTTGAATTTATCTTGTTTGAACTGTACCGTAAGGTAAATAATAAGGTCTTACATTCTTCATACCTGCTAATGACATAATCCCCTTTTTTACCTATAAATACCGACCATCATTTTCACTCATTCCATTTTTGTGTATCTGTTCATTCCACACACAACACTTTTTCCAAGTAAGTTTGTTTTAATTTTATTCCTAATTTTTTAAAAGTCATAAGCAAAGCTATACTGAAGAGAGATAAATCTCGAAACGCGTCTATAGATGGCCTAAGACATTCGTTTTAATCTGAGTCCTTTCACTTCTAATTTGTCGCTATCTCTCCTTTCATTTTAAATTGTATTGTTAGTTGGTTTGAAGAGAATTTGACCTGAACGTTACATATACTTTAATAGAGCGTTGTAACAAATCAAATTAAATAAGATTTTAAATATTTCATTGTATAATTCAATATCCGGAGGTGTATTTGCACGGGAAGTAGTTGTTTCAATGGATATTTATCGTCTTAAATTGTCTTATTAATTAAGACACTGTTTGCATTTTCACGAATAGTTTTTTCGTAATTTTATAAATTATATTTATTGTGATTTGAAAAAGAAAACACTTGGATACATTTCACTAATAGTTTAGTTTTTTTATTCCTACTAGTTTCGACTTCAATCATTCTCAAGGAGTATGAATGACTCAAAGTCGAAACTAGTTGGAATAAAAAATCAAAATGTGAGTAAAATTTAACCAAGTGTTTTCTAATTTGGTGAAGAAAAACACTTGTTATGGTCCATTATTTTATTTTCAGTTTCCTGACACGTGTTTCGATCTTTACAAATCATTATCAAAGGTTAGTATAACCTTTGATAATGTTTCTGTAAATAATGATTGATAATGATCTGTAAATAATGATTGAAAATGATCTGTAAAGATCGAAACACGTGTCAGGAAACTGAAAATAAAATAATGGAACATAACAAGTGTTTTTCTTCACCAAATTTGAATATCCGGTTCCATCAAGAGCGCACCAAGCATTAACTTTATTAAAAATACAAGTGTTTTCATTTTCTAATCATTGTTAAATATGTTTCACCGCGTGAAAGATGAGAAACTTGTTCAAGTTATATTTATTATTTTAAAGAAAGTGAAAAGACAATTAAACTAAGTTTTCTAATTACTTTCTTTTCTTTTTTTCAGCCCAAACAAAAATGGAAGTCTGATACCAATTTGGAAGAGAAGCAAGTTAATAGGTAAGCTAATTATAGAGAAAATAGATATCCAAAATTTCACATTTTCTTCTTCTATAATTTAACTGGTTAATAAAACGATCCAAACGTTTTATTAACAAAACAAAAACTATAAAGAAAACCCGAAAATGTGCTGTACTTGAAAATTGCTGCTGTGAATTTTCAAGTACAGCATATTT
Organism: Philonthus cognatus; assembly: GCA_932526585.2. Taxonomy (NCBI): domain Eukaryota; kingdom Metazoa; phylum Arthropoda; class Insecta; order Coleoptera; family Staphylinidae; genus Philonthus; species Philonthus cognatus. Next base: position 48,659,922 of record OW052244.1, read on the forward strand.
TCGGGTTTTCTTTATAGTTTATGTTTTGTTAAAAAAACGATTGGATCGTTCTTTTCTGCTTTGAATTATTCTCAAGTATAGCACATTCTCGGGTTTTCTTTATAGTTTTTCAGGTTCAACTTTATCTCTTCATATTTGTAATAATGTAAACAACTCGAAATTACCACTTTTGGTTTAACTTTAAGGCACACTAATTTATCTTTAAGTGCTCTTATATTTACTTTACCTACTTGGATTTATACTTCCAAGTACTTCAAATTTGTATGTGTGTGTGTGTGTGTGTGTTTGTTTGCTAGTTAGAAAGATATTCAGACCTCGACCGTTCTTAGTCGCACACTAATTACCCATCATCCGAGCACTTTTCTTGCACTTTTTTCACACTAATTACGCGTGAATGTTTCACCTTTCCTGGAGGAAACCGCTTTTCATTTATTCCTCCTCCTCCTTCTACTTTTGCTAATTCTCCTACAATTAAAACGGTACTTTACGCTCACACAAAATGAATCGTAATTATATACATTATTTATACGGACATTGAATGTTGAAATCGTTCAATTGGAAAATATTGATACGCTGATATTATGAATGTACATTTTGAAAGTGAATGAATATAAATTAAGTGGGTGTCTAACATTGGAAGTATATTAATATAAAATAATATTAATTAGATATCCAGTTTTAGAAAATTATAAACATTGATAAGAACATAAGAACTTAAAGTGTTTTATTAAGATTTTCACCATTATCAAATGCAATTATTTAGAATCAATTTAATTTGTGTGTTATAAGCAGACATACTTATCTAAGAAGTATATTTTTAACTTTTCTTTAAATCAGTGTTTAATACGCGTGGCGCATAAAGTAAAATTTCGAGTTTAGAAAAGCCCCGTGAAAATTTGTCTCGGGTCGCTGCGCGACCCTCGACAAATTTTCTACGCGGGGCTTTTCTAAACTCGAAAGTTTACTTCATGCTTAATCAAGGAGTGGAAACTAAAGCTAAAATTTTACAGGGTTTTTCTATTGCATTTCACTACTTATCAAATGAGATTGACTATATCCCAAATGTATTTCACCTTGTCAAATATATGCGAAAAGATTTCCCGATTTATCAAATGATTTTGATTATATACCAAATACTTTTCCCTTTAATATTTTCGATAAACATGTTCGCAACAATACTAACTTTCTTCTGAAAATATTTTATTTTTATTTATACATATGTAACACTACTTACGTCAGCATCTATTCTCCGGATAACGGAGCAGACATACTTATCTAAGAAGTATATTTTTAACTTTTCTTTAAATCAGTGTTTAATACGCGTAGCGCAAAAAGTAAAATTTCGAGTTTAGAAAAGCCCCGTGAAAATTTGCCTCGACAAATTTTCTACGCGGGGCTTTTCTAAACTCGAAATTTTACTTCATGCTTAATCAAGGAGTGGAAACTGAAGCTAAAATATTACAGGGTTTTTCTATTGCATTTCACTACTGATCAAATGAGATTGACTATATCCCAAATGTATTTCACCTTGTCAAATATATGCGAAAAGATTTCCCGATTTATCAAATGAATTTCATTATATACCAAATACTTTTCCCTTTAATATTTTTGATAAACATGTTCGCAACGATACTAACTTTCTTCTGAAAATATTTTATTTTTATTTATACATATGTAACACTACTTACGTCAGCATCTATTCTCCGGATAACGGAGCGGACATACTTATTTAAGAAGTATATTTTAACTTTTCTTTAAATCAGTGTTTAATACGCGTGGCGCATAAAGTAAAATTTCGAGTTTAGAAAAGCCCCGTGAAAATTTGTCTCGGGTCGCTGCGCGACCCTCGACAAATTTTCTACGCGGGGCTTTTCTAAACTCGAAATTTTACTTCATGCTTAATCAAGGAGTGGAAACTAAAGCTAACATATTACAGGGTTTTTCTATTGCATTGACTATATCCCAAATGTATTTCACCTTGTCAAATATATGCGAAAAGATTTCCCGATTTATCAAATGAATTTCATTTTATACCAAATACTTTTCCCTTTAATATTTTTGATAAACATGTTCGCAACAATACTAACTTTCTTCTGAAAATATTTTATTTTTATTTATACATATGTAACACTACTTACGTCAGCATCTATTCTCCGGGTAACGAGTCCTCTTAGTTCATTGCTAAGATGCATTTGTTTGACGAACTGCAGCGATTTTGCTGACAAGTGAAATGTAATTGACAAACTGTGATAAGATTTTGACATATAGAGAAATATAGTGGGATATAAAGAAATGTACTTAATAAATGGCAAATACATTTGAAATAAAGGGATACACATTTGATATAAATTTAAATGCAATAGAAAAACTCTGTATAACTAATTAATTTTAATTATTAGTAAACATGATAGTATTATTATTATTAACAATATCTTAACGGGAACTTTCCTCTCTATCTATTGTAAGCAATAGGGTGCACTTACTCTTGTTCTCAGCAGTTATTAATTTCCGGATTGTGACGCCTCGCCATAAATCATGTCACCCCTCTCCACAAAATTTTGCGGGGGTAATTATTTGATTCGAGCGCCATTATTTTATTATTAACTTAAATAATTGATGGTCCCAGACGAAGAGAACGTCGCTCGTAGACGTCCACTTTCCAATTTTCATAAATCCGCACAAACAATTGGAAATGCGCCACACGACACCCCCTCACCCTCCTAAAAAGGGATTTATCGCTTGAAAGGATATTTTTAAGAAATTATAAAATATGTTATTGGGGTTTAAAAGAAAATAATAACTTTTTACCATTTTATTTACAATATTCTGTGCCTAGAAAAAGTATGAGCATCTAGTTGGCAATTTAAAAATGGATTATTTAGAAAAATATTAAAACCAATTTCTGTGCAATAAAATGAAGCACAAATGTCAAAGCTATTTTCACAATATTCTAGTTGTATAATTCGGGTGTGTGTTAATTGCCTAGCAGCAGTTGCAATAAATAACTTAAAAATAACACCTTTATTAAAAACGAAAACTAAGACCTTTTGAAAAAAACACTCGTAATACATCCAATAAAGCCGAAATATAAAAACAATCTTCTATTTTAGTTTGAATTCTAATTTTTAAATTGTTGTCTAAATGACGCAGCATTTTGATATTAAGGAAATTGGTATATTTACATATTTACATATCGTAACTAGGAAACTCATCATGTCCCTTTAAAACTATAACATATTTTGTGTGCTTAATTTTATTTTATCGAAGTGTACAGGGTGGTCTAATTTCGATGTTGCTTATGGGCATCTCGGTAAATATAAGAGTTAGAAAAAAACCGATGGCGCAATCGCGATCTCTTTTTTTGAGACTAGGATAATGCCGAAAACAAAAATGCACCATCTTTTTTTTTCAGAAGTTATAGGGCAAAATAGAGTTTTCTTGATTTTTAACTTTAATTCGTATCTTGCGTAATTTGTGAGATAGATAAAAACTATAAATACTTTCTTAAGACACTTTTTAAAGTAGAATCTAGTGGCGTAGGCATTTTTTTATTTAATGAACACATTTTCGAGTTATAGCCAAATTATTTTTTATTTAAATGTAAATCATAGTTGGCTTTGACACAGTTAAAAAGAGTGTTTTTCACTGATTTCAAAAATATATACTTTTATGAATTTATCTTGAAAATAGTGTTCCTATAGAATAGAAACTAAATTTTAATCTGCTATATAATATAATACGGAAGACAATAGCCATTATAAATCATTTGCATGCTCAATTTCAATTAATTATTCTATTGCAACAGCAATGTGTTCTGTTCTTCCAACAAGATGGAGCAGATTACTTTTGGATGCAAATTTAGGGAGCAATTGGTTGGGAACATTTAGACCAGTTAGGTGGCTTGCTAGATCTCCAGATCCAACACCGTTAGATTTTTTTTGTGGGGATACCTGCAGGACATTGGAACATTTTCATGATTTTTATAGGAACTGTTCACAACATTCAAATTTGTATCGCCATTAAAGCTGTAAGAGGTAGATGCCAAAGATGCATTAAAAATAATGGCCATCAGTTCGAATATTTAAAATAAGTTTTTTTTCCTTAATATATAAAAATTTCAATAAATATTAAAAATAATAAAATATTTATTACTCAAAAAAGGATTATTATTATTTAAAAAATCATTAGTTTATAATGTTTATCATAATTAAAACTGAGCATGCAAATGATCAAAAATGGCTATTGTCTTCCATAATATATTATTTAGCTGATTAAAAACTAGTTTTTACTCTATAGTAACACTGTTTTTTGAGATTAATTCACAAAAGTATATATTTTTGAAATCAGTGAAACACTCTCATCAACTATGTCAAAGCCAACTATGATTTGCATTTAATCAAAAAAACAATTTGGCTATAACTCGAAAATGTGTGAATAAAATAAATAATGCCCACGCCACTGGATTCTACTCAAAAAGGTGTCTTAAGAAAGTATTTATAGTTTTTGCCTGTCTCACAAATTATGCAAGGTACTAATTAAAGTTAAAAATCAAGAAAACCTGATGTTGCCCTATAACTTATGAAAAAACAAGATGGCGCATTTTTGTTTTCGGCATAGTCCTAGTCTCAAAAAAAGAGATCGCGACTGCGTCATCGATTTTTCTCTAACTCTTATATTTATCGAGATGCCCATAAGCAACATCGAAATTAGACCACCCTGTACATAAAAGCTAATTAAAACATAGAAGCTACTTTAACTCCAAGAGTAAATGAAAAAGCAGTGGGAATGGAGAAATTATTATAATAGTATTACCATATATTATTAATAAATGTAATCTTTCTTAAAATTATTTTTTCTTGCTACTACTCAGAGCTGGGACGAATCCTCGTGAAAAGGATTCCAATCACGAATCCGAATCACCTAATATGATTCGAATCACGAGTACTCAAATAAAGGATGCGTAAGAGATAAATATGATTCGAATCAAAGATTCGAATCCTGTTTTTTCGAATCACGGATACAAATCTTTTAAGAATAAATTTGATTTTAGTATTTTTATTCAACCATTACCATATAAATATCGTTATCAGTTGTTTTAACAAAAATATCCAAAACCTAATTATTTATTATTACCACTGATAACAGTTGATAACAGACTAAATATCTGTGTTACTCTGATTAAAGATGTATTTGTGTGTTTTTGAACTTCACTTTAAATCAGTGTCTTGTACGCATGGGGCATGAAGTAAAATTTCGAGTTTAGAAAAGCCCCGTGAAAATTTGTCTCGGATCGCTGCACAACGCAGGGCTTTTTTTTTCGCGCGACGCGGGGCTTTTCTAAACTCGAAATTGTACTTCATGCTTAGTATGGGAGTGGAAACACTCGTTCAAAACTTCAAATTGAACTCTACTATAAAATCGACGAATGCCTGAAAATTACGTAAATAAAAAATTCACCGGAAAACCAGGAAAGTCAGAGAAAAGTCATTATATTTTATTCAAATTGACCAAAACACTAGCAAATAAGCCATATGATATTACTAAATTTGTCAAAATCAACAGGCATCATAAAAATTACAAAACACGTAAATGCATAAAACCAACTTAAATATGGACAAAAACAATGAAAACAATTTAACAAACTGGGGGCTTGAATCAGGGAAATGTAGGAAAACTTTAAACATTTCAGATTGTGGCTACTATGTCTGTTTTACTTCAAATAATGTTAAACAACATTTTAAAAACTAGATTACTATCTTTAAAAACATTTTCAGTCATTTAATGTTCTTATCAAAGCAATCTGTTTGAAGTTTCGAACGAGCGTTTCCACTCCCAGACTAAGCATGAAGTAAAATTTCGAGTTTAGAAAAGCCCCGCGTAGAAAATTTGTCGAGGGTCGCGCAGCGACCCGAGACAAATTTTCACGGGGCTTTTCTAAACTCGAAATTTTACTTTATGCGCCACCCGTATAAAAAACTGATTTAACGAGAAATTTAAAAACACACAAATCAAATTTTTCATGTTAATCCTCACAATTAATTTGAATTATTTTTTAAGATTCAAATCCTTTTGTAAGTATTCGAATCCTTTTGTAAATATTCGAATACGAATCCTCTTAAAAAAATGTAACAAATCCGGATCACGCATCCACTTTAACTAAAGTATTCGAATGCCTCTTTTGAATCCTCTAAATGGATTCGAATTCTGAATGATTTGAATCCTGCATAGCTCTTCTACTACTCCATTTGCAAATATTCCTCATTCTCAGTCCTTTCTCTTACTCTCCTTTTGTTTTTCTTCCCGTGTTTATGCAACAATACAGTTCATTTTAGATCTAATAAATAAAACGAAAGACACGATTCGCGATAACAATTCTAAATGGTAATGGGTCAGATGATTTTTTTTGCATTGAGTCTCGTTATTGCAAACGTGCACTTACTTTCACTAACAAGTAAAATAAGAGAATTAAGTGCTAGACGTTTGTGTATTTGAAACACCATATAATACGAAAATTGTTTTAAATTATCCTTTCTAATATAATATTATGATATAATTTATAATTATTATTAAAGTAATTTATAACTTTTCCCCACATGCAAAACGAAGGGTAAGTATTGTTTTCGCGAAAAATTCAAATTACAAATTTTGGTAGATATATCCATTTTGAGGACCCACGACCATTTTTGAAAATTTATGTCTGTCCTTCTATAATACTGTAATTCTGTCGCCACGATAAAGTCTAGATATTTTGTAATCGATTTTCCGTTTTCGAAATAAATAAATAAAGCGATTAAGATGACACTATAAACTTAAGCTTTTTATTACAATAAAGTAAGTAAGTGGTAGTTTACTCTTAGCATTTTCTTTTCTTTCTCTTTAATATTTATTATATAAAAAAATCTTGTTAAGAAAAGTTGTAGATAATAAAAAATTGAGCATTTAATGTGTATACACTTTGTCGAAGCCACGCGTTTTTGTAAATAACTCAAACATTTTCTGCAGGGAGTTTTGATATTTTGATATATTCTAAAAGGGCAATGCTTGTGATTTCCACACAAAATTTCATAACAATATCCTGAAAATTTCAAAAGTTATGAATGTCTGAATCTGGAATTATTGTAAAACTAGCATAAACTCACCGTACAATGTTGGTTTTTTGTAAATGAGTCAGAAACTATTGATAGAGTATTTTGATAATTTGACATATTCTGATAGAGTAACCATATCAAATTTTATAAAGATCTCACTTAAAATGTTGAAGTTATGATGTTTTAAAATTCTACAATCTATTCAATATTATTTAAAAAAACGCACTTTTTGACAATCAGACGGAAATAACTCAAAAATATTGATGGAGTATACTTAAATATTGACATATTTTAAAAGAGCAATGTCTTCCTAATATCCACACAAAATTTTAGGAAGATCTAACGAAAACTATTAAAATTACGATCGTTTTAATTTTTACAATCCATAAAATTTGATTGAAGAAAAGACACGCCTTTTTTTTATTACAAAACGAAAATAAACAAAGTTATCGAGTGACAGGTAATTAAGTCATAATAGTCAATATAGTCAAAGAACATTTGATGTCAGTTTTGTTAAATGATAAATAATGTAGCCGACGTAGTCAATTTAATCGATACAGTCAGTAATGTCAAAATAGTCAACATAATCGATGCAGTCAATATAGTTAGTAGTGACAAAATGGTCAATATAATCAGTAATGTCAAAAAAGTTAATATAATCGATACAGTCAGTACTATCAAAATAGCCAATATATTCGATACAGTCAGTAGTGTCAAAAAGTCAACATAATCGATGCAATCAATATAGTTAGTAGTGACAAAATGGTCAATATAATCGATCTGTTAATATAATCAGTAATGGCAAAATAGTTAATATAATCGATACAGTCAGTACTGTCAAAATAGTCGATACAGTCAGTACTGTCAAACAGTCAACATAATCGATGCAGTCAATATAGTTAGTGGTGACAAAATGGTCAATATAATCGATCTGTCAATACAATCAGTAATGTCACAATAGTTAATATAATCGATACAGGTAGTACTGTCAAAATAGTCAATATAGTCGATACAGTCAGTACTGTCAAATAAGTCAACATAATCGATGCAGTCAATATAGTTAGTTGTGAGAAAATGGTTGATATAATCGATCTGTCAATATAATCAGTAATGTCAAAATAGTTAACATAATTGATACAATCAGTACTGTCAAAATAGTCAATATAATCGATACTGTCGATACAGTCAGCACTGTTAAAATAGCAAACATATTTGATACAGTCAATATATGTCAATATATTCAGTAATGTCAAAATAATCATCATAGTCGATAGAGTCAGTACTGTCAAAATAGTCAACATAATAGATACAGTCAATATAGATAGTACTGTCAAAATGGTCTAAATAATCGATCTGTCAATATAATCAGTAATGTCAAAATAATCAACATAATCGATACAATCAGTACTGTCAAAATAGTAATATAATCTATACTGTCGATATATGTTCAGTACTGTCAAACTAGTTAATAAAATCGATACAATGGGCGCATACATCAGGAAAAGTATACTTCCAACATGTTTGTTTTTCTACGCTTTTCGTTGGTATCTAGTGAACGCATCTCTGGCCTTTCTATTGTGTACGCTCGCAAAAATGACGAACGTGTTGATAATGCATTCATCAGAAAATTCCCCAACTGTTGGCATCAAACTCCCAACAGTTTTATCTGATGAATGTGCCCATTGAAATGCAAGTCTACTTATAGTTAGTACAGTCATTATAGTCAATACAGTCAAATTACAGTATTTCGTGTTTTTGAGTTTTAAGTTTTTAAATTTTCAACACGATACGACAATTTTGACCAACCATGACATTTCAGGACATTTCTGATAATTTATAATTTAATAACATTGAGTTAGGTTAGATGACAAGTTCCGATGTTACTTTTCTAACCTAGCCTCTCTCTGTTTCCATCATGACATTTTGATTATATGTGACATATTCATATTAAGGATCATTGTGAAATGTTGTCTTAAAATCATTCAGCCTTTTGAATGTGATAGTATTTCATCATTAAATGACTATTGTATCGTATTTTCGGTAATTTCATTACTAAGACATTTTGATAGCATTATAATCGACTACATTTTCACTATTTTGGCATTTTGAAAGTATTTCATGATGGAATGACTATTGTAACATTTTGACTGCAATTTCGCAATTTATGACATGACATTTAGATAGTATTTCATCATAGTCGACTGTATTTTCACTATTGTGGCATGTTGATACTATTTTATCATTAAGTGACTATTGTAACATTTTGACGGTAGTTTCAACTTTATGGCAGTTTTGATAGTATTTTAGCATTAAATGATTATTGTATGATTTTGTAGTAATTCCGTTTTAACAATACAGAACATTTTTCGTCAATAAAACGATAATAAAATTATTACATCAATTTTCAATTGTTTTAATGATGAAACGAACGAGTGCCTTCCACTCTCAGACTAAGCATAAAGTAAAATTTCGAATTTAGAAAAGCCTGAAAATTTGGCTCGGGTGCGTAGCGAAGCGGAGCGACCGAGCCAAATTAGGCTTTTCTAAACTCGAAATTTTACTTTATGCGCCACGCGCACAAAACGGTGATTTAATATGAAATAGTCTTTAACCGATTGACAATTGAAATAAGTTTAGTATGTCAATTATCCATTGTTTAGGTCAGGTATGGGCAACCTTTGACATGTTGAGGGCCAAACTTTAGCGTGCAAATAAATACGTTCGCGGGCCGCGTTTAAAAATACTTAGCGTATTTTAAAATAGTGATAATATTTTTTGCGATAGATATTAGACATGAAATAATACGACAATGTTATTATAGTACAATTTATTAAAATAACAAAATGAATTTTAAAAAAATGGTACATTATAATTAAATCGTTAAATTTGCAATTATTACAAACTACGAAAGTTAAATACACCGAAATCAATGAGACACTTGAGCTTGAATTTGGGAAACTAATCCATCGATATTTGGATTAATTCCACTGACACAAAGACGTAAAGAATTTTCCAAATTATCGTCAGTCAGTCTTGTACGATGTGTTGATTTATTAACTTTCATCCATGAAAAGAACTGTTCGCATTTATAAGTACTGCTGAACGCACAAATCAATCTTCTTGCGAATTTTCTAAGCTGCGGAAAATTATCTTCTTCTAAGTATTTTTTGTAGAAATCGCACAACTCTACGTCTTCAAATTTGGATTTTAGGAGTGAGTTTTCTTGAATCTCGATCAACTCCATTTGTAAGTGTATTGGAGCATTTTGTACAATATATGTTGTAGGAGTAGCAAATAAACTGAAACAGTCTTCCATGTTTTTGAAGTCGCAAAATCTGTTCGAAAATTGTTCCGACAGTAACTTGAGTTCTTCAGCATATTGAGCATAAGCAATATTTTCATACGCAGAGAGCGTGTTGAAATGGTAACTGTTACCAGACAGCATCTGTGACTCCTACAAGCGTAGTTTGATCTGAAACGCTTTTAAATGGCTGAACAAATCATTTACTAACTGTCCATGTTTTTGAAGTTTCAAATTTAAATCATTCAAATAGCCTGTAAGATCGACTAGAAATGCTAAGTCACATATCCATTTTGGGTCACTTAATTCAGATAGTGGTTTATCTTTTATTTTCATAAAGTCTGCTATCGCTTTTTTAAGCTCGTAAAACCGTTTCAACATTTTTACTTTGCTCAGCCATCTGACTTCACAATAATATGTTACGTCGTTATATTCAGCTGACATTTCATCCAAAAACGCCTTGAACTGACTATGGTTAAGCCCTCGGGATCGAATAAAGTTGATGGTTTTTACTACCACATTCATAACATTCTGGAGTCGAATGGACTTAGAACACAAGTTCTGTTGGTCTATAATGCAATGAAGGACCATCAAATCATCTTTTTGCACATTTAATTCTGTTGCTTTTTCATTCAAAATTCCGATGAAACCTTTACGTAAGCCGACCATAGAAGGTGCACCATCAGTGCATACTCCAATTAATTTTGACCGTGGCAAGCCAAAACTTGTGAATACCTTTTGAACTTCAATAAAAATATCCTCTCCTGTAGTGGTTCCTTTTAGCGGCTGTAAAGCAAGCAATTCCTCAGTAACAGTGAACTTCTTATCAACACCTCGAATAAATATAGCCAGTTGAGCTGTGTCAGACAAATCGGTGCTCTCGTCTAATGCTATGGAAAATGATTCAAAACCAGCCATACGGTCAGTCAATGTTTTTATATCATTAGCCGTCATTTCTATACGTCGAACAACAGTTCGTCTTGACAAACTAATTTTTTTAATTTCTTTTTTCTTTTCAGGACACATAATACCGCAAGCTTCTAACATACACTTCTTGATAAATTCTCCTTCGGCAAATGGTTTTAATGCCTTTGCCAATTTTGAGCTAACTATAAAACTAGCTTTCACAACATTATCAAGTTGTGTTCTTTATTTATGAAACATTTGTTGCTGTTTTTCCAAATTTGCGGTAAGCTTCTAGATTTTGTCTGTTCTTAATTGTCCTGTCAGTGAGTGCAGCGTAGCATGCTTAGTTGAGTAATGCCTCTTTATATTGAATTCTTTCATTACTGAAATGGATTCATTACACAGCAAACAAATAGGCTTACCATTGTGCAAGATAAAAAAGAATTCTTCAGTCCATTTTTCTTGAAAATGGCGACCCTCTGTATCTACTTTTCGTTTCTTTCCACCAGACATCATTTTTGTTTACTTTTCGTTCAATAAACTTAATAACAAACTATAGTTAGTAACCACTCAAGATGCACACAAAGTCACAAAGCAAGTTGACGGCTCGAGCAGTTCGCTAGGATATCGCTTGTCCAAGTTATCACCTCGGTAGCCCAAATAGTACTGAACTAACGTTTGGGCCATCCACCCGCTTATATAGGCAAAATGAACGAATAATCTGGAATAAACTAGTTTAGAATAATTGAGAAGCAATAAATATTTTGATGTATCGCCCGTGAGGCGGCAAACCTCAAAGAATTTGATCGAGCAAGTCGAGTGGCGGCGATTATCAAAGAGTGAGGCGGCAAACATCAAAGAATTTGATGTTTGCCGCCTCACTGCGTGAGTATAAGTACCTAATGTAATATTTTTTTAATTGGGTTTTTTCAAAATGTCTCGCGGGCCGGATCCGGCCCGCGGGCCGGGGGTTGTCCATATGTGGTTTAGGTCCTGGGTCTCCAAACTATCTTCTTCGCGGGACACAAATACAATTCTACATAATAAAGTCGGCCAAGATCCGATTAATTTTATAAAATTATGAAAAATTTAAGGAACAATATTTCAAAATATGACATTTACAAAAAAAAATACAAACAATCGCGGGCCGGAATCATGCAAGTCGCGGGCCGGATTTGGCCCGCGGGCCGTAGTTTGGAGACCACTGGTTTAGGTGATAGGGAAAGTGCTATCTATGATGGACACATTACTATTTATCATTCCCATTTTTGTATATTAAAAATTAAAAATTGTTGCAAGGCGAAACTAATTGGATGAAATTTAATAAAACAATCACTTGATATTTATTGACAATATAAAAGCGAATTTTATTAGTTATCTATTCACATATTGAATGTTAATGAGTAAATATTGAGTTTACAAATTGCTATTTTTTTCTTGTGGTTAACAAATGCCGACATTCTTCTAGTCTATTATAAACAAATAAATCCAACACTGGCGAAAAAAAATTTAAGGTCAAGCAAACAATACACGTTTTACGCGTTGCACACACAATAGAAACGACCTTCGATCCCGTTATCAATCAACATAAATTGTGATAAACTGCTCCAACACTCTCATTCGTTGAATTTTGATCTGTTTACTACAGGTTGGGGCGTGGCGTGGGAACTTCCTTTTTTGAAAAGGGCGCAGTGAAGTTAGTGAGAGTGACAGAAAGGTGGGAAAGAACTCAATTGGATTGGAAATTCGTGTCCTTAGTCATTTTAGTCGAAAAATTGCTTTGGTCGAGGAAGCAGCGCGCTTTTACCGCAGATGCCTATTTTTCAGGCTTATTTTTCATATTCTAATAAAATTCTGTATTCACGTTTAGAATACAGAATTTTATTGGAAAATGATTCAGGAGTTTTTTTTGCCTGCTCTTAAAGAACTAGGCAATATGTGTGTGGTGTGGGGCTACATCCCACACAGCTAGGACCTAAATGCATTTGTTGAAAAAAAAAATTCTCCGTGCGACTGATCACCCTAAGAAGGGAACGCTCACCTAATTTAAACCCTTGTGATTATTTCCTGTGGGGTTTTAATTGATTATGTTTTTTTTAAATTAATATTCTCTTTTCTTTTTCTAGCTACCAAGTCAACGCAAAGACCCCCACAAAGGACGAAACAGACAACCCACCAGAGCTTCTCTCAAAATCATCAGACTGGACCGACGTACCTCTGGTAGTACCCGACCGCAAAATCGAAAACGCTTTTTCGAAAAACAACAACAATGAAGACAACCACACCCCAATCCCCCCACCACGCAAAAAGAAATCGTTGCGGGAAACCCTCGGTTCTTTGATCCAGTACAAGAAACCAGTCGAGGAGCAACTCATGGTCTCAAAGAAGATCAACTACAAATGCCCTTGCTGCGAAGACGGTTTCCACAGATCGCCCAGAGTCGACAAGAAGTTGAAGGAAAATGCGATAAATGGGAAGTTGGAGAAGAAGCTTAATGGAAAGGAGAGCAGTTCATTGAAGGAGGTTAAGAAAAGGAAAACACCTTCAATTGCTTCCCTACCAAACTACACGGATTTCAAGCTTACAGTAGCTGGTGAAACCGATGTCGACGCGCTTGATTTAGAAAAGCATCCTTCGGTTCATTCCCTACCGGATGAAGCGAAGAAGAATGGGCAGCTGAAACCGGGCGGGGATAAGATCGACAATGTCCTAACTAGGGCGAGAAGTTTCGGGTCTTTACTGCCCACGATGCTGCTGCACAAAATGAGCACCGCCAAAGCGCCGCTCGCGGAGATCGAAAGCGATGATTCCTTGGGAGGATTGGATGATTGGGGTGGGCTGAACATGATCGAACACTACAAGCCGAGGGACTCGAGTCTTCCTCGCCCGAGGCGTCCGAAAACTCAGGAGGAGCTCTTGGCCGAGATCGAAAATCAGATCGAGTTCGGAATCGAAGAAGTCGATGCGGAAGTTGAGAATCCGCAAACGAGAAAGGCCGAACTACAAATGAGAAACGCAGAGCAACAAATGGGAAACGCGGATCTACAAATAAGGAACGCAGATCAAAGAAGCTCAGTAAAAAACGGGGATTTTGAAATGAGGAAGGGAGATCTAGAAAAGAGAAACTCAGAACCAGCAGCGAGGATGATGAAGAACGATAATCTTGAAATGAGGAAGCAGGATCTTGAAATGACGAACACAGATCCAGCAATGAGGAACTCTGACCCTGTGATGAGAAACACTAATCTTCAAATGAGGAAGCAAGATTTGGAAATGAGAAATACAGAACTACAAGCTAAGTACACAGATCCACAAATGAAGAACACAGATCTACAAACGATGAATGCAGAATCACCAATGAGAAAGCCAGAACCTTCAGCGAGGAGCAGAGATATGCAAATTAAGAACACAGAATCATCAATAAGGAAGCCAGATCTACCAATGAGGAATAGAGATCTACAAATGAAGAGCACTGATCTACAAACGATGACTACAGAACTGCAGATGAGAAAGCCAGATATACCAATGAGGAGCAAAGATCTTCAAATGAGGAATTCAGATCCTCAAACAAGAAAACCAGATGTACCAACGAGAAATCTCCCAATGAGGAACACAGATATTCAAACTCAATCTTCCCATTCGGTAAACATTGCTAACAAAAAGAATTCCGAGTTAAACGAATCGTTTTTCATTCCCCATGAAGAAGATTCCACAGAAATCAACCAATGCACGAATTATTTTACCTCCCGCGAAGAAAATCGCAGGGATGATTCCTTCAACCAAACGACGAATTACATCATCCCCCTCGAGGAAGAACCCTCCGATTACCAAAACGGCTACGAGCACTCGAGTTTGATGAAAATATTGGAAAAGTACGGGGGAGGAGGAGGAAGCGATAAAATCGAAATCGAAAACTCGAACGAAATTCCGACTTCGCCGAGGGATAAACACCCCATAAACGACTTTTTAAACGCAGAGCGTGGGGCGCACTCTACGGGGGTTAAAAACACAATCACCACCTGAATTGGGCGCGCGTTCCTCAATTTAGGGGTGTTTATATTATTTTTTTCGCATCTCACAACCCCTCCGGTTATGATTTAATGGAGTGGTTAATGCGAGTCTGCTTGTATGAAAAAAAATTCCTCTGTGCGTGTAGACAAAAAAATGATACACGTGTGTGAATGAGAATCAATCTGTATGTGTATGTGTTTGTGTGTAGACAAAAAATACAAGCGTGTGCGTGAATTAAAAATTTCACATATTTTTTTTTAAAACAGAAAATTCGTATAAACCGCAAACAGTAGGTTTTTTATTCACGCATACGTTTATAATGTGAATTCAATAAAATGAAAACAAAAATTGCATTAAGCAAACGCACCGTGTGAGTCAGAAATGTTGTTGCCATGGAGGACAAACATAGAAACAAAACCAAATCCAAATTGATATAAAATACAAACCTACCTTGATAGATAAATCGAGTCTAAGTACAGTGCGATAGTTTAAATTATGATTTAGAGTAGGCGGTATTTTTTTTGTGCGGTTACCCAGAATGTTAAATGAATGGTGGAATAATTTTGAGGTTATGGTAAACTATGTGTTAGCAGTCAGTAGTGCCAATCTAATTTAAAATTCAAAGCCTACTCTAAATCATGTTTACAACGATCGCACGGCATAAACAATAATTAATTCAAATATGCAACTCTCATCAAATTAAAAGATTTCGAGGTATTTTCTCTTTTTTTTAATACTTATTTGAGCTAACTGCCAAATGTGAAACAACATTATGTGACTCACTCTATATATTCAAGAAACTTCCCAGTCGGAATACAACCACACGAGCCTAATATGCAACCCAATTTACACATTGCATGTAAAATATACAGTGTGTCCACAGATTCTTTCTTAAAATAGGAATATCTGTTTTTATAACAGAAAGAGATTTGGTTAAATTTGATGAAATACTCCTCAGCTAAAATTGTACTAAACCAAATAAAAAAAATATATATTTTCTGTTGAAGCTCATTTATTTTTAACTCTTTCGGCCCTGACGGTGGATACAATTTTGTAAACATACTGGGAAATTTTCTTTTAAATATACATACATCTAGGCATGAGCTGTAACTTTTCCGATAATCGTTTGTTTTTTTAAATAGTTTAATTTTAAGTCTTAAACGAGTGTTTTCCACTCCCAGATTAAGCATGAAGTAAAATTTCGAGTTTAGAAAAGCCTGAAAATTTGGTTTGGTCGTGTAGCGCGTAGCGCTACGCGACCAAACCAAATTTTCAGGATTTTCTAAACTCGAAATTTTACTTCATGCGCTACGCGTATGAAATACTAATTTTAGGTGAGGTTCAAAATATTCTACTAAAGCAGTATGCTAAACACGTGTATTCTGAACATCACATCACATCAGTGTTTAGTACGCGTGGCGCATGAAGTAAAATTTCGAGTTCAGAAAAGCCTGAAAATTTGGTTTAGTCGCTCCGCGCTTCGCACTACGCGACCAAACCAAATTTTCAGGCTTTCCTAAACTCGAAATTTTACTTTATGCTTAGTCTGGGAGTGGAAAACACTCGTTTGAAAGTTCAATTTGAAATATTTGTATACAGTATGTTGAGATATGAATACTTAAAAGAAAAACTCTCTGTATATCTGAGATAGGGGGTCCCGTCATAGCACCTAAACAGGAGGCGGCGGGGGCAGACCTTCGGACGATGGATGTCTGAAAGGGACGATTGTCCAAGTCGGAGCTGTAGACCTTCTTGAGGTAACCTCTGTGTCCCTATCTTGGATAGGGCTAACTTACACACGGCGGGGTTCACTTAGCCCTGGTGCTTGTCGCCATTAAATGAGGAGTCGGGGGTGGGCCTGTAAAGCCCAGGGGTGTCTATCCGCCCCTCCGGTCCACATGTGGGTTGGTCTCCGACGGGTAGTGGTTTCGCTGGTATGGCGGTGATCCACCGTTCCCTAAAACGGACGCTCTACCGGTAACACCGAAAGGTATAAACCGGAGCGCACTCGAATGTATATCTGAGATAGTAATAAATAATATACAGTGTGCAAAATATTTTTTTGGGCGCCAGCAAAATTCCAGGGCTTAAAAGGTTAAAGGAACTCTGTTTTAAATTTTAATGTTCTTGAGGCACTTTTTTAATAGAAATCTAGTAGTCTACTCGGATTTTCGAAAATTGTTATCATATTTAAGTTACAAGGGCCAACTTTGTTTTCTCCCTTGGAGGTCATAGTTGGCTATGGTACCATTGAAAATAGATTTTTTTTCGCTTTTATGAAATGTATTATTATGTATAACGGTAAAAACAACAAAATTGATTATTTTAACACTGACAGATTGGCAATTGAAGACTCTAAAAATAAAAGAATGCCTGAATTACGTAAAATATCAAAAGTTTTTTTGGGGCTTTAGTGCAGTTTTATCTAAGGAGTATTTTAATAATCAATATAAAAACTAATGATTAAAACAACAAAATAGATTATTTTATCATTGACAGATTAACAATTGAAGACTGAAAACAAAAGAATGCCTGAACTACGTAAAATATCAAAAGTTTTTTTTGGGGCTTTAGTACAATTTGATTTAAGGAGTATTTTAATAAATAATATGAAAACTAATGGCAAAAACAACAATATAGATTATTATAACACTGACAGATTGACAATTGAAGACTCTGAAAACAAAAGAATGCCTGAACTACGTAAAATAAATTTATCTAAGCAGTATTTTATTCTATTTAGCCAAACTCCATGTTGAGAATGAATCTGTGGACACCCCGTATACAATACTAGAAATTGCAACCCAGTTTACATTTGTCTATATTACACAACATATTATAATTGTATATTAGGTTGTATTTTGAACTCACTCTTACATGAAATAACTTGTGTGTTTATGTGAGGAAATTATTTGAATGCTTATTTACTTATTCAGGCCAACTATGGACCAATATTATGTGGTTCAATTTTTATCAGCGTCGGGCGTTATTTAATTACAAAGTAGTTTAATTACGCATTGACATTACAATGTATTTAATTTCAAAGTAATTACATTACAAAGTTATGCATTACATAGTAATTATATGCATTACTTTATAGTTATAAAGTTATTTATTTATTTAGAATGCATTGCTCTGTAATTATACGAAATGTACTTTCTAACTGTACATTTCGTATAATAATGCATTACTGTGTAATTATATTTGTATCATATGCTAAATTAAATAAAACCTCTAGAGTGCTATGGAACATATTGTAGGTTGGCAGCTCTGAAATTATACATTATAATTATTATGTCTGACGTTTTATATGACAATTCCTAAAGCGTGTAGCCAATATAAATTTAAAAAAAGGTAAAATTCTAGCACTCTAGAGGTTTTTTTTTATTGAGCATATGATATAATTACATTGTGCTTACATTACTTTCAAATTTTACTAATATGATTACAAAGTGATTATAAAGTGTGTTTGAATAAAACGGATCAATGTTGAGAGTGAATAAGATAATGTTATTTGTTAAAAAAATATTTATTTTAAGAAAATATATATATATTTTTTTTGGCTTTTGCCTGGCCTTAGTTGCTTTGACTATTAGCCAACATCAATTATTTATTTTTAACCTATATTATGTAATTTATAACTTATTTCATAAGTTGTATTAACATATATTGGACGTCACAGCACATTCACACCACACCCAGGGACACGACGAGTTATTATTTTTAAATAACAATTCCCCGTGCATAGGAATCGAACCCAGTCTGTGGCTCGCCGAGCGATTTACCGTCCGGCGACGTTACCGCTCGGCCACCAGCTGACCAAAAAAATATATATATATATAAAAACGAATTAAAATTTAAGTTTATGTTTAATTAAACAAAGATATGTCTTTATTAAATTACGACCTACTCCGAATATTTTGTATCTTTGTGATTTTGTCTAAGAGGTGATTTTTATGCGTCCTTATTTTTTTTTGTTCTTTATATAAAGAAAACAAACATATATAAACGCGATTTGTTTCGCTTTTTAAAAATATTTTTGTTTCGCTTTTTAAAAATATTTTTGTTTCATTGACACTTTTAAATATTCATTGAAACTACTATATAATTTAGCATATCTAGTAAAGTAATATGTGTGTACCTATTTTGTTAATTTTTAGGATTAGTCGATTATTTTTATAAATAATTTTATTGTTTTGTTTATTTAAAGTTTGTGTAAATATCTATATCTTGTGATATGTGTATTTTTTGGTATTAAAAATAAATTAGATTAATTATTTTTTAACAACAACAACCCAAACAAATCTTTATTCTCAGAGGATAGTAAATAAATATAAACTCTGTTTTTTTTAATATGAACAAACTTAGGGTGTATTTACTGCGAACAGTTGCAGCCCTGCTTTAACAGTAGGGTATTTTAAACATCAAATTTTGAGATGTTAGTAATGGATTATCAATGTGACAAATAAATTATAATTTGTCAAATAAATTGTTACGATGCAGAGATTTTCAAAAAAGAGAACGCTACAATTTGCAACTTTACAACACATACAGGGTTTTTTTCTTTTAAGTATACTTTCACATATTCCATACAAATATTTGTAAAATTAATGAATCTGTGATCAGAACTAAGTCGAAGTATATTTTGAACTGCACTTTAAATCAGTGTTTTATACGCGTAGCGCATGAAGTAAAATTTCGAGTTAAGAAAAGCCTGATTTGGCTTTTCTAAACTCGAAATTTTACTTCATGGTTAGTCTGGGAGTGGAAAACACTCGTTCGAGTTTTTGAAATAAAAGTTTTTAATAAGATCACGAAAGTCTGAAAATATATATTAAAAAATCGTAGCATGTATACCTAAAAGAAAAATTCCTTGTCTTTAGAACTTTTTAAAAATTTGAACATATAAAAGGGTAGATAATAAAGAAGACTGATATTCCTGAACAAGGGATATTACCTGATCCTCCTATTCTACCTGATCTTCACAGACATTTTATTAAATTGGTAGTAGATACAAATAATTTGAGGCGGTGATAGGTAAATGCATTTGTAATCGTAATCTTTGTAAGTTAATTGAATTGTCATATTATTGTTAGATTTCCCTTCACATAACCTACAAATTTAAAAAATTGAACAACAATATAACATGTGATTAATCTTGTCCTAACCTAAAACACACAACCTACATCACACCACTAAATTCTTGGAATGTCAAATTTGATTGGTCATATTAAAAAAAAAAACAGATTATAGATATTTATTTTATTAGGAGAAAAAATTGTGGTTTTTGGGACGAGAAACCCAAAAACACATTTTCTTTCCGAATTAAACATACTATTTTTTTCTCCAATAGCGTTTAAAAATTCTTCAACTAGTTTCTCATTATCACATTAAGTGATTTTATTTTTAATTATTTTTTAAAAAAGCTTAAACAAACCCGAAAAGAGACTATTTCAATTGAAGCTACATACGTTGTACGTTAAGATATGGAATAAAATTTATGATCCTTTTCTTACTTGCGCAAAACTATGAGCCGACAATAATTATTTTCATACACTTATCTTAATTTCGAATGTGACGCTTTCAAAGTGGCCATATTGCGGAGTCCTTTACATCAGGTGGTGTGCAGAGAATCAATTCATCGGAGTCACTGTTCATTTCCATTGCGCACTTTCTTTACTTAAATGTTTAATATACATTTGAAGTTTAACGCGTCATTAAACATCAATGTTAAATTACTTTTAGGAATTAACATTTTTGTACAATTACCATGCAAACTATAATCTGTTTTTTTTAATATGACCAATCAAATTTGACATTTCAAGAATTTAGTGGTGTGATGCAGCTTATCTGTTTTAGGTTAGGACAAGATTAATCACATGCTATGTTGTAAATCAACTTTTACTTTGTAGGTTATGTGAAGGGAAGTCTGACAGTAATATGAGAATTCAATTAACTCACAATGATTACGATTACAAATGTACACTTCTGTGCAATAAAATTAAGCACAAGTCTACTATTTTGCACAATATTCTAGTTGTATAACTCGGGTCTATTTTAATTGCCTAACAGCAGTTTCAATAAATAATAAAACACCATAGCACTTCTTTCCTGCTCCCAACGTTTCTTAACTCTGAAAACAGTGTCTTTACTGATGTTCACCAATCGAGCAATTTGTCTAATAGAAAAACCATCTTCTATTTTAGTTAGAATTCGAATTTTTGAATTGTTGTCTAAATGACGCATCATTTTGCCATTAAGGAATTTGACATATTTACGTAACTAAGAAACTCATCATGTCTGCCTTAAACTATAACATA
Organism: Philonthus cognatus; assembly: GCA_932526585.2. Classification (NCBI taxonomy): domain Eukaryota; kingdom Metazoa; phylum Arthropoda; class Insecta; order Coleoptera; family Staphylinidae; genus Philonthus; species Philonthus cognatus. Next base: position 48,681,548 of record OW052244.1, read on the forward strand.
TTTTGTGTACAATAATACACAATTCATTTTATTGCACAGAAGTGTACTTATAGTATTTTTAATACCTATTTGGAATAACCCCATCCTTCTTTATCAATCATGAATCAGATGAAATAAAAAATGACTAACAAAAATTAACGTCGATTACTAATTACATGTTACGTCAAAAGTTTGATGTCTGTTAATGTCATCAAATAACGCAAAAATACACTACTAAAATGCGATATTCCGATGAATCCAAAAAACGTATGTTTAATGTAGTAAGTTATTTTCAAAATAAATTAGAATCTCGATTTGAGGCAATTGAAAAAGCGTCCGAAGTCCACAAAGTTCCATAAAGCACAGTATACAATCTAGAAGATAAAAACAGAGCAACGGATTTCGAATTTAAAAGAAAATGTCTGCAAACGTTTCCCTAAGCAAAACTTGAATTACGAAGAATACTCTGCATTGTTTAAGGAAAGTGATTTATAATTGTATGCCCGAAAGCAAAATATTACTTTAGAAACTATTAACTGGCAATTTATGGTAAAATCACCAGAAATTGAGACCACGAAAAGTTTCATTCTATTTGGGAATTAAGAAAATTGGCTGAAGGTTCAAAAAGCAGGACGGAAGAAAACATTTATTGGAAATACCTGGAATCAGGTTGAAGAGAATTTTATTTTTAAATAAATATCAAGTTGCAAAAAAAGAGAACATTTATAAACCGTTTTATCTGGATGAGACATCGTTTTTTTAGCAAAAGTGGTGATAGACGAATGTGGCAAGATGGTAGTAAATACAGTAATTTTAGAAAAGCTGGAATTTTGGTACATTACGTATTGTTCATGCCGGAAATAAAAATGGATTTGTGACAAATGGGATGCAAAATTATTAAATGTACTAAGAAAACAGGTGTTTATCACGATAATATAAATACTGAACATTTTGAGAAGTGGTTTAAAGATCAACTTATTGCAAACTTAGAAGAACCATCCTTAATTATACTAGATAACGCAACTTATTATAGTCGTCTAGAAAAAGAAACTCCGAGAAAAAGCTGGAGCAACAAACGTCCTATAGAATGGCTTGGAAAGAAGAATATCACTTTTCCAAATAATCTTTTAAAAGATGCTGTATGGAATCTGGTTGAAAAGCAAATTATCATTTGGATAAGTACGCTGCGGAGCATGGTCATTGTGTTCTCAGACTACCTCCCTGTCATTGCGATTTTAATGCCATCGAAATGGTCTGGTCAGAGACTAAAAGACGTTATGATGAAGCTATTTTTAAAACTACTGGGTCACCTGCTAAAGTTTTAAATGTATGGAATAACGAAGTAAAAAATGTACCGCAACAGCACTGACAAAATTTCACAAACCATACAATGAAAATTATTTCTGAGGCATTGGAGGTAGACAATAAATTGGACTTGTTAAACATCGAATCAATGGTGATCTCTGTGTCGAATGAATCCGACTATGAACCATCTTTTTCAGAAAGCGAAAGTATTGATCAAGCAGATATTTAGACTTTAAACTTTTAAAATCACTTCGTCATTTATTTAATGTAATTGAACCGTTATTAAATATTATTACTGCTTGTTATAATCATAATTTTTTGGTACAAGGTAACTGTACCAAAAAATTATGATTTGTGTCTATAACCGGGCTATTGCTAATTTATTTCTTATCATTTTATAGATATTTTATACTTTTATACACATTCTTGCTTTGGATAGAATCATATTGTATACCTAACTTTAATATTTAAAAAAATGCAGAGTATTCTTCGTAATTCCAGTTTTGCTCAGGGAAACGTTTGCAAACATATTTCATCTAAATTTGAAATCTATTACGTGCTTTGATCTTCTGGGTTGTATAATATATTTTGTGAAACTTTTAGTTGTATTATAATCACATAAAAGCATAACATCCGTATAAAATCTTATTTTCCATATTATGAAATTAATTAATATTTGTTATCCTACGCATATTTACCTAATGTTTCTTTTAGGTATATATGTTACGAGTTTTCAATGTAAATTTTCAGACACTCGTGATCATATTAAAAACTTTCAATTCAAAAACTCTAACGAGTGTTTTCTACTCCCAGACTAAGCATGAAGTAAAATTTCGAGTTTAGAAAAGCCTGAAAATTTGGCTTGGTCGCGTAGTGCAGCGGAGCGACCAAGCCAAATCAGGCTTTTCTAAACTCGAAATTTTACTTCATGCGCCACGCGTACAGAACAGTGATTTCATGTAAAGTTTAAAATATACTGCTTAGTTTTGATGACATGTTCATTAATTTTAGAAATGTTTATATGGAATATATGAAAGTATACTTAAAAGAAAAAATCCCTGTATGCGTTGTAAAGTTGCAAGTTGTATCGTTCTCTTTTTGAAACTCTCTGCATCGTGACAATTTATTTGACAAATTTTAATTTGTGTCACATTGATAATCATTTACCAACATCTCAAAATTTAATGTTCAAAATACCCTACTGTTAAAGCAGGACTGCAACTGTTCGCAGTAAATACACCCTAAGTTTGGTCATTCTAAAAAAAAAATAAACAGTATAGTAATGTACACAAATGTCCTTCTTTTTTACTAATGTCTATAAAAATATGGTGTCTTATTTGGGATGTCGGAGAAAATATAAATTTGTTTCATTAGGATACAAAATTGTGGTTTTCGCGCATAAGTTTAATACTTTATTAAATTTTATTAAAAATAGTGAATTCTAAATTGTTTTTTGCCTTTCAATGTTGTTGCTAACAAATTTTTACTCGGTTTTAATCTATTATCAACGGTTCGTAAATTTAGGGGAATCCCCGAAATATGACAAATTGCAGTAAGTTATTGTTTTCGTCGATTAGGGGTGGGATAATTATATGTTTTTGCGGTCAGGCCATGGGATTAAACGCCCAAACGCATTGACAGAGATGGATTACACGAAAGCCGCTCTGTTTCTCTCATATTTATCAAGACAGATTATAATTCTTTTAAAAATAACTTATCCATATTCAATTCTCTTTTTAGTGCACTAAAAATGCAGTATTTTAAATTAATGTATCACACAAGATTGCAATCATTTCTTTTTTCTTCGATTACTGATATTTTTTAAACTATACAGGGTGCAGAGTTTTCGATGGTTTCTTCAAGTAAAGTACTATAAATATCCATGATAAACAAAAACTAATATATATCGTATGTTCAATAAAAAAAAACCTCTAGAGTGCCACGACTTTATCTTTTTTAAAATTTATGTTGGCTACGCGCTTTAGGAATTGACATATAAAACGTCAAACATATAAATTATAATGCATAATTTCATAGTTGCCAACTACAATATTTTCCATGGCACTCTGGAGGTTTTTTTATTGAACACACTATATAATTACCTATCATCTTTTTTTTTAAGTTATAGCCAAAAATTCAACATTTTCCATATTCGATTTATATTAATATTTCAGTCATTTATTATTTTATCAAGATAAGAATTGTACGTTCTAGAGGTACTTTTTTGAGGAGAATCGAATGCTATTTACAGCTTATTTCTATCTCCATTTATAAAAGAGATACAGCCAAAAGTTATATTTTTTTAAATAGAAGTCATAGTTGGCTGTGCTATTATAAAATTATTATTTTTTCCCTTTTCATTGATATATAACATGTTGATGTTTTAATTGAAATTTATTGATATATATATATATATATATATATATATATATATATATATATATATATATAACATTTTATTAAATTTTAAATATTCTTTTTAATCGCAGTAGGCATGTTTAACATTAAATTAATAATTGCTGGAATTTGAGTAGGCTTATATTAGGATGTGATAATAATTACAATTATTTCGAAAAAAATAAATGAAAATAAATGGATATTATACCTAGGTTTCTTTTTTATTGACAAACCAGATTTCAGATTTATTTTTCTTAGGTTCTTTGATTATTTGTCAAGAAATGACATTGATATATATATGCCATGTTGCCATTAATTAATTATTTGACAAAAAGTGGGATTAATAAATGAAACCTTAAGCACATGGCAACCATCTGTAAACATAACCTCAAATTTATTTTTAAGACAAAAGTCACAATTACAACCAGAGTATCCAACCAATTATCCAACTTTATTAAAAAAATCACAAAATCTGACAGATTGACAGAAAAATTACAATAAATGCTCAAATTGATTGCCACTGTTCAAAATGCATGAGTTACATCTATTTATGACACTTCTACATGCATTATGAATATGAATATGAGATAAAGAATTTACAATACAATGAAATGAACAATGAAATTTTGTCGTGGAATATTGATATTGTTGTTATTTAATTTATATAAACTGTCCTTTATAAAGCCCTAAAAAAGAAGTCCAGCGGTGTTAGGGCCGGAGATCGCGGAGGCCATTTTACCGATCCATTTGTGCCTCACCATTTTGCTCCAAAATTAACATTTAATAAATTTGTCACATCTCTGCAATTATGGGGAGGTGCGCTGCGCCGTCTTGTTGGAAATACAAATGTTCCCCTTGAACTAATGGCAAATTGTCCAAATAGTTTTCAATAATATTTTGTTGTAAAATGTCTGTATATTACCGTCCATTCAAGTTTCCCTCGTAAATTTTGTAACACAAGATTCGATTTCCCAGTAGTAAAACCAAATCTACCTTGTGTCTTAACATCAACAGTCCGATGAGGGTTAGAATCGGCCCAATAATGGGCATTGTACCTATTAAATATTCCCGCGGAACTTATGCATGCCTCGTCGGTCCAAATAATGTCGTTTTAAAAGTTCGGATTTGTTAAACATCTAGCTTTTACCAGTTATAAAATTCTAATCTTCGTTCAAAATCCTCAGGGTTCAAATGGTGTCTTTTTCGAAGGACTGATTTTTTTTAGAATCCTTAAGACACGATTTCTTGAAATTCTTTGTTCGTCTTCTATTTGCCTACTTGATATTTCTGGATTTTCAATTACAGCCCCAAGAACACTAAATCCAGCTTCTTCTGCGTCTAATATATTATATTCTCTGGATCTCGGGATAGCAAAGGAACCGTGGTTGATGAGATTCGTCTGCAACCGCTGGAATATGGATTTATCGGGCTGTCTTCTCTCCGGATATCGAGTATAATATGTTTCTAATGCAATATTAGAATTACTGTTGCTTTGAATAAAGCATTCTAACATATCAAACTTTTCGTAATTTTCTTACTTCATGTTTAAACACTAGTTTATTAATACACAACACAATACAACAAACAACTAATATAACAGGCATCATTTTATTTACAAGCCTACTGCGTTTAATGAGAAATATTTAAAATTTAATAAAAATATAATATATCTCAATAAATTGCAAATATAACATGAACATATTATATATCGATGAAAAGAGAAGAAAATAATAAATTTATTAATAGCACAGCCAACTATAACTTCTATTTAAAAAAATATAACTTTGGGCTGTATCTCTTTTATTAATGAAGATAGAAATAATCTGTAAACTGTGTAATGATTCGACCCTAGGTATTATACAAATTTATAATTTGTATTTTATTTACGTTGTGTTGTGTATGTAGTAACCCTTTTAATTTATTTAACAGATTCGTTGTTTGTGTCAATATGCATTATCGGAAATACTGTGTCTTTCTTCCCTTTTAATGACCAGGAGTATGTGTGGACAATAAATAAAACAGGATGTGAGTTTAACGGATGCAAAGTTTATTGACCTCAATTATGACATTTCTAATTGTGTTTCTTAAATTATTTATATTCTCGAAATACTTTATTTTCGTTTGTACTTAGAAGCCATGTGCATTTTAGTTAAACTCAAAAAGTATATGACTCTACTTGTGGGAGCAAAATTAAATAACCCCTGCATTTGCATTATGAGATGGGAAACCCACAAAAACCATCTCGGAGCTTACCAGACAACCAACTAGCGGGAACACTCCTCTGATTAGCAAGCAGATCCCGACGTCATCCGTTGATTGTTTTGTATCATTAACTAGCGGGAACATAACTCTGCAGTACTAACTCGGGACGACCACACCCGTTAATTGTTTTCAGGCAATTAACTAGCGGGAACACTCCTCCGCTTTCCAAGCACAGCTCGACCACACCCGTCAATTGTTTTTGTGCTATTAACTAGCGGGAACATAACTATGCAGTACTAACTCGGGACGACCACACCCGTTAATTGTTTTCAGGCAATTAACTAGCGGGAACACTCCTCCGCTTTCCAAGCACAGCTCGACCACACCCGTCAATTGTTTTTGTGCATTTAACTAGCGGGAACATAACTCTGCAGTACTAACTCGGGACGACCACACCCGTTAATTGTTTTCAGGCAATTAACTAGCGGGAACACTCCTCCGTTTTCCACGCACAGCTCGACCACACCCGTCAATTGTTTTTGTGCATTTAACTAGCGGGAACATAACTCTGCAGTACTAACTCGGGACGACCACACCCGTTAATTGTTTTCAGGCAATTAACTAGCGGGAACACTCCTCCGTTTTCCACGCACAGCTCGACCACACCCGTCAATTGTTTTTGTGCATTTAACTAGCGGGAACATAACTCTGCAGTACTAACTCGGGACGACCACACCCGTTAATTGTTTTCAGGCAATTAACTAGCGGGAACACTCCTTCGTTTTCCACGCACAGCTCGACCACACCCGTCAACTGTTTTGTATTCTTTTTTGTTGTATAGTTTTTATATTTGTTGTATAATTTTGTTTTTGTTGTGTTATTCTTATTTCCCTCTGTGATTTGGAACTTGTGGTGCTTTTCGTGATGTTCTTCTTCCGAACTGTTTCTTGACTCTCATGACTCTCCTCCTAAAACTTTCCATTTTCAACTGTCCCCATTTACATTCAGATACTGACTGTCCCCGTCCCGGTCCCAAAACTAACTCATTTTTAGAATCGTTTCTTTACTGCTCTCAAAGTTCTCCCCTCCCCAAATTTTGTTGCTTAAATTTTATCTACTACCATATATGGTCACAAAACCCTTCCCTCTCTGACGTCTACTTTATTTCCCTGACTTTGCACACTTGTTGTGTTTGTGTTCGTTAAACCCTGAACTGAATCTTTCTGTATGTCTTAGCAGTTCTCCACGCGCCGGTACTTGTTTATTATTTTAAGGCGATGCTGCATTTGTTATTTCTTTCAGATACAAAATTTTGATCGACTAATGTTATTCTCGTATTTACTGTATGTTGATTTTTCTTTATTATTTTCTTGGGTGATTTTTGTATTAATATTTTAATTTAATATCGTCAAAAATAATATTTGCACATGACCCCCACTGACCCATTACAACTGCATTCGATTCTCTCCGAAAAACTACCCGTAGAACATACAATTCTTATCTTGATAAAATAATAAATGAGATATTAATAAAAATCGAATATGGAAAATATTGAACTTTTGGCTATAACTTGAAAAAGAAAAACGAAAGCTAATTTCTGTTTTAGACATTGAGTTTTCCTCGAAAAAAAAGCTGGAGGATGCGCCATCGATTTATTTCTATGTCTTCTAATAACCGAGATTCCCTATAGTAACTTCCAATTTGGGCCACCCTGTACATATCTAAATATTAACTTACAGGAATTCTTGTTTTTTTTAAAACGTTCAAAAAAGCTATTAACACTAGTGTTTTCCACTCCCAGATTAAATATGAAGTAAAATTTCGAGTTCAGAAAAACCTGAAAATTTGGTTAGGTTGCTAAGCGAAGCAAAACAAGTTAGTTTCGGATATGTATACTTACAAGAAAAAAAAAAACTATTTAATTTGAAACGTAAAGAAAATTCGCGATAAAGAAAAATTGAGTTTGTCATACATACATTTCATTTTCATACATACATTTCATTTTCTTTAATATTTTTTCTTTATTTTTTCCATTTATAAAATAAAGAGAAGGCATTGCATAATTAATATTTATCTTCTTTTAGAGAAATAACAGTATAAAACAAAGATTATACAATTATAATTAGAGACAGCTTATAGCTCTAATTAGAATTATATATTCTGTATATTGCAATGTTTTTCTCTTTCCTTCTTTTTAAATGTCTCGTTTTAGATGAGGATTTTCCATCTCTCCTTTTTTTGTATGTCTTCACTTAGCATGATTGATGACAAAAGAAATTATCCACACAACATCGCTTATGTTATGGATCTATATTCTGTATCGATAGATTTCGGTTTAAGGATTAATAAATATTTAGTGCTGAAAAATGCAAGGGTAGGAAATATTTTCTGTAACATATCGGTTCGTTTAAGTGGAAGGAAGGAGGCGCAGTGGGATTTTAAAGTAAGCTACAAAATCACTACAGATGAGTAAATTTTCATTATCGACCTTCACACAATTTGTATGAATAAAGGTACATACATGTATAAATATACCGGGAGTTTTTCTTTGAAGTATACATATCCCGATTACAGCGTATAAGCTGTATATCTTCAGATACTTTACAAAGAGAGTTCAATTTGAAGCGTTAAACGAGTGTTTTCCACTCCCAGGCATGAAGTAACATTTCGAGTTTAGAAAAGCCAGAAAATTTGGTTTGGTCGCCCCGCGTACAAGACACTGATTTCAATTGAAGTTGAAGTTAATTGAAGTTAATATTTCAGTGTTTTCAGCTTTTATTACGCATTTTTAGTTTATTAATTTTTAGTTTAGGTTTTTATTTCAGTTTTTCTGTAAATGGATATTTCCTGAGATATAAAAATAGATGGCGTGTTTTTTGAACTTCATTTAAAATCAGTGGCGCATGAGGTAAAATTTCAAGTTTAGAAAAGCCTGAAAATTTGGTGTGGTCGCGTAGCCCTACGCGCTACGCGCTACGCGACCAAACCAAATCTTCAGGCATTTCTAAACTCGAAATTTTATTTCATGTTTAATCTGGGACTATTTCAACGGTTTTAATGAACCTCTTTGAAAAAAGCATATGCATATGTATACTTAAAAGATTACATAGATATATGTAGCATATGAGTGGTCTAACTGCAAAACTCATATTTTCCACTTTTTGTGAAAATTTAGATGGCGTTTTTTTTATGTCCGCCATGTTAAAGTAGGTACACGTGTTTCTTGCAATTTGCCTAAAGTTTTCAAAAGTGGAGAATGTGGTTTTGCAGTTACACCACTCATACATTTTGTAAAATAATTCTGTTTTGTTAACAAATTTATAAATATAGCACAAAGTTCTCAATTTATCATGCAGACAAAATTATACTTAATCATCTGATTCACAAAACCTTAATTTGATCGAGGACCATAACAATTTAGCTCCGGACCCTTCCGCAGCAGTGTAAAGGTTTCAACGAAAACGGTTCATAGGATTTTATTCAAATTTTGCATTTGCAGATATGGAAAAGTTTACACTGAAATACGCAACCCCAAGCTGATAGGCAGACGAGATCCGTATTAAGTAAGTAAATTAATTCATAAAAGCTTTATTTTGTTTTTATAGCGCTTATTAAAATGCATGTAGTGTCTAAACAGTTTTACGTAATATAAAATTGATTAACCTGAAAAGTGTCCCGAGAAATTTCTATAATAAGATTTTTTCAAACGGCAGTAAAGAATACACTTCTTTGAAAATGTCTAAGAAATAGAAACTAGTCGGAATAAAGTTTTAATTTGTGAAACAATATAAAGTCTTTTTAATTTAAATAACTTTACATAAAAATACATTATCTTTTTAAATAAAAGAACATTTTTAAATAAAATATCAAAAGTTCTTTGTCTAGTTATTCTGAATATTAACTAATTGTCTTCAGTCCTGCTACTTCGAGGTAAAAAATAACCTAATCATAATTAAAGCGATTTTAAAGCGGTGATCTTCCTCATCACTTTTGTCTTAACCCAATTAAAGAAAATGGCGTTTTATGAACATTAAAGCGCCGTAGACTAATAAAACATTGTGAATGCGGAGCGTGTGTTGCCTACAATTACATTTAGCAACTGCAGCCAAACGAGTTCCGTTCCGGTGCCAAAAACTCCGTAGCGCCGTCACCTCTAAAGTACAATAACGCCCTTTTAGTGGAGGAGAAGGCGAAGCCAGAAAATGAAAATATAGTTTTGCATATACACAAACGTTACCATTAAGTAAGCTGCGCGCACACAGACCCCGAGTTCTTAACTATTTAACCGTCCTCCCACTCAAACTCGAAGAATTTCCGACACGTAAAACGTTACATGTAAATGTAGTTCATTAAGTGAAGGAATGGGGGTGGCTGGGGGGCCTGGGGGTCGGTTCACCTTTTGCAGTTCACCCCTCCTGCTTTTATAACACCGCGATAATCCGGTTTGGCGGCGGAGGAGCGGCGGTTACTCATCAGACTGGGATAATTGCGTTAAATGTACGCGGCTTGACTAACTCTTCTTCCTCTTCCGACGTTTCGTCCGAGAACGTTGTTTTTAATTATTTCCGTAGTCTGTCTCGGCATTGTTATTCTTTGACTAAAGGGTGCATTACAATGTTGCATCGAGTTAATATTTGAAAAATACACATAAGGCGCAGTGGCGGAACTTAAAATGTATAGCTCCTAACAACATATAATTCAAGACAGTGGAGTAGGATTTAGGGGATCATGAGTCTTGAAAAATAAGATAATGAAATAAAAGGCTCTTTTTCTGTTAGCGATGTATTTTGCTATAATTTTTATTTTAGTTTTACATTTGCGTCATTTGTGAAAAAACTTGATGTGATACGAAATGTTGAAGGTAATTTATTTTTCATTTCATAAAATTCAACTTGTTTCTTTTGTCATTTTTTATTGTGAACTTTATATTAAATCAGTGTTTTTATACGCGTGGCGCATAAAGTATAATTTCGAGTTGAGAAAAGCCAGAATTTGGATTTGGACGCTGCGCGTCCAAATCCAAATTTATTAGGCTTTTCTCAACTCGAAATTTTACTTCATGCTTAATCTGGGAGCGGAAAACACTCGTTAGAAAATAATCGATAACTTTTTCAAGTTTTTAATTGATTTATAAAAACTCGATTGTTTTCAAGATTTTCGTCAAATTTTAAAATGTTTGCAGTTTTCGTGAATTTCCATCATATCATTTATTTAAAAAAATTACAGTTTTATGAATTTTAAAGATTTTACTTTTAGTGAATTACAAATATTTTTCTTTTCGTAATTTTCAAAAATGAGTTTTAGTTAGTTAACTAAATTTTCATTAACTTAAATTAAAAACTATTAACGCCTTTTTTCGAGAAAAAATAATGTCATCTTATATTTGCATGCTATTTTGTTTATTTTTTGATATCATAATTATTATGTTGTTGTAGATAGCCGAAATCTGTTGAACGAAATAAAATAAATAAGGTGAATTAAATCCGAACAAAACCTTAATTAACATTAAAGGAAATAAAGTTCAAAATAAATCAAATTATAAAACAAATATCTGAGATATTTACAAAAATCATTTTTAATTAAAACATATTTTTAAATTTGAAATAATAATTATAAGTATTTAAAATAAAAGACCAACAAACATTAATAAAAATCTTTAAAATTGTCCAAATAAACATAAATTGACAAAAAAAATAATATTTTAGCAGGAATATTGGGCAACTTTATTATCAAATTTGACTAAAAAATAAAAATAAACATTCTAAAACTGATTGCATAGTTTGTAATAATTTCAAAAATTGACAAGTATACGTAAAATATCGTATGTTTAATAAAAAAGAAACCTTTAGAGTGCCATGATTTCATCTTTTTTTAAATTTATGTTGGCTAGACGCTTTGGGAATTGACATATAAAACGTCAGACATAATAATTTTAACGTATAGTTTCAGAGTTGCCAACTTACAATTTTTACCATGGCACTCTAGAGGTTTTTTTTAATTTGAACATACGATATAACCACACACACATTTTAAACATTGATTTTAAACCGCAGACGACTAGAATAATAATATTTCGACTTTAAAGTATTTGAAAATAAATATGGAAGACTAAAACAGTCAGGTTTTGGGATTAGTGTGACCACAAATAACTGTAATGGTAAAATTCTGACTTTAAAGTAACCACATATCATATTGTCAGATTTTGACTTTAATATCGCTATACAGGGTCCTGTATTTTACCTCTCGTCTTCTACAGCTCAGTTACTAACTAAGTTAGAATGTTTATATTTTGCAAACTTTACTTATATTATAGGGCACATTTTAGGAAAATATTTTTAATTATAAAGGAAGTCATAAAAAATTGTGACGTACTGATGATATATCTTTTCAGATTACATGCTGTATATTTTGTTCGGTATCTGGGTGCCTTTTATAGATACCTACATACTCCTAACATTTTCTAGAAAGCGGCTCAGTGATATAAGCAACAAATACTAAATAAAATCAGTTTGGCACTATTGGTTTAAAAAATTTATAAAAAATAAAAATAGTGCCTCGTTAATAAAATTATACAAGGTACTTATTAAATAAGGTCTGATAATCGCGTTAACCAAGTTTGATTGATATGAATTATACAGAGTGTCCAAAATTTAGTGTCAAACTTTTCAAACTTTAAAGCACTCTATTTTCCTCGTTTTCAATTGGAGCCCCTGTATATTTTCATGTCATTCCATGCGGAATTAAAAAACAAACATTATTCCTAATACAACCTTATCGTAATTCCTAATACATTAAAAGTTATTTGCAGAAAACTCCTTTTATTACCAATCAATTTATGAGTAAATTCTATACATTTTACATTGATATAATAATCTGTTGATTTTTTTATAATTAAACAAAAAATAATCTAATAAAAATCGTTGATTTTATTGTATAGATTTCAACTTTGATATTAATAATATATTTTTTAAAGCGCGTGTTTTTTTTTTAAACGCGTGTTTAATATTTTATTAACACGCATTGAAATATTTAGGTTTTCTTTTAACATATGCCAGTTCCATTAAAAGTTAGTACATTCTGTGGATTTTTTGTTTATGGTGTAAAACTTTGGTTTTTTTCAATTTTTAAACAAAATAAAAATTTTTAATTAATCACTTTTTCTGTTAAGAAATTTCAACGTAGATCTGGTATAAAATTCAGTTTACTGTGAAATTCACAAAAAATTATTGACAAACTGACATTTTTTTTTTCAATTGTGGACACTATAACAAGTTGATTTGTGTTTGTTCTAATATTAAACAGAAAAGGTATATTATTACAGAAAATATTCAACTCTATAAATTTTAACTCATACAATGAAGAAAACTTCAAAATAAGATTTTGACTACTACCTGACAAGGGTTTGCACTCTTTGAATATAAAGTAAATATTTTTTTTTTCTGAACTTGGAACTTGAAATATTTAATTCATGCACCAGGCGTATACAATATTAATTTAAAGTAAAGTTTAAAAATACGATACACTCTATTTTACTTTTAGAATTTTCGAAATTATTGTTTCCGTTCAGCTCCGGTTTTCGTTCTGACAAAAATATCGGTTTTATCAGGTTTTCGGGTTGGTTTCGATTCGAAGCTCTAGATATTATAAATATAGTATTATTGCATCATTATATATATTTTAGGTATAAATTATATAAAAGTTTTCAAACAATATATAATATAAAGGGCATTTTCCTTTTGATTATACATATCTCGATAGATACAGCGTTTTTTTAATTTGCGGGAATTCGTTGTTTCAAAGCGTTCAATTTGAGGCTTCTAACGAGTGTTTTCCACTCCCAGACTAAGCATAAAGTAAAATTTCGAGTTTAGAAAAGCCTAAAAGTTTGGATTGGCCGCGTAGCGAAGCGGGGCGGCCAATCCAAATTAGGCTTTTCTAAACTCGAAATTTTTCTTCATGCGCCACGCTTAAAAACACTGATTTACAGTGAAGTTAAAAACACACACACATTGCGATTATAGGCAACCAAATATACATTCGAGTTATTGCGTTGCCTATATTTACTGTTTTAAATAATTGGTTCAGCGCAGAATTTGACTCACGCTTTACTCACATCTACATATTAGATTGCTAAAGCCGTATATTTTAAACTTTACGATATTTCAGTGTTTTATACGCGTGGCGCATGAAGTAAAATTTCGAGTTTAGAAAAGCCTAATTTGGATTGGCCGCTCCGCTTCGCTACGCGGCCAATCCAAATTTTCAGGCTTTTCTAAACTTAAAATTTTACTTCATGCTTAGTCTGGGAGTGGAAAACCCTTGTTTAAAAATTCAAATTGAAATATTTCGAGAAAATAACGAATAAAAAAATAAATAAATTTACAGTGTAAGCATATGTATATCTAAAAGAAAATTCCCTGCAAGTAAATTTATATCTTTAAAAATAGCAGGCATTTATTGTCGATTTGCTCCAGGTGTTATGTTGTGTTTCTAAGATACTACATAAATATTATGAATATAATAAATGGTCTGTTTGCTGGGTATACGAACGAGTGTCTATAAACTGTAGGCATCTCGGTTGCTTTGAAAAGCAAATTACATATCTTGGATTAAGTCATACGATTCGGTGAATCTCGGAAATGTCGAATTTAATTACATGTCTAATTACGACGTATGTTTCTGAAGTCAGAACCTACTGGGATGCCGACAGTTTATAGACACTCGTTAGTAAAACCTGCCTGTTATCAAGTTATTTTGAGTGGATGTTTGTGTTTAACTGCTATTGTTGTTTCTTTCGAAAAGACAAAAAAGGATGCTTCAATTGTACTTTCCTTATTCTTTTCGTCTTTCCCTCTCTCACGCACTGCTCTTTAGGATGGGTGGGATCACCCTACTCAGCATGTGTATTAGGAGAAAACTATGCACTTGGACAAGAAAAAACCAATTCAATCAATTTAATAAGTTGGTTTGAGAATGATTTTATTTTTAAACAATTCTAATAAAATCGCAATACTTCAAAAAAGTCTGTCTCGTCTCTTCCATAACACAATCTCACGTCTTCTTTGTAGAAAAGCAGAAATTTATGAAATCCAATCCCGCGCGTGCACTCTAATCTGGTTAAATGCTAAATGCATGTATGTCCCGCCACCCAGACGGGATAACGATAATAGGGAATGCCCTCCCCTTCCTCGCCCTCCTAAGGAGAACAAATCACGCCCCAGTTTTATAAAGGACCTGAAATCCCGAAACACACCGAAGGATATCTTAATAGAGATATCCTGGAAATGGCGAAACACCCCGAGGAATATCAAGGTGACGAAAAACCGGCGGAGAGAGGGGCGGACTCTTCTGTATCTTAACAAGAGGAGGACGTTTGCATACGAATTCGCGTGAGGACTGCATGAATCTTAATTGGACGATTACGGACTGGATTGTGCCCTCTTCGGCTTATCAAAATTCTTATTGAAATTTTCCCGCCGCGTCTGCTGCCGCCAAAGTGGATTGTTACGATTTTCAAATTAAGATAACTGCACACTTAAAAGATAAATCTGTTTCTACATAGCTAAATATATACTTAATGACATTAGAAGCGTAACACCAAGAAGGAATGATTTTTTGAATTCATATTTTAGCAACAGAGTGACTATATTTAAAGCAGACATTGATAAAAATTTCAACCTTGTGCCTTTTATATTTATTGTGAAAAAAAAAATATATTTCACTTTTTCTTTTTTGATAAAACTATTTATATGAGCTGTTTAGTACAGATGTTTTTAGTTTTCGTGTTTCCGTTGAGTGTGTTAAGCTTAAATAAAATGCCTCGAGTCAGAAGACGTCCACAATATCACCATTTGAGCGATTTTGACCGGGGTCGAGTTGTTGCTTATCGAGATGTCGGTATGTCCTATCTCGAAAGAAGAAGGTAGAGGAGCAAGAAGAAGACCAATTGGTCAACCAAGGCGTACTACAGAACGTCAAGATCGGCGCTTAAGACAAATAGCCCTGCGAGACCGTTTCGCTACTACGCGTCAAATCGGTGATCAATGGATTGGAGAAGAAGGTAGGCCCGTTAGTATGTGAACCTTATATCGCCGCATTCAATCCTTTGGGCTTCTTTCGTGCCGTCCAAGATTAGTGCTTCCTTTAACAGCGAGACACTATCGCCAAAGGTTGGACTGGTGCAGAGAACGGCAGCATTGGGAGGCAGAATGGCACGATGTCGTATTCAGCGATGAATCACGGTTTTGTCTAGGCACGCATGATGGCCGTAGAAGGGTACAACGCTACCGTGGAGAACGACCTGATCTTAGGTTTGCTATTGAGAGGCATATACACAGGACTGCTGGAGTAATAGTTTGGGGGGGCCATTGCTTATGGTAGTCGATCACCTCTTGTATTCATTCGAGGCAGTATGACAGCTGCGCGTTATGTTGAAGACGTCATACGACCGACTTTGTTGCCTTATTTAGATGGCCGCCCAGACGTACTTTTTCAACAAGATAACGCACGTCCCCATATTGCTCGTCGAACTATGAACTTTCTTAATGAAGCTGGTGTTAATGTTTTGGCGTGGCCGCCCCGTTCGCCGGATTTAAATCCCATTGAACATGTGTGGGATATCATGGGAAGAAGAATATTCTCTTTGCACCATCCTCCACAGACTCTAGCACAGTTGATCGATGAAATTCAAGTTGCTTGGAACGAGATGCCTCAAGAAGACATCGACCATCTCATTTTGTCGATGCCCAGACGTCTACAGGAGTGTATACAGCAAAGGGGTCGCCAAACACATTATTAATTTTTTTTAGATTGTTTTTTAATAAAATTTCTTGAAAATGTAATCAATTTATTCTTGATGTAAGACTACCATACTGGCAAAAAATCAAGTTAAAATAATAACTCCTTCTGGGTGTTACGCTTCTAATGTCATTGAGTATAAATAAAATATGCAGAGAATTTGTATTTATAGTATAGGTATATATGCTAAATTTTTAGGCACTACCAGGAACGTGTTTAAAATTTTATACGAGTGCTTCCTTTCCTTGATTAAGCATGAAGTAAAATATAGAGTTTTTCTTTCCCATTTCTTTTCTCCTACTCACTCAATAGTTATATATCTTATACTTATCTTTCATATCATTATCTCTCTCTTTCTCTCGTAGTCTTCATCTCTTCCACATCTTACTATTCGTATTTCCATCATTTGTTCACCTATCAACATCCTTTGCTTTGCTACGTTAGGAAGAGTAAAAGAATATAAATATGGAGGTTCGATGAAAGTACATAAGAAAAATAAGTAAGGAACATTTTGTTTGTTTGCTTCGCTTCGCTACGTGACCCAACCAAATTATCAGTCTTTTCTTAACTCGAAATTTTACTTCATACCTAATCAAGGAGTTTAAACGTATGTTACAAAATGCAATAAAACACTAATAAGTGACATTTTTTAAAAATTATTAAAATAAGTGTTAGAGTTGCGATGGGAACAGAACTACAATAAAGAACACATACACCAATACTTTTAATAGCACTTTAATGAATGATTGAACAACTAAATAATGTAAGACATAATAGACAAAAAAACCGGGGCGGCCGTATCTCATGTGTCGTACTGTTACTGCGTTTGCCTATCGGCGTATGAATCTGGCAATTGGGGTGGGGACTCTTGGTCTCGTATGGTATGACGAATCCGTTGAATATCCAACACTAAGAGTGGCATATGTTTTCGTTTCGTACTTCTCCCTAGTCAAAAACCTCGGTTACGTCCATGCAGACCTAGAAAAATGAACTCTCTAGAAGGTTCACGCCCATGTATTGGAAAATACTGTAAAGAGCTCCTCTGGACGGCCATTACGCCAACTAACTCGAACTAATTTTTGCCGGGCGGTTTGGTTTATTCATTTAAATTTAAACTAATTTAGATTAAAAAAAAATACGTATTATTCATTCATAATTAATGAAAATCTCAATTAATAAATATATATTTATGGATATTACTTACCTTTTTCTAAGAAATTAATTTAGATTTATTTTTTATATGAAAAGATTTAAAGAAAATTATGTATAAAAATAGATTCAACATTAATAGCATTTATTAAAAGCAGTAGTGAAAATACAATATTAAACGTAATTCAGGAAAATAACTTTGCCCATTATTCGTGTAGAACAACTCTTTAAATCCCGATTTGTGCTAATAGACAGAAAAAAAGAAATTAATATTTAAATTTAAATTTGAATGTACTTTTGTTCCAAGTATACACGATATTTATTTATTTACATTTAAGACCCGTGATGAGAACCCCTCTAAGACCAATTACTGAGTGCACGTTTGCTTGGGAGCAAGTCTTTGTAATTATGTAGTGCTGTTCGAACACATCTCTTAATCTACTAAATCATATCAATCTATTGAAAAAAGTTCTCAAGCAAAATATGGACCCTCGACAAAATTTTCACGGGGCTTTTCTAAACTCGAAATTTTACATCATGCTTAGTCTGGGAGTGAAAAACACTCGTTTAAATCTCTAAATTGAACTCTTTTAAAAAACAACGAATATCGGAACATTCACAGCATATTCATATGTTTACCTAAAAGAAAAATTCACTGTATCATTAAGTTAAAAATTAAAGTAATTTACATCGAGTATTACTATTATTTAATTTTATTACAGTGAAAAGTCATATTCGGCGTAATTGGCAAAGATTCCCGAAACTTTTCACATGTCTGCGCGAATGCATGAATGTTAATTCCGCCAGACGGCTAATTTCTCCGCGGCTTTAAGGGCGAAGCGGGAGGGGGCTGGCAATGCATTTAAATGTTACATTTGGCGAGCCGAAAGTCACAAAAGATTGTAGCGCCATCGCCAGTTCCCACAAAGAGGGGGGGTGTAATCACCAAAACATTGCGGGGGGCGCGATCCCCGTAATTGTGCCAAAACCGAGGCTAATTTGAATATTCGAATTTAATGTCTCACCCATTTTTTTAAACTAGTAAGTTTTTGTTAAACAGGAAAGTATGTCTATTGTTCTTTCTTGATACTTTAAAGAAAGTATAGATT
This sequence comes from Philonthus cognatus, assembly GCA_932526585.2. Lineage (NCBI taxonomy): Eukaryota > Metazoa > Arthropoda > Insecta > Coleoptera > Staphylinidae > Philonthus > Philonthus cognatus. The sequence goes on from OW052244.1 coordinate 48,700,486, forward strand.
TAATTGTATCTTTCTTGAATAACTTTCTCATTTATCACTTGGTGAAACATTTTGAAATAATATTAAAGGATAAATTAAAAACACTTGGTTTGTGTCACTATTTGTTTCTATTTACTCGACTAGTTTCGCTTTTTACGGCATTATCAAGAGTGGGATAATAATTGAATCGGTCATTTTAAAAATAAACGATCTCCTCAAACTTAAATATATCAAAATATAAAAACGAATTAAAATTAATATCGACTTTCTGCAAAATGTTTGTCTTATTGAGACAAGTCTCAAAATATTAATTGAAACAACTACTCTCGAGCTAATACCCCGGCAGATATTGAATTATACAATGAATATTTAAGTTACACGACAGCTTCACTGTTCTGTGCATCATTTATATACAAAATGCAACATCAGATCAAATAATTCTCTCACCAAACTAAAATATATACAGGGAATTTTTCTTTTAAGTATTCGTATTCCAAATTCAGCCCTATTTCTGTAAATTTTTAGATATTTCTTGTTTTTCAATTTGACGCTTTAAACGAGTGTTTTCCACTCCCAGACTAAGCATGAAGTAAAATTTCGAGTTTAGAAAAGCCCCGTGAAAATTTGTCGAGGGTCGCGCAGCGACCCGAGACAAATTTTCTGGGCTTTTCTAAACTCGAAATTTTACTTCATGCGCCACGCGTATAAAACACTAAAATATTGTGAAATTATATTGACCTGATGTTGCATTTTGCATAAAAATTATGAATAGAACAGTATAGCTGTCGTGTAACTCAAATATTCATTGTATAATTCGATATCTGCCGGGGTATTAGCTCGAGAAGTAGTTGTTTCAATGAATATTTGGAGACTTGTCTCAATAAGACAAACATTTTGCAGAAAGTCGATATTTAATTTAATTCGTTTTTATATTTTGTAAATATTCTGCAAACTATTGACAAACTCAATTTTTTCTTTATGTAAAATCAGTTTTTTTTGCAAATTACTATCTCTTAGTACTCGTGCATTTCATATCAAAACGCTTTGTAAACATAAACTTGAATGAAACTTAACCAGTAGATAGTCAAAATGACCGATTTAATAAATTCGAACATAATTTATTTTTTAACAAGTTTTTATCTGATAATTCTGAAAACTTGTCATTATTACGTCATTAAATTATTAACAACTTTAGTTAATAATAAGAAAAAACTTTATAAATGTTTATTTTGAAATTGCGGAGATAATAGATAGTCAAAATAACCGATTCAATTAATTTGAACATTATTAATTTTTTAATAAATTTTCATCTAATAATTCTGTAGATTTGTCATTATTACGTCATTAAATTACTAACAAATTTAGTTAATAATAAAAAAAACTTTATAAATGTCATTATTACCATTTCACAAGATTATTTGTTAAGGAAAACTAGTCTATATGGCTCAAATTTCAAAAGATTATTGGTTTAGAAAAAAATGAATGTTTTTAAGTAACTTCATAATGTTTATAATTGCCTATCATTTTTTATGTAAATATTTTTAATTTAATAAAGACATTCTTGCAATTGGAGGGTTAAAATATTCGCCCGTGGAAATTCATCTAGTGAATGTATGGCAATGTCAGGGAAATTTACAAATTACAGAAACACTCCCCAGTCACCAGAACACCCCTCTCTGCACAGGATGTTGCAATTATAATTTCACACTCCTCAATTTATTCCATTGCAACTCGTATGCAACACATAATTAATTTAATGCAAGCTAATATTAACGTCATTCTTTTAAAAATATAAACTTTACTACTAGTGGAATAATTAGAATTATATTGAAAAAAACAACGAAAACAAAATAGTTTGATTTGTTTCATTGCTTCAACTATTTAGTTTTGGCTTCTAGAAAAATTAAAATTACCAGAAGCCGAAACTTTTCGGTATACAAAATTAGAAAAGGGAAACGATTTGTTTTTAATTCATATTTTCAAATATGTATCTGTTTTACAAAATTATTATTTTACTCAATGTATTGAGAACCAATAAAATTGGCTGAATTGGCACCACATGACATATTTTAATAAATGCAAAAATATAAACAAAATACAAATCCAACAAAACAAAATACTAAAGGCACTATACAAATTAGAACACAAAACGAACACCAAAGAACTCTATAGGAAAACGAATGAACTAAACATACAAAATCTCATAACACAAAATAACATACTGTTATTGTATAAAATGAAAAGCAACACGATAAAAACAAATATAACTCTACTATAAAATAAAGATATGCACAAATATGAAACAAGAAGAAAATCAAATATTAGAACTCTTTAAGACAAAACAATATGCACATTTACTGACAACGGATACTACACAAAAAATTAACAAAATAGAAAAACACACACAGACTCTGAAATAGAAAAACACACACAGACTCTGAAATATCCTGCTATTAAACTGAAAATTAAAAACCTACTAATACATAACAAAATATAGGGCAAAGTAAGAAAAAGTAAGTGACAAAAAAGCAGGCATCCTCCAATACCAACAGCCCAAGTCGGACCGATCTCTTGAGGTGAAGACAGGAGGAAGGAACTTCCACAGCCAGCGGTTTGAAGAAATATATTTAGTTTCTTTTATATCTATGTATACATTGTGTATCAGCCAAATGGAATAAATTCGATAATAAATAAATAAGGGCGTGTTCGAAAAAACGCTCAGACCCGTCGATTGATATTTTTAGTTGCGCATTTTTTTTCAACAAAAACTGTTCATACAGGGTGTGACATGTAAGAGTGGTCTATACCAACTATCTTATTTTAAATTAAACACCCTGTATATCATTCAATTTTTGGATTCTTTCGAAAATTTTAGACATATTTCCTATCCTGTCCTATATCAATCTTCAACTGTTTCGGAAATATTAAATGTTTTCAGATTTGTCGCAAAAATTAACATTAAAAAAAAATTATTTGATTACAGAAATTTGCTACAATACACTCAAAAACTAATAAGTAATACTGTTAATTCCTTGATAATGTAAAAAACAAAAAAAAACATTAATGACAGTGTAGGAAATGGTCAAAATGCTCTGAAAAAAAATCTGAAAACACTAAATATTCTCGACACAGTTAAAGATAGGTTAAGACATTGTACATAAAATATATCTAGAATTTTCTGAGGAATCCAAAAATAAAATAATATACAGGGTGTTACATTGAAAATAAGAAAGTTGTTATTGGCCACTGTTACATGACACACCCTGTATAAAAGTTTTTGTTGAAAAAAAATGCGCAACTAAAAATACCAATCAACATGTCCAAACATTTCTTTGGAACACGCCTCCATTTATTTATTACCGCATTTATTTCAATTACCCGATACACACTGTATAAGCATATATATAGGAACTTGTAATTCTTCTGCAAATAAATAAAAATTGTGAAATAAAGAAACACGTGATTCACAAGGCGTCTAAAGGGTTTTTCTATTTTATTTAAACTTCATGGTTCCCACTTGTAGACCGTGAAAGTTTTAATAAATGGAAAAAGTATCCTCCATTTACAGCTGATCATAGTAACTCAACTCACACAAACATCAAATTAAATAGTGAAAAGCTCACAGCGCTCGTTTAACAAATAAAATTAATTAAGGTGTCTCGCTTTGAAGAATTAAGAAATTTAAGAAAATGTAGATGTCCTGTCCCATAAAACACTCAAGCTTTGGAATTTTGGAAGCAGTGTACAGCAGTGGAGTATTTAGGAATTCAGGCTAGGAGGGGCCTGGGAGTTATATCGTAATATATCTTTCATTTTAATAAGTAAGAATACAGTGTGTCCCGTTAAAGTGGAGAAATGGCTAAACCATAGATTCCTGGGATAAAATATGATGATTAACATAACTTATCTATATCAAAAAATTTACGGTCAAGCCGGAATTAGTTTTTAAAGTTCAAAAAAATATTATTAATTTTATTTGTAACGGTTGAGCGCTATAATCGATTAGACTAAAATTTATTATGGTTGATTATCATAATATAACACATAATTTAAGTTATTGTGGTCATCATTGATTGACAAGAAGTATAAAAAACCGTAATACCACAACATAAAAACTAAATTATGTTTTTACTGGCGCACCTTCTAAAAATTAAAAATATTACTTCAAAGATTAGTTCATTTGAAAGCTATTTTGTCTGTTAATATTGTTTGATATCTTGTACGGTTTTGCCACAAAAATATAAAATATAAAATATGAATATGGTATTCTCCATTTCCTTGGCTAAATCCTAATAGAAACAACATACAGTGAATTTTTCTTTTAGGTAAACATATGCATAAGCTGTAAATTTTCCGACATTCGTTTTTCTTTTAAAGAGTTCAATTTGAAGCTTTAAACGACTGTTTTCCACTCCCCGACTAAGCATGAAGTAAAATTTCGAGTTTTAAAATTTTCTGGGCTTTTCTAAACTCGAAATTTTACTTCATGTGCCAAGCGTATAAAACACAAATATATTGTGGAACTTATGTATATTCGAACTTCACTTGAAATCTGTGTTTAATACTCGTGGCGCATGAAGTGAAATTTCGAGTTAAGAAAAGCCCAGAAAATTTGCCTCGGGTCGCTGCGCGTCCCTCGACAAATTTTCACGGGGCTTTTCTAAACTCGAAATTTTACTTCATGCTTAGTCTGGGAGTGGAAAACAGCCGTTTAAAGCTTCGAATTGAACTTAAAAAAAACCTAGGCCCAGGCCTGCAGCCCCCCCCCCCACTATAAATACGCCACTGGTGTACAGTATTCTGCAATACTCATTATTACAAGCTTATAGCACTTAAACTATTAACGAATAAAGTAATATTTTAAATTAACTTCAAGGAAATTGAGTGCAAATGTGCCAGGGGTGCGTTTTTGTGAAATAATCATGAAGATAACCACTAGAGCTTTATTTTTAATAGAGGCAGAATTTAAATGTTTCACTCAAACTTTAGCAAATTTTACTTGAGCAAAGTCACCAAATCGCTCGACCTACGGTCTCGTTATTTAAGACACTTCACTTCACTTACAATTTCAATCATCAGAAAAACTAATAGAAAATGCAATAATTTTCAACTTTGAAAATCCACCAAGAACACAATTTTTAACTTATAAAACTACTCCAATTAAAATCCCCAATTAAAATTACACCAAGTTAAATCTTAAAATCTGAGTTGATTACATTTTTAGTGCTTAAAATCGATTTGCACTTAAGTTATTAAGATTTTTACAAGTAAATATATAAATATATTTGTAATGTTGAACAATTTCTTGATATTCTTTATTTTATATTTCCGATGTTTCATTAAATATGGTATACAGGGTGCCCGTATTTCGACAGAATGTATGGAGATCTTAGTTATCTGAAGAGATAGAGAGTCGGTTAAATAGGGAAAAAGTTGCGTATTATAGGGCCTAACAATAATCAGAAAACAATTTTATTTCAAAATTGTTTTCTGATTATTGTTAGTCTTTTTTGTATATTGTATATCAACAAAAAACTGATTTTTTTAAAAATCGTTTTAATTTTTTCATTCAAAAACTACTGAATCTGGACATTTAGAATATTGACAATATGTAGGCACTTTTTAATGAGGAATCTAGTAGCATATTTTTTATAAGATAACTATAACATTACCCGGGAACCATTGTAAACTTTTGTTTTTCTAATGAGCACCATTTTGGATTTTCATATTTTTTGAAATAATATTTTTTTCTGAACTCAGTGATGTATCACACTTATAATTTATTTAAGATTTTATATTTAAAATTATGATATTTTCTTTTTTAGAGAGAGTGCGTTGGAAACAATGACGTCATATCTGTTAATCAATAAAATCTTGATAGCAGTCAATCATTGTTAGCAGTCAAAATGAATTAATAACTGTCAATCTTTTGTAATAATAATAATAAGTATCGATTATCACAAAAAAGTTGCATAAACTAAATTTATTCTACTTTTATTATTATTATTCCAAAACTATTCACAACAAAGCAATTCTTGCATTTTTTCGCTACATCTCGGTAAATATTGATCACCATCCCATCTAAGCGTTATATATTTTTAACCTAACTGTAAATCAGTGGTTTATACGCGAGGCGCATGAAGTAAAATTTCGAGTTTAGAAAAGCCCCGTGAAAATTTGTCTCGGGTCGCTGCGCGACCCTCGACAAATTTTCTACGCGGGGCTTTTCTAAACTCGAAATTTTACTTCATGCTTAGTCTGGGAGTGGAAGACACTCGTCAGTTAAAAATACACCACAACTGTTAAAATATGTATCGTCGGATGCCCGTCTATCAGGGTGATATGTTAGCAAATTATGGGTCCTAGGAGTTGTCAAAGAAGTGAGACTAACTGTTTCCAAGGCACTCTTAACAAAAAACTAAAGATTAAAATTTTACATATAAAATGTACAATAAACTATAAGTGTGGATGATGTACCACACTTATAGTTTATTGTTGAATTCAGAAAAAAAAAATCTGCCAAAAAATATGAAAATCCAAAATGGCGTCCATAAGAAAAGTAAAAGTTGGCTATGGCCCCTGGGTAAATGTTATAGTTATCTTAAAATAAAATATGTTACTAGAATTCTCGTTAAAAAGTGCCTGTATAATGTCAAAGTTGTAAATGTCTGGATTCAATAGGTATTGAACAGAATAATAAAAACAAAATTTCAAAAAATCTGTTTTTTGACAATATCTCAAAAACAAAAGAAGATATTTCAAATTTGTTTTAAGATTATTATTGGACCCTAAATTACGCAACTTTGCCTGAATTTAACCGACTCTCTATCTCTTTAAATAACCGATATCCCCATACATTCTGTTGAAATACAGACACCCTGTATACCGTGCGATCATTTAAATTATGATTTAGAGTAGGTGGCATTTTTTTGTGCGGTTGTCCAGAATGCTAATTGAATGGTGGAATATATTTAAGGTTATGGTAAACTATGTGTTAACTGTCATTAGTGCTAATCTAATTCAAATTTCAAAGCCTACTCTAAATCATGTATTAAACGATCGCACCGTATTTTTATTTCTTGTCTAGTTTTTTTTTTCTAGTCGAAAGCGTACAAATTGTGGCACCGTACTTTTCAAAGAAATACTAATAATATGTTAATTTATTTTCAATGACAGACATAATTAAATGGTATACTGTACATGAAAATATAGTCAAAAGGAAATAAAAATTAGCTATACAGTATGGTTCTAAGTCGTATAAAAACTTGAAAAGTAATTTTTTCCTTGCGGATATATTCTGACACCCAAAGTAGTTGTTTTCAAGAGGAGAGAAGTTATATAAATTTGGAAAAGAAAAATGGCACATTCCGACAGAAATTCACTCAAAGCCATTAAAGGATCCAGAAGAAAAAATAATAAACGGAAGATATATAAGTAGTTGAATTCCTTAATCTTCACTGTTTTATTTTAATTGTAAATGTACACTTCTGTGCAATAAAATTAAACACACAAAATATGTTATAATTTAAAACGGACGTGATAAGTTTCCTAGTTACGAAAATATGTAAATATGTCAATTTCCTTAATGTCAAAATGCTGCGACATTTAGACAACAATTCAAAAATTCAAATTCTAACTAAAATAGAAGATGGGTTTTCTATTTCAGCTTTATTGTCTTTATTACGAGCATTTTTTCTAAAAGTCATAGTTTTTGTTTTTTAATAAAGGTGTTATTTTAAAGTTATGGTGTTTTATCATTTATTGAAACTGCTGCTAGGCAATTAACATAGACCCGAATTATACAACTAGAATATTGGGAAAAATAGTTATAAGACGTGTTCTTAATTTCATTGCACAGAAGTGTACATTTCAGGCACGGAAGATATGTTTCTTACAGTCTATTTCATGAATGATTACATTCACGTCATCAATTATAAAATTCCGAATCAATCTGATCCAGGTCATATGTAATTTCGCGCATTGGCGTAGCGTTGAAAAGGGGTTTTGTGTTTAAGTTTTTACTCCTCCTGCAAGCAATTTTTAGGGTTTCAACCTAAAAATTGCTTTCTAACATGTACTCTTAGGAAGGACTCGTGCCAATAAATACGTTATTGGAATGCACTTACAGAAAAAAAAAAAACCGGGAAGAATGATTACTGTTATGAGATTGACATTATTCCATATACAATAATTATAAAATGCAATACAATTAATTTTAATATAAAAATATTTATTTTCATTTCTATCGCGTCCATTTCAAAAACTACGTGATTTTTGAAATAGACGCGATAGAAATATTGTTTGTGTGGGTGTTCATGAGGCTTTTTATTTTAAATTATCTAATTTTCAAACCACGATTAAAAATAGTTAGCGACGTTGGACTTTAACCAAATAGCAACCGTTCCTCTAAAATGACCCGAGAAGCAGGAAAATGCATAAATGTGGTATTACATCATAAATCCCAACGTGTGCTTGATCAAATCTTTGGTGGAAGTTGATTTAATCTTTATCACTGTCTGTTACATCATCGTCTACACTACTCCCATCCCCAATGCAAATAATAAATTCTGGCACATTATCCAGAACGTTTTGGCTGGTGTACCATCTGTCGATAATTGATTCTGTGTGTCTAACAACAGAGACCCACCTTTCTAGAGTACATTTTCCTAAGGATTTGTGCCACATGACCAACACTTGGTTGTCTCCATATCCTTCTTCGTCTATATGAGCATCAAAATATTGTTTTGCCTGTGCCCATATTAGTTCTATGCCGTTAAATTCGCAGTGATGTTTTGGGAGTCGCAATACTTCATGGCCATGTTCGAGCAGATATTCGTCTACCACATATCTGTTAGGTCTAGCATATCGTTTGGCTATTGCTAACAGTTCCTCCTTGAACTTATTACCTTCCACAGGTTTATTGCTATCTTGTAGCAAATGTGTGATTTATGCCTTCGTCTAAGAAGTTTTGGGCTGCTTTTCTACCAATACGCTGTGGTAAAGTGCATTATCCATAACTATAAGTGACGGCTCTTCTAAATTTGGGACAAGTTTCTGCTTAACCCACTTTATAAATACATCGCCATTCATGTCACCATGCCAGTCTGCAAGTTTTGAATTTGTTGCATAAATAGGGGAAGCAATAACGAAGCGCTTTCCCTCACCGACAGCTCTCCTTATTTTAACAATTTACCTCATGGACTGCATCTAAAGGTAAAAGGGGACCATTATTGCATGTTTCCTGGTTGAAGTAGTCCATTATATTAATTATCACATCTCGGGCTACTTCAGTAAGCCTTTCTCCAGGCATTTTAAGTTTATGGTTATAAAAAACTAGATCTAATCACAAAACAATTATTTTTACACTTACTTACACTAAACTAAACTAATACACACTATGAAAAATCACGAAAAACGCACGAAGAACTAAAACAAACAGAAATACTTGGAAACTTCAAAACTTGGAGTGACGCTACTGACGTTTCTGGAAAGCGTTGTGCTGGGGTAGACATGCACTATAATAGCGTCTTTGTTTAATCCATTGCCTCACGTTTCCGAGCGGTGAACACTGTTGTCGGTACTTGTATTAGAAGTCAGAAGACATACGTTTCTATTATTTACTACGATGATGCGCATATAATAGTATAAAATGCTAGAATAACTGCTTGTCTTTAATACGTACATAAATTGATGACGTGACTGCCAACATTCGTGAAAAATACTGTAGCTTCGCTCACAGTCGCAAATTCAATTTTTTAGACTTTTCTAAACTTGAAATTCTGCTCTATGCTTACTTAATTATGAAGTGAAAACACTTGTTAGAAGTTCCAATTTTATTTAATTATCGCGATGAGAAATACATATAATTTTGGGTATTCTGATTAGTTTTTAGTTTTAATCAGTAAAAATTCTGACAGTTAATTTTAAGAATGAATAAATTATACTTATACTTGCGAGTTTGTGTGTGTGTGAACGTGCAAGCGTGACATCAATCTAAATGCTAATAAAGGAACACGATTATTGACTGTCGAATGTCGGCTAAAACGCGAAACCGCAATTATATTTTGAATAACCCGAACAAACCACTTCGTAATACATCAAATCAATCGACCAATAGAAATATATTTAAATACCTTAAAAGAAGAGCAAATATACATTGGTACCGAACATTCTCTTCAATTATTATTTTTTTGGTCGACGCAAAGTGAAGGGCATCTAAATTTTCAGGAGTTATTGTCTTAAGTTGTCTTATAATTAAGCGTATTGTTTGTATTTTACACGAATATTTCGTAATTTTATATACAGGGTTATTCAAAATAAAGGAACAGATTTTAAACATTTATTTCTTCCATAGTACAAAAAAAAAAAACACAATTCCAACGTTCCTGGAAAGAGAAAAGTTTATATTTTTTTGCATTCAATATGAACACCATGTATTTCCCGTGCAGTGGATTTTTTGCTCTTCTTTCGTAAACTGTACAAATACGCTCGACATTTTCATTCGATGTGCGTGGACGTCCCGTGATTTACTGTTTGTAGATACAACCATCGTCTACGAATTTTCGATGCCACTGGTAAATCTGCTTATAACGAGGCGGTGAAAATCAAGTTGAACTTCAATAATGGACTCTAGTTTTGCTAATTGCAGCACAAAAAGTGCTTTTTCTTGTTTTATCGCCATTTTACTACAAATAATTAAAATGATAAGCAACAGCGCCAATGCGGCCGTAGTTAAAACTTCTGCCTGGACTGTTCAAATTTTAAACTTTTGTCTGTCCAGGAACGTTGGAATTATAGTTCTACCTTTTGTAGTTTGGAAGAAATAAATGTTTGAAATCTGTTCCATCTATTTGAATAGCCTTGTATTATATTGCTATTTATTTTATTATTATAATAGGTTGACAGTTTTGACTAAACTAGTTGAGAATGCAAAAGCTTGCATTGCAATGACGAACAAAATATAAAAACTCTTTGATTTGGTTGGCGTTCACTTTGTGGTACATCTTCATAACAATTTAATTAAAACGCTTAACTTTGTTTTACCACTTTTATTTAACTTTTCAGTGACTATAGTTTCGACTACAAGCTAGTCATTATCAAACCAAGTGCCTAAAATTATTTGTACATTGCTTTTACATTACAGCATCAAAAAGAGGTCGGTCTAGTCATTAATGAGAGGAATTCCCGGATTAGTTTTTGGTTTGTGAATTTCCAGCGCTGCGAGTAAATCCATTCTTCGGCCTTTATCCGACAAATAGATTACTGGAAAAATTTAAAAACTCCTTTTTCTATAAAAGAATTATACAAAATACAGTAGAACCTCGCTATACCGGGCCTCGAGATACCGTGATTCGGATATATCGGGGTCATTTTTCAGGTTTCTTTTTTTTTTTAAATGTTAATTTTAACAATCGACTGCGTACCGCCCTGATTAGGTAAAACGTTTCGGCGTCATTATTGTATTATATAGTATGTCTTGTTATGTAGGTGGCTACTGCACATATGTATATGCGCCTGTGTGTATGTGACTATCATACAAATTACAATATATGGATATACCGTGTTTTCCTTATATCGTGCTAGGTATAGCCAAAAGCCATCCCGGTATAACGAGGTTCTACTGTATTAACAAACGTGAAAGAAGTTCATCATGTGTTATTTTTTCTAAGTTATAAGTATTTCTTTTATTACTATTATCCAATGATTATTTTTTTTTTGGTTGTTAAAATTAATAAACCGTAAAGTTTAGTGTGTGGGTGCGTGTTATCGATTGTGACGGTTGAATGGAGAGAGCACGGACTGAAAATTTGTGGGTCGTGGTAAACGAGGATCGGATGTCTCCCATCTGAGAAAGGAGGGAAACGTTTTTGTGAGGGGAAGGGGGAATGGGCGTAATGACGCCAGTGAAAACCGAAAATTTCCACCGAAGACAAATTAAAGAGGCATCAAAAGGAATCCGATAACCTTGATGGATGGATGAACCAAATTGTAAGGACACGAAAACTTTAAGAGACAGGAGGATAATATAGGAAGGGAAATATGTTAAAGTGAAAAGTTGTTTATTAAGATATGAATATTACTTATCATCATGGGCGTAGGCAGGTTTTTTTTTTATTATGAAAGTGTTTGATTTGATTATTGAACACGAGTTTCCACTTCTTCATTAAAGATGAAGTATATTTTAAGAGTAATAAAAAAATGAAAAATTGCTTAAATCAGCTTTTCGCAGTGTGCTCTTAACGTTCAACTGTTTTGTTAGTTTTGGACCGGATATTAGATAGTACTTATTGTTATACATATTTTATCCCATTTAGTTGATTCTCTAATGCTTACTGTTTAAAAAATATTGTAATGATTCGGCCCAGGAGCGGATGTGCAGCACATTTGCGGCCCGGGAAATGCATTGTATGGGCCCATAAGACTGAAATTGTAATTTATGTCGTGAACAGCGGCGGCTCGCAGCCTAACTTCAGGGTAGGCCCGAGACCCAAGGTAATATGTATTGGTTATTGAAAGGTGACTTTGTTGTGCAATTCCTTGTATTCATAAAGCGCGAACCCAACCTCAAATTTTATGTGCAGCCTGAAGTTAGGCTGCGAGCTGTCACTGGTCGTGAATGTCGTTCTTCGCATCGAAAATTATTTTTTAATCGTAGACGTCAACTGAAGACTGTTTTCTTTCCGTCAATTTGAATTAGGCAAGGACTGAAAACAAATGTCAAAAACATGCATAGATTTTTTTTTACATCTGTAAGTTTACTTTATCAACTTCTGGTAATTTAACTTAAAACAGGTGTGTTTATAAACTTCAGAATAAATCAGTAATTTATACGCCTGGCGCACAGAGAAAAAAGTGAAAAAGACCAAAATGCGACAAGGCCGACAGATTTTTATTTTGTGAGATATCAATTTGTAATTTGGTATGCTAAAACACAAATTCGAGGTTACAGATCTTTTATAAACCTTATTTGCACTTCCGGTTTAACCGGAAATGATCAAGATATGGTAATTTAAATATCAACAATATGGAAAACTGACAAACTAAATTTATTCTACTTTTATTATTATTCCGAAACTATTCACGAAAAAAGTAATTCTTGCTTTTTTTTGCTACATCGAGGTAAATATTAATCATCATCACATCTAAGCGTTATATATTTTTTACTTTACTGTCAATCAGTGTTTTATACGTGTGGCGCATGAAGTAAAATTTCGAGTTTAGAAAAGCCCCGTGAAAATTTGTCTCGGGTCGCTGCGCGACCCTCGACAAATTTTCTACGCGGGGCTTTTCTAAACTCGAAATTTTACTTCATGCTTAGTCTGGGAGTGGAAAACACTAGTTATTTTAAAGGGGGTGCCCGGGCCCGCCTCTAGATATCAAGAAACCATATATTTAAAATTGCTGCAGGCAAGTTTTCACCAAAATTAAAATAAATTAATAATTATCTAACGATTAGAACATAAAATTTTCACAACTAAGGAAATTATCTCGTTAAAAATTGACAAAAAGCTGTCAAAATGTATAAATAGAATTAGTATGCATAATCAGCTCAGAAGATTCAACACAATTTGTCAATATCAAATAATATCAAACATATTATTTCAATTAATTTTTTGAGATTATTTTATTTGATTTCCTATTTTAAAGTTTTTTTTATTTTCATGTTTATTTATTTTTTTAAGAAAATACTGAAAACTGAATAAAGTAAGCATTGATTTTTATTTGAAATTGTCAACGTTTTAACGTTATTGATGTAATGCTAATTTTGCTACTTTTTATTCAATTTATATACAGTCTGTTTGATTTATTGTGACACAGCACATATGTCCGTTATTAGTACAGATAGAAAAAAAAGTTAAAGACAAAAGTTTTAGTATTTTTTAAGATCTATTCAATCGTAATGTCAGAAAAACAGTTGAAAATCAAATAAACACGTGAAAGCTATTAGTTTCATTTTCTTTAATGGAACACCCTGTATAGTTTGTTTATTTCAAATAGGCATTAATATTAGCCTTATAATGATACCACATAAGTACCCCTTTATTATAGAAATAACACGACAATTGCCAATAAATGAAATTTATCAGTTGACATGAATAACTATTTATAGTGTCTGTTCAAAGTGACGTCCGTTGTTTGCAATACATTCTTCACATCTCTTCATTAAATTTCGTCGTGCTTTTTGCAATATCCGTGGTGTTATTTGGCCACATGCCATACGAATACGATTTTTCAGATCGTCTAGATTTTCTGAACGAGTAACGTAAACTTTTTGCTTTAAAAATCCCCAAATAAAATAATCTAAAATAGACAGATCTGGCGATCTTGCTGGCCAGTTTATGGGGCCACCATTTGCAATCAATTTCAAACCAAACTTTCTTTCCAAAATATCTTTGACATTTCTTGCGGTATGGGGAGGAGCTCCATATCGTTGGAACCACATATCTCGACGTATTTCTAGGGAGATATCATCTAAATAATCTTCAAATTCTATCGTAAGAAAGTTGGCATATCGCTCCGCATTCAACGTTCCTTGATAAAAAAATGGTCCTATTATGGTATCACCTAACACACCAAGCCACACATTAATTGCAAATCTTTGTTGGAATCTGCATTCTCGAATTTGACGTGGATTCTCAGTATCCCAGTAATGGTCGTTTTTTTTTTTTGGAGATTCCGCTGTTGTTGAAATTTGATTCATCACTCCAAAGAATTAAATTTAATAAATGTTGATTGTTGCTAAGCCAATTACAGAATACTATCCTCCTGTCAGAATCACCATCTCTTAAACCTTGTTCTAACTTAATTTTATATGGTCTCATTTTATGTTTTCTCAGAATAGAAAATATTTTATGCATACTTATTCCTAAGTCAGCCACTGCTTCGCGTATTGAATTACGTGGATGTGCTCTAAAATAGGCCAATATCAATACTTCATTATTATCTTCTCTTTCTTGTCTTCTCCTTCGTAATTTATTATTAAAACACCCATTTCTCCGTAAATTTGGTTCAAGTCTTGCAAAAGTGCAATAATGTGGTTGTCTTCTTTCTGGATACATGTTTCCATAAGTGATACTAGCTTCTCTAGAATTATCGTTGCATCTGACGAAGACCTTTAGCATATCCATTTGTTCATCATTAGAATAGTAATTATCACCCATCTCTAGAGATTTGAATCAACAACACGCAAGACGGGAAGTTACTACACCACTTTGACATTAAAGCGTTAACAAATTGTTTTATGTCAATTGTTATCCATGGCAACTGATAAATTTCATTTATTTGCAATTGTCGCGTTATTTGTATAATGAAGGGGTACTTATGTGGTATCATTATAAAGCTAAGGTTATTACCTATTTGAAATAAGCAAAATATACAGGGTGTTCCATTAAAGAAAACGAAGCTAATAGCTTTCACGTGTTTATTTGATTTTCAATTGTTTTTCTGACAATGCTACTGAATAGATCATAAAAATACTAAAACTATTGTCTTTAACTTTTTTTTCTATCTGTACTAATAACGGACATATGTGCTGTGTCACAATAAATCAAACAGACTTTGCAAATATGGATTTATTTAAAATTATTTATTCCCAATTTTTAGAATAATTTTTAATTATTGAGTCAGCTATTTTTATTAATTTTAACAATTTTTTTAAACTATATTTTTAGTTTTCCTAATTTTGAAAAAAACTTTTGTGTGAAAACCGGAAACCAGAAGTAGATGTTTACTCTTAGCTTTTTCTTCGTATCTCTTACATTATTAACATTGTTGAAAAATGTTTCAAATTAGAGTTGTAAAGTATCAAAAAATAAACATTTAATGAGTATATACTTTTTGTCGTAGCTCTTTTAGTATTCTTGGAAATGGTAAATTTTAGAATTTTATTAATCTATGTCAGTAAGCATTATTAATATCAAGTAATTGGAAATAATCCTATATTATTGTAATTGGCGGTCGGTACCTGTGTTGGCCACAGCTATTTTTTAATTATCTATCTAATGAAGCCCCACATAACTTAGGTTGCTATTTAACATTTTAATGATAATTGCAGATGCGCCGCCTAGCGGTAAGGTTAGAAAGTCAAGACTAGTTTCGTTGAAATTCGGGAAGGTTTTGCAAATGATTTTTTGTTCGAAGTAAAAAGGGTAAAAATAATTAAAAAAAATGTCTGGCACGGGTGGCTTAAATCACCAAGGCCGCAGGTCGTTGCAGCTAAAACTCATCAATTTGTTTTCTTTGGAGTTTAGGTTAGGTTTTTATCAAGTTAGAAACCTGCGCTAGCCTGCGCTTAAAAGTTATGCTTTATGAAAGTGCCATTATTTCACAACATATTTCAAAAACTATTAAACTATTGAAAAACATATATTTTAAATTTCGGAGTACATTTTGACATACATTAATATGCCAGAAATATAAAAAAAAATATATAAACATAACTTGATTGTGTCAAAAATTATGAAACAAAGAAAAGAAAAATCATTATTAAAATTCTCAGTTCTAATAGTGAACTTTAAAAATTGATATCTATAACAAAAGCATTAAATTCTGCGACTTGAGTAACTGGAATGCAGTAGTTAGCTATCATATAAACTGAGAATAAAAGTTATTTTTCATTCCAACAAATTGAAATAAGTAGGGTTTTGTCGCAGCCCAGACCACTGTATGGCGCATGAAGTAAAATTTTGGGTTTAGAGAAGCCTGAAAATTTGGTTTGGTCGCGCAGCAACGCGTATATCGCAGGAAAGTTTATTGCTTTTAGTTAAAAAAAGATATTTGTAAAAATTACAAGCCCGTGTAATCACTTTTTTCTCCGTTCATGCCTCAAATAATAATAATAACAATCAAGCTCATTTATATTGTTGCTTCATATATTCCGGAACGAATCGTGGAAAAACCCTTTGGAGCGTTTACCCGAGCGCATTTTTTCCTCTCCGCCTCTCTCGCAGTTTTTCCGGATCATCGCAAAAGGACGGTTATTATTTTCGGAACAAACATTACACATATACACACACATACACACAGGCGATATTTTTGTTGTTCCTTTCCTCGCTCCTTTGACCGTGCATTCGAGTTTGAAAACGGCACTGCGTAAACACCCCATGAATAAAATAAAAACAATAAACAAATACCGGAAAAAAAGGGAGAGCGGACAAAACGACGTTTATTTGAATACGAGTATATGTAGATAGAATATCGAGTGAAAGAAAAATGCTGATATTTTATTAATGTATTGATATGGCATATTTCTAATTGATGAATTGTGGAAGTTACAACTTATAAAAATATCGAGACTATTGGCTACTGTGTTTTAAACTCTCTAAATAAATAAATGGTTTATTTACAGGAAGTCCCCATTTCCACAGTTACTCGCAATGGTTAAATTCAACGTTCCACGCTTGTCATCACGTCAAGATATTACATTTAATACCCCTATAGCCAGAACTAACATATTGTTAAAAGCGTCGATCTCTCATATATGTATAAATGGTAATAAACATTTCGACGACATTTTTTGTAATGTTAAGAGATCATAATCATTAATAATAATTATTTTCATGTTATCATTTTATCGTTAAGTGCGTTTATTATTTTTATTTATGTCATATTTTGTTCTTTATATTTATTTTTATTTCTCTTTATTTCTATATTTTACATTTTCTATATCTGTAATGTTATTGAATCTATTATATTATTTTGATTTTGTCCTGTATTAGGTTATTCCGTTTGGGCAATAAAGGCTATTATTATTATTATTATTATTATTTCCAAATAAATTACAAACTGTAGTAAAGTATAATATAATTAAAACTAAAACTTAATAAGTTTAAAACTCTTATGAGATATAAATAAAAAAAAATAAAAATAACAAAAAAAACATGCAAAGTATTTTGTTCTAGATACCATTAAAAATATATGCAAAAACTACCTAAATTTACATTATAAAACAAACTAGAGAATTATTTAAATTATGAACAGTGGAGGCTTCTACTTCGTTATACATGTTAATTCAATAAAATAAAACACTTTAATTTTGTTTGTGTAACACGATATTTTATTTTTGTGATTACGGATTTATCCGTTTGATAATGGCAAGTTGAGTTGCCGAAACTGCAGTCACAACAATAAAATATCGTGTTATACAAACAAAGTTAAAGTGTTTTATTTTATTTAGAGAATTATTTAACTATATGTATCTTAAACATTACATTTTATTCTGATTCTAAGTATTTGTTTATTAGTCTTTTAAACACATGTTTATTTGAATTAAACAAATCAAACCAGCTTTACCTGTTCAAAGAGTTGGCAGATCTCAACAAACGACTCATCGAGTTATTGTATGAATAATTTGTTGAGTGAGTTTTAATAAGAAAAATGTCTTTGTTTCGTAATATAGTCGAAAAATTTGATGCATAAATGCTTATCTCTGCTAATAACGATGGACAGATGATAGATAAACTTATTAATCCGTGTAAAAAGCAGAGATCAGCGACTTGTCTACGGTATGCGAGTGATTTCTATAAGTATATACAGCGTGTTAAAAAAATAGTGTAAAATATTTAAAGGGGTAGTACCGTGCGATCGTTTAAATTATGATTTAAAGTAGGCGGCATTTTTTTTGTACGGTTGCCCAAAATGCTAATTTAATGATGGAATAAATTTGAGGTTATGGTAAACTATGTGTTCACAGCCAGTAGAGCCAATCTAAATTAAAATTCAAAGCGTACTCTAAATCATGTTTTAAATGATCGCATGGTAGTTTCAACTAAAATAAACAAAAAGTCTTAATAAACGTGGGTCCTTGAAGTAACGGATTCGGAGATATGGAAGATTATTGTTTTTTTATTTTGCAGAACACAATGTATGATCTTTAAGACGACCCCTGGATGTTGCGTGTGGTTCCAGCATAATGGTGTTCCAGCTCATTTTTCTATTGCTGTTACTATTATTATTATTACTGTGAAACAAACGATGAAGTTTCCAATGTAATCCCACTACATGTCACTATATGATTTTTCTTTTAAGTATACATATTCCAATTGTATATAAATAAATGAAAATGTTTATGTGTTCAATTTGAAACTTTTAACGATGGCTTCTATTCCTTGATTAAGCATGAAGTAAAATTTCGAGTTTACAAAAGCCCCGCGTAGAAAATTTGTCGAGGGTCGCGCCAGCGACCCGAGACAAATTTTTACGGGGCTTTTCTAAACTCGAAATTTTACTTTAAGCGCCACGCGTATAAAACACTGATTTAAAGTGAAGTTCAAAATATACTACTTATTTCATATGTTAAAGATGCCTATACATTGTTCAGCACACCGGGTGTTCGCGAAATAAACGCCCAACGCGATAACTTTGTTATTTATTGACCGATCTTATTGAAATATAAACCAAAGGTAATGGCCGTTTGAATACTAAGAAATTATAATAATATTAATTCTACCACTTATAACTTCATTGTCAAATAATAGCCCACTTGAAATTTTTAAACAGCTGAGTGTAATTTATTATTTTGATTACATAAGACATTATTTTTCTGAATCCAATAATGCTCAATATGTTGTTTTTCAAAAATACTGCCGACGAAAATAATTTGAAATAAATCTTTTATTTCAAATTATACTTTTCAAAAATTAAATTAGTGTGCCTTGGAAAAAATATTAGAATACATCAATTTTAAAAACTGGAACCTCTGTTTGAACCAATGTTTTATGCCTGTAGCGCATGAAGTAAAATTTCGAGTTTAGAAAAGCCCCGTGAAAATTTGTCTCGTGTCGCTGGCGCGACCCTCGACAAATTTTCTACGCGGGGCTTTTCTAAACTCGAAATTTTACTTCATGCTTAGTCTGGGAGTGGAAAACACTCCTTTCTTCGTAAGCCATTATTTTTCTAAAGCCAATAATGCCCAATATGTTGTTTTTCAAAAATACTGTCGTCGAAAATAATTTAAAATAAATCTTCTATTTAAAATTATATTTTTTAAAAATTAAATAAGTGTCCTTGGAAAAAATATTCGAATACATCAATTTTAAAAACTAGGACCTCTCTTCGAACCAATGTTTTATGGCCGTGGCGCATGAAGTAAAATTTCGAGTTTAAAAAAGCCCCGTAAATTTGGTCTCGGGTCGCTGGCGCGACCCTCGACAAATTTTCTACGCGGGGCTTTTCTAAACTCGAAATTTAACTTCATGCTTAGTCTGGGAGTGGAAAACATTGGTTTCATAGTTAGACATTATTTTTCTGAACCCAATATGCGAAATATGTTGTTTTTCAAAATTATTGTTGTCGAAACAAAATTAAAATAAATCTATTTAAAATTATATTTTTTTAAAATTATAATTAGTGTGCTTTGGAAAAAAATGATAGATGTCATTTATTGTAAGGTTATGTCTAACTATACAGGTTTGACGTAACACATCAAATAACTTACATCGTTTAAACCAATTTTAGAGCTTACATCGTTAAAATCTCCAGTATTTAAATCACATTTGGAGATAATGTTTGTAAAATCCTGTATGTTTACATTAATCTTTAAAGTTATATTTGTTAAATCCTGTTTGTTTACATCTAATTCGGAGTTTAGGATTGTTATATCTTATATGTTTACATCAAATTTGTAGGTTAGGTTAGTAGAATCTTGTTTGTTTACATCAAATTTGTAGGTTAGGTTATTTAAATCTTTTTAAAAAATTAAATTTAAAATAAAATCACTTGATATGTTTCACTAATTACTGTTTGTTTACATCAAATTTGTCGCTGAGGTTGGTTAAATCTTGTTTGTTTTTCAATGTAAACTTTACATCAAATGTGTAGGTTAGTTTAGTTAAATCCTGTTAGTTTACATCAAATTTGGGGGTTGGATTGTAAAATTCTTTTTCTTAACATCCAATTTGGAGGTTGTTGCGGCCCTTCAAACATTTTAAGTGTTAATTTTAGCCCTCGAAGTAACTAATGTTGACCAGGTCTGGACTATGCTATCCATTCTTCTTAACAAAAATATTACTAACAAGAATGTTCATATTAATAATAATAATAATAATAATTTATTTCTTAACAAGCATAGCCTAATTACTAAATATAGGTTAACAGTGTAAGTGAGTAGGGTACAAACTAATAAGTTAATTAACAAATTCAGAAAACATTCGGTAATATTGACTTTTGATGTTTATTCATATTATTGACAATATTTACAAATTTTTGAAAATCTTAGAAAAAATAAATAAATAATACATTCGCATAGGTCGCACAAATTGTCTCAATAGACAAAGGGTCCTGGATCGCCCATAAAGCATGTGTGGTAACCCGGCGCTTCCAACAAAACGCATTACCGATATCTCTGGGGGCGTACGTGTGTTCTCTCTCGTCCCTCGTTTGCATAAAAGAGGCATAACTTTTAATTGTTTCCCGCCGTTACGGGGTGCTGCGCGCATTCCGTTTTATTAGGGCCCCTTCCCGCCCCCCTAGAGTAAAAGCCCCCCCCAGTGCATGCGTATTAGGGCCTCTCGCGCGTCTTTTAATCTAACGTTCCGCTACCTGTTTAATATTTATACATGTCTGTGCGCGGAATACGATAAAAGTGGTTGGGTTTTTATTGCGTTGGATAATTTTTGGATAAAAATTCATTAGGTGTAAAAATTAAGGTTTCGAATTTGCACTAAGAGTTGGTGTAATATTTAATCAATGTTATTTTACATTGATTAAATATAATAATAATAATAATAATATCTTTATTTCAAATACTATTTAGTTACATGCATTTTTACACAGAAGATAATCGAGTATTTGGAATCTAATGGCGAAGTTCAGTCTTTGGCTGGGTCGCCGCGACTGTTTTTCAACTTAACCATTGAAAACATAAGTAATAAATAAATATCAAACAAGCGCAGAAGTTTGTTTCAGTGCGTTTCAAATATCAGTAATTTAAATTATTCTATAATTAATTCGGCAATGTTGAAATACAAAATATACATCTATCTGTCTTTAAGATGTTTGGCATAATGTTTACGGAAAGTTAAGACACATTTCGCTTTGCATTCTAGTGGTACCTTATTGTACACTTTAGAAATTTGGATTGAGAATGATCTTTCTGCAAAAACAGATTTATGTTGAGGTGGAGTTAGTAATCCTCTAAAGCGTACATTAAGTGTATGAACGTCAGAGCGGAATTTAATTTTGTGGTAAAGATAAGGTGAAGTCTTGTCTTTAATTATTTTGTGACAAAAAGTGGCAAAATGAAGTTAACGGCGATCACTCATTTTAAGCTAACCTAAGTCCTGAAGCTTATGACTTATATGATCAAATTTCCTAATACCGAAGATTAATCTCAAACAAGAATTTTGCATACGTTGAATTTTATCAATTGTTTTTTTATCTAAACAAAAGTTGTATACTACATCACAATAGTTGAAGTGTGACAAAACCAGGGATTCACATAATATAGTTTTCAATTTCTGCGATATACATCGCCGATTTAAGTATATTAACCTAAGGTTTACGTATGGGTTATTGATACAACGGGAGATATGACTGTGGAATCTTAGTTCACTATCTATATAAACTCCTAGACTTCTAACACAATTGTTTATGTCAATAAAATTGGTATTGTCCAAGCTAATTGAAAGTAAGGGGAATACTCTTACTCGCGCTTTTTTTTGGACCAAACAGAATAACTTCAGTTTTAGAATTATTTATTAGGAGAGAGTGCTCATTGCATTTTGTAACGATTCTATTTAAATCTGAGTTAATTTTAGCGCACGTAACAATAGTGTCCTTCTCTGCAAAAGTATATAACAATTGAGTATCGTCTGCAAAAAGATGGTAGTTATTCAAGTTGATACTTGAAAAAATTTGTGAAGTATAAATTAGAAATAATAACGGCCCCAAAATAGAGCCTTGTGGTACACCTCTATGAGTTTCCAGCTCATTCGACAAATTATTTTTCAAGCTTACTATTTGTGATCGGTTACTTAGGTATTCTTTGAAAAAAAGAATGGATACCTGATCGAAGCCAATGTAAGATAGTATAGCAAGCAGGGTATTATGATTTAAGGTGTCGAAGGCCTTCGAGAAGTCCAGTAGTATAAGTAATGTCAGGAGGCCTTGGTCCTGGGAAATAATTATACTATCTGTGATGTCGGCTAGAGCTGTGGAGAAACTATATTTTTTACGGAAGCCAGACTGCGTGTCAGGGAGGATAGAGTGACGATCTAGGTAACATTAAATTTGGGGTTCAATTACTTTTTTCCAAAACTTTGGAAAGCGTACATAATAAACTAATTGGTCCTTAGGATCAGTAACTGAGGTCTTTTTAGGAATAGGGATTATGTGGGATTTTTTCCAAAACGAAGGAAAATATCCACGAGAGAGACAATTATTCATTATGTGTGTTACGTAAGGTGTAATAATTGGACAACATAATTTAAGCATTTTAGCGCTGATGCCGTCAGAGCCTGCTGAACCCTCTGATAAATTATTAATTATAGTATTTACTTCAGAATCACTTACTTCAGCAAAGGAAAATTTAGGGTAGTAGGGAAAAAGTAAATGCGAGTTATAGTATTGGTTTAATTCAGGGCTATCTGTAGATGTGGATGGAATGCAGTTTACGAAATAGTTATTAATTACATTTACATCTAACTCATTCGAGATTTCGACATTAGAGATCTCTCTAGAGGCAATATTGAGTTTTTTTAACTCTTTCCACAACACTCTAGAATCTTTGGACCTCAGCCTAAACTCAAAATAAGCTTTCTTTTCATTATTAATACTTGACGTCGTTAAATTACGTAGAGATTTGTAATAATTCCAGTGATTGGGATTCTGTGTTCTTTTGAATCTACGGAGGGCATTATTTCGAAGGTCTATTAATTTTTTATTATTATCAGTTCGCCAAGGACAATTATTTTTTGTAAATGTTGATGTTTTCAGGGGTGCATGGAGGTCAAATAGGTCCAACAGTGTTGAAGAGAAATAACAAATCTTATCAAACATAAGTATAAATGAAATTGCCAACTCTTGGTTGCAGAATACTTCAAACATTAAAAGTGCGATTCTTTTCGCAATCTACAACAAGTTAGTCTTACAAAGACTATATCAAACACTCATTGAAACAACTACTTTCCGAGCTAATACCCCGACGGACATTGAATTATACAACAAGTGTTTGCTGTTACATACAGTAACCTACTGCAAATGCAACAATTTGAGTCAAATTATTCAGGCCATCTATAGACGCGTTTCGAGCTTTATCTCTCATCAGTATAGCTTTGCCATTCCCTCTAAATAATTTGACACCTTAGACTGGCGGTCACGTTACCGTTCAAACATAAGTATAAATGAAATTGCCAACTCTTGGTTGCAGAATACTTTAAACATTAAAAGTGCGATTCTTTTCGCAATCTACAACAAGTTAGTCTTACAAAGACTATATCAAACACTCATTGACACAACTACTTCCCGAGCTAATATCCCGACGGACATTAAATTATACAACAAGTGTTTGCTGTTACATACAGTAACCTACTGCAAATGCAACAATTTGAGTCAAATTATTCAGGCCATCTATAGACGCGTTTCGAGATTTATCTCTCATCAGTATAGCTTTTTTATTAGCTCGGGAAGTAGTTGTTTCAATGAGTGTTTGATATAGTCTTTGTAAGACTAACTTGTTGTAGATTGCGAAAAGAATCGCACTTTTTATGTTTGAAGTATTCTGCAACCAAGAGTTGGTAATTTTATTTATACTTATGTTTGAACGGTAACGTGACCCCCAGTCTAAGGTGTCAAGTTATTTAGAGGGAATGGCAAAGCTATACTGATGAGAGATAAAGCTCGAAACGCGTCTATAGATGGCCTGAATAATTTGACTCAAATGGTTGCATTTGCAGTAGGTTACTGTATGTAACAGCAAACACTTGTTGTATAATTCAATGTCCGTCGGGGTATTAGCTCGGGAAGTAGTTGTTTCAATGAGTGTTTGATATAGTCTTTGTAAGACTAACTTGTTGTAGATTGCGAAAAGAATCGCACTTTTAATGTTTACAAATCTTATCGTCAATACTTTCTAAAGAGTAAATGAAATTAAAATTGCAATGTGTAAGGTCGATGTTAAGATTAATTATATTAATATCCTTAAAAAGTCTGTAAGTAAGAGTAACAGGTTTAATTTTAGGTTTGATTATACGGATGTCACAGGAGATCATACAGTGGTATGTTCATTACACAAAAACCTCTAGTGCCATGATTTCATCTTTTTTTTTA
This sequence comes from Philonthus cognatus, assembly GCA_932526585.2. Classification (NCBI taxonomy): domain Eukaryota; kingdom Metazoa; phylum Arthropoda; class Insecta; order Coleoptera; family Staphylinidae; genus Philonthus; species Philonthus cognatus. Next base: position 48,725,728 of record OW052244.1, read on the forward strand.
AATTTTAGTTGGCTACACGCTTTGGGAATTGATATATAAAACGTCAGACATAATACTTTTAATATATAATTTTAGAGTGGCCAACCTACATTTTTTTCCATGGCACCCTAGAGATTTTTTTTAATTCAACATACGATATTACACCAACCATTAGTACAAATTCAAAACCTTAATTTTCACACCTAATGAATTTTTATCCAGAATATTTTCTGTAGCTTTGTACAATTCGTTTATTGGAATTAACAGATTGTTTTAGTACCCCAGACGAAAAAAACTGTAATTCAAACACTCAAAATCTTAGAAAATGATACGACATTTACGGACAGTAAACCAATTTAACTTTTTCATACGATACGTACTAGAAATAATTTAGTTTCAGCAGCGCCACACATGATAAATTTCTGAGCGTGGGGTCTCTCAGTACCCCAGTAAACATCTACAGCATCATTTTTCCATAAGAGTTAAACATATTTTCGCCATGAATCTAAAATTTTAGCTCTTTATTTTTTAAATTAAAAGAGTTATGATTTTTTTTTTCAAAAGATGTCGGTTGTGTCGTATTACCCCATTTATTTATTTTTGAGACTGAAATCAACACATAGGTCGTTCCAAACTGCAAATATAGTAAAAGAACATGGGTGGTCCATGAATTTTCTCGCAACATCATATAGCATAAAAAAAATTAAGATCAGTTTTTTCGCGTGGGGTATTGAAGTACCCCATATGGCCGCAACGTAACTGGAGTAAAGTGTGGCCGCTAAGGGTTAAGAGCCACATCTTAGATATTTTTTTGAATATTTTTGTTTTTATTAATATATTTTTTAAAATTGTTCTTATATTTCTAATATACCAGTAATAAATCTTAACAAACAAATCAATAAAGAAATATATGAAATTTATTCCATTGTAAAAACAAAAAAAGTTCAATTTAGAGTCTGAATAGAACTTTTCTATATAATATGTTTTTTGTCTATAAATTTTAGACTAGAACTGTAACATTTATAGACAAAAACCAAATTTTTGTCTTTTTTTATTTATTTTCGGAAAATTAAATTGCGCGCGATATCCCAGTGAGTTTGTTCTAATATAGGAACAAATATATAAAACTACAAAACAAAGATACATTATACGAATATGTACGCAGTAATTTTAATATATTTTATAGTTACTACAGAAAAATATATGAAATAATAAACATAATTATTATCACTTTCAATACCCTTATAGATTGTATTTATACAACATTTTATAGAATATCTTATCAAATAATATTTTCTTAAACTAAATTATAAGTAAAATTCAATAATAATTTTCTTAAAAAAAACAAAACAATTTTATCGTTTTTCTGCATAATAATTGTATCTCTGTGAAACTTTTCCGAAATCATATTCAATTTTACATTATCTTTCTGTAACTAATAAACAATAAGTAATAAATTAATACAGATTTAGACGTAATTCATAACGTTGTTGGCTATAAACATACTACTCAATTAAAATTTGAGCCATTTATTTGACTCACGTTTTATTCACATCTACATATTAGATTCCTAAAGCCGTATATTTTAAACTTTACGATATTTCAGTGTTTTATATGCGTGGCGCATGAAGTAAAATTTCGAGTTTAGAAAAGCCTAATTTGGATTGGCCGCTCCGCTTCGCTACGCGGCCAATCCAAATTTTCAGGCTTTTCTAAACTCGAAATTTTACTTCATGCTTAGCCTGGGAGTGGAAAACCCTCGTTTAAAGATTCAAATTTAAATCTTTTAAAAAAGCAACGAATGTAAAATTTACAGTGTATGCATACGTATACCTGAAAGAAAAATTCCCTGTACTTAAAAATCACATTTATGCACACACAGTTGTGATATTTTATTGTAATAAAATGTTAGGTTTAATAATGTAATTTGAAATATCTTCATCAATTTAGTTAAAATTCAAAAATGTAAACAATTTCATTTTTTAATTTTTTGTTGTTAATTGTAATAACCTTTATTATTAGAGGTTTTTAGTCATAAACAACAATTTGTGGTTAAGTGTATTAAAAATATATATTATATATTTTAAACCACAAATTTTTGTTTATAACTAAAAACCTCAAATTATTAAGATTATTACAGTCTACAACAAAAATTGAGAAATCTTTATTACAGTATTACCTTCGGTTATTTCACATTTTTACATTTGTTTTTAAAATTAATTAGAGATTAAAAGCAAAACTATCTCAAGATTAAAAGTAAAATCAAGCAGAATTTGTTGTTAACCCATTAAAGGTCGAGCAATTATACCTAGAGTTAAATCAAAAAGTTAAAACAAAGTAATTCAAATTCAAAACTATTGAATTCGAGAAAATAAGCTTACGCTTCGTGTAGTTTGCATACTTTAAACATAATATATAAAATTACGAAAATGTTATTCGTGAAAATGCATTTTCACGAATAACATTTTCGTAATTTTATATATTATTATCAAACGGTTAAGTTAAGGTAAAATTCTGCATTTCATTTTTTGTGATTTTTGCGATTGATTTATTGTATTACAAATTGGTGTAATGTTTCTTTAACATTATACCATGCGATCGTTTAAATTATAATTTAGAGTAAGCGGCATTTTTGTATGCGGTTGCCCAGAGTGGTAATTGAATGATAGAATAAATTTGAGGTTATGGTAAACTGTGTGTTAACAGTCAGTGGTGCCAATCTAATTTAAAATTCAAAGCCGACTTTAAATCATGTTTTAAATAATCACACGGTACATAATTTATACGCTGCCAATATTCAAGCATTGGTCGATTTTATAGAAAGAGTTTAATTTGAACTTTTTAACGAGTGTTTCCACTCCCAGATTATGCATGAAGTAAAATTTCGAGTTCGGTTCGGGTGACATATCATTGTATAGAGGGATTTTTTTTTTTTCAGTTATACATATGCATACAACATTTTACGATATTCCTTGTTTTTTTAAAAGATTTGAATTTGAATCGTTAAACGAGGGTTTTCCACTCCCAGACTAAGCATGAAGTAAAATTTCGAGTTTAGAAAAGCCTGAAAATTTGGATTGGCCGCGTAGCGAAGCGGAGCGGCCAATCCAAATTAGGCTTTTCTAAACTCGAAATTTTACTTCATGTGCCACGCGTATAAAACACTGAAATATTTTGAAGTTACAAATACACAGAAAAATACGTTTTTTTTTTTGTAAATAAGTAATCGAAACATTTAAATAATAAAATATTTCCATTTTTCTTCACACATTCTCAAGTCCGGTTAAATAATACAATGCAGCAATGTATCAAATTAATTTATTTAGTAATTTTTTAAACATAAAAAATAATAATGTTGCGTTATTGCATCAGTGGTGCTTTATGGGTTAACCATGAAAAAATAATACATTCGAAATGCAAAGTGACATCTAAATCAGTTCGATTTTTAATTTAATTAACGTTACCAAACACGTAATAAATAAACAAAAACCCATTTTTTATAAATGCCTAAATAAGCAGTTATATTTTTTCAAATTTTGTATAAATCGTCAAATAAAGCGGAATTCGCTATCAAGTATATGTGGTGTCGCATGAGTTTTGTGATATGCCAATAGAGGTCATATGCAAATATAATGTTTGACGAAATTTATTTAAAATAATAAATTAAAAATTATTCAAATAATAAAAATAATTACGAAATATCAACATCCTATAAATACGATAAATAATATCACTCATTCAGTAATTTGATGATTGGCATTCAAAACGTATTTCACTTGTTAATTGGTTAAAGACCATTTCACATTAGTTCAACGTTTTATGCGCGTGGCGCATGAAGTAAAATTTCGAGTTTAGAAAAGCCTAATTTGGCTCGGTCGCCCCGCTTCGCTACGCGCCCGAGCCAAATTTTCAGGCTTTTCTAAACTCGAAATTTTATTTCTTGCTTAATCTGGGATTAGAAACACTCCTTAGACAATCAATTACAAACTTTTTTCAGTTTTTTTTATTGTAAAATTTATCACTAAAATAAGTAGAATTAATGTTTTAGTCAACTTTCGGCGTATACGATTTTCCTTCTAGTTTGAATAATTTTTAATTTGATAACGTTGAAAGAAGATAAATTCATATTCTAAACTATTTGAATTCGAGAAAATAAGCTTACGCTTCTTTTAGTTTGCACACTTTAAACATAATATAACATATAAAATTACGAAAATGTTATTCGTGAAAATGCACACAATATCTTAATTAATAAGACAACTTAAGACGATAAATATCCAGTAGTTGTTTGAATGGATATTTATCGTCTTAAGTTGTCTTATTAATTAAGACATTGTTTGCATTTTCACGAATAACATTTTCGTAATCTTATATATTACGTTGAAAGAATAATAATAGTAATTTTTGTGAATTTCATACAAGTTAATCTGAATTTTTGTTGATTTTTTCTTATTTACTTTTACATAATGTAACTGAAATTCCATTTTTTTTTTCAAAAATTACCATTTTTGATTATCTAGTCCAGAAAACGATAATATTGTATCGTAAGTTAAAGTTGCGAGACCCCCAGATTAAACACTTTAATTCAAATACTTACTAAAAACGTATCGATCGTCGAATTTATTTAAATCACTTCACGATCCATTAAGAAGAAAGCATATTTTAATATTCAACATTCCACAAATGACGGAAACGTAAAAATATAATAAATTTGATAACAAAATTAACCGCTAACAGAAAAATAGCTCTTATTTTTCAAGACTCATAGGGGGATCGATCCCATTAATCCCCTCCCTATCTGCGACACTAAAGATAATCATAATTTTGTGAAACTTTAAACGATTCATGTAAAAATAATTGAGATTTCTTAAGCTTGGCCAACACCCTGGCTACGCTCATTTCTTCGAATATTTTAATATGTTTAAAAAATTGATCAAATAGGTTGATTAATGTTAAAAGTTTATCTTAACTTTTATATAAATGAAACAGTTTAAACACTTTCAAATATATATTGTATATCGCTACAATTGTTTCGCCACACTGTGGCTTCTTCAGGATTAAGTCTGGCGAAACAATTGTAGCGTTATACAATATATAATTGAAAGTGTTTAAATTGTTTTTTTTTATATAATAGTGAATATGTTTAAATACTTTAAACTTGACTGCGACCTTTCTATTATTTACGTCATTTAGTCAACTTAAAATAAAGGTTAAAAGTGAGATTCTTTAAGCAATCTACAACAAATTCGTCTTACAAATTTGTCCTACAACCAAGTAGTAGTATTATTTAATAATAATAATAATTTATTGGTCTTTAAGATTGTTTACAATAATATCGGACAAGTCAAGGGATACAATAATATAAAAAACAAAATGTACACACATTAATTTGGATTCGTTGCTTCTAAGTAACTAATAGTATATTTAAACTCGTTTATGTTATAGAAAGCATGTTTTTATAGAAATAGTTTTAATTTGTTTTTAAATTTTTCATAATTGAGTAATGTCATGAAACAAGGGAGCAAGTTATGAAGATGAATTTCGCTATAGTGTGATGATTTTTTGAAAAATGAGTGTTTGCACGTATATACTACAAACTTATATTTGTTTCTTGTGAAATAGTTATGTATGTCACCATTGTTTTTGAAATGATCTTAATCTTTACGAACAAAACACAGAAGTTTTAAAATATATATACATGGAAGAGTTAGTATTTTATTTTATAAATTTAGTTTTACATGTACTTTAAGTTGAACATTAAGCGTATAATTCTCTTTTGGCCTACAAAATGCCTATTACACTTATTTTTTGAGCCCCATAGTGCAATATTGTAGCATAAATTTTAATAAACAACTGCATAATAAATATTTATAATGTAATTTGTGTTAAATTTTTTTTTTTAGTTGTGATATTATTAAGTAGTACGATTAATTGATTTTTTTACACATGTGCTCTACAGAGAGTTTTATGTAACACAGAACATTTTCATATCGAGATGTTTTCTTTTAAGTATATATAAGCAGGCGTTGTACATTTGCCGACGCTTTGTTTTTAAAAGAATTTAATTTGAAGCTTGAAACGAGTGTTTTCCAGTCCCAGGTTAAGCATGAAGTAAAATTTCGAGTTTAGAAAAGCCTGAAAATTTGGTTTGGCGCGTAGCGCGAAGCGCGGAGCGGCCAAACCAAATTTTCAGGATTTTTTAAACTCGAAATTTTACTTCATGCGCCACCGGTACAAAACACTGATGCAATGTAAAGTTTAGCGGTGCGTTTTAAACTTCGTAATATGTCAGTGTTTTGTACCGGTGGCGCATGAAGTAAAATTAAGAGTTTAGAAAAGCCTGAAAATTTGGTTTGGCCGCTCCGCGCTTCGCGCTACGCGACCAAACCAAATTTTCAGGCTTTTCTAAATTCGAAATTTTACTTCATGCTTAGTCTGGGAGTGGAACACACTCATTTCAAGTTTCCAATTGATTTTTTTTAACAACGAATATCTAAAGATTTACAACATATACAGTGTAACTGGGCATGTATACTTGAAAGAAAAACTCCGTTGAGGGATTAGTTGTGATTGATTGGCTACAATTTTTGATGGTCATATAGGCAACCCAATTTACACATACACATAACCTAAAAAATAAAGGTGTCAAATTTTATTGGATGAACATGTTTGGTGTTACATAAAACTCTCTGTATATGTTTATCCCAAGTGAGATACTGATCAATAATTACTCCTAAATATTTACTACACTCCACAGTAACAAGATTATTATTGATATATTTAAAGGTAAGTTGATTGTACTTTTTATATTTATTAGATAGGTGAAGAATTTTTGTTTTGTTTAATTCATACTTAAAATAAAAGTAATTTTTAATCTGTAATTCCTCTCAAAACAGAAATCTGATATCAACTTTATTTCACAACAACAACAAAAACTCAATAATTAACACCTTGAATAATTAAGTGTGAATAATATCCCTAATTCCGAGTAATGTATAATTAAACTCGAATTCCTTCTTGTGCCAAAGATTTCCTTATTAGCTCTTTTTCTTTTTAAGTGCGCCGAAAAGGAAAAATCTTAGGGACCGATTTTATTTTTTTTAATTAAAAACTGGGGGATCATATTTCAATTAGACGTCCTCGATGCGAAATTAGGTGGAGGAAGAAAGAAATGAATGGGGTTGTGCGAGCGGGGGGGCGGAAGGGGAAGGGCTGTGCACCGGCGTCGTAAATTCGCATTAGCGGATGAAAAATGATTTCGAAATTATTACGCCCTTCGATTTTTCCCGACCGCAAATAAATTGGAAATAATGATCGTGTTTTTATCTTTAATATCACACACACATACACGTATGTACACACATGATGATGGTGGAAATGCTACAAAAACAGTGTGATTAGTAAATAAAAAACGATTTTTTTCTTAGTACAATTGAATAATTTTACAAATTAATATAAAGATTGGGCCGTATGATTTCGCCGGCTCCGTCAACTTGGCCCCCCACTTTCAATTTTTCAGAAAAACATCATTGCACAGAAAAGCCCTTAGCTAGCACAGGCTAGCACAGCCAAAATTAGAGCAAGCACACAAATAGTAAAAAAGTTATAGGGGTTTCAAATATGGGGGGGCTAAGTTGACGTTTGCCCCCCACTTGTGATTTTTCAACTTTTTTTATATGATTTGGATTCCTCAGAGCTAGCACAGGCTAGCACAACCAGATTTAGAGCAAGCACAACCCCAACAACCCCTTAAAAATACAAAATTAGTTTGTACCCCAGCCCCCCACTTTAATATTTTTTGATTATTTCTAAAGGAATCTGCAGCTTAGAGCAAGCACAGGCAGAATATGCAAAAATTATTTAAAAAAATAAAATGGTTAAAAAGATATTTCAATTTTAATTATTAACCGTGAGCTTTCAAATCCTGTATGCGTAATTCCGTTCATGTATTTTAATTATTATGCTAAATGCGTATTTTCTAACAAATCACAATATTTCAACGGATTTGTTGACAATATCTTTGCCATATACTTAACTAACAGTTTAAAACATTGCTTTCAAATGCTGTGACCCGGAAAGCAAGCACATTAAAGACAGTGACGTAGTGAGTTATTAATGACCAACCCTCGAATAATTTAAAATGTAATAACTCCACCAAATACTAACAGATTTCAAAAATTCTTTCAAAATATAAATGAATAATGCATTGGTAATAAATGCTGTGACTGAGAAAGCTAGCACAGTAAAAACAGAGGCGTAGTAAGTAATCACTATTTAACCCTCGAATAATTTAAAATGTAATAACTCCACTAAATACAGAGAGAATTCAAAAATTCTTATAAATTATGAATCACTAATGCATTGTTAATGAATGCTGTGACTAAGAAAGCTAGCACAAGAAAGATAGTAGCGTAGTGAGTAATCAATATTTAACCCTCGCATAATTTAAAATGTAATAACTCCACCAAATACCAACAGATTTCAAAAATTCTTTCAAAATATAAATGACCAATGCATTGGTAATAAATGCTGTGACTAAGAAAGCTAGCACAGTAAAGACAGAGGCGTAGTAAGTAATCAATATTTAACCCTCGAATAATTTAAAATGTAATAACTCCACTAAATACAGAGAGATTTCAAAAATTCTTTTAAATTATGAATCACTAATGCATTGTTAATGAATGCTGTGACTAAGAAAGCTAGCACAAGAAAGACAGTAGCGTAGTGAGTAATCAATATTTAACCCTCGTATAATTTAAAATGTAATTACTCCACGAAATACTAACAGATTTCAAAAATTCTTTCAAAATATAAATGACCAATGCATTGGTAATAAATGCTGTAAGTGAGAAAGCTAGCACATAAAAGACAGTGGCGTAGTAAGTAATCAATATTTAACCCTCGAATAATTTAAAATGTGATAAGTCCACTAAATACAAAGAAATTTTAGAAATTATTTTAAATTATAAATCACTAGTGCATTGTTAATAAACGCCGTGACTAAGAAAGCTAGCACAAGAAAGACAGTAGCGTAGTGAGTAATCAATATTTAACCCTCGCATAATTTAAAATGTAATAACTCCACCAAATACACACAGATTTCAAAAATTCTTTCAAAATATAAATGACTAGGGCATTAGGAATAAATGCTGTGACTAAGAAAGCTAGCACAGTAAAGACAGAGGCGTAGTAAGTAATCAATATTTAACCCTCGAATAATTTAAAATGTAATAACTCCACTAAATACACAGAGATTTCAAAAATTCTTTTAAATTATGAATCACTAATGCATTGTTAATAAATGCTGTGACTAAGAAAGCTAGCACAAGAAAAACAGTAGCGTAGGGAATAATCAATATTTAATCCTCGCATAATTTAAAATGTAATAACTCCACCAAATACCAACAGATTTCAAAAATTCTTTTAAAATATAAATGACCAATGCATTGGTAATAAATGCTGTGACTAAGAAAGCTAGCACAGTAAAGACAGAGGCGTAGTAAGTAATCAATATTTAACCCTCGAATAATTTAAAATGTAATAACTCCACTAAATACACAGAGATTTCAAAAATTCTTTTAAATTATGAATCACTAATGCACTGTTAATGAATGCTGTGAGTAAGAAAGCTAGCACAAGAAAGACAGTAGCGTAGTAAGTAATCAATATTCAACCCTAGCATAATTTAAAATGTAATAACTCCACCAAATACTAACAGATTTCAAAAATTCTTTGGTGGAGTTATTGCATTTTAAATTATGCGAGGGTTAAATTTTGTTTACTTACTGTCTTTATTGTGCTAGCTTTCTTAGTCACAGCAATTATTAACAATGCATTAGTGATTTATAATTTAAAAGAATTTTTGAAATTTCTTTCTATTTAGTGGACTTATCACATTTTAAATTATTCGAGGGTTAAATATTGATTACTTACTACGCCACTGTCTTTCGTATGCTAGATTTCCTACTTACAGCATTTATTACCAATGCATTGGTCATTTATATTTTGAAAGAATTTTTGAAATTTGTTAGTATTTGGTGGAGTTATTACATTTTAAATTATGCGAGGGTTAAATATTGATTACACACTACGCTACTGTCTTTCTTGTGCTAGCTCTCTTAGTCACAGCATTCATTACCAATTAATTAGTGATTCATAATTTAAAAGAATTTTTGAAATCTCTCTGTATTTAGTGGAGTTATTACATTTTAAATTATTCGAGGGTTAACTATTGATTACTTACTATGCCTCTGTCTTTACTGTGCTAGCTTTCTCAGTCACAGCATTTATTACTAAAGCATTAGTCATTTATATTTTGAAAGAATTTTTAAAATCTGTTACTATTTGGTGGAGTTATTACATTTTTAATTATGCGAGGGTTAAATTTTGATTACTCACTACGCTACTGTCTTTTTTGTGGTAGCTTTCTTAGTCACAGCATTCATTAACAATGCATTAGTGATTCATAATTTAAAAGAATTTTTGAAATCTCTCTGTATTTAGTGGAGTTATTACATTTTAAATTATTTGAAGGTTAAATATTGATTACTTACCACGCCTCTGTTTTTACTGTGCTAGCTTTCTCAGTCACACCATTTATTACTAATGCATTGGTCATTTATATTTTGAAAGAATTTTTGAAATCTGTTAGTATTTGGTGGAGTTATTACATTTTAAATTATGCGAGGGTTAAATATTGATTACTCACTACGCTACTGTCTTTCTTGTGCTAGCTTTCTTAGTCACAGCATTTATTAACAATGCATTAGTGATTTATAATTTGAAGAATTTTTGAAATTTCTTTGTATTTAGTGGACTTATCACATTTTAAATTATTCGAGGGTTAAATATTGATTACTTACTACGCCACTGTCTTTTGTGTGCTAGCTTTCTTACTCACAGCATTTATTACCAATGCATTGGTCATTTGTATTTTGAAAGAATTTTTGAAATCTGTTAGTATTTGGTGGAGTTATTACATATTAAATTATGCGAGGGTTAAATATTGATTACTTACTACGCCACTGTCTTTTGTGTGCTAGCTTTCTTACTCACAGCATTTATTACCAATGCATTGGTCATTTATATTTTGAAAGAATTTTTGAAATCTGCTGGTATTTGGTGGAGTTATTACATTTTAAATTATGCGAGGGTTAAATATTGATTACTCACTACGCTACTGTCTTTCTTGTGCTAGCTTTCTTAGTCACAGTATTCATTAACAATGCATTAGTGATTCATAATTTAAAAGAATTTTTGAAATCTCTCTGTATTTAGTGGAGTTATTACATTTTAAATTATTCGAGGGTTAAATATTGATTACTCACTACGCCTCTGTCTTTACTGTGCTAGCTTTCTCAATCACAGCATGTATTACCAATGCATTAGTCATTTATATTTTAAAAGAATTTTTGAAATCTGTTAGTATTTGGTGGAGTTATTACATTTTAAATTATTCGAGGGTTGGTCATTAATAACTCACTACGTCACTGTCTTAAATGTGCTTGCTTTCCGGGTCACAGCATTTGAAAGCAATGTTTTAAACTGTTAGTTAAGTATATGGCAAAGTTATTGTTAACAAATCCGTTGAAATATTGTGATTTGTTAGAAAATACGCATTTAGCATAATAATTAAAATACATGAACGGAATTACGCATACAGGATTTGAAAGCTCACGGTTAATAATTAAAATTGAAATATCTTTTTAACCATTTTATTTTTTTAAATAATTTTTGCATATTCTGCCTGTGCTTGCTCTAAGCTGCAGATTCCTTTAGAAATAATCAAAAAATATTAAAGTGGGGGGCTGGGGTACAAACTAATTTTGTATTTTTAAGGAGTTGTTGGGGTTGTGCTTGCTCTAAATCTGGTTGTGCTAGCCTGTGCTAGCTCTGAGGAATCCAAATCATATAAAAAAAGTTGAAAAATCAAAAGTGGGGGGCAAACGTCAACTTAGCCCCCCCATATTTGAAACCCCTATAACTTTTTTACTATTTGTGTGCTTGCTCTAATTTTGGCTGTGCTAGCCTGTGCTAGCTAAGGGCTTTTCTGTGCAATGATGTTTTTCTGAAAAATTGAAAGTGGGGGGCCAAGTTGACGGAGCCGATTTCGCCTTCGTTAAGGCTTTCATTAAATTCAAACAAAAAGTGAAAACATTTCTCCAACGAGAGGCATTTTATAAGATACATGATTTTAAGGACTGTGTGGTAACTTCAAGCCATCCAAGCCACTATGCAGGGTAGTGCATTTTGGAGGTGCCACATATGAAAAACTTTTTTATTTAAAGAGATATTGAAATATCGTTTTCGCGAGCCAGAGTCTCTTTTTCGTGTTTTACTCAATGGTGAAATGAAAATTGATCTATCTCTAACCGTTTCCGCTCTATGACCGGAAGTTGATAAAATGTCGTTTTTATGAAGTTACTGTAATTCAGTTGTTTTTAAAGTTATAACCCAACTATAAAAACTTTCTAATGGCAACTTTTTGCGCCTATTGAAATGAAGTACCTGTTTTATTTCAAGTAATTTTCGGTTTTGTTTTCCTATATCAAAATCACAATTTTCTTGTGGGCGCATATGGAGATATGCATATCATTAAACAGCATTCTTAACCCCGATTTTCACATGCCTACTTTTGTCAAAAAAAATCTTTGACAAAGTTGGCATGACAACCGGTAAATAATTTCGTTACTAGATAATGCTTGCAATTTGTTTGAAAATATGACTACTACCGATGTGGTATATTTTGTTTTATTAATAAGCACTCTTGATTGACATAAACTGATACTTTGCTTGTCGTATACCGGGTGTTGACTTGGCGGACGCAACATAGAAAATCACATGCTAATTTTGAAGTGTTCAAATATTGGCTTCCCTATTTATTTTAGAGATTAAATGAATTTCACTTTTTTGTAGAGGTAACAATTCTAAATTTATGAATGTTCACACTAAACACTACTTTTTTCTAAGTTAAAATAATCAAGAAAAAAAATGTGATTTTATAAAAATAATGACATACCATGGAATTGATACAATAATTGCGGATATTCCGTTTTTTGAAGTTTAATTTAAAGCTTAAAACTAGTGTTTTCAACTCCCAGACTAAGCATGAAGTAAAATTTCGAGTATTGAAAAGCCCCGTGAACATTTGTCGAGGGTCGCGCAGCAACCCGGAACAAATGTTCTGGGCTTTTCTAAAATCAAAATTTTACTTCATGCGCCACGCCTATAAAACACTATAATATTGTCAAATTGATGTATATTCGAACTTCACTTAAAATCTGTGGCTTATAGGCGTGGCGCATGAAATAAAATTTCGAGTTTTGAATAGCCCAGAAAATTTGTCTCAGGCATATTTTCTAGATTTTTTTTAAAAATTTCAAATTTTAAACGAGAGTAAACAGTGATTTAAAGTGCTTTCAATATCATATCGAATGAGACTAACTTGATTAATTTCGGTTAGTCCTAATAAAAGTTACACGCACTTTAATGATCACACTTTTCCGCTCTCCCCTGCTTCATATGTGCGAGATAAAGAAACAAATAAGTAGTTAAAATTGAGTTTAATTCAGCACAGATTACGATTTGTATATTTTTAACCTAGCTCAATTTAGCAGTTATTTGATAAAAATCAGTTTTTGTATTTAGCGATAGATGTTAATACTAATTGCCAGTGATTTCTTTTGGCCATTTTCACAATTTTTTACCCCAAAATGCTACGCTACATAGTTTCTGAGATACAGCCGGGGGCACGCTTAATCGAAACACCCGGTATATCAAGTTTCAACAAAATTCATAAACTTAAATTATATTTACGCAACTTTAAAAAAGAGACTACTTTTTTCTTTTGAGTGGTGTATATTCTATATTATATTGTATCGTATGTTCAATAAAATAACTCCTCCAAAGTTTCATGTTTTCATCTTTTCTAAGATTTAAGTTTTCCACACGCTTTAAGAATTGACATATAATACTTTAGTCATAATAATTATAATATATAATTTCAGAGTTGCCAACCTATAATATTTTCCATGGAACTCTAGAGGTTTTTTTTGTTGAACATACGACGTATTTTAATATAAATACTAAAGTTTTTATTTTATAGTAGTATTATATTTGTATGTGTGTGTGTGAAGTGGATTTGTCTAAACTATAAACGTTTGTTCCGATGGGGGTAATTAGAGTTAGGAAATGGGGAAAACCGCCCCTGTCGGGATTATCCAAATCCAGGGGAACGATTAGCGACAGCGGAAGTCCATGGGATATTAGGGGACGTTTATCCCCCCTCGTACACCTTATTTTGGGTCTATAATCACCTTATTCTTGACCCCAGCGTTCAGGGGATGAAATGAGGGATAATTGTCAGGGCCTAGCCACTTCATTAATCAATTAACCGACTAAAGAATAGTTATGTGTAATGAACTTATTCCATACGTACAAATTATATAAAATCTCAAGTAGTTTTTATGATTTTTACGATGATATAATACAAGGATGGTCTACCCAAATGGCTCCGAGGGCCAAAATTAATACTTAAAATGCTTCAAGGGCCGCACCACAGATTTTTTGCAAAACTAAGTTTTTTTTCTATATTTGATATATTCAGAAGTTTAAAAAGGTTTTTTCTTTAGCATTTTTGACACTTCTAAAGTTAAGACATTTTGAATTCTGCTTTAATTGTAATTTTTTTATAGACAATTTTTTTTTAGTATTGATATTACTGTATATATGCTATAAAATGTTCAAGCATCATTCACATATTTAATAAGTAGTCAAACTTGAACTTCGAAATAGTTCAGTTTTATACGCGTGGCGTATGAAGTACACTTTCGAGTTTAGAAAAGCCCAGAAAATTTGTCTTGGGTCGCTGCGCGACCCTCGACAAATTTTCACGGGGATTTTCTGAATTCGAAATTTTACTTCATGCTTAGACTGGGAGTGGAAAACACTCATTTAAAGCTTCAAATTGAACTGTTTTAATAAACTACGAATATCGGAAGATTTAAGTACATACGCTATAGTTGGCATATGTATACTTAAAAGTAAAACTACCTATACCACAGTTCATATATATCCAGTTAGCCAGTCCCCATATAAATTTTGGGTACACGCGAATGGGAGCAGAGCGCTGGATGCCAAATTGGTGTATATGGCTGCCTATATACACCAGTCGACTATTTTACTCCAGATGTCGCGAAATCAAGTCTCAGAGAGAGAGAGAGAGTGAGAGAGAGAGACAATTTCTTTCTCCCTCTATTCCGCGCTTCTCGTTGTATCATATTCCAGATGTTGATTTTTCAATCTTCAAAATACGTTTTTTTTTTCTTTTAACGAGGTAAGGATGCGTGTTACATTCATTCATGCGTTTCCTTCTACAATTTTATTTTCTGCGTTATTAGAGAATAGAATTTATGAAATTATACGTGAACGTTGTAAAATTCATTAAGTATTATTTATTTTCTACAAGAAACTTAAAATACAAAACTATTTAACTTTCAACTTATCATTTTATTAACTAATCAGATCAATCCTATTGATCAGATCAAATCTACTGATCGATAAGGGTTTCTTTTTTAATTAGAGGGGTCACTGCAAAATGCAGTTAAGTCATTTTTTTTTAGTTTTTGAATTATTACCGTTTGCAGTTTTTAACCCATTAAGCGCCGTTGATGCATACACGCAACATTATTATTTTTTGATAATTAAAATACTAAATAAGTTTATTTGATATATTATATTATTTGACCTGAATTGAAAATGTACCAAGAAAAATTTAAATATTTTGTTATTTAAAGTGTATTATAAATACTTCACAATATTACAATGTTTTATACGCGTGGCGCATGAAGTAAAATTTCGAGTTTAGAAAAGCCTAATTTGGCTCGGTCGCTCCGCTTCGCTACGCGCCCGAGCCAAATTTTCAGGCTTTTCTAAACTCGAAATTTTACTTCATGCTTAGTCTGGGAGTGGATACACTCGTTCTTAACTTCATATTGCACGTTTTTTATATAAAATCGACGAATGCCTGAACATTGACAGCGTATACATTACATTGTTGAGGCACTAATTTTTTGAAAATCCATTATCACTTTAATATAATAATAATAATAAACTATTTATGATTATTAACTTTTTATTAAATTCACGTATACATTATGTTTATTTAAAGAAAAAATTCACAGTATGTAATGCAATAAGTCATTCATAGAAATCATAAAAAGAAGTGTAGAATTTTAATTAAAATTAACTTTTAGAGTTAAAATTGCTTGGCCGTTAATGGGTTAAAATAGTTTTAAATATACTATGTGTCCCGTTTCAAGGCGCATTGTATGTTTCATGTAAAGATTTCCAATGTAATTGGAATTTGAGTTTGTATCGCTTATTGAACCAAAACGATTACAATAAAATTAAAATCATTTGTTTACCTACTAGCAGTATTTTCGAGGTATTATTTTTGAGTTCTCCTCAGTTTCATTTGAAATATGGCTTGAAAATAGTGAACGATTATACGAAAATAAAATCGTCAAAACAGTAGTTGCTACGAAAAGTCAGTGTTTGGCATTAAATTTATTAAAACACAAAGCAATAATTCAATTCAACATGAGTGTTTATTCTGCAAAAGAAAAAAATCAGATCCCAAAATGGACTCAGTATATATTTTAATCACGATGCGTATTTTATTAAATGAACCATACTTTTAATAAATATTAACAGTTTCAGAAATTTGTGGTTTTTGCACTGACTACTTTAATTATCCGATTACTTTGAACGATTGTTACATGATCAACTTGTACTTTTCCGATTGAAATTTTATAAACGCTTCTTGTGTGCCATTTGACCAACACCGACAACACTCAGCGGGCACTAAAATGTTACCTAATTTTTGGATTAAAATTTATGGCATCCGTCGTGCGGCTGCATGGGGATAATTTAAAAAAGAATAAGCAGAAATATTTTTCGATATTCTCAATACTTCCCGAGATACACGAAATGTTATATAGAGAAAGTACAAATTATATAAAATTCATGAAACTTTATAATTGAGAATATTATCAAAAACTGCGAAACAAACAAACTTGTTAAATCAAGTAATTAGTCACATTAATGACATTATAAATTTCACATTTTAATAATTGTTACCGACCTCATGGCTATCTTTTTTTGTACGGAAATATACGTTTTAGGGTCCCAGAAATCAGAA
This sequence comes from Philonthus cognatus, assembly GCA_932526585.2. Taxonomy (NCBI): domain Eukaryota; kingdom Metazoa; phylum Arthropoda; class Insecta; order Coleoptera; family Staphylinidae; genus Philonthus; species Philonthus cognatus. The sequence continues at coordinate 48,742,907 of OW052244.1, forward strand.
ACAAGTGTTATCGATAATATTTGAGATAATTGGCTTAAATATTGAAATATGTTGAATAGTCTCATTAAGTGATGATAATCAAAAACATTTAGAAAACAACAAGATGTCTTTTAATAAAATAAGTAAATAGATTTTCTCTGAGAAGTGTAATTGCAAAAATTATTGAATACTCTATTTCCAGTTTACAATGTTTTGTATGTCAGGTTAATTCAATTATTTCAATGGTTTTATTCTTAGTCAGATTACATTTACAAAAGGTACCGATGGGATTATGTTACAGACTAAATAGGTAAGTAAAAATAATTCAAAATGATTTAAGAAAACCCGATCAAAAAGTGTCTAACTAAAATATCGGTTAGTGAAAAACATGATACGAAATTACCGAATTGGATTCTGCGGATACGGATAAAATGTGTCAACAGTAAATAATCTTTTTAAATCCCAAAATATTTATGGTTTTTAGAAGGTTGCGGATTATCTGTAAGTTGCAGTGGTATTGTTCTGGTCGCGCAATACTTGAGGGTATATACACCATAATAAAAACGTGGTCGAAAAAATGCCTACAAATAGGTAAAAACAGATAGATCACTTCAAAGAATTTGATTTTTCATCCCTTCTATAAAGCTATCCCCACTGAAATAATGAATATTGTCCAAAAAGAAAATAGTCAAGGAAAAGAGTTAATTCGATATTCATACACGTTATTCAGAGTGTAAATGGACGAAACGGAACGTAGCATTTTTAATGTTAATTTCTCAAAATTAAAATATTATCTTCCCTAATTATTTCAGGGAAATTATGATATTCATTTGGTTAGAGTAAAAATATACACACCGAGCTTTGCAATTTATTGCATTTTTAAAAACCGGAGTGTCATGAAATTGAACAAGAAAATGATGAGGTGTTGATTTGTTGGCTTTTTATTTAAAATATATTCTGTTGATTTTGTGTTACACTTCGATCAATTCTGTATAATTATTACTGAATAAAAAAACGAAAAAAACTGCTTCTAAAATATCGTTAATAAATAAGAAAACAGTTATATGTATATTTAATATAGTTTTTTAATGTTTGTTAGTTCTTTGTATATATGAATGTGTATATGAATCTTTATTGCTATGTTTTTAGTTTTGTGTATTTGTAAATAATTTATCTATTTTATTGAAATAATTTCTGTTTTTATATTATCGATTCCAATTAAAATACCCATCAAACATTTTTCAAATTGTGTAAAAAGATTTTAGTATTTATCTAACTTTTAAATAAAAATTATTTAATAACATAAATATATTAAAAATCTATTAAATTTTAAACACGTTTTTATTAAAAATATATATAATAACTAAAAATGTTGGAAATATATTTTACATTTTTTTCATTGTAAAATGACTTTGTTTATTTATACAAATTATGAATATTTGAAACAATAATCTATTAATCTAATAATTTTAACAATTTTTTTATTAAAAATATATAAAATAACTAAAAACGTTGAAAATATATTTTAGAATTGTTAATTTCATTGTAAATTTGTTTTTATAAAATATATTCCCTAATTTCATAATTTAGAACACGCTTGAAATCTCAAAATAAAAGAAATATTTTCGAATAGACTTTTTGTGGTGATAATAAATTTTATTATTCGTCTACTACAGTTCATATACAGGAAGTTTTCCGTTAAAGTATACATATTTCAAATTCACCTTATTTTCTTTAAATCTGTAGATATTCGTTGTGTTTTTAAAAGAGTTCAATTTGATGCTTTAAACGAGTGTTTTCCTCTCCCAGACTAAGCATGAAGTAAAATTTCGAGTTTAGAAAAGCCCCGTGAAAATTTGTCGAGGGTCGCGCAGCGACCCGAGACAAATTTTCGGGGCTTTTCTAAACTCGAAATTTTACTTCATGCGCCACGCGTATAAAACACTAAAATATTGTGAAATTTAAGTATATTTGAACCTCAGGTAAAATCAGTGTTTTGTGCGCGGGGCGCATAAAGTAAAATTTCGAGTTTAGAAAAGCCCAGAAAAATGTATAGTGTATTCTGTATATTGAGTTATTTATACTTAAAAAACTGTCTGTATAACTAATCAATAATATAAATTATTTGCCAAATTTGGTACATACCAAAATATTAATTGAATTTATAAAGAATAAAAAACAATCAAGATAAAAATAATATCAAATGAATTCTTTAATGTAAACTCATTGAATTTAATTTTTTTATTTTTAGTTAAATTTTAGCTTTATTTAGGAGCTTTCTAAATATATCTGATTCCCAAAGTCCATAATTTTGAACACGCTGGAAATCTGAAAATGAAAGAAATGTTTCGGAACAGTTTATTTTTTCTGAAGGTCATCAAATTTATCATCGTACAAGTGGTGTAGACGGGATCAAATTACACTACGAAATAAGAGCGAGCGCGTTTGTGTGTGTGTGTGTGTGTGTGTGTGTGTAGACGCAACCGGAGCAGTTTTCTCTAGAATACTTCTACGTTTACTCTATTCATAAGTAGATGGACCCACTTCCCGACCACAGTCTCTCCTTTTCTATCCTCGAAAACTCGGAATCCAATTCTCCTATAAGCATTGTCTACCCTTGCCTATACGTAATTTTGTATGTATTATTTTGACAATCAAATTCGTCTTGTTTTCTCAAAGCCAGCTAAAAAAATAGTGATGTGTCCATCATAGTACTTTCCCCATTCTATATTAACTATCCAAAATGTATAGTTTTTCTAGTTTTAGTAATCATAAATTAAATTTTGATTTTACTTCATGCGCCACGCGTATTAAACACCGATTTAAGTGAAGTTCAAGAACACACACTTCAAATTTAAATAATGTAACACAAGAATAATATTAACTATCCAAAATGTATTATTTTGGAGTTTTGGTAATCATAAATTAAATTTCGATTCGATTTTTTTTACACTTATATAGCTCAAATTTTTTGACTTCAGAATCTGGCTGACTTTTTGCGATAATTGTAGTCATATTTCTCCTTCTATGACTACTTAGGTGTGCCAAGTAATATTTCTTGTGTAGAAAATATGACACGCGTATTAAACACCGATTTAAGTGAAGTTCAAGAACACACACTTTAAATTTAAATAATGTAACACAAGAATAATATTAACTATCCAAAATGTATTATTTTGGAGGTTTGGTAATCATAAATTAAATTTCGATTCGATTTTTTTTACACTTATATAGCTCACTTTTTTGACTTCAGAATCTGGTTGACTTTTTACGATAATTGTAGTCATATTTCTCCTTCTATGACTACTTAGGTGTACCAAGTAATATTTCTTGTGTATTAAATATGACACTAGAGTAAAAAAATTGAGAACTAATGGAGTACATAATAAAACACACTTGAATAATTGCACTTATTCATAGTAAACAAATAAAAACAAAGCTAATATCAAGTTAACAATTTAAACCTACACTAAAAAAGACTGTTATTCCTTACTTCACTTTTTATTTGTATCGTTAGATGTACACTTCGAGACAAGGTGCTCATTATCAATAACAAACTAACGATAAAAATAAAAAGTGAAGTAAGGAATAACAGTTTTTTTCAGTGTAATAATCACTTCACGTAAACTCAAAAACATACAGTTAATTTAAACATACTTTTTCGAAGAAGACAGAACGCTCTCTTTGCAAATCCGTTGGAACACTTTCCTCCACCAAAATTAGTTGAGAATTCCTCCACGGATTCCGGACGCCATTTTGACACACCGGCGAAACCACAATTTTCACATCAACACAAAAACCTGTAAAAACAACACACGCCTTTAAACCGCATACCGAAACACGCGGAATTTCATAAAGAATAAGCTAATAACAAGATATTCACTCCACGAGCGAAAGTTACCAACGAAAAGTTGAATTTATCTCCGGCATTTTTTTCCAATAAATCCAACATTAGACGAAAACCAACTCGTGATTATAACGTGGGAAAACAAGTGCCGACGTTGGTTTGTATATCAAAATGCGCGGAATGTAATGGGGAAAAAGTTGGTGTCGTATGATTTTTATTTTAAGTTAATTTTACTTACCGAAAGTTGATTTTAAAATTGAGCGAATTTCGATGCACTGCACTTTGCGTTACACTTAAACACCTTGTGTACGCATGCGCTACCCACAGATCTTCCACTAAAAACAAATTTTGTTTATTTAATAATACGCCAACTTAACAGAAATAACACGAGTATTAAATTAAAACACAGTATTCATCAATAATGTTGATGATAGTTCAATAATTCCTTCTCACACTTCTTCAGAAAATTAATAAATTAATTAAAATTTCAAATCAAATCAAAATAAAAGAATTCTCTTAAATAAAAAGCGAGCGCATTCGCGTAAATTCTCGACATTTTTCAATTTTGACAAAAAACGTTATAACTCAAAAACTATTCGAGCTACAGAAAAGTATAATTCATGCATTCTACGATTTCTACAAGATGGGAGTATTTGTTTTTATACAGGGTGTTCCATGAAGATCTAAACCGAAATGTCAATTGTTTTTTTTTAAATCAAGAAGGCGAGTGTTTGTCAAAGTTATCAATATTATGTATAAGAGTGTTTTCCACTCCCAGACTAAGCATGAAGTAAAATTTCGAGTTTAGAAAAGCCCCGTGAAAATTTGTCGAGGGTCGCGCAGCGACCCGAGACAAATTTTCTGGGCTTTTCTAAACTCGAAATTTTACTTCATGCGCCACGCGTTAAAAACATTGATTTAAAGTGAAGTTCAAAACATACTGCTTAATTCTGATCACATGTTAATTAATTTAACAAATGTTTATATGGAATATGTGAAAGTATACTTAAAAGAAAAATCCCTGTATGTGTTGTAAAGTTGCAAGTTGTAGCGTTCTCTTTTTTAAATATCTCTGCATCGTGCAGACAAATTATGATTTATTTATCACAATGATTATCATTTACCAACATCTCAAAATGTTTTAGGACTATTTTGATGTATAATGTAATATTGTCGCATAATCAGAACATGGATGGTGCTGGAACTAGTGACTAAAAAAAACGTTGGAGTTTACCCATAATAAATCGCAACCTCAAAGTGTGTACTATCTTATTAATAGAGAAATGCCCTATTTATCAAAACGTAATTATCTAAATAATTTAGAATGTATAGCACAAACAAAATTTAATTACCGTATAAAATTCTCTATTAAAATTACCTAATGCATTTTTATCCCCATATTTCAACATAAATTTTTATTGACCCGGCCGTGCTTATAAATCGTGGCACCATGCGATTTTAATTTCTGGATTTTTGTAATATTCCCAGAGAGGGGCGAAACGTTTAAAATTCGCGATCGGCGGAATTAACGTCTAATTGGGCGGGATAATGTCGCTTTGATCTCACGTTTATGGGTGCACATAGGGGGTGGAAAATTGGGGAGAAATTTTATCTCCTGTCATAAAGTATTGGAGGTGTATCGATAACATTTTTGTTTCATCCAAAAGTTACATACTAAAAAGGGCGGATCAGCATATTCTAAACGCACGTTAGTAATAAATGTCCACTGTTATAGACAATAGAAACCAGAAAATAATATTGAAGTACCATTATACCATTACATTACATGTAATATAAATAAAGGTGAGCACTTTACCGATGAGAAGTTGGCCATAGATTTCCAGCCACGAATCCGGCGCCTCCGCCATTTGTAAAACTATAATTTTACCAACGTATGGCTAATTTTTCGAAAAATAAAAAGTTGGTGTTTGGGGCCTTTTAGAAATGATTTTGTTGACCACACATGTTCTCTATAGTATTATTAACAATATTAAATAACAATTGGGGGACCATCTTTCCTAATTTTTTTTAACAATTTTTTTCCATACCGCTCACCTGATGACATGGCTTGCTTCTCGAAAAATAAAAAATTGGTGTTTGGGGCCTTTTAGAAATGATTTTGTTGGCCACAAATGTTCTCCATAGTATTAGTAACCATATTAAATAACAATTGAAGGACCATCTTTCTTCATTTTATTTTTAATCAATTTTTTTCCAAAGCGCTTACCTGAAAACATGGCATATTTTTAAAAAAATAAAAAGTTGGTGTTTGGGGCCTGTTAGAAATGATTTTGTTGGCCACAAATATTCTCAATAGTATTTGTAACCATACTAAATAACAATTAGAGGATCATCTTTCTTCAATTTTTTTTAAACAATTTTTTTCCAAACCGCTCACCTGAAGACATGGCTAATTTTTCGAAAAATAAAAAGTTGATATTTGGGGCCTTTTAGAAATGATTTTGTTGGCCACAAATGTTCTTTATAGTATTAGTAGCTATATTAAAGAACAATTGGAGGACCATCTTTTTTAATTTTTTTTAAAACAATTTTTTTCCATACCGCTCACCTGATGACATGGCTTATTTTTCGAAAAATAAAAAGTTGGTGTTTGGGGCCTTTTAGAAATGATTTTGTTGGCCACAAATGTTCTCCATAGAATAAGTAACCATATTAAATAACAATTGAAGGACCATCTTTCTTCAATTTTTTTAAACAATTTTTTTCCAAACCGCTCACCTGAAGATATGGCTTATTTTTCGAAAAATAAAAAGTTGGTGTTAGGAGCCGTTGGCCACAAATATTCTCAATAGTATTAGTAACCATATTAAATAACAATTAGAGGACCATCTTTCTTCAATTTTTTTTAATCAATTTTTTTCCAAACCGCTCACCTGAAGACATGGTTAATTTTTCAAAAAATAAAAAGTTGGTATTTGAGGCTTTTAGAAATGATTTTGTTGGCCACAAATGTTCTCTATAGTATTTGTAACCATATCAAATAACAATTGGAGGACCATCTTTCTTCAATTTTTTTTAACAATTTTTTTACAAAGCGCTCACCTGAAGACATGGCTTATTTTTAGAAAAATAAAAAGTTTTATTTTTCTAAAAATAAGCCATGTCATCAGGTGAGCGGTATGGAAAAAAATTGTTTAAAAAAAATTAAGAAAGGTGGTCCTCCAGTTGTTATTTAATATTGTTACTAATACTATAGAGAACATTTGTGGTCAACAAAATCATTTCTAAAATGCCCCAAACACCAATTTTTTATTTCTCGAAAAATTAGCCATGTCTTCAGGTGAGCGGTTTGGAAAAAAATTGTTTAAAAAAAATTAAAGAAAGATGGTCCTCCAATTGTTGTATAATATGGTTACTAATACTATGGAGAACATTTGTGGCCAACAAAATCATTTCTAAAAGGCCCCAAACACCAATTTTTTATTTTTCGAAAAATAAGCCATGTCTTCAGGTGGGCGTTTTAGAAAAACATGTTTAAAAAAATTGAAGAAAGATGGTCCTCCAATTATTGTTTTTTTATTAGTAATAACACTACTGAGGACATTTTTAGCTATTAAAATCGTTTCTAAACCTCCCAAAATATCATTTTTAAAATGTTTGAAATGTCCTTATTTATCACAGATACAAATTTTAATGCCAGATGCTAAATCATAACGTTTAAAAGTTGTAAGAGCTATCTCAGCATTACGTTTAATTAAATTATCAATTGTTTCTTTATTTTTATTGTATTCGTTGAATACGTTGGTAAAATTATAGTTTTATAAATGGTGGAGGCGCCGGATTCGTGGCTGGAAATCTATGGCCAACTTCTCATCGGTGAGCACTTTTAATCCAGAACATGTTATAAAATTTATTATATAAATGACTTTAAATTAAATTTTAGCACAAGGACGCAGTATCCTCAAAAATCAATATTTGGGTGGGAATTTTGGACCGTTTGAAATTATCGGAAATTTAAATTCGAGATCATATTTAGTACTTTTAATTACCAATATTTACCTTGCAGTAGAAGGAGCAATATGTGACAACCATTTTGGAGTAGTTGTTCAGAAATATTTAGAAAAAACGTGTCCAAAGTGCTGGATTATTAATCGTAGTGGATCTGTTGATTTATTGCCATGTGATTATTTTCTGTGGGACCATATGAAAAGCAAAATTTATCAAATATGTCACTCAAAATATTGATTCTTTGAGGAATGCAATTTCTAAAGAATGGCGCGTATTAACGCTGAAAGTTATAAAAAAGTTATAAAATGTTTTTTTGTCAAAATTGAAAAATGTCAACAACGCGTAAAGCTCGCTTTTTTGTATTTCGCAAAAGTTGCGAATAACTCAATAACTAGTGGGAACACAGAAGATTGTTACAATCAAAGTTTTAGATAATAAAATTTTTGACAATCTTTACGTTATTCGTAGCTATCTTTTTTCTTGAAGAAAAACGACAATTTGGTGAAAGATTCGTAAAAACTTAAAATTTTTACAAAATTATAGAATTACTTTTTGGAACTATTTATTGGAATTTGTGTATGTTTTTAAACTTTGCGATAAATCAGCGTTTTACGCACGCGCGCATGAAGTAACATTTCGAGTTTAGAGTTTAGAGTTTGGTCGCGTAGCGCTACGCGACCAAACCAAATTTTAAGGCTTTTCTAAACTCGAAATTTTACTTCATGCTTAGTCTGGGAGTGGAAACACTCATTTATAATATTGATAACTTTGATAAACACTCGTCTTCTTGATTTATAAAAAAAACAATTTACATTTTCTTTTAGATACTTTATGGATCACTCTGTATAAAAACAAATACACCTATCTTGTAGATCTCGTCAAAATAGTCAAAATGCATGTATTATATTTTTTTTTGTCATAATTGAAAAATGTCGAGAATTAACGCGAGTCCGCTCGCACATTTTGTATTTCGCAAAAGTTGCAAATACCTCAATAACTAATGGGAATACAAAAAAATTATTAAAATAAATGTTTTAGATAATAAAATTTTGGACAATTTTTCTGTTTATATTTTTCTTAGCTATCTTTATTCTTGGAGAAAAACGATAGTTTGTTGAAATTTTCGTAAAAACTTATAATTTTTACAAAATCATGCAACATATGAACTATTTATTGAAATTTGTGTGTGTTTTTGAATTTTGAGATAAATTAGCGTTATATACGCCTGGCGCATAAAGTAAAATTTCGAGTTTGAAAAAGCCTGAAAATCTGGTTTGGTCGCTTACGTGCTACGTGATCAAACCAAGTATTAAGGCTTTTCTAAACTCGAAATTTTACTTCATGCCTAACCAAGGAGGGAAAAACATTTTTTTTATAATATTAACAGCTTTGATAAACACTCGCCTTCTTGATTTGGAAAAAAAAAATAATTGACATTTTCTTTTAGATACTTTTTGGATCACCCTGTGTAAAAATATATACATATCTTGTAAGATCTCATGGAAATACTCAAAATGCATGTATTGTATTATATATCATGTATTATATATTTCTGTAGGTTAAGTAGTTTTCCTACTCCTACCCTGAAATGTATATCATATTTGGACACTAAAGTGTAAAGATATATGCCGTATATACCACATGAGGTATAAATGTTTGGTAAGTTACGTTTGTTTACGTATCCGGGTAACAACTCGGACTGAGTTAATTAAAGTTTTTTAAACGACACATGTCAGGAGATTTCGTCATAAGAAAATGTTAAAATTGTCCTTATAATTAATAAGATTATGGATAGTGACTGTGATAGTGATGTGTCCACCTCGAATATGGTTGGGGCCTTGACGTGGTGAGGGGGCTCCTCGCCTCTAGGAGCAGAGTACCTTATCGCTGTTCCTGGAGGCGAGGCTAAATACCAACCCCACGTGTTTGTGCCGTGCGTGGCGACCCGTGTCGACGGATGAAGAAATCCTGGTGGTTGAGAGGAAACGTCACCTGCGGGAGCGTGGATTCGACACACCACTTTGGCCTAGATTTCGTCTAGACGGGCGGTTGGAGTTACCCAACTTCAATCAATCGGCTGCGTTATCCCGTCAGAGGGCCGACAGGGTAGACCCTGGGCTGTGGTAGGCGCAAAGAGGACCGTACTATGGGCTTTGGTGTGGTAGCCGAAGTTCTGTGGTGGGAATCCCTCTCATGCTGCAGACCGCTTCCTAGGGACTATATCGGACCGGCAATCCTGGATGTCAAGCTGACATTCCCCTTGTGGACTCCGTGGTGGGTAGGAACCGGAAAGATGAAAAAAATGGTCACTGTATGGAGAAGCCATCTAAACCAAACGAAGTGGACGAGCCTTCTGGTACGCCTCAAATGATGCCAGCTCTGGCACAAAGCACCCCCACTAGAGGAGTGGCAGGGCCCTCGGGCACGCAAGTGGTCAACCTGCGGTTGGTCCCCTAGGACCACCACAGGATGACCTGGCAGGTTTCACCCGGGTATACAGAAGGAAGGAAGGAAAAGAGGCCGAATATGTGGGGCTGAGGCCAAACGGAGGAAGAAGAAGAGGGAAGAAGAGGCTCGTGCGAACCCAGTCATTACGACTAAGGTAGCCGCCTTTGGCTCGCCTCAAAAGAAGGGAAAAAAACCCCAAAAGATTGAACCCGGACCAAGTCGACCGGCCCGGGTCAAAACGTACCCATCGAAGCAGCCAGTTGCGACTGCAACTAAAGCTAAAGGTGAGTGTAACAAGAGGCAGCGCTCCACCACCTCCTCTGAGCCAACCCCGAAACGCCATCAAGGCCAACGGGTGGGGGCAACAGCGGTGCAAGGAAGGAGTTCACCTCGCTTATCCTACAAAGAGGCAGCGGAGAGTCACCTTCGATTGGTGATCACAGATGGATCCAATCCCTTTGGAAGGCTTTCGCCCTAGAGGGCCACCTTGATGAGGCAGGCCCTCTTCAGAGACCTTGACTCGGTGGTGCTGGGTCCACAAATCGCCACAAATACTCCGCCGAGGTTCAGGGCTTGGTCTTACGCAGGCGAGTTTGTAAAAATTCACTGCGAGGACCAGGACACTGTGAATTGGCTTGTGAGGATAGTGGCGAGGATCAAACCATGGCCTGAGGCAAGGCTCTTCGCGCTTACTGAGGACCGCCTCCCCACCTCTGTGGAGTTGTCTCAATATTCTGCTAAAGATACAGAACAAGAATACTTGCCTAAAAGACACGCAAGCAATAAAAAAAAATGCATATAAAGACCCTATAAGCCAAAGGATATAATTGCAAAATGTATAAAATTAAAGGTAGAAGTATGAATATTAATATAACATATTAAATGCAAATCTTTCTTAAGTTACTACTTATCTTTTGTAAACTTTAAAAAACATTTTCTTAAAATCAAGTTTTATGTATACCTTTGCTTCTGGGATCCTCATATAAAAAATACAGATTAGTATACTACCAAGAACCTAAACCATATGTTAAATAGAATTAATAGTTATGAAGTTAGTTTTGAACAACTTACACACAATACCACTAAATACGTTCACAGTACTTCCTATAATTACATTTTTATGTCCAACAAATAATTTTTATAATAATGTTTAACCATTAATTTAGTTATTTTCATTAGTCGTAGAAAAAGTTGACTGTAAAACTCGAGTGGATATGGCTTATATCTCACTCGGCATTTGGGTCACTCGTCTACGGCGTCGTGCCCCAAACTTGCCGTCTTGCCGTGCGTATTTTGAGCTATAGCGTTTTTTTTTGTGAAAATTGAAAAATATCGAGGATTTACGCGAGTACGCTTCCTTCTATGAAGTTTGCAAAAGTTGCGAATAACTCAATAACTACAGAAAAATACTTTGATTAAAAAACACTTAGAACCTTTCTTCAATACTTTATTTTGTAACCAAATGTACATTTCGGACACGAAGTGTCCATTATCAATGGTTTGATACTAATACATGTATTAGTATCAAACCATTGATAATGGACACTTCGTGTCCGAAATGTACATTTGGTTACAAAATAAAGTATTGAAGAAAGGTTCTAAGTGTTTTTTAATCAAAGTATAATTATCTTCAAGTAACTCAATCAATCCAAATACAGAAAAATAGTTCAAACAAAAGTTTTAGATAATAACATTTTGGACCATTTTTTTTATTTTCATGTTTTTTATGTAAATATCTTCTTTCTCAGAGAACAATGACAGTTTGTGAAAGATTCTTAAAAACTTTAATTTTTACGAAATCATAGAATAACTTAGAATTATTTATTGTTTTTCTTGTGTGTTTTATGTCTAACTTTAACTTACCAACTGTTACTATATTTCCAGTAATTTTATTGAGAATATTACCCAATTTTAAATTACCGATAATTTTACATCACTAATTGTATATTAATTTTTTTAAAAACTAACTCTAAATCGTTATAAAATATTTCATTTAAGCAAAATGTATTTTTAGTCGTGGGCCGGCCGGATTTGGTCCACAGGCCGTAGTTTGGAGACCTCTGGGCGCAAAATAGAGGGTTATTTTAATTTTTACTTTCCCCCGTATGTAATACAAAGGGAAAGTATTGTTTTCGTGAAAATTTTCGAATCAAAAATTTTAGCGGAAATATCCGTTTTAAGGTCCCCTGAGTCGAATAAGACCATTTTTGAAAAATGCCTGTTTGTCTGTCTGTCTGTCTGTGTGTGTGTCTGAGTGCGCTGTACCGCAAAAACCGCTAAAGATATAGAGATGAAACTTGAAACTTAAGCTTTTTGTTACAATCGGAAGAACTGAAAAGCTTTTGGTGAAAATCGGAAAACCGGAAGTGTTACTTTACTCTTAGCGTTTTTCAGTTTTTTCAGATTTTTTCAATAAATGTTCATCAAACAAAAAATTCTTTAAAATAAAAGTTGTAGATAATAACAAAATAAAGATGTATTGTTTACTTACTTTTTGTCATAGCACTCTTAGTTTTTGAGATATTTAATAAATAGTGTTTTTTATCTAGTCATTGATTTGTGTCAGTGTGTGTGTTGATACAATTGGAAAATGTTTTAAATAAAAGTTGTAGGTAATAAAATATTAAAGATTTTTTGTATCTTCACTTTTTGTCATAACACTTTTAGTTTTTGAGATATTCAATAAATAGTGTTTTTTATCTAGTCATTGGTTTGTGTCAGTATGTGTTGATCCAATTGGAAAATGATTCAAATAAAAGTTGTAGTTATCAAAAAGTTGAAGACATTTTGAAAATAATAATGCTACAAATATTTTGAAAGTGATTTAATACGCAATTTACGGGGGAAAGTACTATGATGGACACATCACCATTTTTACTATTATTTTCAAGAGACCTTTAATTTGATTTTGATCTTTAGTTTGGAATTTTAATGCAAATAAATTGACTAATTTCTCCTTTTTTTGTCAATTGTTACTTTCTGGATTGATGATTCTCCTCTGATTATGTTATTTGTTCCGGATTGAAAATGCTCACCCGGTATAACATGATAATTACAATTTATTTTTGTCTGATAGAAAACAGAAACTCATATTAAAAAAAAATCGATATTGAGAAGTGCTTCAATGTTTTAACGAATATTAAGAAGTGTTTCAATGTTTTATAGAAATATTAAAATAAAGTGGAATAAAACATTGAAACACTTCATAATATTGATTAATTAATATGGATTACCACGTTGAAACGATCAAAACTATACAAATATTAAAAAAATATATATAACATAATTCAAATTTTTATTTTTCTAACAGATAACAGATTTAAAATTCTCAGAGTATGTGATTTGTAATTACAATTTTAATATTTTTAATTAATTTCACTTGTCATAACGTTTGTCTATTACACACGTTTTTTTTTTTAATACAGAGGTCTGCTTTTGACGTGATTGGCGAAAAGCGTTGAATGGATCCATCTGCGCGGAACGGACAAAGACATGCAAAACGCGTGGCGGGCGGTCGGAAGAAAGAAGGAAACCGGAATAAATAGCGCAAAATGAAAATAATAGCAAAACAACAACAAAAAAACGAGGCGCGCATCCGGGTCAAAAAAGGGCGCGCGCGCGCCAGTGGCGTACGTTCATGAGCGCCGCGACGCCGACGTCAGTCGCCCGGTGCTCCCCAAACAAACCAGTCGCATTGGTCTTTTGCAACAACAAAAAATGCAGCAGTCATAGAAAAATAAACATCAGAGAGTCACACAATGTCCTCGTGAAGGTAAGCATACGCTCTTAGTTTGAAGAGAAATTCGCGGTTGATAATTTGTAAGGGATAATGTAAACACACTTGTTGCTCGTACAATCTAGAAATTTACAGACAAATAAAAATTATTCCGTTCGTTTGTTTTATCATGCTCATCATTACGATCTCGTAAACTGTTACAGATACGAAAACTGTTAAATTATAAATTAGTAGTAGTAATTTTAAACAAGAGTAATTCACATTCAAAACTATTTGAATTCGAGAAAATAAGCTTACGCTTCTTAAAGTTTGCACACATTAAACATAATATATAAAATTACGAAATATTTGTGTAAAATAATACGTGTAAATTAGTAGTAGTTGTTTTTAAGGTGGGAAATGTATATGTTATTTGCCCATAACAACGATCAACGATTAATCTTCCACAATTATGAAAATAGAGCTTTGAAACTTATACATATTGTACATTGAAGCTTTGCAAATAAATTGATGGTATCTTTTTTTCAAAAAAATGTTTCTTAGATTAAGTGTAAATTATATAATAAAACACTGTCAAATGATAACATAAATACGTGAATTACATCCATAGGAAATATTATTTGTTCTTTATATTGCTTTAATTTATCAAGGTAATTATTATAAACATGTTGTATTAAATAGATTGATCTAAAATAAATGATAAATACAATTAATCGTTGCTTAGAAATCTCCATAAGAGCAATGTAAATTTTGATTATATTTTCAATAAATAGGGGGCAGCATCGTGCCTTATTAGTAATATTTTTAAAATATACTGTGATTTCTTAAAACATGTGAAAAGAAATTAGGATTGATATGTAGAAATTGTGTACGATATTTGTCTCGACACGGGCTCCTGGCTCCCGACCTTAAGTTGCGAATATATTTTTTTCTGAGGTGGACCGTTCATTTATTCATTATGTTATTGATACACAACAGAAACAGACATAATTAAAATATTTCCTAATACATTTTGTAAATATAATTGTAATTCTGGATTCATATTTTGAATAAGAATGTGGAATGCCAGTAAATATTAATTCAAGGTCTGAGTTGAAGAAAATTCGACGGTTTTCGTTAAATCCAAAGATTTTCGACAATTTTAAAAATTCCAAGATTTTTGTTAAACTTCAAAATGTTTATACAAGTGTGAATTTGCAAGAAGTTATGAAAATTTATTGTGAGTTTTTAATAATTTCTAAAATTTATCATGAATTTTTCAGCATCGAATAATTAATTTAGACGTTACATTGATCGTTAACGATTGATAAACGTTTTAAAGAAAGGCCTCCTATTTTTTGTCAAATAAATTTCTTTGAAATTTGCGAACCCGAAAATTAACAAAATTCTTAAAAATTCATGAATACCGGAATTTTTTTTAAATTACCGAAAATCTAAATAAATACATAAAAGGCGTCAAAGTTTTATAAAGTAACGAAAGGAGTCAAGAATTTGAAAATCAATTTTTATTAATTTACAAAATCTTAAGGGGTTTTCAAGTTTTGATTCAATTTTTAAGATCTTGTCCATTTTGGTGAATTTCCAAAATTTGAATTAATTTTCATTATTTTGACGACTCGTGAATTTCTCAATACGTGTGTTAATTTTTAAACTTTTTCCAAGATTTTGAAAATGCATGATTTTTGTCAAAATTGTAAAAATTATTATAAATCTTAGCGATTAAAAAAAAGTTTGAAAATTAACAAACGTATTGAGAAATTCACGAGTCGTCAAAATTTTGAAAATTAATTCAAATCTTGGAAATTCACCAAAATTCACAAGATTTTAAAAACTGAATCAAAACTTGAAGACCCCTTAAGATTTTGTAAATTAATGAAAATATTGTAAAAAGCCAGTGACTATATTTTAGCGAATGTTTTCCACCCCCAGACAAAGCATGAAGTAAAATTTCGAGTTGAGAAAAGCCCTAAGAATTTGGATTTGGACTTCATGCGCCACGCGCATAAAAATACTGATTAATTGTTAAGTTTAAAATATTTAAAACATTTTTTTATTATAGTGTATCACTTTTCACATACTTCAAATTGTTGTCAAACTTCAATATTTCTTGACATTTCATCACTTTTTGACATTGTATTAACATTTTATCAAATTTAAACATTTTATCAATTATCGATAGTTTTCCATTGTTTCTAAATTCTGGCAAATTTAAACATTTGTACCATGACATTTCATCACCTTTAAATGGTTTTCGCACCACGGACAGAGCATAAAATTTTAGATAAAGTCATTAAACTCTATTATTATTATTATACAGGGAGTTTTTATTCAAAGTATACGTACTTCAAATTCCGTCTATTTTTTGTAAATCTTTAGATATTTGTTGTTTATAATATTAACAGCTATAATTTGGTATGGTCGCGTAGCGCGAAGCGCGGAACGACCAAACCAAATTTTCAGGCTTTTTCAAACTCAAAATTTTACTTCATGCTTAGTCTGGGACTGAAAAACACTCGTTTTAAGCTTAAAAGTGAACTCTTTTAAGAAAACAAATATTTAAAAATTGGCAAACACGTAATTGGGATATGTATACTAAAAAAAACTCACAAGAAATTATAATTTAAAGCTTTTCTTGCTCGATTTTTACTAGTTTTGTCAAATTTTGACGTTACATGACAATATCATATTGTTGAGGTCGCGAGTATATTAGTGTTCTTTCTTTTTTTTGAGTATACATATCTCAATTACGTGTTTGCCAATTTTTAAATATTTGTTGTTTTCTTAAAAGAGGTCAATTTAAAGTTTAAACTAGTGTTTTTCACTCCCAGACTAAGCATGATGTAAAATTTCGAGTTTAGAAAAGCCTGAAAATTTGGTTTGGCCGCGTAGCGCGAAGCGCGGAGCGGCCAAACCAAATTTTCAGGCTTTTCTAAACTCGAAATTTTACTTCATGCGCCACGCGTACAAGGCACTGATTTCAAACGAAGTTTACTTGTTCACAATATTTCAGTGCTTTCAGTGTTTAGTACGCGTGGCGCATGAAGTAAAATTTCGAGTTTAGAAAAGCCTGAAAATTTGGTTTGGTCGCGTAGCGCGAAGTGCGGAGCGGCCAAACTAAATTTTCAGAAATATTGTGAACGAGTAAACTTCGCTTGAACTCAGTGCCTTGTACGCGTGGCGCATGAAGTAAAATTTTGAGTTTAGAAAAACCTGAAAAAAAAACCAAATTTTCAGGCTTATCTAAACTCGAAATTTTACTTCATGCTTAGTCTGGGAGTGAAAAACACTCGTTTAAACTATAAATTGACCTCTTTTAAAAAAACAACAAATTTTAAAAAATTGGCAAACACGTAATTGGAATATGTATACTCAAAAAAAAAATCACAAGAAATTATAATTTAAAGCTTTTCTTGCTCGATTTTTACTAGTTTTGTCAAATTATGACGTTACATGACATCATACTGTTGAGGTCGTGAGTATATTAGTGTTCTTTCTTTTTTTTGAGTATACATATCCCAATTACGTGTTTGCCAATTTTTAAATATTTGTTGTTTTCTTAAAAGAGGTCAATTTAAAGTTTAAACGAGTGTTTTTCACTCCCAGACTAAGCATGAAGTAAAATTTCGAGTTTAGAAAAGCCTGAAAATTTGGTTTGGTCGCGTAGCGCGAAGCGCGGAGCGGCCAAACCAAATTTTCAGGCTTTTCTAAACTCGAAATTTTACTTCATGCGCCACGCGTACAAGGCACTGATTTCAAGCGAAGTTTACTCGTTCACAATATTTCAGTGCTTTCAGTGGTTAATACGCGTGGCGCATGAAGTAAAATTTCGAGTTTAGAAAGCCTGAAAATTTGGTTTGGCCGCTCAGCGCTTCGCGCTACGCGACCAAACCAAATTTTCAGGCTTTTCTAAACTCGAAATTTTACTTCATGCTTAGTCTGGGAGTGAAAAACACTCGTTTTAAGCTTCAAAGTGAACTCTTTAAAAAAAGCGTCGGCATATGCATACCTAATAGAAAATTCTCTGTATGTATACTTAAAAGAAGAAATTCCTTGTATTAACAGAATAATCCGATGACTATTTGCCAAGTCTATTGAATGCGCATTCGATTGAACTTACATTTCCGTTTGAGATTACATAAAACCAACATAAATGCATTATTTATTTCTGTAAATACCGGATCTATTTAGAAGATGTGGAAATTGGAATTATACCACTTAAATTCACATTTAAAACGATTGTACACATTAATTTGTGGCTGAGTATTTGCAGATTTGGCTATACGAAGATATTACCAAAATGTGACCTTAAAATTTTAAAACTGCATACCGGAACATGCGTTTTCGCATATTTCATCTTAAAACCATAGCAGACATGAAGTTTTCTGCCTCATTTTACACACGTAATCTGATGACATCAAACTATCGTATTTTCAATTAAAAAAACCTCTAGAGTGCTATGGAAAATATTGTAGGTTGGCAACTCTGAAGGTTTATGTTATAATTATCATGTCTGACGTTTAATATGTCAATTCCTAAGACGTGTAGGCAACCTAAATTAAAAAGAAAATTAAATCATGGCACTCTAGAGAATTTTTTTAATTGAACATACGGTATTATTGTATTACATGTATTAGTGTAGAAAGAACTACAAATCAAGGAAACCACGGGACACCTCTCGTAAATCGTACCTTACTTGTATGTAGATACTAACTTTTAGAAATTTAAATAACGTTAATATTTCGGTTTCTCCATTCAAATATGCAATTTATATTGAAAATCGTGTATTTAATGCTATGTGAATTATTAATATTTTCTTTAAAACGAATTGTGTTTGTCCTCGTTTATGAATTATTTTAAAATAGATTTTATTTTAAATCGAATGCAGTTTAATAAATAATCAGTAAAGAAAATAGAACCGAAATATTTCTATTTTCTTTACTGATTATTTATTAAACTGCATTCAATTTTAAATAAAACCTATTTTGTTGTTTTCTCTAATTTTGGCACAATATTAGAGAAAGTATCAAAATGAAGTGTTGTTGAAAAGTCGCCTAATTTATGGTTTTATAATTAAAAAATTAGCACCAAAAATAAGTTCACTTTTTAAAACGTTCTGTACATTCCTTAAAAATGGATAGAACTCGAAACTAATCGGTAAATAAATAATTAAATTAGTGAAACAAATGGAGTAATTATATTATAATTATGTGATAAATAATATGATAACAGCTAGTCATTTTTCAAGAATTCACCATATACACGGTGGGGTATTAATTTTATTAAAAAAAAACATTTCTTTTATTAAGTTAGAAGATATAAATAAAAAATCAATAGAAATTCACTGTGAATTAACTGCCATATATCTAACTCATCTAAAAACTATTGTAATTTCGTTGTACCGTCCACCTAGTGGTAATTTTAATACTTTTTTAAATACTTTATGTTCAGCCTTAGACTTAGTTGATTTTATGAACAACACTGTATTGGTTGGTGGTGATTTTAATGTACGATTTAACGAACCTGACGATAATGCTATAAGCATATGTGATACACTGAATACATATGGATTAAATAAATTAGTATCTTTTCCTACACGCCTAAACAATACTATTGATAATGTTTTCTCGAATACGGACCAACATAATGTTAGTCCTTTTCACAACTCTTTGTCAGATCATGTAGGAATTATGGGACAATTAAATATTGTAAATATACAAAATGAAATTTCACTAAAGATCATTAGACCAATTACTGAGGCTGGTAAAATTGCTTTTTATCATATCCTTGATGGAAGATCATGGAATCTTCACGGGGACCCCTCCAAGCAATTTGATAATTTTATAACGGAAGTCAAATATTGTTTTCTCCAAGCTTTTCCATAAAAGAAAATAAAAAATGTGGCTTCAATAATAGCATTCACTGGTTCACTCATAACTTGCGTAAAATGCGAGACACGTTACAGTTACTTAAAAATGTAAGCGTATTACACAGGACACCTGAAACAACAAAAGCATTTAGCAATTACAGACACCTGTACAATAAGGAAGTAAAACTCTCAAAAATTAAAGCGAATGAAAACTTCATTAATCAGAACAATTGTAAGCCCAAAGCAATGTGGCAAGTCCTGAATTCTTACAGAAAGAAGGAATCGAACCGCGCTCAGCAGTGTAAAATTTCAGCCAATCACTTTAACATTTCCTTTGTTGAACAGGTGGAAAGAATTGCTAATGCTTTCCCGGGCAGTGTCAGTACGAGACAAATACCACTTGCATCGCACTCAACATTTGATTTCAGAACCATTTCATTGAATGATGTTCGTACTGCTATATGTAACCTTAACACCAGCAGATCAAGAGACATTGATGGACTCACTACAGATGTTATTAAGTCGTGTAAGGAAGTTATTTTAGGCCCACTTACTGCCCTACTAAATAACTGCATTAAATCAAATGTGTTTCCTGATGTACTTAAGACTGCTCTTGTTACACCTATTCATAAGAAAGGAAATGTTGAGGATCCCAAGAACTACCGTCCTATATCCATATTGCCTGTGTTCTCAAAAGTTTTTGAAAAGGTACTCTTCGCCCAAATTTATGAGTATTTTTCCAGAAACAAACTTTTTTCTAACTCTCAATATGGTTTTCGGGCAGGTATGTCTACTTCTGATGCAGTTAATGCTCTAATTGGCGGAATAGTAGAGTGTTTTGAGAACAGAGAATTTGCCTTAGCCACTTTCATTGACATGAGCAAAGCGTTCGATACTGTAAATCACGAAATACTTATAGCAAAATTGCATTCCTATGGTTTCCAAGCCGCTGCGTGTGGACTCATAAAATCGTACTTATCCAATAGATCTCAGATAGTACGGGTGAATTCACATGTATCAACAACCCTGCCACTAAAACACGGTGTGCCTCAAGGTTCCATTCTTGGGCCTCTGTTGTTCTTAATTTTCATTAACGACCTACCAACCTCAACTAAAGGCAGCAACGTAATACTCTATGCTGATGACTCAACATTTTTTACATCAGGTAGTTGCAGTGACAGGGTTGTTGAAAGCAGTAGAAATACACAAGAGACCTGCAAGGAATGGCTAACCGCAAATCGCCTTCACTTAAACGCGGATAAGACTGCTCATATGTGTTTCTGTCTCAGGAATGATAAACACCAGCTTTCTCAGTCAGTAAGATTCCTTGGTGTTCAAATAGATCCACTATTAACATGGAATGAACATGGGAACTATATAGCAAACAAATTAAGCAAAAATATATTTCTCTTGAGGAATCTGGCTAACTCAGTGTCGACCTTTGTTCTTAAAACATCCTATTCCGCCACATGCCAGTCCATCTTATCATACTGCTTAATAGTCTGGGGTCACTCGGCATGCAGGCACAGACTGTTCGCACTGCAGAGACGAGCAGTGCGAATAGTAGCCAATGCAAATTATCGGGATGATTGTAAGCCCTTATTTGTATCTTCAAATATCCTGACACTGCCCTGTCTATACATTCTGAACTGTTTGTCATTCATAAAAAAACACATTAACAACTATCAAATGGCATCAGAAATTCATGACTACAGCACTCGACATAAAGGCAATCTAGTCTCCACTTTCCACAGACTATCAAAATCAAGGGACGGCGTTCACTATTGGGCACTAAAATTTTATAATAAGCTTCCGCCAATGATCCGTTGTTTGCCTGAAAAAGCTTTTAAAAAATATGTAAAATCTCTGCTGATCAAGAAAGCATATTATTCCTGGGAAGAATTCTTGGAGGATGACAATATTTGACCTTTTTATCTATATGTATTTGACCTTTTTATCTATATACGTATTTTAATTATATTATATGTAGCGATGACCTGTGTAAACATTGTAAAAAAATGTATTAGCACCAATAAAGTATTATTATTATTATTATTATTATTTTAGTTTAATTTTAATATTGTTTCACCAAGTGATCACTAGTCGACAAATTGAAATAATATCTTTCACAATGTTCTCATTAATCACTTGGTGAAACATGATTAAAATAAAATTTGAAATTAAAACACTTGGTTTGTTTCACTAACGTTTTACTTATTATTCCGACTAGTTTCGGCTTCTAGCCATTATCAAGGAATGTACAGAGAATACTTTTTTACACGATATTTATATACAAAATCAGGTAATAAGGGCGTTCATTATTGGGGAGATCCATAGCTCGTCATTGTCATTGACCACATGTTTTCTCGATTTTATTGCTTTATTTATCTCCAAGCCTTCTCTGAAATTCAGTATACGACCCTTATTGCCTGTATACAATATTTTAAAATTATTGCTGTTGTATAGATGACCGGCTGTGATGCAGTGTTTGGACATACCCGTTGATTGTTTTTTATTTAGAACATCTTTTTTATGTTCGTCGAGACGGATTTGGAATGATCGTCCGGTCTGTCCTATATATACTGCATCACAGTCGTTACATCTTAATTCATAAACACCTGATAGTTCTATTCTATCGTTTTTAAACTTATTTTTCACTAATAATTTACTTAAATTAATGGGGTTTGTTAGAATGATGTCAAATTTGTTGTTTCTCAAAGAATTTTTTAATTTTACAGAAAGGTCTGTCACATAATCTATTTTTTGCCAGGTGTTTTTAGAATTTGGATTGGTTGCGTAAAAATATTTTAGTAATTGACTTTGTTTTTTCTTTTTTAATAAATTATCTATTAACTGTTCTGAATATCCGTTGTTATTTGCTATTATTTTTATAATATTTAATTCAGATTTGAAATTGTCGGCGTTTAGAGGGATATTTAATAATCTATATATTAAGGAATGGAAAGTGCTATGATTAATTTGGTTTGTTGTATTTGACGTGGATGGGATAATTGAATCTGAAAATGTTTGTTTCCTGTAAATTTTATAAACTAAATTATTCTTTGATTTAGTTATTGTGAGGTCTAAAAAGTTTAGGCTATTGTTTGTTTCCAGTTCAAATATGAATTGTATTTTAGGCTGAATTGAATTTAAAAATGTTGTAAGACAACTAGATATATTTACAACATTTTTAAATTCAATTCAGCCTAAAATACAATTCACATTTGAACTGGAAACAAACAATAGCCTAAACTTTTGAGACCTCACAATAACTAAATCAAAGAATAATTTAGTTTCTAAAATTTACAGAAAACAACCATTTTCAGATTCAATTATCCCATCCACATCAAATACAACAAACCAAATTAAACATAGCACTTTCCATTCCTTAATATATAGATTATTAAATATCCCTCTAAACGCCGACAATTTCAAATCTGAATTAAATATTATAAAAATAATAGCAAATAACAACGGATATTCAGAACAGTTAATAGATAATTTATTAAAAAAGAAAAAACAAAGTCAATTACTAAAATATTTTTACGCAACCAATCCAAATTCTAAAACACCTGGCAAAAAATAGATTATGTGGCAGACCTTTCTGTAAAATTAAATAATACTTTGAGAAACAACAACTTTGAAATCATTCTAACAAACCCCATTAATTTAAGTAAATTATTAGTGAATAATAAGTTTAAAAACGATAGAATAGAACTATCAGGTGTTTATGAATTAAGATGTAACGACTGTGATGCAGTGTATATAGGACAGACCGGACGATCATTCCAAATCCGTCTCGACGAACATAAAAAATATGTTCTAAATAAAAAACAATCAACGGGTATGTCGAAACACTGCATCACAGCCGGTCATCTAAACAACAGCAATAATTTTAAAATATTGTATACAGGCAATAAGGGTCGTATACTGAATTTCAGAGAAGGCTTGGAGATAAATAAAGCAATAAAATCGGGAAAACATGTGGTCAATGACAAACACGAGCTATGGATCTCCCCAATAATGAACGCCCTTATTACCTGATTTTGTATATAAATATCGTGTAAAAAAGTATTCTCTGTACATTCCTTGATAAAGGCTAGAAGCCGAAACTAGTCGGAATAATAAGTAAAACGTTAGTGAAACAAACCAAGTGTTTTTATTTCAAATTTTAAATTGAAATAAATTCACAAATGCTCATAGTTTCTTTATGCTTAATAGAACTTATATCTTTAGTTCTGTCAAGTTCAAATAAATAAGAAAATTAATCAATTCTTAGCTTTTGTAAATTTATTTGAAATTATCGATTTTCTTTCGTTTAACAGTAGTGAAAAAATTGTTTAATTTCTGAACAATCTCTGATAATTTTACATTTTTTAATATTTTATGCTTTAATACGAATTGGGTAATTTTCAATCAGTTCATATAACTACATTTTGAGGATTATGTAATTCTCATTAAAGCTTTAATCCTTTCAATATTAGCACGGCACTTATGAATTTTTTTATCAATCTATATTAAATTTACCAAAATCTGGCATCTTATTCTTTCAATCCCTGAACAAAAACCAATACGTTTTTTCTCAGGGATTGAAAAATAAGACATACTTTTGTTGTATTTATTATTTTAGCCAATTTAAACTTCTGTAATTTTCTAAATTGATTTAATTTATTCAAACATTAACATGAAATTAATTGATTTCTTATACTATTTCTGGTGCATCTAAAATAATTAGTTTGAAATTTGGATATTCGTTGCTTTCATAAATGCGTTCAATTTGAAGCTTCTAATGAGTGTTTTCCATTACCTGCTTAAGCATGAAGTATGATTTAGAGTTTAGATAAGCCTGAAAATTTGGATTTGCCGGCGCGACGAGCGAAGCACAGTACTTTATTTTGAAGTTCATTGCTTATTCAGTACTAATCTGATAGTGATGATAATGAACAAGATGTAGCTTAAATTTGAATGATCTTTGTATTATGAATAGTCACGTTTTTTTCTAAACTCGTTTTTTTTTAAGTTCGCTACGCCTGGCAGACACTTACATATTGTACAGTTCAAAAATATATATCGTATGTTCAATATAAAAATAAACCTTTAGAGTGCTATAGAAAATATTCTAAGCTGGCAACTCTGAAATTATAATTATCATGTTTGACGTGTTATATGTCAATTTCTAAGGCGTGTAGCCAACTTCAATTTAAAAATAAATGAAATCATGGCCCTCTAAAGGTTCTTTCTTTATTGAACATAATAATAATAATACTGCTTTATTTCATACAAATACACAGAAATAGATACATGGGTATAATGTATAAAATAGTGTCCTATAACAATATACAATCATCTTACGAAGATTTAAAATTAAGATACTCATCTAGGGTGTATGGTTCTATTTCACAGAGGAGACGAAAAGTCTTTTCTTTGTATGTCTTTAGTTTTTGTTCTTTTTTAAT
Organism: Philonthus cognatus; assembly: GCA_932526585.2. Taxonomy (NCBI): domain Eukaryota; kingdom Metazoa; phylum Arthropoda; class Insecta; order Coleoptera; family Staphylinidae; genus Philonthus; species Philonthus cognatus. The sequence continues at coordinate 48,768,208 of OW052244.1, forward strand.
TTCATTTGGTAGCTGATTATATAAACGCAGACATATATAATGAACACTTTTCTGTGTGTGAACTAAGTTTACTTGCGGGTATACCATATTTTGTCTGTTACGTGTGTTAAATTCATGAACAATCTCGTTGTCTGAAAAATTTGAATTATGATATCGCATGAAGAGTAGACATTCATATATATATAAAGCTACTATTGTTAGCATATTTGACAATCTAAATTTATTACGGCATGACTTCCTAGGTCCTACCTTACAAATAATTCTAATAGCGCGTTTCTGCAATATTAGGACTCTGTTAATATCTGAACAGCCTCCCCAGTGTATGACTCCATATCTCAGCAGTGATTCAAAATTTGCATGGTATGCAATTTTTGCTATGTTGGTATCAACATTTCTTGTTAATACGCGTAGCATATAACAAACTCTGCTTAGCTTGTTACATAAGTCTTGTATGTGGTGCCTCCATACGATACTAATTACATAAGTTTTACATCCAACTTAGGTTAATTTTACGTCTGATTTCACGTTCCAATGCTGATATAATTTGATTATTTTAAGATTCAATTTTTGATTTATAGAGCGAATACCAAACACGTTTAATGACTTTTTCACAAATGTTGCTTAAAACATAGTAAAAAGCCTGCCAATATCAGACGAAGATCCAATAAATATCATATTACACAAACCAATCGTTTGCAATGACTATTTTTTCTGAAGTTACACAGTGCAAGTTCGGGATGTGATTTGGAGTCTTAGGGTCTGCAAAAGCAGAGATATATATGGTATACGAGTAGACGTAGTGAGAGCAGTTTGCGATACAATTATTACTCCCTATACGTATCTAATAAACCTTAGCATCCGTACAAACTCCTTTCCGGATGCTCTTAAAATATCTAAGGTAATACCTATTCATAAAAAATGGAGCACATGGATTCCTGATAATTTTAGAACAATATCGCTCCAACCCTTATTTGCAAACATTTTTGGAAAAGTTCTATATAGTCAGATAGCTGACTATCTGGAAATGAACAATATTATCTGTTCTCAGAAATTAGGTTTTAGAAAGGGTTATTCGACAACAGATGCAGTTTTAAAGTTTACCGAATTTGTAGTAGACTTCTTTGAAAATGGTGAAATTCTATCGGCCTCTTTTCGTGACTTATCAAAGGCCTTTGACTGCGTCTCTCATGAAATATTGCTTAGAAAATTATATTTCTACAGAATTCATCCAAAAAGCTGTGCCTTAATTTGATCATACTTGTCTAGAAGATATCAACGAGCTATGAGTAAAATTGAGATATCAGAGCAGTTGCCTATTACACTTGGGGTACCCCAAGGTTCAATACTTGGGCCTTTGTCATTCCTTATTTTCATATATGATCTCTCTGACTACCTATCAAGTCATAAACTAATTTTATATGCCGACGACACAACAATTATGAGTACTGCAAAACATCTCGAAACTGCACTTAGCTTAGATGAAGAGGCGCAGTCATTGGCATCTAAATGGTTTATTAGTAATAGCTTAAAATTAAATAAAAATAAGTCAGTAAATTTAAACTTCTCGCTTACGGGCGCTATTAGTAAACATCTAAATACAACATTTCTTGGCATACATTTGGATATCACCTTAAGATGGGCAGTACATGAAGAAACTTTGGCTAATAGATTAGCTAAATCAATTTTTATACTGCGTTAGTTGTCGACAGAAGTTAGCAAAGAAGTTCTAGTCACAGCCTATAATGGTCTTTTTCAGTCTCACCTATTATACGGACTAATAGTGTGGGGCGCAATTCTGCAATCCGGCATCGTATATTCGGATGACAGAAGCGGGCTGTGCGGATTTTTTGGTGGTCTGGGTTATCGGGATGATTGTCAACATATTTTTAAAGACATTAGAATTTTAACATTTCTTGAATAACTTTCTCATTTATCACTTGGTGAAACATTTTGAAATAATATTAAAGGACAAATTAAAAACACTTGGTTTGTTTTACTATTTGACAAATAGTGAAACAAAGCAAGTGTTTTTGATTTATCCTTCAATAGAATTTTAACATTGCCAAGTTTATTTATTTTTGAGTGTATTGTTTATATAAAGTCGCATCTAAATACATTTCAAATGCATGATTCCATACATAACCAAATACTAGGCAAGGCAATAACATATACCTACCATCGTGCAGAATTAACAGCCACAGACGGGAGTTAGATAATTTATATAATATTCTCCCTATCAATGTCCGCAGTTTACCTCTTAAGGAGTTTAGGCAAAAAGTGAAGCATTTTTTAATAGAAAACGCTTTTTATAGCTGCGAAGAGTATTTGAACTCGAACTTATTTGATAAACTGAACGATGAATTTTTTACCAACACATAGGATTTTAATTCGGTATTTATTACATTTTGGTTTTTTGCATTCTTTATTATTTTTGATAATAATTTTGTAAATATATATTATTTATTATTTAATTTTAATTAATTGAGCTATTAATTCGTTGTTTGTTTTTATTGTTTTTAATTGTTACTATTTTTATTTCTTTCAACTCTTTCAACTTTTTGAACTTTTTTTTAAATATATTTATTTATTAGATTATTTTCTTTATACATTGAACTTTTAATTCATCGTTTCTGTATACTTGTTTGAATTGTTTTTTGTTGCAACATTTTTTAAATTATATTTAGTTATTATTTTATTTATACATTTAACTTTCAATTTGTCGTTTGTCTTATTTCATGCTGTTTTGAATTATATTTATTAATCATTTTATTTATACATTTACCCTTTAATTAGTTGTTTTTTTTTTATTTTTGTTGTGAGTATTAGTGTAATTTTATACAAATATTATTTTTAATGGTTCTGTTTGTAAGATCAATTAGTTTTGTGTTGACAACTAATAATTACTTAATCAAGTATGTACATTTGTGTGTGTTTTTAATTTTTTCAATTTATTTAATTTTTAATTATTACTATTAGTATTACATGTAATGACTTGTGTAAAACACTTGTAAATAAAACACTTTTTACTTTGTTTAACCACTGAATTTTACATTTAATTGTGTGATTAGTTTCGACTATCTAGTAGTCATTCTCAAACTAAAGTGACTACTAGATAGTCGAAACTAGTCACACAATTAAATGTAAAATTCAGTGGTTAAACAAAGTAAAAAGTGTTTTATTTACAAGTGTATTTAAGATGTACCACAAAGTGAACGCCAACAACACCAAACAATTTATTAACACTTGTGTAAAACATTATGTTAATGCACCAATAAAGGATAGATAGATAGATAAATAGAATTATCAAAACAATCCATGGATTCAACACGAATGATACCATCAGTAGAGTAGATAAAAGATGTGGAAAAAAAGTTTATTATATCGAATAATTTGAGAAAATATTGTTTACTGTAAATAGTATTAATATTAAATGTTCTTATCATTTCTTAAATCCCTCAACTTTACATTATTGTAGGTAGATTCTTAACTATATTTATTTGTTTAGTTTGCCTATGTTTAAAGTTTTCGGGTTTTATTCGTTTTTTGAGTTATCGCCAGAAGGGAGGAATAATTGAATTTGCGTTCGCCCGGCGCAGCCACCATAAACGTCGCCGGCAATTTACAAACAAAATTCAACGTGATGCGCCGCCGACCATAAATCACCCCCAGATATATCTTTGTGTATGTATGTATGTATCCGTAAACTTTGCAAAGCACAAATAATGCAAATTGATTAATTGACGTTTTTGTTTTACACGAGCAAATAAAATAAATCGACCCGACTTGCTGATTTTACATTTCACTGTACTTCTGATTAGCAGTACAGTGAAATGTAAAATCAGCAAGTCAGGTCGATTTATTTTATTTCCTAGTATAAAAGAAAAACAATTAATCAACTTGCATTATTTGTGCCTGGGCAGGATTCGAATCCTTTTATAGGATTCAAAAGAGTTATTAGTTCAACTGGATTTCTTGATCCGGATTTGTTACATTTTTTTAAGAGGATTCGTACTCGAACCCAAATGTAGGTAATTCGAATCCTTATAAAAGGATTCGAATATTTATTAAAGAATTCGAATATTTATAAAAGAATTCTAAAAAAGGATTTAAATCGTCAAAATTAATTCGAATCAATTGTGACGATTAACATGAAAAAATGTCTTTTGTGTGTTTTTAAATTTCTCGTTAAATTATTGTTTTATACGCGTGGCGCATGAAGTAAAATTTCGAGTTTAGAAAAGCCCAGAAAATTTGTCTCGGGTCGCTGCGCGACCCGAGACAAATTTTCACGGGGCTTTTCTAAACTCGAAATTTAACTTCATGCTTAGTCTGGGAGTGGAAACGCTCGTTCGAAACTTTTAACTGAATGCTTTGATAAGAAGATTAAATGACTGAAAATCTTTTTAAAGATAATAATCTAGTTTTTAAAATTTTGTTTAATATTATTTTAAGTAAAACTGACATTGTAACCACAATCTGAAATGTTAAATTTTTCCGACATTTCCCTGATTCAAGATTTTTTCCCTGGTCTTTTAATATAAAAAATTTAAAATAAACAACATTTATAAATTTGAAATCAATAACGTTAGTTTTTCAATTTTTAATAATAAACAATTATTTATTTACATTTTTTTTTACGTTGATATCTGACAATTTTTAATTTATCAAAAAAAGCCCAGTTATATGTAAGTATTTTTCATTATGTTTAGGTACAATGATTTCTCTTTTTCTCTTCTTAATTTTGTGTATCTCTTTATAAAGTATCATTTTATTTATTTATTTTAGTTTTAACTTTGCACTGAAGAAGCTGACAACTGTTTAGCGAAATATTGGCTAATTAAAATAAAGTTCTGGCTAAAAAAATAGAACTATAATTTTTTATATGACTTCCTTCTGTGGGAAACCCCCATTTTGTTAAATTGTTTTCATTGTTTCTGCCAATATTTAAATTAATTTAATACATTTTTACGTGATTTGTAATTTGCCTGTTGATGTTGACAAATTTAATAATATCATATGGCTTTTTTGTTAGTGGTTTGGTCAATTTAAATATAATTCCATGACTTTTCTTTGACTCTCCCGATTTTAATGATTTTCAGTGAATTTTTTATTTACGTAATTTTCAGGCACTCCTCGATTTTATAGTAGAGTTGAAGTTTTGAACGAGTGTTTCCACTCCCAGGCTAAGCATGAAGTAAAATTTCGAGTTTAGAAAAGCCCTATGAAAATTTGTTGAGGGTCGCGCAGCGACCCGAGACAAATTTTCGGGATTTTCTAAACTCGAAATTTTACTTCATGCGCCATGCGTACAAAATACTGATTTGAAGTGGAGTTTAGAAGCACATAAATACATCTTTAATCAGAGTAACAGGGAGTCAGATATTTATTCTGTTATCAACGATGTTCAGTGTTAATAATAAATAATTAGGTTTTGAATATTTTTGCTAAAACAACTGGTAATGATATTTATATGGTAATGGTTGCAAAAAAAAAATAAAATCAAATGTATTCTTAAAGGATTTGTATTCGTGATTCGAAATAACAGGATTAAAATTTTTGATTCGAATCATATTTATCTCTTAGGAATCCTTTCTTCGAGTATTCGTGATTCGAATCATATTAGGTGATTCGGATTCGTGATTCGAATCCTGTTTACGAGGATTCGTCCCAGCTCTGCTGTTAATTGAAGAGGTTTAAAAATTAATATTAGTTTTTTTTTTAATTATCTAGTTTAAGCACCATCTTATTGCCCTCTTTTAAGGTTGTGATGAAAAAGAAAGAAAAAAATAATACTGTTTTTCTCCTGTCTATCCTCTCTAAGGGCGACAAGTTGACCCAAAAAATCAGCTAATACAAAAAATTTAAAAAAATGAATTTTCTTTTGGATGTAAGAAGTAAGCAAAATCAGCTAATACAAAAAATCAAAAAATATATTTCCTCTTGGATGTAAGAAGTAAGCAAAATCAGCTAATAAAAAAAATCAAAATATTGTATTTCCTATTGGATGTACTGTTGCGAGAGAAAAAAAACTAGTACAGCAAGGATCTTCAGACACGTCTAAAATATCTTTTTTTTTGTGTAAAATAAACTTGTTATGTACAGATTAACAACAATTTTTTTCTTGACCAACAAGAAGATGCTTTTGTTGACATGCACTTCATTAGCAATGTTTCTAATGCTAATACCGTCTCTAAACTGGTCGTTATTATCACTCTTTGCATTTCAGTCAGTTGAGGCAATTAAATTTCACTTGACATTTCCATAGAATTGTCAATTTGATTGACAATTTGAAAAATCAAAGTGAGTCCGGTTCACATAGCCAAATATTTTGCTGTACTAGTTTTTTCTCTCGCAATTGTAAATAGCAAGCAAAGTCAGCTAATTAAAATAATCAAAATAATGTATTTCCTCTTGGATATAAGATGCAAGCAAAATTAGCTGATAAAAAAATCAAAAATAATGTAGTTCCTCTAAGATGTAAATAGCAAGCAAAATCAGCTAATAAAAAAACTCTAAATAATGTGTTTTCTCGTGAATGTAAGAAGCAAGGTAAGAATGTTTTCAAAATTGTTAATTTTTTTAATTTTTATTGTTTATAAAAGATATTTTTTAATCAACTAAACCCTAATCATCCCTCTTCACTAACATCGCAAAATTCGATCGATTATCTCCCGTTGATTCAGTTTCCTTGTATCGCTTACACCGAAAGCGCAAAAAAAACGGGGCCCCCGCAAATCCGTACAAATAAGCTCCCCAGTTTCGGGATAATCCTCTTTTCTTACTCTCCGGGACGGAGGACGAAATCCCGGAACATTATACGGGCTGCGGGCCGATAAATAAAGAAGAAGAAAAAAAGACGAATCAACCGATTTATCAAAAACGCTCACCCCTTTTTTGTATTATGTCCCCCCCCACAGAAAAGGAGTGATTAATGTTACAAGAGATGTTAAAGTTTCTTTCACGCTAAGATGTATTTATGAAACTTAATTATTTTTAATTAAGACTGCAGGAAACAACAACATTCGTTGGTAAATTGAAGTTATAAAAATATGCTAATTTTTAAATAATTAAAAAAAAACACAATGGAACTAATAAATAAATTAGGAATAAATTAATTCCACATAACGCAGAATTCATTTTATTATAATCTTTATTGTGTGTTAAGAACAAATAATAGCTTTACACTTGTCAAGTACAATAATTCTTAATGAGTAAAGTAATTCTAATTCTAATTACAGTTTTTGAAAAAAATAAAAAAAAGTGTATCAGGTAATCGACATCAAGAGTCTGTTTACATCAGTTCCAATTAAAGAACAAAATAATTATTGAAAAAGAATTAAATAAGTCGAATGATACAGATTTAAAAAAAAGAACTTTAATCATTAATACAGTGCGATCGTTTAAATTATGTTTTTTAGAGTAGGCGGCATTTTTTTTGTTGAGTTGCCCAGACTGCTAATTACATAATGGAATAAATTTGAGGTTATGGTGAACTATGTGTTAGCAGTCAGTAGTGCCAATCTAATTTTAAATTCAAAGCCTACTCTAAATCACGTTTTAAACAATCGCACGGTAGATATTTGCATTAATCAATGTTACTTTGATTTAAATAATAGTTTCTATACACATGATCACATCATCAGATGTCTTACCCATGAGATCGCCTTTGTCTTCTTTATTATCTAGTATACAGGGTATCCCATTAGTCCGTTCTCAGCTCATACACATCATCACGTCATCAGATGTCTTACCCATGAGATCGCCTTTGTCCTCAAAAAAGTTTCTTTATAAAGTTGCTTGACTTTAAGAGCTTAATAATCTAAAATTTTTATCCCGAATACATGGTGTTCTATAAAGATAGTAGCGGACGCGACTTGCTTATTTTAAATAGACCACTCTGTATATTATTTGCTTTGAAATTATCCTAGAGTGTTTTCCACTCCTTGACTAAGAATGAAGTAAAATTTCAAGCCTGAAAATTGGGGGTTGGTCGCGTAGCGATTCGGAGACACCAATACAAATTAGGCTTTTCTAAACTAAAAATTATATAATGATTTATACCCTGGGTCTCCAAACTATCTTCTTCGCGGGCCACAATTACAATTCTACATAATAAAGTCGGCCAAGATGCGATTAATTTTATAGAATTATGAAAAATTTAAGGAACAATTGTTACAATATTTCAAAATATGACATTTACAAAAAAAATTACAAACAATCGCGGGCCGGATTCATACAAGTCGCGGGCCGGATTTGGCCCGCGGGCCGTAGTTTGGAGACCACTGATTTATACTAAAGTTAAAAATCATAAACACGTGCATTAAGTGTACATAAGTTAAATGAGCCGTTAGAAATATATAGAAAACTTATTGTCTTAGGTTGCTGTCTTATTAATTAAGACGCATTGTTTGCATTTTATACAAATTTTGGTAATTTATATATTATGTACAGGGTGAGTGAAACTCGATGTCTTATCTCTATTATAAGAAAAGAAAAAACGATATAAAAAATCTGAAAAGTGGTGGCCATAGTACGTCACCCCTAAAGGAGATTAGGCGCTCGTGAAAGTAATCCCTCAAAAGTTCCATTGAAGTTTTCGCTGTGTGTGCCGTAGCTCCGTCCTGCTGGAATCATACGTCCCAAAGTTCCATTTCTTCAAGTTTTGGGAGAAAAAATCATTTGTCTGTAGCAAACTGCATTCACAGGTACAGTGTGTTCTTCTTCCTCGAAAAAGTAAGGCAACATTATCCCAACTCTCGACAATGCACACTACACAGTAACACGTTCACAATGAAGTGGCTTCTCATGGTGTTCACGGGGATTGGCACCACTCCAATAACGCATGTTTTGTTTGTTTACGCAGCCGGAGAAAGGTGGAAATGGGCCTCATCTGAAAAACACGAGGGCGTCGTGAAGCAAGTTAAGGAGCGCTTCACATGCAGTTTGGCGAAAAAAAAATCTCGTTCACTAAGCTCTTGCACCACAGCATGTTTGCAGGGACAAACTTGAGTTCGTTGTGAAGAATTCGTCTCATACTGCGATCAGAAATCCCCAGAGCACCTGCCTGTTTGCTCGCCGAACGTCGGGGAGAGCGCAAAAACAACAGCCTCACCCTCTCGACATTTTTGGTGTTTGGGAAGTCTGTTGACCTCCAGGCCCTTTTTTGCCACACTGCCACTTTTTCTGAATGCGATCACCCACGAAACGATTGATTGCCGGCCAGGAACGGGACCCGTGGGGTTCGGAAGGCACGTTGGGTGGCAACCACCGAACGGCCATTGGAAAAGTAGGCCTCGACGGCGAACGCACGCTCCTCCTTTGTCCAACGTTTGAGCGAATATGCAATTTTGGCTTAAAATGGACCTTACTGAATCCCATTTAGGAACCTTTTTTCAGATTTTTTGTATCGTTTTTCCTTTTCTTATAATACAGCTGAGACATCGAGTTTCGCTCACCTTGTACAAAGAAATTGTCAAATTTTATACAAGGTGTCCATTTTATGAGATATAACATTTAAAAATTTAATTCAACAGATGACACATGATTGCGTATCTTAAAAATGAAACACCCTGTATAACTGTGATATTTTTTGTTGTTTATCAGTTGTTGCTTTGGGTACAATTTAAATTTTAGCTTGCTAGCTCTTTAGTTCACAAAGTTATGACAAAAAAATGTTCACAATTTTAACATTCCTCGCTATATTGGGAAAACAAATGAAACTAGTTGAAATTTGTTAGCCTAACTGTATTTTGTATTAAATCTAAACACTAATGCTAAATTTAACCGTTTTTGTATCTCTTGATCTTTGGGAGGTCATAATGATGAGCACGATAAAACAAACTTAGCTCACTGCTCTTTTACAAAAAAAAATAGTGATGTATCCATTATAGCACATTCCCCATCACCTAAACAATTGATAATTGACATAATAAACTAATTTTACTTGTAAATTGTTTAAAGATCATTTCACATTAAATCAGTTTTTATACGCGTGGCGCATGAAGTAAAATTTCGAGTTTAGAAAAGCCTAATTTGGCTCGGTCGCTCCGCTTCGCTACGCGCCCGAGCCAAATTTTCAGGCTTTTCTAAACTCGAAATTTTACTTCATGCTTAGTCTGGGAGTGGAAAACATTTGTTTGTTTCATCAATGAAACAATTGAAAATTGACGTAATAAATTAATTGTCGTTTTATTGACGAAGAATGTTCTAGCCATTTGGTAACTGAAAGTTAAAAAGAATTCAAAAGATAATTGGTAAATTATAGTTAATTTAATGATGAATGCCATAATCTTGAAATTACCGTCAGAATGTTATAATAGTTTCTTCAAACGATTTAAAAATTCTGCATACAGGTAATAAGGGATTAACGCTTAACTACCGGGAGGGTTTAGAAATTTCAAAAGCCATAAAGGCAAGTAAAAATGTGATCAACGACAACGAAGACCTTTGGAATTCCCCGATATTTAATGCCCTTATTACCTAATAAAACCTAAAACTCGAAACTGTATATATTCCCAAACAAATCCATTTGTACATCATTCTTAATAATGGCATTAAGCCGAAACTAGTAGAAAATAAAATACATATAAGTGAAACAAAACCAAGTGAATCAATTTACAAACCATTATATGTTATTTAAATAATTAACACTGATTACTTTTTTGTTTTCACTTTTTTTATTTTAAATTGTGACCAGTTTCGACTTGTCAGCAAGTCATTGTCAAACTAAAGCACTTTAAGTAATTTTGTATTGTGGAGGCTTCTACTTTGTTATACATGTTAATTTATTAATAAAAAACGGTTTAACTTTGTTTGTATAACACAATTTATTTTTATGTAACTGCAGTTTCGGCAAATTTAGCTTGCCATTATCAAACATATAGTGACTAAAACTACTTACAAAACAGGTATATATACAAAATGGTTAGAGAAAAACACATACAAATTACAAATTACAAAACGGCTGTAAAAATGGGGGTGTACATTAGGTCGACCTGGTCGTTAATGAGAGGGATTCCCGGATTAGCGCGGGCTTTGTGTATTTCTAATGCTTCTAGGAGATTCATCTTCTTATTGAAATACTATCAAAATGCCATAATGGTGAAAATACAGTCGACAATGATGAAATAGTATCAGAATGTTATTATAGCGAAATTACCGTCAAAATTTTACAATAGTCATATAATAGTATAATACTATCAAATTGTCATAATAGTGAAATTATCGTCAAAATGTTACAGTAGTCATTTATTGATAAAATACCATGAAAATGCCATAATAGTGAAAATACAGTCAACAATGATGAAATAGTATCAAAATGTTATTATACCGAAATTACCGTCAAAATGTTACAATAGTCATTTATTGATGAAATACCATCAAATTGTCATAATAGTAAAATTACCGTCAGAATGTTACAATAGTCATTTAATGATGAAATACTATGACTATATTGACTATTATAACTAAATTACCTGTCACTTGACAACTTTTATTATTTTCGTTGTGTAATAAAAAAAGCCATCCTTTTTTTCTCAATCAAATTTTATGGGGTCCCAAAACTAAACGATCGTAATTTTGACAGTTTTTATTAGATCTTCCTAAAATTTTATGTGGATCTTAATAAAACATTGCTCTTTTAAAATATGTAAAGATTTAAATATGCTCCATTTATAGTATTAGAGTTATTTTCATCTGATTGTCAAAAGTGCATTTTTTTTTTAAATAAAATTTTATGGATTGTAAAATTTAAAAACATCATAACTTCAACATTTTAAGTGAGATCTTTATAGTATTTTAAATGGGTGTTAGAAAACATTGCTTTATCAGAATATGTTAAATTATCAAAATACTCCGTTTATAGTTTCTGACTTATTTACAAAAAAACGACATTCTATTGATTGTATCCTAGTTTTAATGCAATTCTAGTTTCAGACATTGATAACTTTTGAAATATACAAGATTACGTTTTGAAATTTTGTGTGCAAATCAACTAAATATTGCTCTTTTAGAATATGTCGAAATATCAAAACTCCATTTAGATAGAGTTTAATTTATTTACAAAAGAGCGTCGCTACAACAACAACAGAAAGGGTATTCACATTAAATGCTCATTTTTTGATTATATACAACTTATCTTAACAAGATGACAGACAGAAGGACAGAAGGACATAAAGACAGAAAGACAGAAGGACAGAAGGACAGAAGGACAGAAGGACAGAAGGACAGAAGGACAAAAGGACAGAAGGTCAGAAGGACAGAAAGACAGATGGACAGAAGGACAGAAGGAAAGAAGGACAGAAGGACAGAAGGACAGAAGGACAGAAGGACAGAAGGACAGAAGGACAGAAGGACAGAAGGACAGAAGGACAGAAGGACGAACAGACGGATAGAAGGACAGAAGGATTGAAAGACAGAGTAGAATTACAGACAGAAATTCTTTAAAAATGGTCTTAATCAACTTGGGCGACCTCAAAATAGATACATCCATAAAAAAATTACATTTGAAAATTTTTGCGATAATAATACTTTCCCTTTGTTTTGCATATGGGGGAAAGTAAAAAAAAATAACGACAATGAGAACAAAACGAATTTTACAAATATATATCTTACATGGTTTTTCTATAATTATGAGCTAAAGTCGGAATAATTTCAGTAATTTAATACAAATTTACACACTTCTGAAAAAGTTGATCCATAGAATAATGTTACATTTTTTTAATTATTCAATAATTAATTACAAATCTAATTATTTTTCTTAGTTTTATTAATAAAAATTTAGTTATTTGTTTTATGATAAATATTGAATTTTCAATTTTTTTATCGTTCTAATAATTTTCAATTGCTTCCCCTCGAAACACCAAATTCCTTGTTGAATAATTGGTATTGTCAAGAATTTATTTAGAACAGCCTGAAAATGTTGATATATTCTCTCGATTTACTCAAATCAATGAAAATATCAAACATTTTATGGAAGGTTACAAGTAATAGTAGAACTTTGATTTAAAACGCGTGGTTTGCTTCACTGATTTATTTTTATGTTAACTCCAACTAGTTTCGACCAACCAAATGTTTTAAATCAAAGATCTACTATTAATTAAATATGTTTCACCACGGGTTAAGTGAAAAATTAATTAAACATATAGGTTACAGGTAGTTCAATGATATTATTAATTATTTGGAATAAAAAACACAAAAAATCGGTGTAAGTTACCAAGCGTTTTCAGTAAATTATTTTACCTAATTCTATTTTCTTGTGATTCTTATAAACCCATTAAAAAACTAAATAATCTAGATAAAGATTAATTCGCTTTTAAATCAACTATACCAGTAATTCTAGATTATTTAAACAAATCTTTAACTTGTTTCTTATTGATGACATGGTAAAACATAACTACATAAATATGTTATTTAAATAATTAACACTGATTACTATTTTGTTTTCACTTTTTTTATTTTAAATTGTGACCAGTTTCGACTTGTCAGCAAGTCATTGTCAAACTAAAGCACTTTAACTAATTTTGTATTGTGGAGGCTTCTACTTCGTTATACATGTTAATTTATTAATAAATAAACGGTTTAACTTTGTTTGTATAACACAATTTATTTTTATGTGACTGCAGTTTCGGCAAATTTAGCTTGCCATTATCAAACATATAGTGACTAAAACTACTTACAAAACAGGTATATATACAAAATGGTTAGAGAAAAACACAAACAAATTACAAATTACAAAACGGCTGTAAAAATGGGGGTGTACACTAGGTCGACCTGGTCGTTAATGAGAGGGATTCCGGATTAGCGCGGGCTTTGTGTATTTCTAATGCTTCTAGGAGATTCATCTTCCGACCCTTTTCGGCATAGTGAATAATGGAAAGTACATCTTTTCCAAAAGTATGGTTTTCATTTAACAGATGTTTTGCAAAAGACGACTTATCACACTGTCTTAACCGAAAAGACCGGAAATGTTTCTTGAGCCTAATATTAAAATTACGACCAGATTGACCGATGTAAACTCCTTGACAATCTGTACAAGTTAATTTATAAATTCCTGATCTATTGTTTACATCTATTTTGGTTTTGTTATTAAATATATAATTGTTAATTTTGCAAAAAGGTTTGAACGCTACTTCTATGTTATGCTTTTTTAAAATATTTTTAAAATATTCCAATCACTTAATTTGGCAATGTTAGTTTCCAAATTAAAAATATTTTTAAATAGCATAACATAGAAGTAGCGTTCAAACCAGTTGGTTTCTTTTTTTACAGCCGTTTTGTAATTTGTAATTTGTTTGTGTTTTTCTCTAACCATTTTGTATATATACCTGTTTTGTAAGTAGTTTTAGTCACTATATGTTTGATAATGGCAAGCTAAATTTGCCGAAACTGCAGTTACACAAAAATAAATTGTGTTATACAAAGTTAAACCGTTTTTTATTAACACTTTTAACTAGCATTGGCATCTTATAGTTTAGGTACTAGTTTGAAAATTACTCGCTGACGAGTAGAAAATGGTCACAATTTAATATAAAAAAGTGAATACAAAAAAGTAATCTGTGTTAATTATTTAAATATTTTTTAATTTGGTTGGCGTTCGCTTTATAGTACATCTTCATAACAATTTAATTAAAACACTTAACTTTGTTTTACCACTTTTATTTTACTTTTCAGTGACCATAGTTTCGACTACAAGCTAGTCATTATCAAAGTAAGTTTAACTTAGTTTGATAATAACTAGCTTGTAGTCGTAACTATAGTCACTAAAAAGTAAAATAAAAGTGGCAAAACAAAGTTACGTTTTTTAATTAAATTATTTAAATATTTATAATGTTTCACAAAGTAACAACCTCTACCACAAAATACATAATATGTATTTTTAATAAACATCAAAATAAATTCCCTTTATTTGTTTTACTAATTTAATTATTTATTTCTACTTTTAGCCCTTTGCAGGGAATGTTTTTAATTTATTTGAATATATTATCCATTTGAAGCCAGCAAAAAATAACAGAATCAATATCAATTTAATAACGCACTTCAATGATATTCAGAATTATGTTTTCTCTCTTTGACGACGAAGAAGAAAAAATAGCTCACTTGAAATCTCGAGTGTTCTCTTCTCAAAAAAATCTCATTAGCATTTATAAATGTTCAAGAGTGTCGCGATCACGCTATGAAAACGAAAACAGACGCAGTCACGGACAAAAGAGACAAACAAAAGCGGCACAGGGAAATTATCGGGGTGACTGCTTTAATCTTATCGACCCACTTCCCTATTTTTTTTTGTTTTGTTTTGTGGAAACATCCCCCTTTCCGGGGGTTTGCTTAATTGTGCGGGTCGGCCTTTCATAAACACGCAACGTATTCATGTCGTTTTCAGTTTTCACCTGATATTAAAATATAATCTGTTGAGATAAAAATAATAGGCGGGTTTAATTTAAAATGATTGTCTAATATAATGTTCAAAACATATCCTAAGAGGAGGTCGGCCGTTGTTTAAACGTAGAAAATTTGGTTGATTGTTATCTCAACTACGTTCTTATTTATGGGTGAAATTATTGTAAACAACAAAAAAAGATATAACTTTAAGGATAGCACAAACTTTTTACTTGAATTATTTAAATGTTTTCTACATCTACAGTTATTTCACAAAAAAATAAACAAGGACTGAAATTGCCAATACTTGAATATTTTAAAAGAGAAGAAAATAATCGCGATTTTAATATTTAATTTTTTTTTTATTTTTTATTAACAAAGGATTATTAAAACTAGTCTAACTATTTTTTATAAAAATATATCAAACATTAGTAAGCTACCTTGTTTTCGTCTTAAAAGTATCAAACTATATATTAAACATTTTTACGTAGCATCGAGTTAAGGTAGACATAACTCAAAAAAACATTTTACTCGTGATGGCAAGGGGGGCGAGGAATATACCGATTAAACTTCTTGGAAAAAATGTCAGTTAAACAAATATGTGAAAGCAATGCAATTGGGAAGTAATAAATTTAGTTGTTCATTATTACTTCCCAATTGCATTGCTGTAAGATATTGAACATTTCTTACGTAATTCCATGATAGGTCTTACCGTTCTGTGTATATCGATCAAGCTTGGCATTTCTAATTGATAGTTAAAATTGTGCTAGTTTAATTGCACATAAAAGATATGCGCTTAAAAAGTTACATTTATTTTTTGAAATAAAAAAAACTCTTAAATAATAAAAATATAAATAACCACAAATGAAAAAAAAGTATAAGTTTGCCATTCGTAAAGCCCGGAGAAATGCAGCTGAGCAGTATATTAGGACATCATCAAACTATTCGAAGGCAATGTGGGATGCCGTAAGATTCAAGTGTCCAAACCTAAACACCAGATCAAACGATATTCCCATAACTGCAAATAACTACTACAATTACTTCTCAACTATTGCTGATTCTACTATTCACTTCATTCCAAACCACAACCAAGATCCCACTTACAAAATAGTCACAATTCCAGGAAAGACATCTTTATATTAAATATGAATATTTCACTTTTAAACAAGTCTCTACTGTTTGAGACACAATCTACAAAATGAATATCAAATCTGTTACTGTTATACACATACCGGGTGATCGATAAAAAAATACCCAACGCCATAACTCTTGTATTTATTGATTTTATTGTACTAAAAACCAAAATCAATGGCTATCTAAATATTGAAAAATCACATCAATATTAATTTATTTCAGTAATAACTTAATTTCCAAATAATAGCCAATCTAAGATATTTAAATCTCTGGTAATCATTTTATAATTTTATTACATTAGACATTATTTATCTGAATTCAATAATGCCCAATTTCTTCTTTATGCTCAAAATTTTTGTCGATTTTTTTTAAATCTTTTATTTAAAAATATATTTTTCAAAAATAATAATTATTTTGCCTTGTTAAAAAGTAAAAAAAAAAATATTTATTGTAAGGTTATGCTATGAATAATAACGACATAACAAATAAGTACCTACGTTACCACTTAATTTGGAATAAAAGTAGAGGAAGAATGTAAATATTTTGTTATTTCAGTATTTCGATTATTACTCATTTTTAAAGTGTATTTCTAACTTTACAATATTTCAGTGTTTAATACGCGTCGCGCATGAAGTAAAATTTCGAGTTTATAAAAGCCTGAAAATTTGGTTTGGTCGCGTAGCGCTACGCGCTACGCGACCAATCCAAATTTTAAGGCTTTTCTAAACTCGAAATTTTACTTTATGCTTAATCTGGGAGTGGAAGCCCTCGTTCAAACTATAAATAGAAATATTTTATAAAATCGACGAATATAATATAATAAATCATTCATTGAAATCACAAAAAAGTGCAGAATTTTGGCTAATATTAACTTTTAGAGTTAACTCTATAATTTTTTCTGCCGTTAATGGGTTAATATTTTATTAAAAAAAAGTAATTATTAAATATTAATGTTGCATTTAAAATAATCAACTGTAAATGTATAATAAATTAGTTAACGGAATAAACGGATTAAGTTTTAACCAATAAATCAATTTAAGCAGTATTGAAAGGCCAATTTTGTTTCAAGATAGTGTGCCTTTTATTGTAAAAAAAATCATGTGAACAGGATTTATTATAATGTATTTCTGGAATAAATATTAAATTAGAATCAATAAATCGGACATAATTGGATTCAGAAAAACAATTTCAAATATGATAAAATAAGAAACGTATATACAGCGATTTAAACATTTACATTTGACTATTATTTGGCAATGAAGTTAATTTTGAAAATATACAGGGTGCTCCATATAGAGGTCTCTTTATAAAAATTCAAAAAAATTAACAAAAATCATTGTTTTTAGTATATTATTGGTTTACTCAAAAGTGCAAACATGCCCATTATTTATGGAAAACGATTTCTGTCATGTGGCTGCCTCGGCGATGTTCGCAGCAGCGCATCCTGTCAACCCAATTTTCCAAGACCTTGATGACGGTTTCTGGCTCTATGTCACGAATGGCTTGCTCGATATTCGCCTTAAGGGCCTAAATATTTAATGGATTGTTCGCATAGCATCGGTCTTTCACGGCACCAGACAAAAAAGTCTAACGGCGACAAATCGCAGCTCCGAGGTAGCCAACTGACATCGCCGAGACGGCTGAAAACACGAATACTGAACTCGCGTCGTCAACTTGTTCATTCAGCAATATTTCAGCTGCAACATAACCACGGGCGTTATTTTGTTACATATTTTAATATTCGGAACAACGGTCCCAATTCACCTCATTCTATTTTTCAGTACACAATATTGCTTCATTCTCTTTTATTTTCCAAATGAGTAAAGTTCGCGCCATACATTGATATTATTTAAGTTAGATAGGTTGCCTAGTGGAATCTCGTCAAATAGCGCCCTCGAACATCAGACAGCTCAACTCAGCTCAAAACTCCTCTTGGCCATCCAAGGGTAGGGCGAGTGAAACGTACGTGTGAAGCACAAAAGAATCGGGCATGACGTCAGGGGTTATAAAACCGCCGAATGCAAGGGATAGGAACATCCCCTACGTGGTTCGCATATGTAGAATACATACCCGAACGTCACAACCTTCATCGGATAACTGAGAAGAAGACGATTCGAACGACACCAAACACGATATGGTTAGTTCGAACCAGAAGGATATAAACCGCGAGCTGTCATGATATTTAATTGCTACTAATTTGCTTTTAGACGAGGTTCCACATAGCAACAAATATGTATAAACAATTACTATGCTCCCCGTTATGCTTGGACGAAGTTTATTATTATACATTTTCAAAGTCCAGGCATAACACCCCTATTGTTTATATGTTTTTTGGAGTTGGTAGGCGTAATTGTTTATGCATATTGTTGCTAGGTATACCAAACGATGCGCTGTATCATTCCACATCGTTGGTATTACTATTAGGCAAATTCGGTCAACCCCTTCGGCTTAATTAAATTAAACGTCTATTAAACCCCGTTCTTAGCTCGAATCAAAATATATCATATATGCCCGGACGCAGAATCATATCGCGCATATAATGACATATTTTGTATTTCAAAATATTAATATTTAATATTTATTTTGACCATTTTTATTTCGGCCAACGAAAGTTGGTGGTCGCCAGAGGGGTAAGAAAGGAAGATGGTTGACCAATAACCAAATAAATACCGCCGGCCTCAAGGGCTAAAATCACTTCAAAAAAGTCTGTTGACGGGAACATCACTTCGAAAAAGTCTTCGAACCGTAAGTTATTTTTTTTAATTGAATTTCTTGTTTTTTTTTGCTTGATCATTTTTCTATCTTCATTTGTAAATTTATATTCGTTGTTTAATTTGTTTCGTGTTAATACATTTTGTTACTCTTTGACTAAAGTTTTCATTTACTTTTAAAGTTTAATTTCAAACCTTTCATTTACCTTTTAACTTAGAATCAGTGAAGTGATTACCCTGGTAAGCTTAATTTTATTATTCAGTGACTAAATAGCTAGCCGGAAGTTGCGATGTGGGTCTTCGTTTAACACCTCAATTGTTTAACGAAGATTTTATTTAAATTCCAACTGCGAAGCACCCCACCCCGTAACAGAACTTGACGCTCAAAAGATAGAATAGAATAGAATACTTTATTGATGTTTAGGATCACAGATCATACACACGTCAGTACAAAACACAAACCAATTTAAAATATTAAAAAAATAAATTAGAGGCTTACAATTTTAATAAGAGAAACTCATCCCAGTCATAAAAGGCACCGTCCAATGGAATTGATTTTATTTTTCTTTTAAAAGGTTTCAGTGGTATGGCGCGTAGTTTTAATGGCAGAGTGTTATAGAATTTGATTCCGCGGTAATTAACGCTCATTTGGTATCTAGTTAACCTTAACTGTGGCTGGCATATGTTTTGCTTGATTCTAGTGTCATGATCATGATTTAAAATATGACTGGTATATTTGTCGATATTTTTTCTCATGTAAATGAGGTATTCAAATATATAAATACAGGGAACTGTTAATATGCTCATTTCCTTAAATATATGCCTACAGTCCTCACGATACCCCAAGCCTGCAATGACCCGAATCACACGACGTTGTAAGGTAAATAGTCTGTGTCGAGCAGTGGAGTGTCCCCACACTAAAATGCCGTATCTCAGATGTGATTCGCATAAAGAGCTGTTCGTACAACATACTGAGAAGCTCTTTCGCGCAGATTTCTAATTAGGTAGCTACTACAATTCCTAAAAATGTTGTAGATTTCGTTAAATCCTCAAGGCCGTGATTGTTCAATGTAAATAACATCGATATTGTTTTGTCATCATTAAGGGAAAGTAGATAGATTGCGGCATGGGTTGTGTGGCATAGCGCGCCATCCTGCTGAAACCAAAGATCGTCCAAGTTCATATCTTTAATTTCCGGCCACAAAAAATTGTTTATCATGCCTTTGTAGGGGAAACGAATGAAGTACCTCGGTCTGCACCACGCAAGTGAACTGGCGGAGCTCTCACCTATAAAGGTGGGAGATGTGATCGGATTCATTAGGTGCTCAAATTGGGTTGTATAGGGGAAGGATCTCTCATGATATCACAACGGGCCCTATGGGCCTAAGTGAACAGCCTCGGCTGTTGCCATATAAACCTAACCTAACCTATGCCTTTGTAGTGCTCACCGTTGAATGAAATGGCACTTTCAGCAGCATTTTTAAAGAAAAATGGGCCAATGATGCCACTGCTCCAAAATCTGCACCAAACTGTCAATCTCTGATGCATTGGCTTCACGACGATCACGTGCGGGTTTTCCGATCCCCAGATGCGGCAGTTGAAAATGCGCCTCGTCAGAAAAGTCATCTTTTCTGACGAGGCGAAATCGAGCAAAATCGATCTCCATTTCGAGCTGCTCTAAGGCTCAAACTGAGGAGTGATAACGAAGCGAATGGTCGTGTGCCTTCAATTGCTGAGTCAATTGGACCTTGTAAGCGAATAATGCGAGGTCTTTGTGCCTCATTTCGGCCAAAACTTCTTTTCAATAATCGCACTGTTTCGGCTACACAGCATTGACTTTGGATTTAAATAGGTTTGCATTATTTCCCAAGCGTAAAGCAATTCATTACGTTCCGAGGAGATATAATACTGACTTTCTGTCAAGATTTCAACCGGCAAAGAGCTGTCACTGTCAAAATAACATATGATTCAAAAAGAAACCACAAGATCATACACACGTCAGTACACGTCACACGTCAGTATACCACCCTTTATATAATTACTGCCAATTTATGGTATTGAAACGACCATTGACTTTGTTCTTTAGTTCAATCAAATCGGTTAACAAATAGCAATTTTATTATGCACATAAATGTATACAATTTTTCACATAATATTCAAAACTATATATATATATATTTAATTTTTTTAATATTTCCACACTTTTGATCTACTTATGTACCTGACAAGTGTAAACTTATGTGATAACACGAATAAAACTACTTCCTTACTTACTACCAGAGTGATGGCGTTGGGCGTTTTTAATCGAACACCCGGTGTACAGGGATTTATTATATTAAGTATACATACCCTGATGTGTACTCTGTAAATTTTCGGGCACTCCTTGTTTTTGAAAAACGTTCAGTTTGAAGCTTCTAACGAATAATTCCACTCCTTGGTTAAGCATTAAATAAAATTCCGAGCTGAGAAAAGCCTAAAAATTTTAGTTGCTCCTCGAAATTTTGTTCATGCGCATGCATGAAAAACACTGAAATATTGCGAAGTTTAAAATATACCGCAAACGCAGTATGTTTAAACCCCACTTTAAACATATGCTATGTTAAATATATGTTATGTTTAAAACCCTTTGTTTTAAAAAAGCGTTTTAAACATGTATAATAACAGCCATCGTGTTTTAAATGGTTTTGTTTGAAACAATTTATTTGTTTACGTTTCCAAATTTTTGTTAAATTATTGAAGATATTTCGAATAACATTACTAAAAATAACATTTTATCATAATAAAATATCACAATTATGTGTGCATAGATGTGACTTAAAATGTGTTTAATGCTAGTTAATCTCTACTAGACGCATACAAACACGATACTAACATTAATATTAATAGAGCAAAATCTACATCTTATTAGTTAGTTTTGAAATAATTATAAAATAAACGTGGCAACATTACATTTTCATGTGTTCTAACTTCATTGTTATCTAGTCATTTACTGGTATGTTTTTTTTTTATGTTTGTGAAAATGTATTTATTCTAGTAAAGAATTATATTAAAATTTACTTCTAACGAGTGTCTCCACTCCCAGACTAAGCATGAAGTAAAATTTCGAGTTTAGAAAAGCCCCGCGTAGAAAATTTGTCGAGGGTCGCGCAGCGACCCGAGACAAATTTTTACGGGGCTTTTCTAAACTCGAAATTTTACTTCATGTGCCACCCGTATAAAACACTGATTTTAAGTAAAGTTCAAAATATACTAAAGTTTATACATTTATGATTAATTGCAGTATTAAAAAATTCTAAATAACCCTATTTTGTTAAAGCAATTCAGGTTATGTATAAGACTTAAACTAGGGTTATTAAATTATCAGTTTTAAACTAACAATAGTAATCTACTAAAACGTTTTATTAATCCGAAAATGTTAGTATTATCCTTAGAACTGTGTTAACTGTATGCTGTATGCTAACGTCTGTTAATAAGGCTGGTTATGTTTTAAACACGTTTTAAACATGTTTTAAATACGTTTTAAACATGTTTTAAATATGTTTTGAACACGTTTTTAATTGTTTGTTTGTTTCAGTGAAAAAAATACGTTTTGTTAAAAAAAAACTGTTTGTTTTAATTAAAATGAAAAAAAAAACGTTTTTTTTAACAATCCCGGATAAGGGCCAGCTGCACGAAACACATTGAACTGATTTAACTCTGAACTTAAGTTCAAAGTAACGTTAGAACAATAGGAACTGTCATCTTGAACTTGAGTTCAGCTTGAACCTGAGTTCAACATTTCTGGTGCAACTAGGCCTTAAAGTAGTATAAATTGAACTTCACATTAAACTAGTGTTTTATGCGCGTGGCTCATTAAGTAAATTTTCCAGTTAAAAAAGCCTAAAAATGTTCAGGCATTTATAAATTAGACATTTTAATTCATGCTTAATCAAAGAGAGAAAATTCACATTATTTAAAGTCAGTATTAGAAATATGTTAGTAGTGCAGTTTAATTTAACGTTCTTATACATTGTTTAATTAGTTTTATTGAAACAGGAATTTAATTTCATAAAAGGAGAAAGTCATTTGACAAATAATATATGTCAACATAAAACTAACGTGTGGGATTTTCATTCGATTCGACAAAAAGGAAATTTTATTTGATACATGGTAAAAATAAAACCAAAATTGTAAAACTTAATCAAACACTCAGGATATATCAAAATGTTCACGTTTTCTGTCTTTAAACCGAATACAGTATTTATTTATTTATTTTGTGTAAATACAATGAGTTAAAACATTAAGTAAAATTAATCTACACACACTAATTATTCAGTCTATGTCGTTATAATTATCTTTAGTTTTGTATGAATCTGCGTGAGCCGGATTTTTATCTTTCGCGAATTTTTCTAAACACGAAACCACTCCGACGTTCCGGGCAATTGTCCGCACGCGAAGCCCGGATTTGGTTTTAATTTCGGTAGTCCACGGAAATGGAAAAGTCACGTGAGAGCAATTTGTGAATTCCAATAAATGAAATAGAAATAATCCCCGAAAGTTTAAGAGGCATTACTGACATATTTATTTCACTTTACAAGATTACTATTTTGTGTTTTAATTTAAAGAAAAAAATGCTTCCAAATTAGAACCACGTTTATTACATTGTCTAATTCTAATTGACTTGATAGAATACTTTTAGCAATAAAAACACTTTAAACTTTGTTTGTATAACACTTATTTATCTTTCGTGACTGTAGTTTTGGCAACTTTAGCTTGCCATTATCAAACGTGTAGTAAATAAAATACTTTCAGGTTTATTTGTTTAATTCAAGTTATGCCCGGCAATATATACGATTAATAAATCATTAGATAACTATTTGTAGAGTAAATTTATTTATGTAGTAAACTAATAGGCAAATAAAATTGCATATTATAAAGCAAACCTACCAAATAAATAGCAATTCTAGAAATACATTATTTAACACAATAAAACACTTTTAACTTTGTTTGTATAACACAATTTATTTTTATGTGACTGCAGTTTCGGCAAATTCAGCTTGCCATTATCAAACATGAAGTGTCTAAAACTGAAAACAATACGGGTATATATACAAAAGGCTTTAAAAATGGGGGTATACAGTATTGTTTCCAGTTTTAGACACTTCATGTTTGATAATGGCAAGCTGAATTTGCCGAAACTGCAGTCACATAAAAATAAATTGCGTTATACAAACAAAGTTAAAAGTGTTTTATTGTGTTAAATTAACATGTATAACGAAGTAGAAGCCTCCACAATTCAAAATAAATAAATAATTTATTTAGTAGATTACCGACCGCAATTATATATTTTCATTGTGGCGATAGATGGAACCACCAACTTTTAAAATTGAATTGTCGATCTTTAAAATTAAATTATTAATCAAAGTGGAAATTTAGTATTATTTCTTATAATTGTGGAGAAAAACCGTGAAATGGCTAGGAATTACACAGAACAAAAAAGGAAAGCTTATTAGATATTATAAAAGACTCAAACGAGTGCTTTCCACTCCCAGGCTAAGCATGAAGTAAAATTTCGAGTTTAGAAAAGCCTGAAAATTTGGTTTGGTCGCGTAGCGCGAAGCGCGGAGCGATCAAACCAAATTTTCAGGCTTTTCTAAACTCGAAATTTTATTTCATGCGCCACGCGTATAAGACACTGATTGCAAGTGAAGTTCACTTGTTCACAATATTTCAGTGTCGTCAGTGTTTAATACGCGTGGCGCATGAAATAAAATTTCGAGTTTAGAAAAGCCTGAAAATTTGGTTTGGTCGCTCCGCGCTTCGCGCTACGCGACCAAACCAAATTTTCAGGCTTTTCTAAACTCGAAATTTTATTTCATGCTTAGTCTGGGAGTGGAAATACTCGTTCGAAATTTCAAATTGAACATATTTAAAAAATCGACGAACGTCTGAATATTTGCAGCGTATATAAAGCAATAAACTCTTCGAATTGTACAACGCATGCATCGAAATATGTACACTTAAAAAAAATCTTCCCTTAACAGTTAATATGTTCATGCTATTCTAAACTCGAAATTTTAATTCATGCTTAATCTAGAAGTGGAAATCACTCGTTTAAAGCTTCAAATGGAACTAATTTAAAAGAAGCGTATGCATATGTATAAAAATCCCTGGTTATGTCAACGGGTTGCTTCTGACTTGGAAAACTGTAGGTCTTCGACGCTTTAGATTTTCTTGTGGTTCAAATTAATCACTGTCAGGAGAGATACTATAAGTGAACTTAAATCTGATACCAATGATATGGTAGACATGATAACCGTAATGAAATTAATAAATACAAGTAGTAGAATCTAAAGTAATTATAATAATATAATGCACTTTTGACTTTTAACTGTCAAATTATTTAGAGAATAAAATAAAATACCAAGTAAGAAAAATAAACAAATAATTTACTGAAGAGATTTATTAGCCAAATAAAGTTATTTTGTGTTTATAATACCGAAATCTTTGAAATAAATTAATTTATTCGTAAAGTAAATTATATTTAGGTAATAAAACGTTTTATAATACCGGGCATTAGTATAATATTTAAAAGTGAAATAAATATGTATCTTAGTTTTTGTAATCGAATTTATAATGTAAATTTTTTATAAAAAATGTTGTATCCGTTAATAAATAATAACAACAATAATAATAATAAAGTTGCTGACTCATTTTTATTGAAAGTAGTTGTAATTTGAAAGCATTTAAAAAAATATATAAAATTGTTTTGTTTACGCGGTGAGCGCGATTTGCTTGCATTATTTATTAATACTAAAATCTTAGAAATAAATCTCTCTATTCCCCAAAAAATGTGCTTGGAAGATCAGAACAAAAATGAATGAAAATAATATTACTATTGAACAAATTGAATTTATTTAACGGTGATGAAAAATACAAATATAATAAAAGATAAAGTAAAAAACACGGAAAGAATGATACAAAACAGCTAAAGGTTAATAAATAAGAGAAACAACACAAGTTTCACGGAGGTAGAAATTTGACAACTTACTTATGTGCTGATTTTTGAGAAACTGTTTTTTTTAAATTTGTTTCCAGAGTACCTGGATGTAAATAAGCAAAAGTAATAAAGAGGCAAAACTAACATGAAAACACAAATAAACAATGAAATAAATATATTACATAAAACTATGAAAATGTTTTTCGTGAAAATGCAAACAATGTCTTAAGTAATAAGACAACTTAAGATAAATAATAATAATAATAATATTTATTACCCAACAGGACATCCCAATTACAGAGTAATATTACAAAAGTAAAAATTCTTTAAATAATATATATAAACAAAACAAAATAAAATTACAAAAACAAAGATAAAGATCACGTGATTTTATTTAAACAAAATATAATAAATATTTAGAAATTATAATAATAAAATAATGGCAAAATAACTAAGAAATAACAATAGTTAGTCTATGCAGCCGTTTGTTGTTATTAATATCAAGTACCAGAAATTATGTTCTTGAATTCACGTAAGTCCAAGTGAAAAATATCACAATGAGTGGCAAATATGTTGTGATACACACAAATGCGACGCACTGGGGTCAGTTCCAAGACATTAGTTTGAGCTTTTTGAACATAAAAGCTGGTACAATGACATGTCGAGAGTCTAGGTACATAAAAATGTATCCTTTGCAAAAGTTCCGAACAATCAACTGAATTATGTAGTAACTTAAATAAGAAGATTTGACCGTGAATATTCCTACGTTCGACCAAAGTAACTGCATCAAACTCTTCTAATAGTAATTCATGACTGAAACCTTGAGGGGGGTAGGTACCATGCATTTTATACCACAAGTATTTATAAAATAAGACAATTTAAGATAAATACTCATTGAAGCAACAATGAAATAAAAATTCACAAAATAGGTATTTCTTGCATTTTTCGCTACATCTCAATAAATATTGATTACCATCACATCTAACCGTTATATATTTTTAACTTTACTGTAAATCGGTGGTTTATACGCGTGGCGCATGAAGTAAAATTTCGAGCTTAGAAAAGCCCCGTGAAAATTTGTCGAGAGTCGCTGCGCGACCAGAAACAAATTTTCTACTCGGGGCTTTTCTATACTCGAAATTTTACTTCATGCTTATTCTAGGAGTGGACGACACTTTGCGTTAGATTTTCAACATATCGAGATTTTCATTAATTTACATGATTTTTTCAGCATCGATTAATTAATTTAGACGTTATATTAATCGTTTACGAAAATTATCGAAATTTTAGAAAATTCATGCATGCCGGCAAATTTTAAAAAGTAATGAAAGGAGTCAAGAATTTGAAAATCAGCAACAATCTTGGAACATGCATGATTTTTGTCAACATTTTAAAAATTGTTAGAAATCTTGGAAATTAAAAAAAAAAGTTTAAAAATTAACAAACGTATTGAAAAATTTACGAGTCGCCAAATTTTGAAAATAAATTAAATCTTGAAAATGCACGAAAATTTACAAGATTTTAAAAATTGGGCATAAACTTAAAAACCCTCAACATTTTTTAAACTAATAAAAATATTCTAAAAAGTCATTGATTATTTCTGAAACGAATGTTTTCCACTCCTAGACTAAGCATGAAGTAAAATTTCGAGTTTAGAAAAGCCCCGTAAACATTTTCTACGCGGGGCTTTTCTAAACTCAAAATTTTACTTCATGCTTAGTCTTAGAGTGGAAAACACTGGTTACTTTAAAATACATCACAACTGTTAAAATATGTATCGTATTAGTATTTTGTCATTAAACTACACTGATTAAGTTAACAAAAGATAAGAGATTAGCCCATGCGAGGTATAAACAAAGTGGATCAGACAGGGATTTACAAAGGTTTCAAAGACTTAGGAGTGATTGTAAACAACGTAGTGGCTATTTACAAGACTTGTATTACAAAAAGATGGAAGTGGATATTAATAATTAACCAACTAAATTTTGGCGGCATATGCAGAAGCTGAAGAAAGAAGACGGTCTCCCTAGTTATGTCTTATGGTAACAATACCCTTTGTAGTGTACAGGATATAGCTGATTCCTTCGCAGATAACTTTGCTGCAAACTATAAAATGCCCCAAGTTCAAAATAGTGTTTCTCCACGGCTCTCTTCGCTGTGTAATGCGTTTGCGGGAAGTGACAAATTTATTATTAATATTAAAGACATTTATAGTGAACTTGCGTCATTATCAAATAATTTCAGTTGTGGCCCTGATAAGATCCCAGGTGACTTTTTAAGTAGATGTGTTTGTACCCTCAGTATGCCAATATATTTGTTATTTACTGCGTCATTGTCACAGGGTGAATTCCCTGCTTTTTGGAAACATGGTTTTTTGGTACCAATTTACAAATCGGGGAAAAAAAGTGAAATCACGAATTCAATCTGCAATTCCTAAAGTATTTGACAAAATTATTTCAAATAAATTACAGTGGTTATCAAAACACATAATAATTCCGGAACAGCATGGTTTTTGCCCTGGACGCTCAATAGTGACAAATTTATTGGTTTTCCAGTCGTACATATTGGATACCTTGGAGAAAGGGTATCACGTTGATGCTATTTATACAGATTTCTCCAAGGCGTTCGATAGGGTGAATCATATATTGCTCATTAATAAACTGTGGGACTTCCAATTTAATGTTGACGTAATCAATTGGATTCAGTCATTCCTGAGCAATAGGACTCAATCAGTAAGGATAGGGAGTTTTACATCTAGATGTGTACATGTACCATCGGGGGTTCCACAAGGAACACATAGTGGACCCATCCTGTTTTTGCTGTTCATAAATGATCTAGGTCAGTCGCTGGAAAATTGTAGATATCTTCTATTTGCAGATGATTTAAAATTGTATAAAGCAATTTTAAAATCTGAGGATAACTGCATGGTTCAGG
Organism: Philonthus cognatus; assembly: GCA_932526585.2. Classification (NCBI taxonomy): domain Eukaryota; kingdom Metazoa; phylum Arthropoda; class Insecta; order Coleoptera; family Staphylinidae; genus Philonthus; species Philonthus cognatus. The sequence continues at coordinate 48,797,341 of OW052244.1, forward strand.
CAGACTTGGATCGTTTACAGAGTTGGCGTGCTCAGAATGATTTGAATCTCAATGTCAGTAAGTGTAAACACATGAGATTCTCTAGAAGGATTGCGGAAATTAATTTCTCATATGTCTTAAATAATTCTGTGTTAGACAAAGTTGATGTAATAAAAGATTTAGGTGTTACATTCGACTCTAAATTAAATTTTAACCAGCATATCGAGTTAATTTCACGCAAGGCAATGAGAAATCTTGGATTCCTTTTTAGAAACACTTCAATGTTTAATATTTCGACGTTAAGCTTTACTATTCCCTAGTACGATCGAAGCTAGAATACGGTAGTATAATATGGTCTCCATTTTATTCTACTCATATAGAAAAATTGGAAAGAGTACAAAACAATTTTTTTAAATTTATGTCATTTAAACTTGGGATTTAATATCAGCATTACATTGAACACATTAAACCTGAAATCATTGCAGTCTAGGAGAGTTGAATTGGACTTATGCTTTTTTCATAAATTGATATCAGGTGAAAATCAATGTTCGGAATTATTAAGTTTGTTAAATTTCAATGTTAATCCATATTTATTGAAATCTAGAAGCAAGGCGATGTTCAATGTTCGTACTTGTAAGCAAAATTATTCATTCAACAGTCCATTGAATAGAATAATAAGATGCATAAATGTGCTCAATTGTGACGCTAAATTTGATGTATTTGGGAGTTCGTTCGTTACATTCAAGCGGCAACTTAAGAGATTACTTTAAATCTCTATTTGTGTGTTAAATCTCTATTTGAAAATAATTATTAACCTGTTTGTCAAATTTCGGTCAATGATAATCAATCTAATTGTCAAAATATCTGTCATTCGCAATTGTATTGTTTATAATCTATCTTGCTTCCTCCTATTGTTTGTGCATTTATTACTCTCCAACACATAATAAACGCTATGCTGCGTCAATTTATTGTCGATCGGTATATACACACAACTCTTAATTTCATCTGTTATTGGTAAGATTTAATTTTAGTTTTAGTTTATATTATTTCTTATTTCTGGTTTAATTTATTTGCATATGTTATGATTTATTTTATTGTAACACTGATATATATATTTGTTTGTATTATTTTGTTAAAAAGGTGATTCCGTAATAAATTATTATTATTATTAATAATAAAAAAATCACTATATCGACTCTTTCCAAAACAGTATGTTTATACTTTAAAAATTCATACTTAAGTCAGCAACTCAAGTTAAATACAAATGGCAATGAATTTTCATCACAAACAGATTCAAAATTCTTGGGCTTAAATGTCGACGATAGACTTAACTGGAAATCGCATATTGGTTGCACAGCAAGCAACATAAATTCTGGCTATTATGCCATCTTCCAGCTAAAGACAACATTACATGTCGATGCGTTACTAAATGTGTACTATGATGCTCTTATATACAGCCATTTGTCTTCTAACATATGTTTATGGGGCTCGAGTGGAGAGGCACGGAGATTATTTATCTGTCAGAAAAGAATAATACGATGTATGTTTAATGTAAACCCCACCGAATCATGTATGCCACATTTTAAACAATACAAAATCCTTACGCTACCATGTATATTTATTTACAAAACATTACTACTTGTGAAAAATAATTTGAAAAACTTCACTAAAAATTTAGATATCCACGACTACAACACTCGAAACGGCACTTGTTTGTTAGTTGTCGCGCATAGATCGGCTAAATTTGAAAAGTCAGCCCAATACATTGGAGCAAAATTATTTAACAAACTACCGACACAAATCAAAGAATTGAAAGGGAATTCATTTAAAAACAAATCAAAACTATTCTCAATAACAATTGTTATTATAGTGTACTAGATTATTTGACGGCAGAGCTGGGCTGGATTCGAATCATTCAGGATTCGATTCCCGGATTCGAATTCTTTTAGAGGATTCAAAAGAGGTATTCGAATACTTTAGTGAAATCGGATTCGTGATCCGGATTCGTTACATTTTTTTTAAAATGATTCGTATTCGAATCCAGACGTAGATGATTCGAATCCTTATAAAAGGATTCGAGTTCTTATAAAAGGATTCGAATCCTTATAAAATGATTCGAATTCCTATAAAAGGATTCGAATCCTTATAAATGGAATCGAATCCTTCTACACGGATTCAAATCCTTCTAAATAATTCGAATCATCGCTATTAAGGCTAGGATTCGAATTCGATTAATTCAAATAGTTAAATATTCTAAAATGAATATTTAAATTACTAAATTATTCATATTTGAATAAAAATATTTAAATTTTCGAATAATTCAAATATTTGTGAATGCATATTTGGTTACTTAACCATGAAAAATATCCAACGTTAATAGTATATTTTTAACTTCACTTGAAATCAGTGTTTTATACGCGTGGCGCATGAAGTAAAATTTCGAGTTTAGAAAAGCCCCGTGAAAATTTGTCTCGGGTCGCTGCGCGACCCTCGACAAATTTTCTACGCGGGGCTTTTCTAAACTCGAAATTTTACTTCATGCTTAGTCTGGGAGTGGACAACACTCGTTCTTAGAAGTTTCAAATTGAAGGATCACTCTAGATTACTAAGTTTACTACCATTTTACAAAGGCTACAGCTCGAAGGACCAACCATGGTCTTCGGAAACAGAAGGACTACAGGGAATCGAAGTTTTTTTACAAGAAAACAACGAATATCTGAAGGTTTACAGCGTGGATAGGAAAGAAAACATCTAATTTTGAAAAAATATCGAAATATCGAAGTTGGGTTGGTTTTCAGTGCATTTCTAACTTCACTTTAAATCAGTGTTTTATACGCGTGGCGCATGATGTAACATTTCGAGTTTAGAAAAGCCCCGCGAAAATTTGTTTCGGGTCGCTGCGCGACCCTTGTCAAATTTTCTACGCGGGGCTTTTCTAAACTCGAAATTTTACTTTATGCTTAGTCTGGGAGTGGACAACACTCGTTTGAATTTTAAATTTAACTCTTTTAAAAAATCGACGTATGTAATATAATAAATCATTCATTGAAATCATAGAAAAAGATGCAAAATTTTACCTAAAAGTAACTTTTAGAGTTAACTTTATAATTTGCTCCTCGGCTATTAATGGGTGAATATTCTATTCCTAAAAAAACCGTTTTTATTTAATATAAAAGTTGCATTTAATACAATAAAAATGTGAATAAATCGACATAAATCTAGAAATATTGCAAATCTCGACATGTAGAAAATCTTGACGGTCCACTCCCAGACTAAGCTAGAAGAAAAATTTCGAGTTTAGAAAAGCCCCGCTTAGAAAATTTGTCAAGGGTCGCGAAGCGACCCGAGACAAATTTTCACGGGGCTTTTCTAAACTCGAAAACACTGATTTAAAGTGAAGTTAAAAACGCACTGAAAACCAACCCAACTTCGATATTTTTTCAAAATTGGATGTTTTTTTCCTATCCATGCTGTAAACCTTCAGATATTCGTTGTTTTCTTGTGAATAAACTTCGATTCCCTGTAGTCCTTCGGTCTCCGAAGACCATGATTGGTCCTTCGAGCTGTAGCCTTTGTAAAATGGTAATAAACTTAGTAATCTAGAGTGATCCTTTAATTTGAAACTTCTAAGAACGAGTGTTGTCCACTCCCAGACTAAGCATGAAGTAAAATTTCGAGTTTAGAAAAGCACCGCGTAGAAAATTTGTCGAGGGTCGCGCAGCGACCCGAGACAAATTTTCACGGGGCTTTTCTAAACTCGAAATTTTACTTCATGCGCCACGCGTATAAAACAGATTTAAAATGAAGTTCAATAACACATATATTATCATTAATTAAAATCATTATAAAATCAGATATTTAGTCGGTAAATGAACATTTTTGTTAATAGAAACTGATGGAATAAAATATTACTGGTTTCAAATAATAGATTCAAATTTATTTTTAAAGGATTTGTATCCGTGATTTAAAAAGGAGGATTCGAATCTTTGATTCGAATTATTTTTTTCTTACGAATCCTTTATTCGAGTATTCGTGATTCGAATCATATTAGGTGATTCGGATTCGTGATTCGAATCCTGTTTTTGAGGATTAATCTCAGCTCTGTTTGACGGATACTGATCTTACATTGTAATGTCCTTTTATTTTTAAACTGTGCCTTGTTTATAACTATTTCGTGTAATTATATATTGTATGTTGATTGTAATATTTTAAACAGATTTGTACATCCATTTATGTAATGGCGTAGTATAAATAAAGATTATTATTATTATTATTTAATATAGTGATTTAAGTGACTTACAATCATAACATCACAATAGCCGAAATACAGTCCATAGAGAGATATAATCAGACAAAATCCTAGCATAGTCAAATCAGTTAATCAAGCCACTTACAGTCACAATAGTCAAAACACGGTCAATAAAGATACAATATGACAAAATCCTATGATGGTCTAAAGACAGTCCAGCAATTTATTAAGATTCAAAATGTCACACCAGTAAGAAAAACAAAAGTTGGCTATGGTCCCTGGGTAAATATTATTGTTATCTTAAAATAATATATATTACTAGATTTTTCGTTAAAAAGTACCTGTATAAAGTCAAAGTTGTAAATGTCTGGATTCAATAGTTTTCGAATAAAAAGATATAAACGAAATTTCAAAAAATCCGTTTTTTGACAGTATCTCAAAAAACGACAAAAGATATTTCAAATTTGTTTTCAGATTATTATTGGCCCTAATATACCCAAGTTTCTTCCAATTTAACCGACTCTCTATCTCTTCAAACAACCGAGATCCCTATACATTTTGTTGAAATACGGGCACCCTGTATATTCAAATAATTTATACGTTATAACTAGTTTTTTTTGTTTATACGATTTCAAACTTTTTCCTACAAACATAGGTATATATAATTCAAATGGTTTCTCTTCTCTCTTTTCTGATACTTTTTATTACTGGATGTTATTCGCGTCCGTGCGGGGAATTAGGAATTGCGCACACAATGTGAATCAACAAGTAAATTCGAAACTATGACAGATTGGACAATGAACAAAGCTCTAAAGCTACGTGGACGCCAACTTTCCAACGGGAAACCGCTCCCAATAAAGGTATCTGTACATGTATATAGAATGACTTTTATAGTTTCCCCTTATTTTTTAACAAAAGGTTTTAAAATTGAGCTATTTTTAAAATGGCAATACTAATTATAAATAATACCATAAATAAAACAAACCAAAAATACTAATTAAATAAAAGTCAAACAAGAAACACGCATAAAATATAAAGTAATTATTATAAAACTAAACCACTACCATAAATAAAACAAACCAGATATACTAATTAAAAAAAAGTAAAATAAGAAACACATAAAATACAGCGTGTCTGTATTTCAACAGAATGTATAGGGATCTCGGTTATTTGAAGACATAGAAAGTCGGTTAAACTTGCGTATATTAGAGCCCAATAATAATCTAAAAACAAATTTAAAATATCTTCTTTCGTTCTTGAGATATTGTCAAAATACGGATTTTTTGAAATTTCGTTTTTATTTTTTCATTTAAAAACTATTGAATCCAGACATTTACAACTTTGACATTACAAAGTTGCGTAATTTAAGGCCCAATAATAATCTAAAATCAAATTTATAATATTTTCTTTCACTTTTCAGATATTGTCAAAAACGGATTTTTTCAAATTTCGTTTTTTTCATTCAAAAACTATTGAATCCACACATTTACAACTTCGACATTAGAGGCACTTTTTATCGATAAATCTAGTAATATATTTTATTTTAAGATAACTATAACATTTATCCAAGAACTATAGCCAACTTTTGTTTTTCTTATGGGCGCCATTTTGGAATTTCATATTTTTTGGAAGAATATTTTATTCTGAATTCAATGATGTATCACACTTATAGTTTATTGTACATTTTATGTGTAAAATGTTAATCTTTTGTTTTTTGTAAAGAGTGCCTTGGAAATAGTTGAGTAACTCACTCATGTGACAACTCCTAAGACCCATAATTTGCTTACATTTCACCCCTGAAGACGGGCGTCCAACGATACATATGTACCAGTTGTGTTGTATTTTAAAGTAACGAATGTCTTCCACTCCCAGACCAAGCATGAAGTCAAATTTCGAGTTTAGAAAAGCCCCGCGTAGAAAATTTGTCGAGGGTTGCGCAGCGACCCTCGACAAATTTTCTACGCGGGTCTTTTCTAAACTCGAAATTTTACTTCATGCGCCACGAGTATAAAACACTGATTTACAGTAAAGTTAAAAATATATAACGCTTAGATGTGATGGTAATTAATATTTAACGTGATGTAGCGAAAAATGCAAGAATTATTTTTTGTGAATAGTTTTAGAATAATAAAAATAAAAGTAGAATACATTTAGGTTGTGTAACTTTTATGTATTAATCGATACTTATTATTATTATTACAAAAGATTGACAGTTATTAATAATTTTTGAGTGCTAACAATTGTTGACTGCTTTCAAGATTTTGTTGATTAACAGATATGACGTCTTCAAATTTTCTGCTTACAACTTTTCATACGTGTACAGGATAATAAACTTTTTAATAAATCACCATATATAATTCATTTTAATCGTTTATGTGGATCCAAAAAGAAAGTGTATATTATTTAATAATCCTACTCGAAGTGAATAACGTATTAAAAAGTGCGAAGAGGCAGGGTTTAAAAGTTCGGGAAGATTGCGAGTAATTGAGTGCTCTCGATGCTGGGCCACTACTCTGAGAGAAGAGAGAGAGCACTTTTTAATTAACACCGCTCTATTAAATTTACATCTGTTAATTCCGCTAAGGTGAACTCTCCTCCACTTCCTTTTCGAAAAACGGGGGAGAGAGCGAATTACAGCAAAAGGACTTTTGATTAACATCAGCGATTTACGATTTAAGTCTCTTTCACTTTTTACAGATCAATTACAAGAAATGCATGAATGGAAACATGGGCGCTCACAGATTTATTTCCAGGAGCGGGGGAGGGGGCAAACTATAGTAATAATAGTCTTCATTGTCCTAATAAAAAAAAAAGTACAATTTTACACAAAATCTAAACATACTATATATAAAAAGCAATATATAAGTTTTACCCTTTGTTTGTTTTATCATGCTTACAATTGGGATTACATAAACTATTGATTAGAAGATTAGAACACGGTTAAATTAATAAACGTTTTCAGTTTTAATACAAAATAAAACAGTGTTAACACATTTCAACTAGCTTCACACACAATTATCTTTTTGCTATAGCTTTGTTACATAGAATGACAACGATCTAAAATTTGTAATGTACCCCAAATAACATTCACTGAACATAATAAAATTAAGCGATTTTATCCATTCCATTCCATTACTCTTATAGCAATAATAAAGAATTTTAGCACCATTCATTTGGCAAGAAATTTGAGTTGGAAATTATGACTTTTATGTCAAAATAAAATGGTAACTGTCTCATAAAATGAAACACCCTGTAAAACATTTGACATTTTATGCAAATTTTATCACAAATTACCATTTCGTTTATTTTCTGATTACTGGTGATATCAATGCGTTTATTTTAAAATCTTACAGATAACTTTATTTTTTTTTTATTTTTTTCATATTAACTTAAATATTGCTTTTTATTTCAAAATTATACATTTGGTCTCGCGTTTGTACAAATTTACTGTTTATATATACATATTTGATATTGCATGCTCAATTTGCCAATGCTATATCGTTAACTCGTTTCTCATTGATCACTTGGTAAAACATTTCTATTAATATATAGGTATTTGATTGAAATTCACTTGGTTTGTTTTACTAATAAATTGTTTTATTTTCAACTAGTTTCGGCTTAATGCCATTTTCAAGAATGGTGTACAAAAGAGCAAAATTGATTATATATACTAGATGTCGGCATTTCAGGTAATAAGCGCTCTAATTATCGGGGAATTCCAAAGGTCCTCGTTGTCATTGACCACGTTTTTTCCCGCCTTTATGGCTTTACTTATTTCTAAACCCTCCTGATAATTCAAAACTAATCCCTTATTACCCGAATGCAACATTTTACAGTCGTTTGAGCTGAAAAAGTGATTAGCCGCGATGCAATGTTTTGCGAACCCCGTGGTCTGTTTATTATTTAGAATATCTTTCCTATGTTCTTTTAATCTCGTTTCAAAAGATCTGCCCGTTTGCCCTATATATATTGCATCGCAGTCATCACATTTCAGTTCATATACTCTGTTTTTTTTATTATTACTATTGTCTGTTTTAATTTCATTATTCTCTAATATTTTCCCTAAGTTAACAGAATTAGTCAAAATTATGTTATTGTCCTTTCCCTTAACTGTTTGTTTAATTTTCTGTGAGAGGTTATTGACGTCTTCTAATCTATTCCAGTAGGTTTTCTCTATTTTTGTCACACTATAAAAATACTTCCGCAATTGTTTTTGTTTTTTCTTTTTAATCATTTGATCAACTAATGCTTGTTTATAACCGTTATTTTTTGCAATTGTTTTAATTGTGTTTAGTTTGATTTGATAATCTATTTTACTAAGTGAAATATTAATTAATCTGTGTATAAATGAATGAAAAGTACTATATTTAATTTGGTTGTGTGTGTTTGAGTTTATAGGTATTTTTGTATCCGTACATGTTTCTTTTCTAAATATTTTATATGTTAGTGTATTGTTAGATGATTTCGTAATCGTTAAATCTAAAAATTTAAGACTATTGTTAAGTTCCTTTTCTATTGTAAATTGAATTTGACTATTTAATGAATTTAAATATTTTGTAAAAATTTCTAACTGTCTTTTTGACCCTGTCCATATGCAGAAAATATCATCTACATATCTCTTCCAAAATTGAATATGTCTGCTTTCTGGTTGTCTTAGTAAATTACTTTCGAAATCATCCATAAAGATTTCTGACATTAAATGGGACAACGGTGATCCCATTGGCAGTCCATCTGATTGAATATATATATCCCCATTGAACTCAAAGTAGCATTGATTAATGCAAATGTCTATTAAACATTTCAATTCCTTTTTATGTGATTCCAGATTGGCAGTGTTTTGAATTATTTGGTTTAGAATATTTTTCAACTCTTCTGTCGGTATTGATGTGAAGAGACTTTTCACGTCAAACGAAATTAATTTAGCATTTGGAGGAAATGGCACTTCTTTTAGTTTATTTACCAAATCTATTGAATGTTGAGGTTTGAAGTTAATGAACGAAGGAATTAAATGATTTAAGAATTTACATAATTTATAAGTCGGAGCGTATAAATATGAAACTACCGGTCGTATTGGTACACCTTCCTTATGGATTTTAAGTAATCCATAAAGAACCGGTGCTTTAGGGTTCATTACTGTTAGTTTTTGTCTATCCCCATCTGAAATTAAATTTATGCTTTGTCTTAATGCTTTTTTGAGTTCAGTCTGATATTTAATTGTTGGATCTATTTTTCTGATTTTAAAAATATCTGTTTTCAATAAGTTTTCTGTTTTTTGAATATAATCTGTTTTACTCATTATGGTTACGGTGTTCCCTTTGTCAGCATTACACAGAATTAGGTTATTATTTTTTAGTTTAATCTTTATATTGGTTATTGTTTGGCTATCTGAATTACGGAACTTATTTTTAAAATGCGATTTTTTGTGATTTGTAATTAGTTTTGAAATATTACATTTGGCAATTGTTCTAACTTCTGCATCGGATATTTTATTACAAATAATCTCTGAGTTTATACCTACTGCCTCGAGTGATGATTTTGAAGTAATTTGTGGACTGTAATTTAAACCTATCTCAAGTAAATATGATTCTGTATTATCAAATTGAGTGTCAGTTAAATTTACAATTCTGGGAAAGAACCTAACATTACTTTGCTCACCGCTAATGTTAATATTCACTTGAAATTTATCACTATTGACTTTATCACTGTTCACTTTTTCGATTCGGAGTTTTGATACTTTTTCTTTCTGCTTCTTAGAATGTTCAAATGATGCGTTCCTGGCTTCTTCCCGGGATGTGGAGTTGATGTAGTCAAATTCTATCGGCTGCAGTTTCATGATGAGCCTTGTGTGTAGTAATTTTATCATTTCCGATAGGGTATCTCGCTGTTTGTACCATTTTTTCATTTCTAATGAAATCCACATCTGGTAAGCTGCTTTTACTACTTCTTTGGACTCTGTTGATTGGTGGTTGCACTGAACTTTCATGTATCTTGGTTTTAGTTTTGTACACCATTCTTGAAAATGGCATTAAGCCGAAACTAGTTGAAAATAAAACAATTTATTAGTAAAACAAACTAAGTGAATTTCAATCAAATACCTATATATTGCCAATGCTATTTTTATGACAAATGTATAACTTGTACGAGTTAATAACATGAACAAACTATATTAAAATTTATGGACATTTCATAGCGTATTTGCAGATTTTAACACATTTTCAAAGATAAATATTTACGTATTATCCACACCAAATTTCACACGGATATTCCAAAAAATTATCAAGATATGAATTTTTGAAATGTTCATCTGCCTAAAACATCGTATAAAATTAATATATTTTACGTTCAATTGGAAATAACTCAAAAACTATCAATAAGGTATTTTTAGATTTTTACCTAGCAATATTTACTTAATATTCACACAAAATTTCACACTGATATTCCAATAAATTATGAAGATATTAATCTTCAAAATGTCCATCTTCCCGAAAAATCGCAAATAATTAATCTAATTTACGTCCAATTGGAAATAACTCAAAAAATATTAATAGAGTATTTAAAGTTTTTTTACATAATTGTTTACTTAATATTGACCTAAAATTTCAAAGGAATCTTCCAAAAAAATATTACTGTATCAATCTTAGAATTGTTCAACTTCCCAAAAAATCGCATAAAATTGATCTATTTTTACTTTCAATTGGAAATAACCCAAAAACTATTGATAGGGCATTTTTAGATTTTTACAAATTTTCAAAGAGCAATGTTTACTAAATATCCACCCAAAATTTCACACGGATAATCCAAACAATTATCATAATACGAATCTTTAAAATGTTCATCTTCTTCAAAAATCGCATAAAATTAATCTATTTCTAAGTTTAATTCAAAAAATTTTTAAGATGTGATTTGTCTTTTGTAATTCTTATAACTGTATTTTTGATTTTTAGTTCTGTTGGCATTCCTAAAACAAAACCGATTTAATGCAACACTATCCAGATTTGTAAAATGCTGTTTTTTGACATGTGCAACTATTTTTTTATATTAGATTATTTTTCGATTTGTTAGGTTATGTTTGGCAGTTTGAAATTGAAACGAGTGTTTTCCACTCCCAGACGAAGCAAGAAGTAAAATTTCGAGTTTAGAAAAGCCTGAAAATTTGGATTGGTCGCGTAGCGCAGCGAAGCGACCAATCCAAATTTTCAGGCTTTTCTAAACTCGAAATTTTACTTCATTCGCCACGCGTATACAACATTGATTTATTGTAAAGCTTAAAATCACACACACACACAAAACTTGAGTTACAATAACAGAAGACCTGATTTATAAGTATTCAAATTTATGTGTGAATAAATTAATCATTATCTTAAAAGATAATGCAGTTTTTACATTTGGATCTGAAAAGAACACAAAACATTCATAGGTTTCCATAAATTGAAACTAATGATGATGATATAGTTATAAATTATTAGTATAAATGAAATTGCCAATTCTTGGTTGCAGAATACTTCAAACATTAAAAGTGTGATTCTTTTCGCAATCTACAACAAGTTAGTCTTACAATGACTATATCAAACACTCATTGAAACAACTACTTCCCGGGCTAATACCCCGACGGACATTGAATTATACAACAAGTGTTTGCTGTTACATACAGTAACCTACTGCAAATGTAACAATTTAGGTCAAATTATTCAGGCCATCTATAGACGCGTTTCGAGATTTATCTCAAAGCTATACTGAGGAGAGATAAATCTCGAAACGCGTCTATAGATGGCCTGAATAATTTGACCCAAATTGTTACATTTGCAGTAGGTTACTGTATGTAACAGCAAACACTTGTTGTATAATTTAATGTCCGTCGGGGTATTAGCCCGGGAAGTAGTTGTTTCAATGAGTGTTTGATATAGTCTTTGTAAGACTAACTTGTTGTAGATTGCGAAAAGAATCGCACTTTTAATGTTTGTTATAAATTATAATGATATAGTTATAAATTATAATAATATTATTAGTGCTTTATTCGTCAATTCAATTTGATCTTCGCGTAACTCAATTTGTAATAATATATTTGTTAGTTCTATTAATAATTGTTTTTTAGTTTAATGCTTTATTTACAAAATGTGCATAACTTAAAAGGGTCGTTAGGAATACAAATATATTGTTAAATGTTATGCAGAGTGTTCTATTTTATGATTTCCAACTTAAATTTCGTCGATTTTCACTTTTTCGCTATATCTCGACAAAAAAACGATAGATGACATTTTTTCCGCAATTTTATTTTGTGTATATAATGCAAACTTTTGTTTGATTCAATCGTTTTTGTATCTTGAATAGTTTACTAAATACCAATAGTAAGCACAATAAAACAAACGAACGGTATATATAAATAAATGGGGAATCAGAATTCCGGGGAGAAGTGCCCCCCTTGTATATATGAATGGAAATAAGAGCTTATTTTACTCGGAGAAAAAATGTAGTGCCCGGAAAACCAAAGTGTATATTATTGTCAGATTCCTTAGTCACTCGATGTACTTAGGATACTTGAATAACTACTTATTATTACGTACTTGTGTAGACTAGTTTTATTCAGTAGTCAGAATAGTTTTAGTCAAACCTGATTATAGCTACACCCCTAGTTATATTTAATATTAATTACTAATTTAATTTACAGATTGCCAGTTATCCAGACTCCACTTAAGGTAAGTTAATTATTTATATTTCTTATAATTCTAAGGGATTTTTAAAACATTTTTTGAGCACCCGTTACTTATTATTTTCTTTTAATCCTTACTCATTATAGAGTAACACACAAACAACCCGAAATTGAAATTTAATATTACAGCCCCTAGAAAGTCGGGGATGGGATAATACCTCATCGGATTGGATTTAGAATATCATCATCAGCGCTAACGATCCAACTTTCCGAGCCCCCGCCTTTCATTCCCGAAAATATAGAGGGTGCAAATTTTAACCCTTTAATTAGACTATTTACTCAAACACGCAAAATATATTGTGTGTATATAAAAGTACGAAGAAGAAAATCATACATAAATAACTTCAGATATAACTATAAATGATAAACGAAGTAAATTATGCACTAAGATATTTCTTTATACGGTGGACAAAAAATTAGTATATAGCTTTACCTACTGTGATTCGTTAATTTTGAGTAAATACATCTAATATAAAATAAAATATATTAAAGTTATTTAGTTTACTAAAAAAAAACAACCTTTATTGGCATTAAAAATCTAGATACAAAATCAAACTTCTATATATATTCTAATGGTCCATTCGTTTTATCTCCCTCTTCCAACCCAGTCTCGCTACAATCCTTAGACCAACTCCATCTTCCCTCATCCATTCGGTTTCCCTCCTGGTTACCCTCCTGGTTCGGTTACCACTTCTGCGCCAGATTGCTTCCACTTGCGCACATCTACCATACCTTTCTCCCATCTAAACTGCTTTCCTCTCTCCTCCGAACCGCATCTAACTCTTGCCAGGGTTACCTTATCGTCTTTTGACAAGTCACTACTAGTCAGGTACCCTGGCACGCTCCCATGCACTTGCCACCTTTCATACATTGGATTGTATCCGCTCCTCCCGATACACCCTTGCTTCTCCTGCATCTCTACCTCCTTCTTCTGTTTCATCCATGCCACCACATTTATTCCATTCTCTAACCACTCATTTACAATATTTTCTGACTCTCCTGCCCTTTCATATATTTTTCTGCGCTCTATCCTCCACTTGATCATCCCTATTCCCCTGCAGGTTCTCCACACCTCTTTCACCAGTTTTTCACTATTCAATTCACACAACTTTATCTCATATTTCACTACTCTCTTCATTGTCTTACCATGCATACACATTCTATTTGTTTCCTGAAGCAGAATTAACCCATTCCAACACTCTCTCCACCATCCTTGCCAGCGTAAAGATTTGGTCCCTTGTTCCCCTCCCTTTTCCAAAACTGCTTTGCGTTTCCAGCAGCATTCCGTTGGTCTCCACCTTCTTTTCCAATTTCTTCTTTAGCACCGTCGTTGCAATTTTGTATCCTATGCACATAATCGATGTTCCTCTGTAATTCTCTACATTTAATGTATCTCCTCCTTTGTGTACCAGGTATATAACCTCTACACGCCACGCCTTTGGTAAGTTGGATTCTCCTCTCCACATTTGATTCAGCAACTCTACAAATTTTTGCTTTGCTTTCTTTTCTATCTCCTTCCACATTTTTGCCTTTAACCCGTCTAGCACAGCGACTTTTCCAGTCTTCATCCTATCAAACGCTTTTTCTATTTCCTCCTCTGTAAACCCTTCAACCTCCCTCACCACCTCTTGATCCCTTACCCCACCAAGCTCTCCAGTTATTTTACTACACTTTTGTGTCCATTCTTGTTAAGACACTAATATGTGCTTCCTTATTTCACTTCTCTATAAAATACTCCATATTTTTCTTCCATTTCTATATAATCTCATTTTATCGGTAGTTTAAGGGATCTTTTTTTGCATAGTTTGGCGTACCTAGCCCTCGCTGCCACCACCCCTTTCTTTTCTTTCCTACCCAATCTGTCACGACACTCCTCATCCCACCATGGACAGCTTACCTTTCATCCTCCCTTATTACTTTTCTTCCGCATTCCGCTATGATTTCTTCCATCGTTTTCACGTTATTCCAGTTAATCTTCTCTAAGCGCTTTCCCGTATTCTTAATAGCTCTTGCACTATTCTCTATTTTCCACACTTCCTGTTCTTGTTCATTTTCCTCACTTCAGTGCATCCGTTTAGCATCTCCCGTCCCTATTCTATTAACCAATTCCCCATCCTCCTACCATCCCTGTTTATCAATTTCTCCTGAGACGTTCTATTTAGTTTACTATATATTTTTAAATAAAACATAAATATTTTGAAAACATTAACAAATATTGTATGGTTTTTCAGTAAGCCTCACATTTCTTTTTAAATTTTAAATATGTTAAAAATCAAAGAGTATATGGAAAAAAAATAACTCAATTAACAATTCTTATGAATTTAATTCCCTCGCATTTTAAAAAGTAATTCCAAAACGGGTGCATGATCGCGAACAAATTGCTTATTTGAGTGTGCAAAGTGCGGGGCATTAAATTGTTGGGAGAAAAAGCGATGCAGCGAGTCCTAATTAAATCCTAGAAATTCCTTTTTGTCCTCCACGAAGAGAACGAATCCCACAAACAACGGGGCGAACAGGGGAGCAATTTTCATTTAACAATCAGCATAGTTAATTAAGCGGAAAATGGAATTTGTGCGGTTTCCCGTAAAGCGCTGAAAAATGCGACTCTCCGCCACCTGTTCGCACCGAAGCCCCCTTAAAAACCTACCCCTATATTTTACGTCCAAGTTTAGAAGTTAACGGTGAAATAAATGATTTTTCATCAAAGTTTATACAAAAAAAAAAATCAAATTTAAATGTATTCAATAGAATATATCGTATGTTCAATAAAAAAATTAGAGTGCCATGAAAAATATTGTAGGTTGGCAACTCGAAAATTATATAATACAATTATTTTGTCTGACGTTTTGTATGTCAATTCCTTAGGTGCGTAGCCAACTAAAATTTTAAGAAAAAAAAAATCATGGCAGTCTAGAGGTTTTTTGTTAATTGAACATACGATATATTCTATTGAATAAATTTGAATTTGATTCTTTTTCTATAAACTTCGATATAAAATCATTTATTTAAAATATAGGGTAGGTTTTTACAATAAAATGTTTACAAAATATAAAAAAGAATTTAAAAAAACGAGACTAAATGGTTGCAGAAAGTTGATACTAATAAACTTTCTGCAACCATTTAGTCTCGTGGAGACTTCTCCAAACATTCATTGGAAGTCTCAACGAGACTAATTTTTTGCAGAAAATCGATAATAATTTTAATTCGGTTTTATATATTGTAAATATTCTGCAAACTTTTGGCAAATATAATATAATGTTTGAATTTATTTATAGTTTTGTTTATCTTATTATACTAATTATTATCACTAGTTGTGTCAGATGGTCAATATTTTAACTACAAGTACTTGCAATTGTTTTCCATTTATAATGTATTTTAATTAAAAAAAATTATCTGTTTCGATTTAACTTATTATTATAAATGAATTAAAATAGGGGAATTAAAATGTAATATTCATTTTTAATACAATTAATATAATGTTTAAAATAAATTAGTTTAAGAGATGACTGTAAAATAGTGGATTATTAATTAACGCCTCCAAGATTCAAGAATTATTAATTATTGAAATTCACAATTTACAATAATTATAAAAATAATAGAAATATCAAATTGAAAATGTACCACATAGTAAACGCCTCCAAGATTTAAGAATAATACAAATAGTTTACTTAATCAAGATTGACTGATATATACAAAAAAATTCTGAATGGATAATAAATGTATTAAAGAAATTATAATGAATGAATGGCCTATTGACCAACCCACTACATTTTTTTAGTATTTCGCGTCCTTCTTGTGTGTACACGTTTTAATGCGGGCGGAAAATCGATGGCGTCTTTTTGCCGCCGCGACGCCCCGAAATTATGTCATTATCCCCTCGAACCCTCGTGTTTGTGTCTCTCCTCGGCTCGTGGGGGGCGACGGGAAAATGTCTGTTTGTCCTCCAATTATCTTCGGCATAATGAAGACTAATGAAAATCATCAGTTTACAATCATTTCGCCCCCTCCGGCTGCCATGTTGGCGAAAATTATAAGGAGGAGGGAAATTATGATTATCATATTTGAGTTAGTAATAATTACCTACTTATAGAATGGAGGAGAATTGAAATCAAATAGCAGATGGATTTTCTACTAATTAAGAAGACTGTATTTGCATTAATTAGCAAAATTTAAAAATATTACTTATTTATGTAGGAATATGTTAATTTTACAGACTGAAACTGTGTGGAGTTATAAGAAAAATATCTATTTATCTAGATATTTACGTATTTCATTAACATTTAATAAGATTAGGGAGGCGGGATTTTCGAATCTTATTTAACCATATATGTATGGTAAAATAATTATTATCTAATTATAATTAATTTACAAACAAAGATATTATTATATAATAATAATTGATCATTTGATTAACGTTGAAAATGCTCGATCCTGATTAGAATAAGGTTAATGTCTGTAAATGTAGAAAGTTCCACAAATTTATATCATTATTTATATTTGTTAATTTGACGAATAAAGCACTAATAACCTTTCTTCACACTTTTATATGAATTACCATGGTAATTCAAATAAAAGTGTGAAGAAAGGTTATTAGTGTTTTATTCGTCAAATTAATTTGATCGTCACGTAACTCACAATCAATTTATCAATTTATTTATATTTGTTGTTGATTATATTTTAGTAAAATATGTTTTTTTCTTTTTTTTCTTTCGGTTGGACATTAATTTAAACAAATACAGATGATGGTCGCAATGTTAATCTATCGGATTACAGAAGTATTAAATTGGTTTATGTTACGGCATAACGCTGAATTATTGTTTGATAAGCCCGAGCGCCGTCCTCTTAATATTATTTGTAAACGGAAATGGTAACAGGATTAACTCAGCCCTCTAACAAGCTATAATCGGTTTAATAATGCTCGAGCATGCATTAAAAGACAAATCGACACAACTACACTTTGTATGTGTAACTAAAACGATTCTAGTTTCAAAACGTTTTTTTTTTATTTATAGACCATTTTTTGAGTAAAAATAAATACAGACAAAACATTTTTGTCTTGAAAATACTTAAATTATCCAAAACTATTTCATCTAAAATTAATTGTTGGGCATAAACTACTCATTATTTATTGTGTTTGTTCAAATAGATAAAGTAAGTGGAATGTAGTAATTCTTTTGATAAATTGTTACTAATGTCATAAAAATAACTGTGATTATATTTAGAATGAATCAAATTTGTCAGGACAATTCGTTTAAATTTTTCAATTTCAATTTCCAGATAAAACATTTTGTTTAAAAAATCTCAAAAGACATTCTTCCTAAGTAAAATATATCATTTATCAACTAATTCTATTTTACCTATAAATACCGACTATATTTTTCACTCATTCCATTTCTGTGTACCTGTTCATTCCACACACAATACTTTTTCCAAGTAAGTATATTTTAATATTA
Organism: Philonthus cognatus; assembly: GCA_932526585.2. Classification (NCBI taxonomy): domain Eukaryota; kingdom Metazoa; phylum Arthropoda; class Insecta; order Coleoptera; family Staphylinidae; genus Philonthus; species Philonthus cognatus. The sequence goes on from OW052244.1 coordinate 48,815,729, forward strand.
TTCCAAAATTTTTTAAAACGTAATAAGCAAAGCTATACTGAAGAGAGATAAATCTCGAAACGCGTCTATAGATGGCCTAAGACATTAGTTTTAATCCAAGTCCTTTCACTTCTAAATTGTTGCTATCTCTCCTTTCAGTTTAAATTTGTATTGTTAGTTGGTTTGAAGAGAATTTGACCTAAACGTTACATATACTTTAATAGAGCGTTGTAACAAATCAAATTAAATAAGATTTTTAATATTTCACTGACTATAGAGGCTTCAACGTCGTTATACATTGTTGAATATAAATAAAACACTGTTTATCACTTTGTTTGTATAACAATTGGTTTATTTGGTGACTATAGTTTCGATACTACACGTATCATTATCAAACCGTTAGACTAACGGTTTGATAATGATACGTGTAGTATCGAAACTATAGTCAACAAATAAACCAATTGTTATACAAACAAAGTGCTAAACAGTGTTTTATTTTTAATATTTCACGGGAAGTAGTTGTTTCAATGGATATTTATCGTCTTAAGTTGTCTTATTAATTAAGACATTGTTTGCATATTCACGAATAGTTTTTTCGTTATTTAATATATTATAATTCTATTGAATTGAAGTATTAAAATGGCTAGCGACAGCGAGGAAAAGATGTGTACGCTACCTAAAATCAGCAAAAAAGCCAAAACTGCCACAAACAATCTCTTGCCAGAACAATCGCGTAAAGGGTACGAACTTGTGAACTAAATCAAAAAATGCAAATTAAAATAAACATTATTATCTCTTTTTTATCTAATAAAACACGGTTTGATTTTCTTTCTTCACTAATTTTACTTCACATAACTTAAACTAACAGTTAATCTCTTTTGTATCTGTTTAATACTAATTAAATGCGGTCGTAGTTAAAGTATAGAAAAAAAGCGAGTTGTAAAGCAATTACGCCTTCGTGGAATTACACACTCGCCGCTAAGCGGCTCGCGCGTAACTTTTTCCAATCGTGCGTAATATACTATTTACAACTCTTGTTACGTAATATACTATTTTATAATAACTCGCAGGCTGTAGAGTTTCCAGGAATTTTTTTTATGGTGGAATGTCAAATTTTGTAGATGCTCTGTTATCATGTCTTACGAATGGCAAATGTTAATTATCTTGAAATCAAGTATAACAATGCTGTTGAATGATAAACATATCTCCATATGCGATTTTTGTTTTTGTAAGATACTTGTCTGGATTCAGTTACGGCTGAATTACAGAAACCCTTTATTCTTATTAATAAATGAATTACTTAGAGTATATCTAGAATATGTGTTTAGTACTCATTTATTTGCTGGATAACTATATACGCGTTTCAGATTTCAACGCCATCATCACTGTAGTCCTAAACCAGTGCTTGAAGAATACTAAACATCTTTGACCATTTATTATGGCCTGTGCAATTTACATATGTTTGAAAGCCTAAACGCCATCTAATGCCCATTATCTTAAGTAGCATCGTCAATAGCTGGCAAACTAAACGTTTGTATACAGCAATTGTCCGTCCACAACATGGCATTATTTTATAAAATACAAATATGAATTTGTGTTCAGTACTTATTCATTCGCGGGATAACTATTTTATTCTATAAAATTAAACTCTGTTGTGGATGAACCATTACTGTATATAAAAATTTAGTTTGTCAGCTATTGACGATGCTACTTAAGCTAATGGGCATTATATGGCGTTTACACTTTCGAATATATGTAGAGTATATCTTCCCAAAACGTATAATAGTTTTTTATAATATGTTTTGCAACTTAAATTGTCTGAGAAATAGAAAATGATTTAGATTTATTAATCTTGGACTTTTGTGAGTTGTCAGATATAAGTCTCAATTTGTATCTGTAAATTACCTTTATTACCATGGTTTAGTGAAATATTTCAATTATCTTAATTTTACATTTCGATTTAATACACTTAAGACGATTAGAATACAAACAGAAATGGTGTGTGTGTGTGCAGAACTCAATTAACGTGTAAAGCTAGGTATATCACGTATACACCCAGGCATTATTCATTACGGTGTTTAATTGGTAAACCACTTTGCCGTAATTATGGCTGATTGGGCGCGCGCCCTCTCGCCGTTCGCAATTTGCACTGCTGCCAACATAACACAAATACACTGGCGGCGCACAGTATGGGCGAGGACTATGGCCATTTGCTTCCAAAAACGGCTTATGCAAATCCAGTAGGCCAAAAGGAGATGGTGGATAATAATAAATGATGTTAATCTCAATTAGGCTTGATGTCACAATGAAAAAACTGTTTTTATTCCTTACTTCACTTTTATTTTTATGTGTTAGATGTACATTTCGAGTGCTAAGCACTCATTATCAATAACTAATTAACATTAGTTATTGATAATGAGTGCTTAGCACTCGAAATGTACATCTAACACATAAAAATAAAAGTGAAGTAAGGAATAAAAACAGTTTTTTCATTGTGATTAAATACTCCACATAACTCAAATCAAACAATTAGGCTTGATGTATTATAAATTGCTATGGTTTTTAAGACAACTTTAGAGACTTACGTTTTATAAGTCTATTTAACGAAAGATTGAGTGGGTTTATTTTAATGAAATATTGATTTAGTGTTTTGTTTGATAAATATATTTTTCTAAAATTATACAAGTACAGTGTGATCGTTAAAAACATGATTTAGAGCTTTAAATTTTAAATTAGATTGGCACTACTGACTGTTAAAGCATAGTTTACTATAACTTCAAACCTTAAATGTATTTCATCATTCAATTAGCATTCAATAGGGGCCATTCACAGCACTCAATTGTTTAAATGACGGGAAAGTTCTATGATGAACAAATCATAATTTTTTGTAGAGTAAATTTTACAATAACAGAAAAATGTAAAATAAGTTTATGATTGATCGTCTAACGAGTGTTTTCAATCCCAGACAAAGCATGAAGTAAAATTTCGAGTTTAGAAAAGCCTGAAAATTTGGCTCGGGCGCGTAGCGAAGCGGAGCGACCGAGCCAAATTAGGCTTTTCTAAACTCGAAATTTTACTTCATGCGCCAGGCATATAAAACGCTCATTTAATTTGAAATCGTCTTTAGCCAGTTAACAAGTGAAATTTGTTTAGTTTTTGTAGAGCAGGTGGCATTTTTTACCCAGGTACCGTTTTCACAGTACCGATGTAATTTGTCATCGGTGAGAAATGCACTGAAATGACGTAATTTTACTGCAAACGGTTGAGTAAATTTTTCCTGAAATGATGTCATTTCAGTGCAACTTCTCACCGATGACAAATTGCATCGGTACTGTGAAAACGGTCCCTGGGTAAAAAATGCCACCTGCTCTACAAAAAATTATGATGTGTCCATCAGAGCACTTTCCCCGTCATTTAAACAATTGATAATTGACATACTAAACAAATTTCACTTGTTAACTGGCTAAAGACGATTTCAAATTAAATCAGCGTTTTATATGCGTGGCGCATGAAGTAAAATTTCGAGTTTAGAAAAGCCTAATTTGGCTCGGTCGCTCCGCTTCGCTACGCGCCCGAGCCAAATTTTCAGGCTTTTCTAAACTCGAAATTTTACTTCATGCTTAGTCTGGGATTGAAAACACTCGTTAGACGATCAATCATAAACTTATTTTACATTTTTCTGTTATTGTTAAATTTACGACTAAAATAGAGTTAAAATTTTACTTCTTGCTTAATCTGGAATTGGAAACACTCGTTAGATGATCAATTATAAACTTATTTTGCAGGTTTTTTTATTGTAAAATTTATGATTAAAATAGAAACAATCGGTAGACGATCACAAACACTTATTTTGCAGTTTTTTTTTATTGTAAAATTTATGACTAAAATATCATCAACTTTATAAAATTTTAGCGTACAAGATTTTCTTTCCAGTTAGACCAATTTTCAATTTGATAACGTTGAAAGAATAGTAATAGTAGTTTTTATGAAATTCATACAAGTAAATCTGAAGTTTAGTTGATTTTTTTTAGAATAAGGTATTTTAGTTTTATAAAATGTAACTGAAAATCCAAAATTATTCAAAAATTACTGTTTTGTTTATCCAGTCCAGAAAACGGCAAACACTTTAATTCATATACTTACCAAACACGTATCGATTTGGCAAATGTTTACTATGAAAATTGAATAGGTTGTTTAATTAACATAAAATTCAGAGAATTGTTAAGTCATTTTGGTTAGACTTTACTTAAAAGTTTATAATTTTATAATTTTTATAAAAATACAAAATTCCATAAATTAATAGTTTATGTACTTAACTTTAATAAAAAAAAAATATGTTTTTTAAAGAAAAAAAAGAAGCAAAATTCAGTAAATATTTTAATATATTGACTTCAATATTTAAAAAAAACAAATAAAGATATTTTAATTTTCTGCTAAGTACTTGATTAAATTTATTTTCCTACGAGCGCTCCCGGCAACAGACAACAGAAACGTGTCAATTGTATATTTACTGTATAGTTGAGGCTGTTAGTGTTTGAAACTCCATAATATTACTTTAATAAAATACTTAAGTGTTTTATTAAAGTGAAATCGTATATTTGTACTTTGACAAGTAATATCCTCCCCCAAGTAGTCAGTCGACAATTAAAATATAATTTTTAATTGTATTATTGAGGCCGCAAATAATATTATTATAATTATGATGTTACTTCTAAACAATTTGTTAATATATTTAAGGAATTGCTTTTTTCAGAGTAAAAAAAGTGTATGTAGAAAAAGACATTAGTGCATGTCTTGTAAGTTTCGCGCGGCTAGTTCGCAAAAGTTTCCTCTAAAAGTTGTAATGAAATTGTAATTTGCAAAATTGGTACATTATCCTGGTGTTCGCGCCGAAAAACTTTCCCCACTAACTAGTAATTATAGTGCGCACCCTCATTATTCATTTATTGCCAGGGTCGTACTCATCGAAGGGCCCTCCAATTAAACTTTTACAACGACCAATTTCGACGCTTGATTATCCTTGATCTACCCCGTGTAGGATAATAAATTTTACGATTACGATCACTCACTTACATAAAATTTAATTGAGATTTTTTCAAGTTTTAATTTTAGTACCTAGCTATCATTATAAAATAAAAATGAATTTCCTAAATATTATTAGCAGCATATTTTATAAGATATATAAAAAATTCGATTTATATCGCTTTCTGGAAATATTCGTATCTCATTGCGACTTTTGATGTTGATCGCATTTTTATATTTCTTTAAGGATTATTAAAATGATTTTATAATAGTTACCTAAATCTGTGTTTGCCAAACACACTAGATAAAAATACATTTTATTTTTCGAGGCACACTAAATAAAAATTCCAATAATATAAAATTAATAATTCGACTTAAAGAAAAGACGACAAAACAACTTTATCACGAATTAGAGCTGGGCAGGATTCGAATCATTCAGGATTCGAATCCTGGATTTGAATCCTTTTAGAGAATTCAAAAGAGGTATTCGAATACTTTAGTTCAACTGGATTCGTGATCCGGATTCGTTACATTTTTTTAAGAAGATTCGTATTCGAATTCAAATGTTGGTGATTCGAATCCATATAAAAGGATTTGAATCCTTATGAAAGGATTCCAATATTTATAAAAGGATTCGAATCCTTATGAAAGGATTCGAATATTTATAAAAGGATTCGAATATTTATAAAAGGATTCGAATATTTATAAAAGGATTCGAATATTTATAAAATTATTCGAATACTTGCAAAGGATTTGAATCGTCAAAAATAATTCGAATTAATTTTGAGAATTACCATGAAAAATGTCTTTAGTGTTTAATTTCTTGAATTAATTTCTCATCTGGCACTTGGTGAAACATATTACACTATGTAAAGTTAATTAAAGGAAAGGCACTCGGTATTGTTTCACAATTAAATCTTTATTCCGACTAGTTTCGGTTTGTTAGACAATTTTCAAAGGAATGTACAGAAAAAAATATTTCCTAAGTATATATACAATACTTTTGTTTCAGGTAATAAGAGAAGTCAGAATTGGGGAATTCCAAATCTCCTCGTTGTCGTTTACGATATTTTTCCCCATTTTTATGGCCCTGTTAATCTCCAGGCCCTCTTTGAGGTTTAGTGCGTATCCCTTATTACCTGAATGCAAAATCTTAAAATTATGCGGATTAAAGAAGTGATTGAATGCGATGCAATGTTTGGAAAAGCCAGTTGTTGGTTTATTATCCAAAACAGATTTTTTATGTTCTTTCATTCTGATTTCGAAAGATCTGCCGGTTTGTCCAATATACCCTTTAAATTTAGGCAAACTATTAATAAACAATAAATCGAAAACTGATAATTCAAAGAAATGTGGAATTTATGAAATACAGTGTGATGAATGTGATGCAATTTATATTGGACAAACCGGCAGATCTTTCGAAATCAGAATGAAAGAACATAAAAAATCTGTTTTGGATAATCAACCAACAACTGGCTTTTCCAAACATTGCATCGCATTCAATCACTTCTTTAATCCGCATAATTTTAAGATTTTGCATTCAGTTAATAAGGGATACGCACTAAACCTCAAAGAGGGCCTGGAGATTAACAGGGCCATAAAAATGGGGAAAAATATCGTAAACGACAACGAGGAGATTTGGAATTCCCCAATTCTAACTTCTCTTATTACCCGAAACAAAAATATTGTATATATACTTAGGAAATAATTTTTTTCTGTACATTCCTTTGAAAATGGTCTAACAAACCGAAACTAGTCGGAATAAAGATTTAATTGTGAAACAATACCAAATGCCTTTCCTTTAATTAACTTTACATAATGTCTTTAGTGTGTTTTAAAAATTCTCATGCTTAGTCTGGGAGTGGAAAACACTCGTTTAAATGAAGACAACCTTATACAAGACTGTCTCAGTTTAAACCGCGTCGACCTTATACAGTAATAACTTTGATTTTGACTTTATGTGAGGATTTCCGCGCGTGATAAGGTCGGCTTGATTTGAATCGAGACAACCTTGCACAGTAATGATCTTGGTTTTGACGTCACGTATTTCCACGCGTGACGACATCAACCAAAGTGTGTAAGTAAGTTTGTCTTGATTTAAACCGAGCCGACCTTGTATTGTTTAATTACCTTGATTGTTGACGTCACGTGAGGAATTCCACGCGTTACGTCGGCAATCAAGGTGGTTAGTGTATAAGGTTGTCTTAATTTAAAACCGAGTCGACCTTGTTAGTTTAATTACATTGACTTCACGTCTCGCGAGGAATTTCATGTGTGATGTCAGAAAAACTCCTTGTATTTTCGAGAAAGATATTTATAATAAAATCAAACTGAAATTGCTATGTAATTCAAATATAACAAGTAAAAACCAGTATATTTTCAATTTCACAATATTTCAGTGTTTTATCCGTTTCGCTACGCAACTAAACCAAGTTTTCAGAATTATTTATACTCTATATTTTACTTCATGAGTAAACAAGGACAGTAAATCTATGTTAAAAAATAAAAATTAACATTTCTTAAGATATAAACTTTTTGTCTCGTGTAATATAAGGCAAAAGTAATGTCATATTATGAATTTGCTGCCATTTTATTAGAAATGAAAAAAAGGCAATGTTTTGACTGAAAGTTAATTTAAAGGTGTAAAATTGATAATACAAAGTTAAAAGAATGATATCGGTCAAATGACCATCTCCTGAGTTAATGTGCTCGTTTTACAACATTTTGAATTGTTGTTCGTAAAACATCTGGCTCCAAATTGGTGGTTTCTTCTTCAATGTTGGCTTTCAAGACTTGCAAGGTTTGTGGTTTGTTGTGGTAAAAAGACACACAGGGAGTGGAAACGCTCGTTTTACAACATTTTGAATTGTTGTTCGTAAAACATCTGGCTCCAAATTGGTGGTTTCTTCTTCAATGTTGGCTTTCAAGACTTGCAAGGTTTGTGGTTTGTTGTGGTAAAAAGACACACAGGGAGTGGAAACGCTCGTTCGAAACTTCAAACTAAATGCTTTGATAAGAACATTAAATGACAAAATGTTTTTAAAGATAATAATCTAGTTTTCAAAATTATGTTTAATATTATTTATAGTAAAACTGACATGGTAGCTATAATCTGAAATGTTAAATTTTTCCGACATTTCCTTGATTCAAGAGTTTTTCTCTGGCCTTTTAATATAACTTTCTTCTGTAGGAAACCTCCATTTTGTTAAATTGTTTTCATTGTTTTTGTCAATATTTAAGTTAATTTTAGAAATTATAACGTTTTGTAATTTGCTTGTTGATTTTGACAAATTTAATAATGTCATATGGCTTTTTTGTTAGTGTTTTGGTCAATTTGAATATAATTCCATGACTTTTCTCTGACTTTTCCGATTTTAATGATATTCAGTAAATTTTTTATTTACGTAATTTTCAGGCATTCGTCGATTTTATCATAGAGTTCAATTTGTTGCTTTAAACGAGTGTTTTCCACTCCCAGACTAAGCATGAAGTAAAATTTCGAGTTTAGAAAAGCCCCGTGAAAATTTGTCGAGGGTCGCGAAGCGACCCCAGACAAATTTTCGGGCTTTTCTAAACTCGAAATTTTACTTCATGCGCCACACGTACAAAACACTGATTTGAAGTGAAGTTCAGAAACACACAAATACGTCTTTAATCAGAGTAACAAGGAATCAGATGTTTAATCTGTATCAACGATGTTCAGTGTTCATAATAAATAATTAGGTTTTAAATATTTTTGTTAAAACAACTGGTAACGATATTTATATATAATTGGTTGAAAAAAAATAATAAAGCAAATTTATTCTTAGAGGATTTGTATTCGTGATTCGAAAAAACAGGATTCGAATCTTTGATTCGAATCATATTTATCTCTTACGAATCCTTTATTCGAGTAACCGTGATTCGAATCATATTAGGTGATTCAGATTCGTGATTCGAATTCTTTTTAAGAGGATTCGTCCCAGCTCTGTCACGAATTCATAGTTTCAAATTTTGTTTAACTCAACAGTAAGTGATATTCGAATTATTTGTTATTTGAATATTCAAACATTTTGCTATCTTTATGAATTCGAATACGAATTTTACAATTTCCTAGCCTAGTGCCCGTTTGCACCCAAGCTGATTAGTACTTCTTAAAAACACAACTATTTTATTTGCAACTTGTTAACACATTCGCATATTGATAAGAGACGTGTTTAGAATATTCTACAAATTTATAAAATGCGTATATTTTAGAATTTTGACTTAATCATGGGTTTAATCAATGATTAGTAAATAATTAAAGTTGATCAGTCGGGGGCAAATGGGCCTGATTGTTCATAATATAAATGACAAATTCAAAATGCAAGCTGCTTAAAGTATGCTTTTTCTTCTTCGTCTTCTTCTTTTAATTTTATTTATTAATTTATATATCCTTACTTTAGAAACAGGTTTTGTTTTATATTTACTGTATTTCCTATCCTTGTAAATTTTAATTTATAATACAACAAACTAAACTAAATTTGAAATAACTTTATTACCAAGTATATTTTTTTTGTCCAATAGCATTTATTCTACAGGGTGGGGCAGAAAAACCTATCCGATTTCAAAACGATATAAAATAAAAACCACTCAACTTGACAAAAAAAATTTTTTATTAACAAATCGCAAATTTTATGCCATTTTTAAATTTAAGTTTTGAAAAGCACATCACTCAAATGTCGTCCTTGGGAGCGGATACACTGATTTAGACGCTCGCGGTAGCTTTCCATGACTTTCACCGTCATTTCCACAGGAATTTCTTCAATTGCCCGAGCAATTTCCCTTCGTAAAGCAAGAATACCTTCGATTTGAAGTAACCCCAAAGGAAGAAGTCACATGGAGTGATATCCGGTGAGCGCGGCGGCAAGCCAATATCACCTCTCAGAGAAATGAGGCGTCCGGGAAACATTTCCCTGAGAATGTCCATTGATCGTCGCGATGTGTGGGCGGTTGCACTATCCTGTTGAAACCACACATTTTCCACGCCATTTTCTTCTATTTTGGGTTGAAGAAAATTTTCCAGCATGAAACAATAGCGCTCGCTGTTGACCGTTACTGTTTGCCCATTTTCTTCAAAAAAGTAAGGCCCCCAGACGCCTAGGCGGGAAAGAGCACACCACACAGTCACTTTTGGGCTATGGAGGGGTTTCTGATGGATTTCCCGAGGATGTTCGTCACTCAAATATCGAAAATTCTGCCTGTTTACGGCGCCACAAAGGTGAAAATGGGCTTCGTCCGTGAAGAGCACAACATCGTCTATTGGGAGTTCTCGGAGATCGCGACACAGGTTCATACGGGCTTCAAAATCCCTTTCAATTAATTCCTGTGCAACAACCATTTTGTAGGGTTGCATTTTGAGGTCCAGGTGCAAAATTCGCCGAATACTGCGGTTGGAAATCGCCAAAGCGAGCGAATGTTTTCGTGCCAAACGACGCGGGGAACGTTCAATCGCGGCTCTCACATTTTCCACGTTTTCAGGTCCTGTTGCTGTCCTGGGACGTCCAGGCGACTTCTTTTTCAATGCTGAACCCGTCTGTCGAAAATTTGACACCCACACTTTAATCGTAGCGTGATGTGGAACTGGAACAGGATCATGACGCCCGAGTCCGAAATGAATTCGAAAAGCACGTTGTGTAGCAATTATCGAACCGCCGTTTTCGATAAACCGCTCAATAACAAAAGCACGATGTTCACCAGACCAAGGCATGTTGACTAATGACAAATGGCATAAAACCGGATTTCTAACGGTTTTTACCCCACTACTCTACCTGTTCCCTCTTCTGAGAAAAAGGGATTTGAAATCGGATAGCTTTTTCTGTCCCTCCCTGTAGTTTAAAAAACAATATTGAATAAACATGCAAATTCACCCACTGACAATTTTTGTGTTGTGTTATTAGTTTAGAATGGACAATGCTCTAGAAATTAAAACATAAATTAATCGGTTTTATTATCCCACATAAAAATTTCACAGATTACATAACTATAACGTAACATAGGGGTTGGGGCTTTTTTTGGAACGGGTGGAAAATGCGTGCTCGCCCATCAATTTGCCAATTTTTCTCCTCCGCGCGTAATGGAAAAATGTTTATTGGATAATAAATCGGGGACGTGCGGGCGTCAACACCGGAAATGGATATCGAATTAATTTAGTGCTTTTTTAGCAGAGTGTACATACACGTACATGATATTATTTTAAAATATGATCACATGAAACTAATTGAGAATCATTTTAGGTAATAAAAAAAATCGGAATTTATTAATTGTTGCAGAGAAAGAGAGAAAGATAGAAAGAGAGAAAGAGAGAAAGAGAGAAAGAGGGAGAGAAAGAGAGTGAGAGCGAAAGAGAGCGAGAGCGAGAGCGAGAGCGAGAGCCTTACAAATACATTTATATTTAATTTATATACTGTTTTAAAAAAATTATGGAATAGTCTGTCTGGGCTATCGACCTGCGGTCTTTCTGCCCTTAATTGTTGGTTACCCTTACTGTTATAAAAGCGTCAATTTTAAATTCCTAACGAGTGTTTCCACTCCTTGATTAAGCATGAAGTTAAAGTTCGAACCACAAAATTCTGAATGCCCTTTATTAAAAATATATATATTACTATAGATTGTATTGGTCTAGTTAAGAATTCGAAATGTGAATTTATTACTTATTTTATTTATCATTATTTATTAACTGTGTGTTCGATTTTGTTAAAGAAAATGTATGAGAAATCAATGGAACGATTAAAAGTCTAATTGTTTGGGAAATAACACGGCCGACTAGGTTTGTATTTATTCGACCATTAAAAAGAACAAACGTGTTTCGGCGTGTAATTAAAACCGAAATCGAAGTAATCCTTCAGCCCTCACAATCACACACACGCATACAGAAAATCAAAAATCGAGGAATTTAATGTCAGATTTTCGTGTGACATTATTCTGATCAAATAAAAATATACATTGATTAAATAATTTCCTTTAGAGAAAAAATAATGTACAGGGTGGTCTAATTTCGATGTTGCTTATGGGCATCTCGGCGCGATCTCTTTTTTTGAGACTAGGATAATGCCGAAAACAAAAATGCATAATCTTGTTTTTTTCAGAAGTAATGGAGCAAAATCGGGTTTTCTTTATTTTTAACTTAAGCATACTTGAAAACTCCTTTTAGAGAACATATTTTTTATAGCAAATTAAATTTAGATTACTGAAGTATTCTAATTTTATGTTGAATAATTATTAATATGACATCTACATTAATATGGTCATGGGCTAACTACTCATAACATTGTTGTAGGCTTATTGTTATTGCTTTTGTGATGAGTTGGATAAAGAAACACAGAATTGTAATGAGTAAAAACATGTATAATATGCAGAAAATTTAACTTCAGTATATAATAACTAACAAATTATTGAAATGAATCCAACTAACATTTTATACATTTTAAATAAAAACATAACTTATAACAAGCATAATGACATATGAAATACTAATGAGATGTATGTAATTGAGATTTTCCACTGACAATAGTTTGTAGTTGTGGACTAATTTTACTTGTACCAATTATTAAAAGAGATTTAAGATGCTCATCAGTTAATTTAGATCTGTAAACATTTTTTGTGTACTTCATTTTGGAGAAGGTCTTCTTCTTCTTGAATATTTCACATGTTTTAAAATGTGAAAAACATTTACTTCGTAGTTGTGATTGAAACAGTATCAATTTCTTCCGGAATGATTTGATATTAGTGTATAAATCAGGAAGATGCTGGTTTTCTTCTTGCAATCTCAAATTCAGTTCGTTCACATGTTTTGTCAAATCAACATAGAATGCTAACTTCCACAGCCACGCGTTGTTTTGTAATTCAGTAAGAGAGCGATGCTTTTCATTCAAAAAAATGTCAATCACTACTCGAAGTTCAAAAAAGCGATGAAGGACTTTCCCACAACTAAGCCAACGTACGGCAGTATGATAAGGTAAGTCATTTTCTCCAATCTCTTCAATAAATTGTCGGAATTGTCGGTGATTCAACCCAAAAGATCTGATAAAATTAACAGTTGATATGACTGGTTTCAGAACTTCAGACATATCCAAACATTTTCCGCACAAAGACTGTTGATGAATGATACAATTTAAGACTAATGGTTTTGAACCACCGTCATTTTCTATAGCCTTTGACACAAGAGCGACCACTCCTTTATCTTTCCACTCATGTTTTTGCCTCCATCAGTTGTAATACATTTCAAGTTTTTCCATCGAAGGTTCTTTTGATTAATGGCCATTTCAGCTCCTTTAAAAATATCTGTACCAGTGGTTGTTCCATGAATACTATACATATCAAGAAGTTCTTCCTGCACTTCATAGCTTTTATCTACTCCTCGAATTTAAATCAACACCTGAGCAGTATCTGACACATCCGTTGACTCATCCAAGGCCAAAGAAAACCACTCAACATGTCCATTTGTGTCGAACAGTTGAGAGGATATATTTTCAGCGATGTTTTCTACCCTTCAAGCCACAGTGTTTGCTGACATACTGACAGTTTTTAATAAATTTACCTTTTCAGGGCACATTTTTTCGGCTACTGCAATTATGCATTCTTTGATCATTTCTCCATCGGTGAATGGTTTTCCACGTTTTGCAATTTCAAGAACCACACGAAAGCTGGCACGAGTTGCAGCCTCTTGTTCAGTTTTCAGTTTTGTAAATGAAGATTGCTGCGATTTCAATCCGCGCTTCATAGCTTCGAATTTTTCTGTCTGCAAACTTCCTGTATATTTTGAGTAATTTTGAAAATGTTTTGTTTCATAATGACGTTTAATGTTATATTCCTTGAGAACGGCTATGCTTTCATTGCAAATCAAACATAGCGCCTTGTTACTGGACTCAATTACGAAATACTGAATGTTCCACTGATCTTTGAATTTTCTGCATTCACTATCAATTTTTCGCTTCTTTTCCATACTACTAAATCACACACAAAAGCAATAATTCAAATCAAAATACTGTTACAAAGATGTCTCAAACTTAAACACGCACAAACACGTTTTAAGGAGGTACGCACTATTTTATTTCACAACAGTGTCATAGGAACTGACTTGTGGTTGCGCCACTAGCCTTCTTATATATTCCAATTACTGCCATCTAGAAGTGAGTGGAAGACACCAGAACTTTCTCGAACCAACGAGATTATTCTGTACGTGTTATTGGCGCCATCTGTTAGCGATAGAAGGTACTACCTATTTCCGCGTGTGTCCACCAGATGTCGTGTCACGTTACTCCTCATGGCTCGTACTCTACGACCAATCTAGAAATTACAGATAATGACAGGAAAATTAATAATATGCAGTGTTGCCATTTTGCGGACTTTAGTCCGATTTGCAGCCTTTTTTAAACGTTGCGTACTTTTTCGGACATTTTTTTTCATCAGTGGACTATTTCACTTTTTACCACCGGCAACAATGATAATATGGTTTTGGCCCTCGGAACTTACTGGAGTAATCAGTATGGCCCTAAGGCTGGAAAGTTTGGAGACCCAGGCTCTAGAGTAGAAACTAGCTTTTAATCTGCTAAATAATATAATACGGAAGACTATAGCCATTTTTGATCATTTGCATGCTCAATTTTATTTAATTATTCCATTGCAACAGCAAAGAGTTCTGTTGTTCCAACAAGATGGAGCATATTGCTTATGAATGCAAATTTAGGGGTTGGGAACGTTTAGACCGGTTAGGTGGTCTGTTAGATCTCCAGATCTGAGACCGTTAGATTTTTTATAGGGATACCTGAAGGACAAAATAGGAAATGTTTCTATTATCTAAATTCATAACGCCATTCGAGCAGTAAGAAGTAGATGCCAAAGATGCATAAAAAATAATGGCCATCAGTTCATTCAAAATATGTTTAGTTTTTCTTAATAAATTAAATTTTTAATAAATATTGAAAATAAAATTATGTTCTAACTAATATAATATTTATTACTCAAAAAAAATTATTATTATTTAAAAAACCTTTAGTTTATAATGTTTATCTTAATTAAAACTGAGCATGCAAATGCAAATGCATTATTTAGCAGACTAAAAGCTAGTTTCTACTTTATAATAACACTGTTTTTTAAGATAAATTCACAAAAGTATATATTTTTAAAATTAGTGAAAAACACTATTATCAACTATATCAAAGACAACTAGTATTTACGTTTAAAAAAAATTGGCCATAACTCCAAAATGTGTGGATAAAATAAAAAATGCCTACGCCATTGGATTCTACACAAAAAAAGGGGCTTAACAAGGTATTTATAGTTTTTGTCTATCTTACAAATTAAGCAAGATATTGATTAAAGTTAAAAATCAAGAAAACCCGATTTCTCCCTATAACTTCTGAAAAAAAAACTTTTGTTTTCAGCATTATCCTAGTCTCAAAAAAGAGATCGCGACTGCGCCATCGGTTTTTTTCTAACTCTTATATTTACCGAGATGCCCATAAGCAACATCGAAATTAGACCACCCTGTACAGGGTGTCCGTATTTCGACAGATTGTATGGGGATCTCAGTTATTTGAAGAGATAGAGAGTCGGTTAAATTGGGGCAAAGTTGCGTATTTTAGGGCCTTACTATAATCTGAAAACAATTCTGAAATATCTTTTTCTGTTTTCGAGAAATCAACAAAAAGCTGATTTTTTGAAAAATCGTTTTAAATTTTTTATTCACAAACTACTGAATCTGGACATTTAGAACTTTGACAATGTACAGGCACTTTTTAACGAGGAATCCAGTAGCATATGTAGCATATTTTTTTAAAGATAACTATACCATTTACCCGGGGACCATT
Organism: Philonthus cognatus; assembly: GCA_932526585.2. Taxonomy (NCBI): domain Eukaryota; kingdom Metazoa; phylum Arthropoda; class Insecta; order Coleoptera; family Staphylinidae; genus Philonthus; species Philonthus cognatus. The sequence continues at coordinate 48,831,559 of OW052244.1, forward strand.
GCCAACTTTTGTTTTTCTTATGGGCGCCATTTTAGATTTTCATATTTTTTGAAAGAATAACACACTTGGTTAAGATTTCACTGTTTATTGATTGACACTGCAACAATTGTTTCGCCACACAGTAGCTTCATCAGGCAGATGAATAATGCAAAGAGTGCCTTGGCAACAATGACGTCATATCTATTATTCAATAAAATCTTAGCAGCAGTCAACCATTGTTAGCAGTCAACATTATTTATTAACTGTCAATCTTTAGTAATAGTAATTATAAGTATCGATTATCACACAAAACATAAATCATAGCACTTTCCCTATTAAAGATATGATGACCTAAATATCAACAGTATGGAAAAGTTGCACAAACTAAATTTATTCTTCTTTTATTATTATTATTATTTCAAAACTATTCACAAAAAAAGTAATTCTTCCATTTTCACTATACCCCACTAAGTATTGATCACCATCACATTTAAACGTTATATATTGTTAACTTTACTATAAATCAGTTGTTTATATGGATGGCGCATGAAGTAAAATTTCGAGTTTAGAATAGCCCCGTGAAAATTTACTTCATGCTTAGTCTGGGAGTGGAAAACACTCGTTAGTTTAAAATACAACACAACTGGTGATGTATTTTAACAACAAATATGGGTCCTAGGAGTTGACAAATGAGTGAGTTACTCAACTGTTTCCAAGGCACTCTTTACAAAACACAAAAGATTAAAATGGTCTATACAAAATGTACAATAAACTATAAGTATGATACATCATTGAATTCAGAAAAAATATTCTTCCAAAAAATATAAAAATCCAAAATTGCGCCCATAAGAAAACAAAAGCTGGCTATGGTCCCTGGGTAAATGTTATAGTTATCTTAAAATAAAATATGTTACTAGATTTCTCGTTAAAAAGTGCCTGTATAATGTAAAAGTTGTAAATCCATTTTTGGCAATATCTCAAAAACGAAAGAAGATATTTCAAATTTGTTTTCAGATTATTATTGGACCCTAAAATACGTAACTTTGCCGCAATTAACCGACTCTCAATCTCTTCAAATAACTAAGATTGAAATACGGGCACCCTGTATATGCACGGTGTTGAATTATTTATTTTTTGCTTTCAAACAATTCAGTTGTTACTTTGGTTGCTAAGATACTTATGATACCTTTTTGAAAAAATATTACTATCAATTGTGTTACCGTGAGGGAAGGTACCTCACGCTGATTTCCAACTATAAGTGATTCTAAGGTAGAAGATTTTGATTTAGAAGAAGCGTGGAGTATTGGATGTTCTTCAAAATTTCGGTATGAAAATACATGCGCAAGACATGGTGTGAAAAATATAAAGTGAATATTAATGATATGAGTCTTTTGACTTATTTTCTCTTTTCTTTATAATTCAGTAGAAATGTTTACATTTTCTACACTAATTGCTTATCTGAAAGAATATAGGTACAGGCCCTAGCTTTTGGAGTTTTTACAGAAGAAGGCATAATTAAATTTTTAAATGAAGCACAAGACGAAGTCTTTCTACAGGGTGGCGCAAATTTACCGATATGGTTTAAACGTTTAATAACTTTTTTATTTAATGGTTAATTATTATTATAATTTTTTGTTGTACAGTATATTAATAGGGAATATTTTTGGCTTAAGTATGAAAAATTATATCCCGTAAGTGGTTACCATTTCGGCTTCGCACATTCGTGCTCTTTCCAGTACATTTTCCATAAATTTTTGTAAAATTTTCAGCGTTATGGCTTGAATTTCATTGCAAATGTTTTGTTTTAGCTCTGGTATGGTCGGTGGCTTATTTACGTATACCCTTTCTTTCAAATAACCCCAAAGAAAACAGTCTGGAGCTGTTAAATCCGTTGAACGTGGGGGGCAATTGAAATCGCTTCTGCGCGAAATAATGCGTTCGCCAAAGAGGTTCCGTAACATAACCATTGTGTCCCTTGCAGTGTGGGCTGTGTCTCCATCTTGTTGGAACCACAACTGTGGATGGTATTCTACAGCTGGCCTCAAACAATTGTCCAGCATCGTTCGATATTCAGCACCATTACCCGTAACTGAGGTGCCATGTGCATTTTAAAAAAAAAATATTGACCAATGATCCTTTTAGACGATACACCGCACCACAGTACACTTAAGTGGGTGTAATTGTCGCTGATGAACTGTTCTTGGATTCTCCGTAGCCCATATCCTGCAATTTTGCTTGTTGACGAAACCATTCAATTGGAAATGGGCTTCATCGCTCATTATCAAAGTGTTAATGAAATCGCGATTTTCTTCTGCTTTTTGTCGGAATGAAATGGCATAATCAAGCCGTTGTTGGTAGTCTATCGGCTTCAATTCTTGCACAAGCTGAACCTTATACGGGAACATGTGCAATGGGTCCAAAATCCTCCGAACGGACCTCCGCGATAGCCCCAGTTGTGCCGAACGTCTTCTTGTTGATGTTTCTGGACTGTCCTGCACAATACGTTGGATATTTTCTTCCGTGTGGACCGTACGTGGTCTTCCGGTACATGCAAAATTTCGAACCAGGCGGTTTATTGTTGATGCTGAAGGTCCAATACGCACATTAAAAAAACGACGATAAGCACGCTGAATCAAAATAATTGACCGTTGATTAAAATAATAAATATAAATAAATTTAAAAAGTTATTAAACATTCAAATAATATCCGTAGGTTATATGGTAATATAAAATTCTGTATAGTTGAGGCTGTTAGTTGATGGTACTCCATTATATCACTTTAATAAAACACTTAATTTGTTTAGGTTTCAAAATTATATTTATTGTACTACAACAATTTTTTCACTACACTGTAGCTAACCATTTATCTACCTGATAAAGCCACAGTATGGTGAAATAATTGTAGTACAATAAATATAATTTTGAAACCTAAACACATTGAGTGTTTTATTAAAGTAATATATAATTACTTAAAAATTGTATATTTAATTTAAATATATCAAAAAATTCATTAAATAATGAAATAAAACACTTTAACTTTGTTCGTATAACACAATATTTTTCATTTATGTAAAATTCATGTTTTTTATTTACTTTTTTCTTACTGAACGGTAAGTACATACTTACTGTTTTCTTATTCGTAGCAGCCTAGTAAACACAACTCACCGTCCTGAAAACGCACATGGTCAGAACGTGAAAATGATCGAACCCGGAAACGTTTACTATAATTTAAAAACGTGTGGTTTTTTAATACGAAAATTTATACAGATGATGACTCGTCTGTGAGTTTTTTTCAATAGGTCATTTTATGAAGATATAAATATAAATTATATGGATTTTGTTTTTAATTCCATAAATATTTCACTTTCACATTTTCTGTCCCTTTTCCGTTGTGGGTAAAATTTCGCGACGGAATTAAAACCACGGACCCTGAAGATGATTACTTTAGGGAGGGACGCATTCATATATTCGTGCGTTCGTAATTAAAACTTACGAAACGTAACTCCTCATCCCCAGAAAACCACCCTGCATTCACGTGTCAACCAACGAACATGTAATTTACAAACAGTCAAATTACAAAGGTTGATGAAAGTTAACTTTGACAATGAGTACATATAGCAATTAATTATTGTTATTTTTATAATTAACATTAAAATGAAATCACTTTATATCGGACACTTTTTTCCCATTAATCACTTGGTAAATATATTGGGCTCGACTTTACTGTACACCCCGTAGAATAACATGCATTTAATATAGATGTACACTGTATTGACATATATCACCAATTAAAATCAATAAATTCACTACGAAAATGATAAAAGTTCACTTTTTTTACCTTTGAAATTTTGACTAGAAACTTCTATAAAACCTTACTGATTGCTGTTAACCATTGCAATCTTTACTGGAGACATTAGGGAAGTCGAAAGAAATGTTTGTTGAAGACTTTTATCTAACTTCAACTTTAAGTTAGATTTAACCGGATGACGGTTATAACACATTAGCACATTACACTTGGACTCATATGGATTTATAAAATAACTAACATAAATTAATACACTGTTGGAAATTCATTTCGGCTGAATTCTAGTTTGTGTCCACTGCTATATTTCGCCGAAGAAAAATGTTTGCTCACATTGAATATTCCACATACTTCTAGGTTCGGTTAGGTTAGGAGAAAGGTTTGCAATAGAATAAATTGCGTAAATCTCTTTGCGCACGATGATTATTTTACTTACAGCTAGGACTTAATATTTTCAAAATTTTCAAACTACATTTTTTTATATATATTTACCATTTCCGGTCGCAATCAATTGCACATCTAGATAGTACTCATCGAGTACTTTCGAATAATATATTTTTATCTATAATACCCACGGGGTGTATAGTAAATTCCTACCATATATTGGTTTGTAAATTAACCCTATTTCAATAATTAGTTTTGGTATTATTTGAAATCTCTCGGTTTGTACGTTTAACGTGATTTACGGTTGGTTTTGAGCGAATAAATAATAAATGCGGAGAGATCGGGGGGTGTGATATGCAGGTGAAACGTGCCCTTGATCCAGAGGTCCAGATTATCCCTTTTCGAGCGCAAATACGCCCCCGTTGGGATATTTTTTTATTATTATTAGAGCGCAGTTTACATTGTATTTTTATGGTGAACTGCGTTTTAAAACCGAAACTCTAAATCCAAAGTAAATACGAAAAACGCGCGAGTAGAGGAAAGGAGGGTATGGCGAAAATGTTTTTTGTCCAATGTAATCAAGTATTGTGAGCTTGGTATGTAGTATTTATTCTGTATTTTGAACAGTGTAGAAGAGGCTTGTTAAAAAAAACGTTTTTTTTTTTCCATTGTAATTAAAACAAACAGTTGACAAACAATCAACTGTTAACAAAATAAGGTTATTCAGAATATATTTAATAATGCAATAAATCATAAATGTATAAATCTAATCAGTATGTTTTGAACTTGACCTAAAATCAGTGTTTTATACGCGTGGCGCATGAAGTAAAATTTCGAGTTTAGAAAAGCCTGAAGATTTGGTTTGGCCGCGTAGCGCTACGCGCTACGCGACCCAACCAAATTTTCAGGCTTTTCTAAACTCGAAATTTTACTTCATGCTTAGTCTGGGAGTGGAGACACTCATTAGAAGTAAATTTAAATCTATTAATATTATAGAAGAAATACGTTTTCACAAAAAAAAATGTGGAACATACCTTCTAAATTACTTGATTACAGTCAAGTTACAACACATGTAAATGTAATGTTGCTACGTTCATTCTATCATTATTTCAAAACTAACTAATAATATGTAGATTTTGCTCTATTAACTATAATGAAATTAACGGCAATTCTATTAATAAGGCTCAACATGTTTAAAACACGTTTGAAATCACATTTATGCACACATAATTGTGATATTTTATTATAATAAAATGTTATTTTTAATAATGTAAATTGAAAGATCTAAACCATATATCTGAAATTTTAAAACGTAAACAAAACAAAAATAATAATGTAGCTTTATTCTAGTAATAGTGTTTACAATAACGTATATAATAAATACTTAATAACATGTGTCAAAAATACGGTGTGTCAGCTATAAAAGTTCGGATTTCAAAAATTCCTCAATTGTATATCGGTCTATTTCTAGTAGTACCTTTTTAATTGTACGTTTGTATGTTTTAAAACATTGTTCATTTTTCAGATATGACGGCAATTTGTTGAATAATTTAATACAGCTGTAGTTTACGCCGCTCTCGGTTAAAAATAACGATGTATGGGATATACAAGACAATTTTTATTGCGCGTTATGTATTTATGATTTATTTTAGAATTTGAAAATCGTTCATTCTGTTTCCATACAAATATTAGACATTCTAAAATATAAATCGCTGCTGTTGGCAGTATACATTTATACAATTAGGCCCGTATTCATAAAGATACGTATAATGAATGATTACGTAACGGGCCGTTATAATTTAACGATAATTAAATATAACATCGTATTCATAAATATAACGAAGGAAATTAAACGAATGATTTCGTAACATGAGATGTAGGGAATTTCAGTAAGATTTTCTGGTTCTAAACGAACTTCAGGTGATACATAATTGTATTGCTTATATTGGCATTTGCGATTCTAACCTACATATATTGTCTTTACTGTAAACGCAAATGAAACGTATTAAGGGGAAGAATTTCTCTGATAGAGAAATAGGCCTGCTACTTGATACCATTGAAAAGTACCCAAGAATTCTCGGAAACAAGAAAACGGATGCTGTTAGTAGCAAGGAAAAAGCAGCCACGTGGGAGAAAATTCGCATGGAATTTAACAGTGGAAATTTAGCGGAACCACGGAGGATAACGCAACAATTAAAAAATTGTTACGACAATTTTAAACGTAAAACTAGGAAGGAAAATGCAGAAAATAGGGTATTATTATTATTATTGATTGCAGTAGCTGAATGCGCCAACCACAATAGTGTTTATATGCATAATAATTATTTTGTTTAAATGTATAGGCACAGAGGTACGCTACTGGAGGTGAACCCTACATAAAGGTGCTGAGTAACAACGAAGAGCGTCTACAAGGGTTACTTGCTGAAAGATTCACATCGAAAGTGAATCCGTATGATAGCGAAGCAAGTTTTCATGCAGTGCCTGATGAGGCTGTAGTATGTGTGATTGAGTCAGATATTCGTAACGATATCACGGGCAGCAAGGAAGAAATTAGATTAACCCCTGCTATTGAGGAGGATGTTAATACCCAGGTATACTCATTACCCCCTTAAACATCAACCCCAAAATGTGCCAGGAAAACCAGTGCGTCAAATGTTTATGAAGTTTTGACTGACATTGTCAATACGAGAAAAAGAAAATGTTCTGAGAACGAAACATATCTTCAGAATAAGAACGAATTAGTCCTGGAGACAGAAGAGATAAATCAAAAATATGCATTATTTAAAAGCGAAATATTGGAGGCTGAATTACGAGCAGTTGAACTAAAAATTAAAATGCAACAGAGGCAATTAGAATTACTTGGAGAGGCAGATCCAAACAAAATTATCTTTTAAAAATATGTGTTATCTTTACTTTTAAAACACATTACACTGTGCATACATTGTTTATTATTGTTTGTCGAGTTCTTGTATTATCATTGTGTTGAACATTGGCTATTGGCATAATTTGATAGGCTTCCTCGTCAATTTGTATAACAGGGTCTGCGGCTGGTAAATTGTCGTTTAGATCAATTGCAACATTATGTAATACAGCAGTTGCAACTATAACTGCTAAAGTGCGATTAGGTTTTAATCGTAATCCCAAAGATAAACATGGGAATCTTCGTTTTCAGACACCAAATGCACGTTCTATACAATTTCGTGTATGTATATGAGCTTGATTATACCTAGTTTCAGCCTGCGTATTGGAGGAGTAAGTAAATATGTCTTGCAGGCATAACCACCATCCCCTAACAGAAATGAATCTGGATAATGCCCATTTTCCAAATCCACAGGAAGCGATGAATCAAAAAATATTGTACTGTCGTGTACAGACCCTGGCCATCTGGCAACTTTATGCATAAACTTTAAATTTGCATCGCATACACACTGCACGTTGTACGAAAACCACCCTTTTCTGTTTCTGTACAGTTCAGCCTCATCTCCACCTACTGACTGTATTTTGATATGAGTGCAATCAATTGCTCCAATCACACCAGGAAAATGTCTGATTTCATAAAACCTCTTTTGATTGTTACGTAATTCATTCCTTGTTTGGGGCATATTAATAAATTGTGGCCGCAATTCAGCAATTGCTGATATTACATTTTTTATTATGCGGCTGACGGTTGGTTGCCAAACATTTAAATGATCGGCAAGAACTACTTGAAAACTACCCGAAGCATAAAACCTCAACGAAATTCAAACTTGATTTTGCACTGAAACAGCCTTATTCCTTCTGGTAAGTTCCTCTACTTGTGGTGCAATTATTTCTACTATTTCCCGTACTGTGGTTTTATCAAAACGATAACGTATTTTGAAATCGATATCATCGAAGAATTCAAAAGGATTTTGTCGATTTCTTATAAGTCGAGGTCTCGGCATACCAAACAATATTTCCTCCACAAATTCTAAATCCTCCTCAGTAGATGACATACTGCTATAATTGAAATTGCATATTATCAATAAACAAAATATCAATATATATTACTTTACATAAATGTTCAAACACTTCGGAAAGAACGCCTAATACTTGCCTAAATTTGACCAATTTAATTATCTAGGTATTCTCCTAATTAAATTACAAGTTTTTCTTAAAATTCTTTTGACGGTCTACGCGTACATAACGTCAAACGTTGGAATTGAGTCGTTCGTTAAATTTTAACGACCCGGAAATCGCTCGTTATTTTTACGTTAGATTTAACGAATGATTTGACATTACAGTCGATTGTGAATATCAAATTGATACATTTAACGGTCTGTTATGTGTAATCAGCCGTTATGTGATATTATGGACGTTTATGAATTACCAATCTGCTAAACATTTACGGTGTGTAAATGTAGATGTTTGTTTTTTTTAAGTTCAATTTGAAGCTTTAAATAAGTGTTTTCCACTCCCAGACTAAGCATGAAGTAAAATTTTGAGTTTAGAAAAGCCCCGTGAAAATAAAACACTAAATTATTGTGAACTTTATGTATATTTGAACCTCACTTGAATTCAGAAGTTTACACGCGTGGCGCATGAAGTAAAATTTCGAGTTTAGAAAAGCCCAGAAAATTTGTCTCGGGTCGCTGCGCGACCCGACACAAATTTTCACGGGGCTTTTCTAAACTCGAAATTTTACTTCATGCGTAGTCTGGGAGTGGAAAACACTCGTTTGAAGCTTTAATTTGAATTGTACAAATTCCGTTGCAAATTATCAGGCATTCATTGCGTGTATAATTTAAAGTTTCGAACGATAATTCCACTCGTTGATTAAGCATGAAGTAAAATTTCGAGTTTAGAAAAGCCTGAAAATTTGGTAGATTTTCTGAGAATAACGACCTGCAGGATGTCAGAGTTGTGAGACCTAGTATAATTCTTAGTGCTCGTTTGTGGAGAGTAAATATTATGTTTATATTAGGCGATTTCCCCCAATAGATAATGCGATATCTCAGTTTCGATTCGAAATTTGCAAAGTAGTCTAATTTAAGGATAGGCAGTGCTACTTTATGTTTTAGCGTTCTTAGCATGTAGCATATTTTACTTAATTTCCCAACCAGGGAATCAATGTGGTGTTTCCATTTTAATCTATTGTCTATCGCAATCCTTACGAACATAGCAGTTTCTACTAAATTAAAGCTAAAATTGCAAAAGTGGATGTCAGTTTGAAAGCTATTTTTATGAAACAAGATACATTTAGTTTTCTCCCGATTTAGAATCAGTTTATTATTTTTGAACCAATCACTAATTAACAGCATTAATCTCTCTCGCCATGCCTCATAACTTCGTCTATTGTCTATCCAAGTATGCATATATTGGTATCGTCTGCATATTCTACGATTTTGTAGTTTGGATCAGACTGGTTATATAAGTCATTGATAAAAATGTTAATAAGAAAGGGAGCAAGAAGACTTCCTTGGGGCACACCCATGCTGATGTCCAAGACATCTGACCGCACTGTAAAATTTTTTTTGTTAACTCGACAATCTGCTTTCTAGTTGACAAATAGGATTTATACCACTCATAGGCTATATCTCGAAATCCGTAGTTATATAATTTAGATAGAAGTAAATTGTGATCGATGCAGTCAAATGCCTTAGACAGATCGAGCATAATGCCACAAGGAATCTGACTCCTTTCAATTGCACAGTGGACAAAATGTGTGTCAAAAAGGGCGGTATTTATATTTTTAAATTTGGTAAAACCATGTTGCTGTTTTGATAGAATATTATGTTTGACTTGGAAATCTTTGCTTTGTTTAGCTACGAAATATTCTAGAATTTTTGAAAAGGTTGATAAATCTTTAATAAAGCAGTATTAAATATAGTTTAACTAATTTAAGACACTGACTAATTTAACGTTTACAACCTGTCTTAAACGAATTTAACATTTAAAACATGTTTTAAACAAATTTAGCATTTAAAACATGTTTAAAATAAAACTATTTATAACACGCCTGCTGTTTTTAAAACAAAGTGTTTCAAACATAACAACCCTGGTATAGACCAGGGCTAGTTAACTCTTTTATGTTTCTCAAGCACAACGAATTTTCGTAGATGTTGTTTTGATAATCAAAATTATTGCATTAAATTAAATTGACAAACCAAGAAACATGCAAAGTTTCTTGGTTTGTCAATTTTATTTAATGCAATCATTTTAATTATCAAAACAACATCTACGAACATTTGTTGTAGTCTTATGATGAATTATTATTATTATTATAGATGGAGCATGTTGAACTCAACAATAAGTCAGTGCTTTATACGCCTGATGCACGAATTAAATATTACGAGTTCAGAAAATTCTAAAAATACGGATTGGTCGCTGCGCTTCGCGACCAATCCTAATTTTTAGGGGCAGGTGGTGACCGAGCGGTAACGTCGCCGGACGGTATATCGCTCGGCGAGCCATAGACCGGGTTCGAATCCCGTGCACGGGGAGGTTATTTAAAAATAATATCTCGTCGTGCTCCTGGGTGTTGTGTGAATAAATATTGATATATATTAAAAACTGATGTTGGCTAATAGTCAAGAGACTACGGCCAAGCAATAGCAAAAAAAAAAATAGGTTTTTCTAAACTCGAAATAGTTACATAATGCTTAAACAAGGAGTGTAAACACTTAATAGGGTAAAATTGAAACCTATCATAAAAACTCTGACAAGGAGCAATACACTTACTATATTTTGAGGCAAAAACATTAATTGGTGTTCCTCAAACCGGACATAAAACTTGGAAAAATATTTACAGCTATAAATACTACTTCACTTTATGATTGTGTGCTTAATTAATAATTCGAAAATAAATAAACATCAATCGATCCGCGTTCCTAATTTTTCGTTTCAAATAGTGAAATGCAATAACGATAAATTAAATTTCGATAAACGAAAAAAAAACACACTCAATCAAATTATTACATCGATGCCGAAATAATTAATTCCGATGACCGTCAGGCTCGAAATTAAACGATAAATCAGAGAACGACGCAATTTAAACAAAAAAAATGGAGGTTGGGGTGGGTCGAAAAGTGCCCCTATAATAACGACCCCTTCCCCCCCTCGAGGCCGTTTACGCGTCAAATTAAACCGATAACGGGGTAATTTTAATTAAGTGGAAACATAAATAACTGAAATAATATACGCTGCAATAAATAAATGTCAATCAGTTTTTTATATTAATTTTATTTTAATGAAAAATGTGTAGTTTTAAATTTAATATTTACTGCGTTTAATGTACTGTACGTTACTGAATAATTACATTAAATGCATTAAAAATATTTCGCAACTACGCTTAAAAGATACTTACTTTTAAACGTAGTTGCGAAATATTTTTAAGTATATGAAAAATCAAATGTAATGCAGTTTTGTAAAAAAAAAAAATAAGATCGCCGGAGAAAGTGTTTACAATATAAATTAAGGTTCAAATCATTAATGAAAAGAAAGAAGAATAATGAAAGTAAGTCAAAAATACAGTGATTAAACAATGTGAAAAGGTGTTTTATTTACAAGTTAATTAAGAAAATAAAAACAGTATATCCCGTTTTAAGGTACCATCTGGAATATCTTCAGAACCATGCACCGAATGAAAAAATGTTTCAAATACAAGTTTCATGATTTGGAGGGGGACATCAAATTCTGTAAGAAAATGCAACCCCCCACTCCCAGGGGAGGTTGGGAAGGAGGTAAATTTGAAATCATAAATGCGAACCCCTATTTTTTTAAAAAGTTTGGGTAGAGAGCGGAAAAGTAAGTTTTATCTCGAAACATTTTTTATTACTTTGATATATGGCGCTGCAATCAACAACATTGTTTTTATTATGTAAATTTCTCGAAACCAATTAAGGCGGTGTGCGTGCATTCTTTTTGTAAAAATAGAAATAAATAAAATTTATAGAATCTACACAGAAATGAATAAAATATAATACGCTATAATTGAAATTTAAATACCGTCACGAGATATTTTAAAATATCAAATGAAAGTTAAATTTTAATTTGAAATATTTATGAGTATTTTTTTATTGAATTAAATTCTATTCGTTTTGAAAAATTTCTGATCATTTTGAACTTCTGCAATTGTTTATTAGGCTATATTTTACATAATTTAAGCTTTTCCAATTTGTTCGTCGAAGTTTAGTAACACACAAATAATGCACAGGAATTTGTATTTGTTCTAAACTTGAAGTAAGAAATAACATTAACTCTATTTATTTTACGTCATAAATTTGACAATAAAGGAAATTGCAAACTAAGTTCCTGATTGATCGACTAACGAGGGTTTCCACTCCCAGATTAAGCATGAAGTAAAATTTCGAGTTTAGAAAAGCCTGAAAATTTGGTTTGGTTGCGTAGCGCGAAGCGCGGAGCGACCAAACCAAATTTTCAGGCTTTTCTAAACTCGAAATTTTACTTCATGCGCCACGCGTGTAAATCACGAACTTCAAGGTAAATCTTTAACTAATTGGTTAGAGTAAAATAAATTTAGTATGTCAATTATCAATTGTTCAATTTTGTTGATTGCAGCGCTATCTATAAAAGTAACAAAAGATGTTTTAAGATAATACTTACTTACTTTTCCACACTCTATCCAAATCTGTAATAAAAATAAGGGGTTCGCATTTAAGATTTTAAAGCTACCCCCTTCCCAGCCTCCCCTGGGCGTAAGCGGTTGAATTTTCTTACAGAATTGGATGTCACCCTCTAAATCATTAATCTTTTATTTGAACATTTTTTCATTCGGTGCATGGTTCTGAAGATATTCCAGGTGATACTTTAAAATAGTACACCCTGTGTAACCAGAAAATTTATAGAATTCGCTGAAAATGTTAAAGTTAGTAAAAACTATAAAAATTATGTAAATTTGCAATGAAAACTTACAAATAAAAAGATAATTTTACATATTACAAAAAATAATGATGAAATAACAAGATTTGTGTAAGTTGTAGAAATTAATTAACATTGGTACATTAAAATGGGACACCCTGTACAGTGTAATAAAACCATAATTGAAATATTTAAAATTACTGATCACGCGAAAATATACAAAATATTTACATTTATAGATGTAATACTCAAATTAACATTTATGCAATTATTAAACAAATGAAAATTTACCCCTATTAAAATAATAGAGAAAAAGTCGTTTTCAATACATATTTATACATGCATTTTAATGTAATAATTTGTTTGAAAATGTCGCGTTACACGCTTCAATTATCGAAAAATAATACTGCGTTTATTTGTTTGTTCGTGCGTTCGCATCGATTTTAATTAACTATTTATATCGTTAAATCAAAATTATTCGGTACGTCATTTTATTATATAATATATAATCAACTAATTTTCATTCGCCTTTTTCTATTAAACGGACTCACTCAGGGGGAGGGGTATGGGGGTTTAGACCCCCCCCTCCCCCGAAATTATCAAAATGTTAAATTGTTGTATGTAAAAGCGGCCCTGTACGCGCAAAAACAATATTTTTATCCCGAAATGTTTTTCTGGCTACTGCCTCGGCACTTATTCTGTGTTTGACTGTAACGTCACTTGTGGATAATTTGTAAAAGCCAGCTTTTAATTACAAGTCCTTTAAATTTAAATATTGAATTCATTTTAATCCCATTTTCATTAATTAACGCAGCATTATCGTGACATTTACAATTTATAAAACAAATATAGAACATTTTATAAAATTCATTCAAATAAATAAATTCGTTTTTAGGTATTTGTTGCTTAAGTGTTAGAGCAATCAAATATATACATTGCCTCAACTTCGCATATGAATAAAAACTTCAACGTTTTTCAAGTTAACGAATATTTAAGAATTTCATGAAAATTACCAAGAATTTTTAAATTGAAGGAAATTTTGAAAACTTATGATAACTATCAACATTTTTAAAATTAACGAACATTTAGGAAATTCAGGAAAACCGTCAGAATTTTGAAAACTGGAATATTATGAAAAATCAACACTTTTTTTTAAGTTAACGATTATTTGGGTTTACCAACAATTTGAAAATTGGTGGAAATATTAAAAATGTATGAAAAATTTTGAATCTTTTGAAATCAATGGAAATTCAGAAAATACGTCAGAGTTTCGAAACTTAAAGGAAATCTTGTAAATTTACGAACTTCAGCGGTTTTCAAGTTTACGAAAATTTAAGAAATTTATCAAAATTACCAAGAAGTTTAAAATTGAAAAAATAATTGAAAAAATATGATAAATATCGAAATTATTAAAATTACCTAAAATTTAAGAAATTTCGGAAAGTTTCAGAAAAACTCTAATTTCATGAAAAATCAACATTTTTTAAGTTAACGATTATTTACGAACTTCGTGAAAATTACCAATAATTTGAAAAATGAAGGAAAATTTAAAAATGTATTAATGTAGCGAAACTTTTGAAAACAACGGAAATTCGGGAAATACGTCAGAGTCTCGAAATTTAAAGAAGATTTTGTAAATCTATGAACTTCAACGTTTTCTAAGTTAACAAATATTTAAGAAATTCATTAAAATTACCAAGAATTTTAACATTTAAAGAAATTTTATAAATTTATACTATCAAAATTTTTAAAATTAACTAAAAGTTAGGAAATTAAGAAAAACCGTCAGAAAAACTGGAATTTTATGAAAAATCAACATGTTTTAAGTTAACGATTATTTGGGAATTTCGTGAAAATTACCAATTATTTGAAAATTAAAGAAAATTTCAAAAATGTATGAAAAGTATCGATACTTTTGTAAGTTTACGAAAAGTGTTAATTAAAAATTGAGTAAAATTATGGAAATTCACTGAAAATCGTTAAAACTTTGATAATTAACTAAAATCTTGATAATTCAGCGTCCAAATCCAAATTTGGGCTTTTCTCAACTCGAAATTTTACTTCATGCTCCACGCGTACAAATCACTAATTTAAAGTGAAGTAATTAGCATGTCACCTTGAAAAATATCACAAATGCTATAAAAATTATAAAAATTCCGAATAAAACCATAGAGCCAAACTTAAACAATTGACTATTATTGTCAGTTTGATACGAACATTTTACTATTCGCGTCACGTTATAACGAGCTGCAATGGTCAAAGTTTTAAGTCAAAATGTGACTATTACAGCTGATTGCAATTGTTTCAATGATGAAATAATAATGAAGCAAAGTAGTGTTTTCCACTCCCAGACTAAGCATGAAGTAAAATTTCGAGTTGAGAAAAGCCCTAAGAATTTGGATTTGGACACGCAGTGGATTGGTCGCGAAGCCATTTGGGCTTTTCTTAAAACGAAATTTTACTTCATGCTCCACGCGTACAAATCACTAATTTAAAGTGAAGTAATTAGCAGGTCACCTTGAAAAATATCACGAATGCTATAAAAATTATAAAAATTCTGAATAAAACCATAGAGCCAAACTTGAACAATTGACTATTATCGTCACTTAAAAAAGAACATTTCACTGTTATCGCCAAAATATAACATACATTTGATTATTGTAGTCTTTTTATTGTCAAAATGTGACTATTATAGTGCTTTACAGTCCCGATACTGCCGACATATGACTATTATTGTCAGTTTGATACGAACATTTTACTATTAGCGTCAAGTTATAACGAGCTGCAATAGTCAAAGTTTTAAGTCAAAATGTGACTATTACAGCTGAATGCAATTGTTTCAATGATGAAATAATAATGAAGCAAAGTAGTGTTTTCCACTCCCAGACTAAACATGAAGTAAAATTTAAAGTTGAGAAAAGCCCCAAGAATTTGGATTTGGACAAGCAGTATCCAAATCCAAATTCGGGTTTTTCTCAACTCGAAATTTTACTTCATGCGCCACGCGTACAAATAACTAATTTAAACTAAAGTAATTAGCATTTCACCTTGAAAAATATCACGAATGCCAACTGTCATAAAAATTATAAAAAATTTAAATAAAACCATAGAGCCAACATTTTACTATTGCTGTCAGTTTATTACGAACACATTATAACATAAATTTTATTATTTTAGTCATTTTTAGTCAAAATGTGACTATTACAGTGATCTACAGTCCCGATACTGCCAACATGTGACTATTATTGTCACTTTGATACGAAAATTATACTATTAGCGTCACATTATAACAAACTGAAATAGTCAAAGTCTTAAGTCAAAATTTGACTATTACAGCTTATTACAATTGTTTCAATGATGAAACGACCAAGTGTTTTTCACTCACAGACTAAGCCCTGAGAATTTGGATTTGGACGCGCAGCGTCCAAATCTAAATTCGGGATTTTCTCAACTCCAAATTTTACTTCATGCACCGCCCGTACAAATCAATGATTTAAAGTAAAGTAATTGGCCTTTCATCTTAAAAAAGATCATGAATGCCAACTGTCATAAAAAGTATAACAATTCTAAATAAAACCATATGGCCAACATTTCACTATTGCTGTCATTTTAAAACGAACAATTGACTATTATTGTCACTTTAAAAAGAACATTTCACTATTATCGCCACATTATAACATACATTTGATTATCGTAGTCTTTTTATAGTCAAAATGTAACTATTATATGATCTACAGTCTCGATACTGAAAATATGTGACTATTATTGTTACTTTGAGATGAATATTTGACTATTAGCCTCACATTATAACGAACATTTGACTATTGATGAACTACAATAATGAAACAAACGAGTGTTTTCCACTCCTAGACTAAGCATGAAGTGAATTTTCGAGTTTAGGAAAGCCTGAAAATTTGACTCGGGCGCGTAGCGAAGCGGAGCGACCGAGCCAAATTAGGCTTTTCTAAACTCGAAATATTACTTCATGTGCCACGTGTATACAGGGTGAATCAATTTAGTGTTTCACCCCCTTCTAAATTTTTCATTTTGATAGTAAAGTATAACAAACTATATATATATTTGTAAACAGCAGGAATTTCTCTAATCAATGGCGTCATCGAATTGACAATACGATGACAACTGTCAGGGTAGCGATAGTTAACTTTTTTTTTCTCTAATGACACCATACCTATTTTATAGATATAGCATATTTGTTTAATTCGGTTAGAGGGCACTTTCCTACATCCGCATATTTATCTAAACTGTACGCTTAGATGAAAAAAAAAATCGGTTTTATTTATAAAAAAATCATATATCTATAGAATAGAAATATGAGAATTGACCAAAATATCTACTTTTTATCTTCATTTGTGCCTATTTTTTTTTTAAATGTTTTCATCTCTGAAATGACCGAAATAGTTTTTTTAATATTTCATAATTTTCGTAGCCACATATGATTTTTTTATAATTTTTTCAGATGCAGGAAAGTGCCCTCTATCCGAATTGAACAAAAATAGGTATGATGTCATTTGGAAAAAAAAAGTTGACTATCGCTACTTTGACAGTTGTCATCGTATTATCAATTCGGTCACACCACATTAAATAGAAAATTTCCTGCTGTCTACAAATATATATGGTTTGTTATACTTTACTATCAAAATAAAAAAGTTAGAAGGGACACCAAATTGAATCACTCTGTATACGTGTGGCACATGAAGTAAAATTTCGAGTTTAGAAAAGCCTAATTTGGCTCGGTCGCTCCGCTTCGCTACGCGCCCGAGCCAAATTTTCAGGCTTATCTAAACTCGAAATTTTACTTCATGCTTAGTCTGGGAGTGAAAAACACTTGTTTGTTTCATCATTGAAACAATTGTAACAAGCTGTAATAGTCACACCAAACTGAATCACATGGTATAACAATGATTTAAAGTTAAATGGTCTTTAACCAAAAAATAATTTTTTTATGTCAATTATCAATTGTTAAGGTGATGGGGAAAGTGGTATGATGGACACATCACTATTTCTTTAAATTATAAATCATAAATAAATTACAGCATAAATAAATCATAGCGTTACAATTAAATAAATTATAAATTCATTGAGGTTATGTATAGCAATGATCACGTGTCTAACAACAGTAATCTACTAAAATCTTCTTAATATTTACAATTTTAATTTTGTTAATCTCTAATGTAACACAAAATTAGATAATTTGTACATAATTTACTTATTTAGATGTTATAACATAAACAAATCACAGCATTACAAATAAATAAATTATAAACTCATTGAGGTTATGTATAACAATAATCACGTGTCTAATAATAGTAATCTACTAAAATCTTTTTAACATTTACAATTTAAATTGAGTTATTTTCTAACATAACACAACATTAGAAAATTTGTACATTGATTACTTATTTAGGTGTTATAGCATAAACAAATCATAGCATTACAATTAAATTAATTATAAAATCATTGAGGTTATGTATGATAATGATCACGTGTCTAACAATAGTAAGGGATGTTTTTATAAATTACTAACATTTCTGTTTAGTTTACTATATTAAGTGTTGAGCGCGATATTTATATATTGTAATTTATACGTACCTATTTTTTGTAATACAGTAAAAAGGAGATATCCGTAAATAAATAAATAAATAATAATACTAAACATCTTCTTAACATTTACAATTTCAATTTAGCTAATCTTTAACGTAGCACAAAATTAGATAATTTATACATTAATTACTTATTCAGGTGTTATAGCATAAACAAATCATAGCATTACAATTAAATAAATTATAAATTTATTGAGGTTATGTATAACAATTATTACGTGTCTAACAAAAGTAATCTACTAAAATCTTCTTAACATTTACAATTTTAATTTAGTTCATCTTTACGGTACACAAAATTAGATAATTTGTACATTAATTACTTATTTAGGTGTTATAGCATAAACAAATCATAGCATTACAATTAAATAAATTATAAATTCATTGAGGTTATGTATAACAAAGATCACGAGTCTAATAATAGTAATCTTTTAAAATCTTCTTAGCATTCACAATTTCAATTTAGTTAATCTCTTATTTAAGACAAAATTAGATAATTTGTACATTAATTACTTATTTAGGTGTATACAAAATGTATTTAAAATAAATATGGTCTAATTAAGGGGAAAACGAACCGAGACACGGAAATGCGTCACACAATAAATACCGGTTATGGTTGACTTTGACTTCAATAACTTCAATATCAAACATCGTAAATTTCGCTGTAATGGACGTCGTCATTTTTTTATTTGTTTCGAGTTTAATGGACGTTATGTATGTGTGTGTGTGATATGGGATAATAAGTCATAACTTTGGATGTAGGCGTGAATGCGTGCGAGTGTAATAAGTCATAAGTTTCAGTTTGTCTATTAGACTTATTAGAGTAACGCGAATCTACCTCGTACATCGACATTTTGGGATGGAATTGTGTGTTTGTTGATAAAAGGATTTATTGATCATAGATTGACCCTTTCAGCCCTGGAATTTTTCTGGTGCCCAAAAAACGTTTTTTCCATTGCATATTATTTATTACTATCTCGGATATACAGAAAGTTCTTCTTTTAAGTATACATATCGCAGTATACTGTATACGCTGTAAATCTTTAGATATTCGTTGTTTTTACAAATATTTCAACTTAAAATAAAATAAAATTGCTTACGCTACGCGACCAAACGAAATTATTAGGTTTTTCTACTCGAAATTTTCCTTCGTGCTTAATTTAGGAGTGGAAAACACTCGTTTAAAAGTTATATTTGAAATATTTGTACAAATAACGAATACATGAAATACATTCGAACAGCAATGAATATTTAAAATTGAGATTTTTAAATATTCATTGCTGTTTCAATGAGCTAAACACATTTTTTATATTCTGTTTCATATTAAAGTTTGGTGAGTATCACAAAATATTAATAGAATAATTCGCTTATTTATATTTCTTGATGTATTCTGAAAATTAAAATGTAATTACCAAAATTAGCTTTATATCACACATTTGTGATTCAAAAAATATAAGTATACACTTTATATTTCGTATTGTGGAGACTTCTCCTTCTTCATACATGATAATTTAATAATAAATTTTAGAGTCTTAATAAGACAAAATATTAATAGAAAGCGAGATAAATCGCATATTTATATTTCTTGTATTTATCTTTGCAAACAATTTTTTTTATAAATTGCGTAAAGAATCGCACTTTAAATGTTTTAAAGTGTTCTACAACTAAGTAATGATAATTTTATTTATACTTATTTCTTTAAATATTCTGCAAATTAAGTTATAATTAGCAAAATCGAATTTTGATAAAAATAAAACGTAAGTATGTAATTTAAATTTTGTATTGTGGTGACTTCTACTCAATTATACATGATAATTTAATCTTTTTAGTGAAATTCATAATGCTTTTATCATTATTATTATTTAGAATTATAATTTAATTTTAAGTCACAGAGCATTCGAATTATGCTTATGTATATGTTTACATGTAATCCTGTAATAAGTTTATTGTAAACTGTTAGATAATAATAAAAGAATAAATAAATAATATATAATTAGAGTATAAAAATATAATAATAAAAATACTTTATACTTTATCTGTAAATCACTTCGTTTGAACACATTAATGCAATAACGCACCATTTTTATTTTTTTAAAATTATTTATTAAATAGTAAATAAATTAATTTAATGCATTGTATTATATGACCTGACTTGAAAATGTGTGAAGAAAAATTTAAATATTTAATTATTCAAATATTTCGATTATTACTAATAATAAAAAAACGTTTCAGATTATTTCTCACTTCATAATATTTCATTGTTTAATACGCGTGGCGCATGAAGTAAAATTTCGAGTTTAGAAAAGCCTGAAAATTTGGTTTGGTCGCGTAGCGCGTAGCGCTACGCGACCAAACCAAATTTTCAGGCTTTTCTAAACTCGAAATTTTACTTCATGCTTAGTCTGGGAGTGGAAAGACTCGTTCGAAACTTCAAATTCAAGTTTTATTAAAAACGACGGACGCCTGAACATTTACAGCTTATACGAATATATGTATGTATATTCAAAATATATGAATATGTAAGGTGCGGAATTTTACCTAATATCAACTTTTAGAGTTAACTCTATAATTGCTCGGCCGTTAATGGGTTTATAATATTAGACAAAATTTACTGAACCCGAAATCAAAGTTAATAAAGTAAGTGTTATACAAACACATGTTTAGGTGTTTTATATAATTTATTTTAAGTTTATTAATGAATGTTTAACCCTCTCTGCCCCGACGGTGGCATTTGCCACCACTTAAATTTGGTAAACATTCTGACAATAGTTCCGCATTTTTTTATATATTATTTCATATTTTTAAATTTAGTGACTATAATAGTAGGTTCGTAATATGTTGTATTATTATTAAATAAAAATCATTTTTGGAACGGTGTTTGAAATTAGAATTTCAGACTTGTTACATAAATAAAATTTTAATTAAGCTCCATAAAGACGTCTTGCTCTCTTGGGGTGATGTTATTCTGGGCATTTGCCAGGTGCTTATCCAGCAGAAAGGGCGAATTATGGCCCGGATGATGTCCTCCCTCCCCCCCTCCTCTTTTGGAGACAATCGAATTTCTTATCCATAATTCCCTTATTGCCTCCATTAATCACTCCCTCGGACGCCATTTATATTTTTCATCGTCTTTTTGTTACGTACACGAAAAACATATGAGTATGTTCTAAAGCAGTGGTTCTTAACTTTCTAAACTCTGTAATTTTGTTTTCTGTCGCTATTTTTTTACACACATTAAAGCAAATACAAATCAAATACTAAATAATAAATCCTAAAGTTTTACATAAACTAAAATGCGTGTAAGTTAGTAAAATTAGAGACTTATTTACTTGAAAATTGAAAAAGGGTCAAAGAAAATTATGAATTAATAAAAATCTATTTGTATTCTTTTTACTTTTCTATATTCGATTTTATAAATTTACTGCTGATACTCGAATATTATTAAATATATCCAGAAAAAGTTAAAATAGAAATCGTCGATTTATAAACAGAAAATATCAATCTCTTAAACTTATTTACTTGAAAATTGACAAAAGGTCAAAGACATTTCTCAAAAATTAACAAATATCTTATAAAGTAATAAAAATCCATTTGTATTCTGTTTATTTTATCTATATTCTTATTCACAAATTTACTGCGAATACTCGAATACTGTTAAATATATCCACAGAAAGTTAAAATAGAAATCGTCGATTTAGAAACATAGAAAATATCAATCTCTTAAACTTATTTACTTGAAAATTGACAAAAGGTCAAAGACATTTATCAAAAATTCCACATCCAGGTCAAAAACATGAATTCAATATTTTTCACAAGGCGACCCATACAGATACTACGATCCATAGCACATCATTTCATCCTATGCAACATAAACTAGCAGCTTACCATTCCATGTTGCATAGGCTAACCACTATCCCCCTATCAATTAATAATTTTAATAATGAGCTCAACAGAATTC
Source organism: Philonthus cognatus (assembly GCA_932526585.2). Classification (NCBI taxonomy): domain Eukaryota; kingdom Metazoa; phylum Arthropoda; class Insecta; order Coleoptera; family Staphylinidae; genus Philonthus; species Philonthus cognatus. The sequence continues at coordinate 48,854,137 of OW052244.1, forward strand.
TCATAATAGCTAATAACAACGGCTTTCGTCAAAAGCTTATCTTAGACATCCTTTATAAAAAACAAAAACAACAAGCCCTGAAATTAGTATATCCCACCAATTTTCAAAATCAGAATAATAAATATTGCTCATAAACATTTAACGGCCCCCCGTCGATTGCCATCAGCAAAAAACTCAAATCCTTAAACCTAACTCCTTCTTTTAGAACGGTCAATTCACTTAATAAATTCATTAATAATTAACACTTAATCGAATACCAACATAACTTTAACCCTAAATTCAAAATTTTGCACGAATGTAACAAAAGTCGTAAATTAAACTTATTAGAAGAATTAGAAATTAATAAATATAACAAAAAAGGTATTCTATTAAATGACCAAATAGAAGTAAACAATTCACCCCTAATCAATATTTAGTCGCTCAAAATTGTTTGTATTAGTTTCAGCCTAATTACCTCATTACCCCCCCCCCTTTTATTAACTTAATTGCATTAGTATATAAGCTGTTACCTGTACTTTGTAAAATCATTATTTCATCTGCCTGATGAAGCCACTGTGTGGTGAAACATGTTGCAGTGTTCAACAATAAAAGTAACCCTCCCAACTGCGTTGTTTTATTCAAATAGAGGATACTCACGCTCACATGTTGAGTCTTCTAAAATCCAAAATTACACCATTGGTTTCAAAATATGATTTTGCTGCAAAGTACATTGTTAATAGTCAGTGCAAATTGTACCTAGTACACTACTATACGAGGGTAGATTGAAAAGTTTCCGGAATGGGCAAGAGATGGCGCGCGTATCGTGAAATTGTTATGATGGTTGTCAAGGCTAACCTATTTTAGGTAAGCTGTCAAATTTTCAGACACGTACGTCGTTCCGTTTTTGTTTACTAGGATATCTTGTGAAGCAAGTCAGGCACCTTTGGAAAAATGGATAAAAACGAATTTCGTGCAGTCATCAAACATTTCTGGATGGATGGGAAAAAGGCGGCGGAGATACGAGATATTTTGCAGGAAGTTCATGGCACATCCACACCTTCATTTTCGACTATTAGTTTCTGGGTGAGTGAGTTCAAACGTGGCCGTACGAGCACCAAGGATGAACCACGCAGTGGACGTCCAAAAACGGCCACAAATGAAGAAATGGTCGACAAAGTCCATGATCTCGTGTTAGCCGATCGACGAGTGAAGTTGCGCGAAATAGTAGAGACCACGGGCATCTCATATGAACGTGTGCAAAATATCGTGCACGAACATTTGGGCATGAGGAAGCTGTCGGCGCGATGGGTGCCGCGTTTGCTGACTATGGACAACAAGCGAAATCGTGTGACCACTTCGAAAGAGTGTTTGGCCTTGTTAAAGCGTAATCCAACGAATTTTTTCGCCGATTCGTGACCGTGGACGAAACATGGATCCACCACTACACACCAGATACCAAGCAGCAGTCGAAACAGTGGATTTCTCCAGGCGAATCTGCTCCGAAGAAGGCAAAGACTGTCCCATCGGCTGGAAAGGTCATGGCCACCGTTTTTTGGGATTCGCAAGGTGTGATACACATTGACTTTTTGCAGAAGGGAAGAATTGGATCAATTCAACGGCATATTGAAGAAGAAACGGCCTCATTTGCAGCGGACAAAAATGCTCTTCCACCACGACAACGCGCCGGCCCATTCATCCTGAATCGCCAATGCTAAATTGGTTGAATTGGGCTACGAGGTGGTGCCGCATCCCCCGTACTCTCCAGACCTGGCCCCATGCGACTTCTTTTTGTTCACAAACATGAAGACTTGGCTCGGAGGCAAGCGCTTTACGTCAAATGAGGAGGTCATCGCCGCCATTAAAGCTTATTTTGCCGAGTTCCCGAAATCATGATGTAATGAGTTGATGTTTGTATATATGAAATTCATGTTAGCCATTTCTGACAACCTCTGTGGTACTGATGCGGACTCCCGTTAATGGCTCAACGGGGGGGATAATGCCAGGGTCTTTCATGTCGAACATTACTATGAACATCCTGTTGCCAGAAAAGCTAACATGAGTGTCTATGTGAAATGCGTCGATGAAGCGTGATTTTAGTTTTTTTATTAGGTCCTGTCTGTCTATGTTGGATGGTCTGTTTATTTCAGTGGTGTAAGTGTGAATGATGTAGTCATGGTGCGTGATTGGTGAGTGAATGCGGGATGATTTAGTGAGTTTTGTGTCCATGTCTGCAGATTTTTTGTTGGCGTTTTGTATCCTTACGTTGGGTATGCCCTGTATAGGTACGAGTGGTCTCTTGGGGCATTTTGTTGACCATGCTCCGTGGGACGTCTCTCCGCATGCCTTGCATTTGGGTAGTTGGAGTAAGCTGCAGGTATTTGTGGGGTGTGGTCCCATGCATTTCGCACATATTATGTCTTCTTTGTAATCGCTGGTGATGTGGTCAAATTTGTTGCATTTATTGCAGGGGATGGGGAGAGGTGCGGGTGGTTTGCTTTCCATTACGGGATAAACTTTGCACATAAATTTAAAATGTTCGTGCAGTAATTTTGTGTATGCTTCGTGTGATCCTGTAATGATTCTAATCATGCGTGTTTTTCTGTCGTCCTGTTTTGAGACAATTCTTCTGCAATATCTGTGCGTTATTCCCATTAAGTTAAGATGCGCACTCACTGCCGAGTCGGTGATTTCTAACTCAACACTGCGTATAATACAGGAGTAGGATGGCGCGGGCGGGTTGCGCGTAGACTCAGAGCGTGCGCTGGTGGATGTGGCGTTGAACGTGTGTATGATTTTTTCTCGTTGTAGCTGAGCGAGGTTCTCCTCTAATGTTATTTTATTTTCGTTTGATTTAATAATAAATCCATGTTTTGTTTTGAATATTTCTGTGTTAATGCTGTAGTTGTGAGTGCACCATATTTGTACAAATTTCAATCTAGATATTTCTGTTGTGGTTTTAAAGGTGAATATGTTTGTATGTTTGTGTATGTGGGGTTTTTGTTGTCGTTGGTGTTGGTGATGGTAATGGTAATTGTGTGTTTGATGTATTTGTTATCTGTGTTGCTGATGTTGACGGTGTTGTTGCGTATTGTTGGGTGATGGATTGTAGTAACGTGGTTAAGTTGTGCGGGGCTGTTGTTTTGCGGGAGCGGGAGGACTGGGAGCTTGCGTCACTTACGTCGCTACTGTAATTGTCTTCCTTCGCTGAACTCTGTGTATTATGGGGCCTAGGCTTTTTCGGATGGCCTCTCCATGGTTTGATAACCCTTCCTTCTCCATTTCGGTCTCGGGAGGGTTCATTTTGCGAATAAATCGCTCAGGTTTAAATCACTAGCTGCTGATTGACACGTGTGTATTCGTCAGCGTCTGAACCGTGAATGTGTGTTACGATATAATTTTGGTTTCAGCAGCAAATGTATAATGGTTAAAAATTCATCTTCCGTATCACTGGAATCACTAGATGTTCCACTTGGTAAATCATTGTTACGATTCATGTTAATTCGAGGGGAAAAGTTGCGATATAAAATTACATTTGATTTGACACCGTATATAGGTTATGTTTAATTTGTAATAAAATGGCTATCCACCAAAATATCTGTAATTAAAAAAATTAGTTAGCTAACCTCATATTATGACCAATATTGATTGGTGCAACTCAAAATGATTTAATACGAGTTTATTAATACAAATTTAATAATACGAGTTTAGTTAATACAAATTTAATTAACTAACGTCGGTGCAATCGGGCATTAGAGCCTTGTATTTCAGTTACTTTATTTTCAACGAACATTTTCTTTAAATAAAATCCTGAAATTTTGATGAAATTTACAGATGTTATAAAAAATATTTTATAATTCATTTATTATAATCTCTGTAAATTTTCTCAAAATTTTAGGATTTTGTTTAAAGAATATATTCTTCTAAACTAAAACTTGTATTTATTTAATAACTTGTTATCGATATTGATATCATCGATACTTTGCTATACGATATAATCAATACTCATTTTGACACATTATTCGGGATAGGAACATCCCTAATGTGTAGTTTTTCTTTAATAGGAAACTTTATTGTATAATTTCTGCTTTTATTTAAGAATAACTAATTTTCTATTTGTAATACAAACATAATTTTCTTTCTTCACGTTTTTATGGAGCCTGGCTGCGCACCTGCTTAAAAGTATTAATTTTATTAGCCCCGCACCGCAATAATTCCTCAATTGAGATATCTGTGTTAAAAGTAACAATATCTGCTGGAAAACAAACTACGCAGATAAATAACAAACAGGCCGAGTCAATTTATAAACACGATTAAATCTATGTTGCGAGATTTAACACGGCCGGCCGGAATTCAACTAATAAATGATGTATGATGGACAGAATAATGACGACGATCATGTATCAGGATTAATTAGTGCATCCGCGATATCAAATCCCAATTTAATATTTCACCCGGCCGCACACACCATCGCACAATGCACTCCTCCCGGCGCCTCCGCCATAACGCCCGAACAACACGAGACATTATTAAAACTGTTTACTGCGTTGCCGTGATTAAACTTTTATTGCAAACATTTTATCTGTTAATTACGTTCCGACCCGCGCTTAATATTTTTACATCGCTTTTTATCAACGTTTACGATTACGCCAACATTTATTATTATCTTTGCGATTACGGGCCGCACGTGTCGTCGGGCTTTAATTGGGCCCGGAGTCCGGTAATTAAGGTGTTTACTTCCGCGGATTAATCCGGTTTTGATAAGTTGTGTGGAATTGACGCGGTCCTAATTTATCTGTATTCATGTAAATGATTAAGTTGCCAACTTATAATCGAGTTATTAGAAGCGCTGTTCGGTCACTAAAGCTTGCGAGCTTTGTGTATTTGATGGAATCTAATAATGTTTATGAATTGGTAAAATTATGTTATAAAAGTTTAAATTGAATTGGATGGTATGGACTAGGGATGTCCTGATTCCCAAAAAGTATCGTTATTTAGTATCGATTATATCGTCTAGCGAAGTATCGATATTTAAAATAATTTTTGGTACCAGACGTTTTACATTTAATATATTTTTTTGTGTATTTATAGTAAATTGTACTTTGTTGATTTTTTTATGATTACTTCTACAGAAAACATAATAAGAGATAATACCGTTCGATCATTTTAATGATGATTTAGAGTAGGCGGCATTTTTTGTGCGGTTGTCCAGAATGCTAATTGAATGATGAAATACATTTGAGGTTATGGTAAATTATGTGTTAACAGTCAGTAGTGCCAATCTAATATATAATTCAATGCCTACTCTAAATCATGCATTTAACGATCGCACGGTACTAGCATTGGCGCCCGCAGAATCTTTTACGTGGGAAGGCAAAATATTATAATAATTATAATAATAATAATAATAATAATAATAGTTTCTCTAGTATTGTATACTCTGTCAATGCAAAAGTGATAAAATGTCAAGGTAAAAATGTTGAAATCTGCCGGAGTTTTAAAAAAATTCGAAAATTGTCGAAAAAACGATAAAATGTTTAAATTTGAGAAAATGTTGAAACAATGTCAAAAAGTTATGAAATGTCAAAAAATATTGAAATTTTAAAAATTTCAAAGTATGTCAAAAAGCGATAATCTGTTATAAAAAATATGTTAAATATTTTAAACCTGACAAACAATCAATATTTTTATGCGCGTGGCGCATGAAGTAAAATTTCGAGTTGAGAAAAGCCCGAATTTGGATTTGGACGTTGCGCGTCCAAATCCAAATTCTTCGGGCTTTTCTCAACTCGAAATTTTACTTCATGCTTAGTCTGGGAGTGGATAACACACGTTAGAGAATAATTAATGACTTATATAACTATCGTGTCAATCTTAGCGTCAAACAAGAAAATAAAATGTATTATTTTTTAAAAAGAAAATTGATACTTTCTGTTAAACATAAAACATTTCAATATCACGATGGCGTTGAAAATTGTGGCAAAAGACGAAAAAGTGATCAATTGTCAAAGGAATATTTAAATTTATAAAAATTGTGAAGAAAGTCGAAAAGTGATGAAACAATAAAAAAAAATATGCCAGATTTTCCTAAAAATGTTTCATCGTTTTTCGTCAATTTTCGACTTTTTCAAAAAAAGACAATTCTCGCATATTTCAACTTTTTCTTTAAGTTTCATAACTTTTCAAATTGCTTCACAATGTTGGCTAATTTCAACATTCGTTTAACATGTCATCACATATCGACATTTATATTTATATTTAAATTTGAGAAAATGTTGAAACAATGTCAAAAAGTGCTAATATGTCAGAAAATATTGAAGTATGTCGAAAAGTGATAACCTATAATAAAAATAATATTTAAAACATTTTAAACTTCACAAATTATCATTGTTTTAACGCGCGTGGCACATGAAGTAAAATTTCGAGTTGAGAAAAGCCCGAATTTGGATTTGGACGCTGGCGCGTCCAAATCCAAATTCTTCGGGCTTTTCTCAACTCGAAATTTTACTTCATGCTTAGTCTAGGAATGGAAAACACTCGTTAGAGAATAATTAATGACTTAAATAACTATCGTATCAATCTTAACGTTGAACAAGATAATAAAATGTAATTTTTTTAAACAGAAAATTCTGTTAAACATAAAACATTTTATTATCATGATGGCGTTTAAAATTGTGGAAAAAGACGAAAAAGTAATAAAATGCCAAAGGAATATTTAAATTTATGAAAATTGCGAAGAAAGTCGAAAAGTGATGAAATATTAAAAAAATTAAAATATGCCAGATTTTTCAAAAAATGTTTTATCGTTATTCATCAATTATCGACTTTTTCAAAAAAGGACAATTCTCGCATATTTCAACTTTTTCTTTAGTTTTCATAACTTTTCAAATTGCTCCACAATGTTCGCTAATTTCAACATACACGTAACATGTCTTCACATATCGACATTTATATGTGATGAAATGTTAAACGAATGTTGAAATTACCGAACATTGTGGAGTAAGTTGAAAAGTTGTGAAACTTAAAGAAAAAGTTGAAATATGCAAGAATCGTCTTTTTTTTTAAGTCAAAAATGAACGACAAACGATGAAATGTTTAAATTTGAGAAAATGTTAAAACAATGTCAAAAAGTGATAAAATGTAAAAAAATATTGAAGTATGTCGAGAAGTGATACTAAAAAAAAAGTAAAATATTTTAAACTTAACAATTAATCAGTGTTTTAACCCACGTGGCGCATGAAGTAAAATTTCGAGTTGAGAAAAAAAAAGCCCGAAATTTTAAAAATGTCAAAGTATGTCGAAAAGCGATAATCTGTAATAAAAAATATTTTAAATATTTTAAACCTGACAAACAATCAATATTTTTATGCGCGTGGCGCATGAAGTAAAATTTCGAGTTGAGAGAAGCCCGAACTTGGATTTGGACGCTGCGCGTCCAAATCCAAATTCTTCGGGCTTTTCTCAACTCGAAATTTTACTTCATGCTTAGTCTGGGAGTGGAAAACACTCGTTAGAGAATAATTAATGAGATAAATAACTATCGTGTTAATCTTAACGTCGAACAAGACAATAAAATGTCATTTTTAAACAGAAAATTGATATTTTCTCTTTAACAAATAACATTTCATTATCATTATGGACGCTAAAAATTGTGGAAAAAATGATAAAATATCAAAGGAATATTTAAATTTACGAAAATTGTAAAGAAAGTAGAATAGTATTGATATATCAAAAAATTTAAATATGCCAGATGTGTCATTAAAAAATTGAAAATATCGATATGTGATGATAAGTCAAACGAATGTTAAAATTAGCGAAAATTGTGGCGGAAGTTGAAAAGTTTAAGATTCATGATTTCTCAACTTCCACCACAATTTTCGCTAATTTCAACATTCGTTTGACATGTCATCACATTTCGATATTTTTAATTTTTTTAATGACACATCTAGCGTATTTGAAATATGCGAGAATTGTCGAAAATATCCAAAAGTTGAAATTTGCGAAAATCGTCAAAGAAAGTGATGAAACGTCAAAAAAATGTTAATATATATTTTTTTATTTTATAACCTACTTTTAAATTTTCAATATTATAAACCACGAAACGTCAAAACGTCAAAAAGTTGAAATTTGTGAAAATTGACGAACTTGTTTATTCGACAGTGATAAAAAGTAAACAAAAAATTTGAGATATGAAATTTTAATTATTGTGAAAAATTAATTAAAGAATTTTCATTTGTTTCAAAAGTTTCGACATTTAGTCACAGTGTTGAGAGTAATTTAATTATACTTTTATTATTTTTTAACAATATAAAACTCTATTGATATTTCCTGTTTGAAATTTGGGTAAATGCCGACCAGTGATGAAAAGTAAAAAAAATCCTGTGAATTTTATTAGAAAAACTTTTAATAAACATGTAGAACAGATTTCAATAGATTGCAACCGTTTGTTGGGTTTTATTTTACGAAATTGCAAATCATTTAATAATGTTAAAGCAATTAGCTTATTATTTCGTACGTTTATTCTGAGTAAATTGTCATATTGTGCAATTGTTTGGTCTCCTATGTATTCTAAATATATCAAAATTATTGAGGGAATTCAAAAGAAATTCCTACGTTACTTGTATTTCGTTAGACATAGAGTATATAGGTTCGACGTTCCCTATGAGGAGTTGTTAAACGAATTTGATTTTATATCAATAAAAAATGTACATATTTATATAGGTTTGTGTTTTCTTTACAAGATTATACATGGCTATGTAGACGATCAGCGGATTTTGGGACTATTTAATTTAAAGATTCCACGTTCCTCCGATCGTGACAGTGAGACCTTCAATTATTGTACCACACGTTGAAATTATTATCTTAACTCACCTATCATTAGATTATCTCGTACATATAACGATTTTTGCAGAAATAATGATATATTTGCTCAGAGCTTTGCGAAATTTAAATACGACCTCTTAACATGTCTGAGACCTGTAACATAGTGTCAATATATAATATTACTGTACATGTGTATTGATAGCGCGCGTTTTAATAAAATTTATAAAATTGTGTATCTGTATGTTGATCTGCATAGCCATGTTACTTGTATTGTAGATAAATGTAAACCCTGTAACTGGACTTTGTCTGTTGGGTTTTTGTATGAATAAATAAATGAATAAATGAATAAATAAAAAGACAGTTGGCTGTCGACATTACAAAAAACCAGTCAACAATCAATAGTGAGAATTGAAAGTAATAAAATATAGTTTGCGATTTGACAGTAAAAAGAAAATACAGTAGACAGTTTTCATAGTTGGCAAAAAGACAGTTGACAGCGTTAAAGACCATTGTTTTATTTTTTCAAAAATAATCGATGCCTGGCTATAAAAAATACCAGTGACAGTCAAAATAACAGTTGATGGTTTGATGTTAACAAAAATTATAAGTATTTTATTTTTTTCAAATGTTGGAGTTGATGATTTACAATAAATAATGACAGTTGACAGTAGAAATCTTGGAAATTCTTTATTCTTTAAATTTTAACGCATATCTCAATCAATAACGTTTTTGACATTGGATGACATTTTTGACAGTAGATATTTTTTACATTGAATGACATTTTTGACAGTACATGATATTTTTTACATTGGATGACATTTTTGACATTTGATATTACTTTTGACATATTTGATTGTTTTTAATATTATTGATATGTTCAATAGTTTTGATAATTTTGATAATTTTGATAATTTTGATAATCTTGATAATTTTGATAATTTTGATAATTTTGATAATTTTGATAATTTTGATAATTTTGATAATTTTGATAATTTTGATAATTTTGATAATTTTGATAATTTTGATAATTTTGATAATTTTGATAATTTTGATAATTTTGATAATTTTGATAATTTTGATAATTTTGATAATTTTGATAATTTTGATAATTTTGATAATTTTGATAATTTTGATAATTTTGATAATTTTGATAATTTTGATAATTTTGATAATTTTGATAATTTTGATAATTTTGATAATTTTGATAATCTTGATAATTTTGATAATTTTGATAATTTTGATAATTTTGATAATGATAATTTTGATAATTTTGATAATTTTGATAATTTTGATAATTTTGATAATTTTGATAATTTTGATTTTGATAATTTTGATAATTTTGATAATTTTGATAATTTTGATAATTTTGATAATTTTGATAATTTTGATAATTTTGATAATTTTGATAATTTTGATAATTTTGATAATTTTGATAATTTTGATAATTTTGATAATTTTGATAATTTTGATAATTTTGATAATTTTGATAATTTTGATAATTTTGATAATTTTGATAATTTTGATAATTTTGATAATTTTGATAATTTTGATAATTTTGATAATTTTGATAATTTTGATAATTTTGATTTTGATAATTTTGATAATTTTGATAATTTTGATAATTTTGATAATTTTGATAATTTTGATAATTTTAATAATTTTGATAATTTTGATAATTTTGATAATAAAAAGATAAAGATAATGATATTAATTTTAGAAAATTAGATTATTACAAAGGAATTTAAGATATATTGAAATATGAATACTGTACATTTTTAAGCATTCGTGATTTTTGAAAGTGGTTAATTTGAAGTTTAAAACGAGTATTTTCCACTCCTAGACTAAGCATGAAGTAAAATTTCGAGTTTAGAAAATCCTAAGAATTTGAATTGGCCGCGTAGCGAAGCGGAGCGGCCAATCCAAATTAGGCTTTCCTAAACTCGAAGTTTTACTTCATGTGCCACGCGTATAAAACACTGATTTATTCTAAAGCTCAAAATACATTGATTGTGTATGTGCTATACATTAACAAATCGTAGCTTAAATAAATAAATTTGGTCTATTTTTAGCATACTGTAATAAATAATTGAGAAATCAGAATGTGCGGGCGCCCATGACTTTCAGTGCAGTTTTAACAAAATTGACAAAGACCATAAATCAAGACAAAAAATTAAAAAAATAATCAAAGTTGTGTAGTATTTTGAAAATTTGCGAAAAAATGTTTAAATTACATAAATGAAATTAATGGATAATTACCAAATTACGACACTTTCAAACAATTTTAAAACTTTTATTAGTTACACAAAATTACCAAAATTTTTTTTTATATTTTTTATCGACATTAAGAATATTTGCTTCGTCAAAATTTCGATGTTTGTAAAAATTAAAAATACGACGAAATCGGAAAAATTCATAAATTTTCTATGAAAATTTTAAAATTTGAATTAAATCATTTATTTAGATTAATACCTAGAAATTAATTCAAGCGCTGGAATTCATAATTCATAATTTTTCGGGCCAACATTTTACTTACGCCACTGTAAACTACCAGTGGTATTCACCGCCTTAAGTACCAAAAAGGTACCAATAAAAATTCGCCGCCACTGCTACCAGGCAAATTTAAAATGTTAAATTTTTGTATGTATAAGCGGCCTTGAAAAACAAAAACAATGTTTACCAGTAAATGTCCACTCCCAGATTAAGCATGAAGTAAGAAAAATAGCCTGAAAATTGGGTTTGATCGCGATTTTTTTTCTAGCTACGGCTTTGCTACTAAGTATTTGTATTGTTTTAAATTATTTTTATTTTACATTTTTATTAAAGTTAATATAACGTCATATCAAAATAAGCTAAAGCATCCAAAATACATCCATTACCGTTGCACGGAAACTGAATAAGTAATTTAAAACTAAATAAAAACAATTTTCCCTTTTCTTTTCAGTTGAAACAACCCCTGTTTTCTGCTCCCTCACATTAACAATAATCATAACAAGTTTAAATGCGTAAGATGATAATAATTGTAATAATTCGAGGGGTTGTATGTGCGAATTTTGAGGTGAGAACGTGCCGGAAATGCAAAAGGGGGGTAATTAACTTGTTTGTCGGGCTTTAATTGGACAATTTTGAGTTATACGTGCGTTAGTGTGCGTCTAATTGAGATTTTATTACGCAGTTTTGAGATGTCTCTGCGAGTTTAATTGGCAATTTTGTCACTTCCCTCTTTTGTGGAATCATCATCGAGGAAATTAACACTTAAGATATTTTTATAGTAAAATGAAATGTATAGGGTGTCTGTAATTCCACAGAATGTATGGGGGTTAAATTGTTTACGGTTCAGTTCCGGTTCAAAGCCTTGGTTTTCTCATTTGGCAAATGAGAAAATATGTTTCATTTGACACAAGAATAATTCTAATTCAAAAATATTTGAATTCGAGAAAATAAGCTTATGCTTTTTATAGTTTGCACACTTTAAATAATATATAAAATTACAAAAATGTTTTTATATAAAATGCAAACAATGTCTCCTAATTAATAAGACAACTTATGACAATAAATATCTATTGAAATAACTATCATATGTTTAATAATGAAACAACAAACAATGTCTCTTAATTAATAAGACAACTTAAGACAATAAATATCCATTGAAATAACTATCATATGTTTAATAAAAAAATCCTCTAGAGTGCTATGATCAGACATCAGACATAATAATTACAATGTATAATTTCAGAGTTGCCAACCTACAACATATTCCATAGCACTCTAAAGGTTTTATTTTATTGAACATATGATACTTCCCGTGCAATCATGGTTATTATAAAAAAACATCTCAATTCTGAATACGCAATGAATGTTTTATGTTTTAAACAAATTTTGTTTATCACTCATTTATTAAATTTCATCGGTGTTAACTTGATTTAAACGAAAACCCTCGCCAACACACTGATTAATTATTAATTTTAAGGGTCCGAGAATTGAGGTCTATTATTATTCATTAACGGTTGGACGCAACGTAATAAATTCGTCCGGGGAGGTTGAGACCTGTCGCCTCCACCCCCCCTCGAACCCCTGAAATGCAATTTGGCAATTTCCCTCCCCGGACCTCTCCACGGCGTCGGCGTTTTTGCCCCCTTTCCGGATTGACAGGATAATTAAAATAGGGACGTTACGTGAACGTGCGGTCCAAATCCGCCCCGCTTAAAACCCACCCCCGACCCCCGGAGTTAACCGCAAATTCAGGCGACGTTTCGACGTCTAACTACCGCAAGAATATCGACTTTCAGGATAATTAAGTTCGTCTATAAACACAATATTTGAAAATGAATTAAACACAATTCGTTTTTGTTTTTCGTGTACTAGCTATAGTGTGTTTAAAAACTAGAAGGAGTAAGTACCAAAGCCCAATTTACACTATAAAAAGTTACCAGAAATATCACCAGATAAATTTGGCGGCAATTTTAAATAATTTCATAATTACTCTTTAAATAAAATCAAATATCCATTTTGTACTTCTTAATTGTGGTTAGGTATTTTATTTTCCATCGTACGATATCGTCAGTTCAATTAAAATGCTTGTACGGCATCTCGCCATATATCTGTGAAATAAAACATATTTATATTATATTCATAATATAATAATGAATTTATATAATAATGTGTCTCAATCAGAGCTGGGACGAATCCTCGTAAAAAGGATTCGAATTACGAATCCGAATCACCTATGATTCGAATCACGAATACTCGAATAAAGGATTCGTAAGAGATAATTTTGATTCGAATCGAAGATTCGAATCCTGTTTTTTTCGAATCACGAATACAAATCCTTTAAGAATAAATATTATTTTATTATTTTTTTGCAACCATTAATATATAAATATCGTTACCAGTTGTTTTAAGAAAAATATTCAAAACATAATTATTTATTATTACCACTGAACATCGTTGATAGCAGACTAAATATCTGACTCCCTGTTACTCTGGTTACAGATGTTTTTGTGTGTTTCTAAACTCCACTTCAAATCAGTGTTTTGTACGCGTGGCGCATGAAGTAAAATTTCGAGTTTAGAAAAGCCCGAAAATTTGTCTCGGGTCGCTGCGCGACCCTCGACAAATTTTCACGGGGCTTTTCTAAACTCGAAATTTTACTTCATGCTTAGCCTGGGAGTGGAAACACTCGTTCAAAACTTCAAATTCAACTCTATTATAAAATCGACTAATGCCTGAAATTTACGTAAATAAAAAATTCACTGAATATCATTCAAACCGGGAAAGTCAGAGAAAAGTCATGGAATTATATTCAAATTGACCAAAACACTAACAAAAAAGCCATATGATATTAATAAATTTGTAAAAATCAGCAGGAAAATTACAAAACACGTAAAAATGTATAAAATTAACTTACACAAAAATGACGCTCACAGCAAGTGAACGTGATTTAGTGCTCTCTGAGCTAAACAAATTTAAATAAAGCGATATAATTGAATTATTAGTTAATAAGTCATTTCCAACATCTATTACACCAAGTGAAGTGCTATCGAAATTAGTTTCCAGTGATAAAAACAACGAAAACGCTCAAAATCACACAACACACACAGTCAATGAAACCATCATCACCGCTGAAAATCATCTCTTAAAAGAAGAACTGGAGATAATGAAAATGCTGGTGAAGCAGATGGAGGCTAAGATTCAAGACCAACAGCAAATCAAAGTTTTATTGACTGAGAGAAGCATGAATTATGCAGAGGTTAGTAATAGTGAAAAAAACCGTTAACATTCATCAAATCCCAATCGTAGTCTCACCAATAAAAAAAGAATAGCGCCATCTGGGAATGGTGGGCTTAATCTACAGACTTTAAGTAAAGATACAGAAATCTCACAAACGACGAATTTAACAAACACTCAAACTATTACCAACCTAAATAATATTGCCCATGCAGACCAGCAACCCAATACACTACCGGTCCGCAATCCGGAAAAGGAATTTAGACCCCGTCGGAGAAAACCAATTATTGGCTCAAATAAGGATAACCAAACAATTAAGGCGGTACCAAAGAAAGGCTATCTGCACGTATACAGGCTATCACCGCAAACTACATCAGAAAGCTTGACTTCTTTCCTGGAAAAAACTTCAAGTAATATTCCATTCGATTGCAAAGAAAGACACAAGGAGCTGTTCTTTTAAAGTATCGTTTCCCATAGTACATGTAAAAGATGTATATAATCCCAATATCTGGCCCGATGGTGTAGCAGTCAATCGTTTTTTCTTCAAACCCGAGAAGACAAACCACCAAGGACACAGTACTCATTAATTCATCTCAACATACAATCTTTACGCAATAAAGTTAATATCATTGAACTAATCTGTGAGATATCAGATCCCATATTTCTTTGCATTAGTGAACATGATGAATCACACTGAACTTGAAAATGTAAATATTAATGGTTATTATCTATTTTCTAGATATTGCAGGAATAAGCACATACATGGAGGAACAGCAATATTTGCCAAAGAAAATTGTATTAACATCAAGGAAATCGACTTTGTGAAAAGTATATCCATAGAAATGATGGCTGAATTCTGTGGAATTGCAATAGGTGGGTGTGTGTGTATAGTCACAATTTATAGGCCTCCTGATGGAGACCTAAATATATTTATAAACACATTAAGTGAACTGATAACTAAACTACATTCCAGATTTGAGCAAATATACCTATGTGGTGATCTTAACATCGATAAACTAAAAAAAACACATGAAAGAGACGTGCTATATATTATCTTCTCAATGGTTTTGGTCTATCTTCTATAATAAATGACACCACTAGAATAGCTAGTAACTTTAATACCTCCTCCTCAATAGATTACGTCATTACAAATACCCCTAACAAAATAGTAGCTCACGACAACTTTGATCCAGGTATATCTGACCATTTTCTACAATCTATTGCTTTTAATCTAAGTACATCCAATCAACATAATAGTAATCCTATAATAGTTAACAGTAGAATCATTAATAATAATAGTCTAAATGAATTCTTATTTTTATTTCAAAAACATTACGAATATCCTGATGAATATTTAAATAATGTTAATGAACTATTCACCCACTTCTGGAGCCAATTTAAATGGTGTTTCAATGTTGCATGCCCTAGGAGAAAAAGGATTGTAAAAAATAATAGTTGTAATAAGCCTAAGTTCTCAGCTGAACTACGCAGTGAAATAGACAGACTAGCGGACCTAAACTGGCTCAAAAAAGCAACAAACAATCAAGAGATCAAAAACCAATACATGGCTAAGAAGTTTTCTATCGATAAACAAATAGTATCTGAAAAACAGAACTTTTATCTTAACAAAATAAACAACTCCTCAAACAAATCAAAAATGCTATGGAGTATGGTCAGCAGGAATAAAAACAATGCAAGAAAGAAGAATGACATCACTCTCCATCATGATAATAAATTTCTAGATAATAATATCGTAGTTGCAAATACGTTTGGTGTACACTTATCAACAAATGTGAAAAACAAAATAAATGCATGTTTTCCTTCTACCGCTAATTACTGTACTGTAACGAAATCAAACGATATAATCGAAATTAATTTTGAAACATTAACAGAAACATATGTCACTAAAATAATTAAACAACTCCTAGATAAAAAATCCACTGGTGTTGACGAAGTGCCTGCAAAGCTAGTAAAACAATCGTCTAACCTAATTGCTCAAATTCTTACTGATATAATAAATAAGTCAATTCTTCAAGGAGAATTCCCCAGCATTCTTAAAACAGCGCTAGTACTGCCTGTTCACAAAAAAGGCAGCATACATGACGTTGGAAATTACCGCCCAATATCATTACTATGTTGCTTTTAAAAAATATTTGAAAAAGCCATGTTTAATATTATAAATGAACATCTATATAAGTATAACCTTCTCTCAAAAAGCCAATATGGGTTTAGGGCTGGCAAGTCGACAGAAAAAGCCTGTCAAGATTACATACAAACAATTTATGATCTAATTGATACAAATAACATAGTAGTTTGTATACACTTCGATCTACCAGTGCGTTTGATTGTTTGGACATAAGTTTCGTCAGAAATAAACTAAATGCTCTCGGTATTAATGATCCAATAAATGCATGGATTATATCTTATATGTCGCACAGGAAACTCATTGTCAGAATTGACGAACATCAATCCATCAATATGGGAACCCCCCAAGGAGGAACATTAGGTCCCCTAATATTTATTTTATTTATAAATGACCTGCCTGACTATATAACTTACGGAAATATCTTTATGTATGCCGATGATACGGCTGTTGTAGTACACGGCAGCAATCCACAAATGGTGGAAGAGCGAGTTAATGCTGTAATCGAGAAGTTTCAACAATGGTGCAACCAAAACAAATTATTGCTAAATTTGACTAAAACCGATATTATTGAAATTAGAAACATTTATCGTGAAAAAAATATGTTTAACTTCAAAATCGATGGTAATGCAATAACTACTTCTGCAAAAATAAAGTTCCTTGGAACGATTATTGATGAACATCTAACATGGTGTGATAACATTGAACATATCTGCAATAAATTAAATAAAAGTTATTATATCATACTATCATTAAAATCCAAACTAAACCCTTCGTCACTCCTTAATATATATTATGCAATATTTCACTCGATTCTCGGATACAACATAGTTGTCTGGGGGAAGAGCAAAGACGTACCAAGATTATTTGTTCTACAGAAAAGAGTTATCAGATTAATATATAACCTAAAGCACGCAGAATCCTGAAAAGAGTACTTTGAAAAAAATAAAATAATGATTTTCCCATCCGTGTATATCTATAAAATATTAATCAGCACACATAAAAGCTACTCAGGATTCCCTATGAATTGTGACGTACACCACTACTCAACTAGAGGACGTGAAAACACTGTAGTTAACAAACATTGCCATTCATTTTTCGAAAAATCTCCATCATACAACTGCAGAAAATTATATAATGCATTGCCTCAACACATAAAGAAACTACAACTAAACATGCTCAAACAAAAATAAAATTGTTTCTAAAAAATAATGCAGTATATGACATAAGTGAATTTATGACCATATGTAACTCCATTTTGTGACTTATTCTATCAAATCTATGGCATTAATTCTAGATGCTTTGAAATCACATTGTTCTTCTTTTTCTTCACCACTGCCCTCATCCGTCTACTCTATCCTTATCCACATGACTTAACTATAAGTATACAAATTGTATTATTTGTACATTATAGTTCAATAAAGGAAAAGAAAAATAAATATTGGCACAATATTCCTACAGAAGAAAGTTATGTTAAAAGGCCAGGAAAAAAATCTTTAATCAGGGATATGTCGGAAAAACTTAACATTTCAGATTGTGGCTACCATGTCAGTTTTACTTCAAACAATATTAATCAAAATTTTGAAAATTAAATTATTATTTTTAAAAACATTTTTAATCATTTAATGTTCTTATCAAAGCATTCACTTTGAAGTTTCGAACGAGCGTTTCCACTCCCAGACTAAGCATGAAGTAAAATTTCGAGTTTAGAAAAGCCCCGTGAAAATTTGTCTCGGGTCGCGCAGCGACCCGAGACAAATTTTCTGGGCTTTTCTAAACTCGAAATTTTACTTCATGCGCCACGCGCATAAAACAGTGATTCAACGAGAAATTTTAAAACACACAAAAAAACATTTTTCATGTTATTTCTCACAATTAATTCGAATTATTGTTGACGATTCAAATCCTTTTGTAAGTATTCGATCATTTTACAGGGATTCGAATTCTTTTATAAGAATTCGAATCACCCACATTTAGACTCTAATACGAATCCTTTTAAAAAAATGTAACGAATCCGGATCACGAATCCAGTTGAACTAAAGTATTCGAATGCCTCTTTTGAATCCTCTAAAAGGATTCGAATCCTGAATGATTCGAATCCTACCCAGCTCTGGTCTCTATCTTACTTAAAATTGATTTCACTTAATATAATAGCAGACTATTTATGATTTTCAACTTTTTATATAACTCACTACAATTGTTTCACTACACTGTAGCTTCTTCAGGTGAACAAATATAATACAATTTTTACAAACTAATTTACATTATATACAGTTTTCAGAAGTGTGGGTGGAGAGGGTATTTTTCTTCGGTTTAAGTAGGGGGGAGTTGGAGAGTTCAAGCTGGTCGTTCAGCAAGTTTCCTGAATTGATGTGTTTATTTATTTCTAAATTTTCCAGTAAATTTAGTTTCCGTCCTTTATTAGAGATGTCTCCAGGATTTTGAAGTTGTTGCCAAATTGGTGGTTTTCTTCAATTAGGTGGTTTGCGTAAGTTGAATTATCTTTTTCATGAATGAACGCTTTTTGGTGTTCATTTATTCTTTCACTGAATGCTCTCCCGGTTTGGCCTATATAAATCTTCGGGCAATCAGCACAATTAAGCAAATAAACCCCACAGCGCTGACCAGTTTTAGTTTTATCCTTTGTTTTTTATTATTTTGATAGTGTGTTGTTAGATTTAAACGCAACATTTATGTTTAATTTTTTTTAATTTTTACTGATTTTTTGGCTTAAATAGCCATTATAAGTTATTGATCCATAATTTTCAACTTTTATGGCAAAAAATCAGTAAAAATTGAAAACAAAAAAATTTTAAAAAATTTAACATAAATGTTGCGCTTAAATCTAACAACACACTATCAAAAATAATAAAAAACAATAAGGATAAAACTAAAAAGGGTCAACGCTGTGGGGTTTATTTGCTTAATTGTGCTGATTGCCCGAAGATTTATATAGGCCAAACCGGGAGAGCATTCAGTGAAAGAATAAATGAACACCAAAAATCGTTCATTCATCAAGTACCTGAAGAAGCTACAGTGTAGCGAAACAATTGTAATTAGTTAAATAAAAAGTTGAAAATCATAAATAGTCTGCTACTAAATTAAGTGATAATGGATTTTCAAAAAATAAGTGCCTTAACAATCAACGAGATAAAATTGATTTGTTTCATAAAACTATACAAGGTAGAACGACTCATCTTCGGCAGGCCTGCACAATCATTTACTTCTTTTAAAACTGTATTCAAAGTTGGCAGTTCATTTTTAGAAAAGAAACTATGCCGGGACCTCTTCACTACGTCATGAAAACTTGTAATTATGTCCTCCAAGCTGTTTAGGGCTACAAATCTCTCCGGATTTCTTATCTTCGCTAATGGTACGATAGACAGTGGAATTTACAACTCATAATAATAAAACATTTTATTATTTGATGCATATTGTTATGCTATTTGATATCTCACCTACTGCACCAACAATGTCTGATACAACCGCAGTCATTTTCATATGTGGATCATCTGTTATAATCTGCTTATACATATTTATTATGCACTGTTTTTCAGACAGATGTAAATGACCCAAATCCTACTTCTTACGCTTTTTTGGAGGTGAATGTGATATTATCACCGAGCTTGTACTGAGTCTATAATCCATCACAACAATATAAACAAAACTAACTGTTAACTATGCTAAAGAAACACCGCACAAAAGGGTATTACGAAACAAACTAAGTTGCAACTCGGCAACGCTTCGAATTAAGGTTATGTCAGCTGTTGCGTCTAATAATGACGTAATTAGCATAGTGTAAAATGGGCGCGCTCTCGACCAATCAGAGTTGTAGGTTTTGGCGCATGAAATTTAAAACGCTCCTCCTAGTTATTAAACAGATTATAGATCTATTTGACTATAAATATCAGAATGTTCTTTACTTAAAAATAATTTGTGAAATTCGATTACAATTATGTTTTTGAATTATGAGGCTTATTGCAATAACATGATATGCCACAAGTAAACAGAACTTAGATATTGAAATTTGAAATTTAAAAAAAAAATGTGAAATGATACAATGATATTAAGAATTAATAGTAGATTGTTTAACAAGTTTTAAAAGCTTCGGTTTGTATGCGAATATGATCATACTGTAGCTTTTTATATTGCTGCTTGATCAAATCGAAGAATAATACAGTATTGTTTGTTTGTGTGGCTTATGATGTTATTATAGTAAGCCCTTTAATTTCACTCTAAATAAATATTATATACGCCTTGCCTATGAAGCTAAATTTTTAGTTTAGAAAAGTCTGATTGAGATTTTGTTTAATTCACTACCTGATTTAAAATATAATGCTATAAATCATATCATCGGCTTACCTGTAATAACTTCTAAGTCCAAGTATTTGCAATTTTGCCTTTTTTACGAAAACACAAAGCTTAACCTGCTCGAATCCGCCGAAATTTTCAAACGAACCAAGAACCCCCTAGTTAATCTGTTAAACGAACAAACCGATTTAGTGTACACGCCGCTCTTGGAAATCCTTTAATGTGTAAATCTTTGTACCTGTTTAACCTAATTTGTTTTGCTACCCTCACTCTAAATTGTTTTACCTGTATAAATGTAACCCCCCCTTTGTAATTTGTTTCACTTGATAATGACCGTCAAACGTCGAAACTTAAGTCGTGAATTTATGTGTATATTTGTGTAATATAATATATATACATACAATAAATATTTTGTGGTAAAAACATAGTAAGTGTTTGATTCAGTGATCATGAATTACCACGTAGTTACGGTCGCAACCATCATTATGATTAAATCAGCCTGTACGGCACAACAGACCAGAATTTATAACAAATTAATGAAGAAGTACAGAACCACCTCCCAGGATATCTGGTTCAACTCACAATGCCTACGCCTCAACGTTATCCCGAGATACGTGAACATCAAAACGCGGTCCACCACGTCAGCCGCGAACGCAGCCATCAAAGCAGCCCAACACACATGGATAAGAACCGAAATTCAAAACCTGCATCGGAGGAGAGACGCCATCCAACACTATCTTAAGGTATTGCATTCGGAACTTACATTTAAACTTCATTCAATCGAGTTCAATATATTTGATGATTTAGTGAGAGAAAATGTGAGTAAAGTCATACATACAAAATATAACATCTAGAAGAAAAAATTAGATACGCTACTACAAACTCAAAATAAATCAACATCAGTCACTAAAAATAACAAACCCTTACAATCAGTCTCAAAATTTATTAATTTATCAAACATTACATTCAGTACGACAGAACAAACTTTTCTATCCCAAAATCCTAACTACAGTCCTTATGTCAATCACAAAACCCCTAAAACAACTCTAGTAGTCGAGTCCGAAATTGCGTTAAAAAAGGTACAAGAACCCCTTATCCCGAGAGCACAAATTGCGAATATAATAAAATCATATCCAAAAAACTCATTGTCCGAATCACAAATTATCAAATCAATCAAATCAAAAGCGTCACTTAATGCCTTAACAATCACGAAAGCAGACAAATCAAATTCAATTGTTATTCTGGAAACAAGTCAATATAATGACAAAATAAATACATTCATTAAACAAGAAAATCTAGCTCTCCTCAAGAAAGATCCGACAACTTCATTCCAATCACAAATCAAAAATTTGCTAAAAAACATTAAAGTGATTTTATCTGATTTTGAAAAATATCAAATTAGTAATATAAATCCACTAGCACCCAGATTGTACGGCTTAATAAAAACCCACAAACCAGATCTCCCCATAAGGCCCGTAGTATCATATATTAATAGCCCATCTCGAACATTAGCAATAAAATTAAATTACATTTTTAAAAAATACACAAACTTTACGTCAACATTTTCAATTAAAAATTCACTTGAGCTTTCTAATCATTTAAAAACAATTACCACCCCTACAGGCTCCAAACTTGTATCCTTTGACGTCACTAGTATGTTTTCAAATATCCCAACTAATGAATGTCTCAAAATTATCCAGAACATGTTAGATAAATTAAATATCGATGTTATCACTAAAGCAGAACTGTGCGAGGCATTTGAAGTATGTTTACAACAAAATTATTTCCAATTTAACAATCAATTTTACCAACAAACTACAGGTCTAGCAATGGGGTCGCCCTTGAGCCCCCTATTAGCAGATTTATTCATGACACATATAGAGGAAAACATTTTTAACTTAGATTTCACAAAAAACATATTTCATTCTGGCACCGATATGTAGATGACATTATTGCTTGCTTTAGTGGCACCACACGTCAAATTGATCAATTTTTAAATTTTATTAATAATATACACCCCAAAATAAAATTTACAATAGAACACGAACAAAATAATAAAATTAACTTTTTAGACTTGACCTTAATCCACAAGAACAATAAAATAGAATTTGATATCTTTAGAAAACCAACCAACGTAAATTCCACTATCCCATATAATTCCAATCACCCATTGTCGCATAAATTAGCCGCGTATCATTCAATGATACACCGGGCCTTTTTAATTCCTCTATCAGCCAATAACCGAGTCATAGAACTAAATAAAATTATAGATATTGCCAAAACTAATGGTTATCCAGTCAACCTTATTCAGAACATAATTAATAAAAAACGCTATCAAAATACAATGACCCACATTTATCCGAGACTGGAAAATGTGAACAAAGATCCATACATTACCCTAACATACTTTGGCGAAATTACGGAAAAATAGCTCACATTCTTCGAAAACAAAACCAGCAAATCGCGTTTAGACCAAGTTGCAAATTATCCAACATTTTATTCAATTCAAAAGACAAAATTAATCCTTTAAAGAAATCAGGTGTTTATGAAATCCCTTGTTCCGAATGCTATAGTGTGTATGTAGGCCAAACCGGTCGTAGTATCGAAAAGAGATATTCGGAACATTTTCGCGCATTTAGATTGAACCAAGACTCCAGTTCCTTTTCTAACCACGTATTAGAGTGCAAACATTCATTTCCAGAAATAAATAAAATTAAAATTTTACATAACTGTACCAAAGGCACAAAGCTTAACCTGCTCGAATCCGCCGAAATTTTCAAACGAACCAAGAACCCCCTAGTTAATCTGTTAAACGAACAAACCGATTTAGTGTACACGCCGCTCTTTGAAATCCTTTAATTTGTAAATCTTTGTACCTGTTTAACCTAATTTGTTTTGCTACCCTCACTCTAAATTGTTTTACCTGTATAAATGTAACCCCCCTTTGTAATTTGTTTCACTTGATAATGACCGTCAAACGTCGAAACTTAAGTCGTGAATTTATGTGTATATTTGTGTAATATAATATATATACATACAATAAATATTTTGTGGTAAAAACATAGTAAGTGTTTGATTCAGTGATCATGAATTACCACGTAGTTACGGTCGCAACCATCATTATGATTGAAAATAATTGTATTAAATTCGCCACTAAACAACAGTAAATTATTTCTAAGTCTAAACCGATTAGAACGGATAAATATTGGATTAACAAATCTAAAAACTGACTTCGAAAATTGTGGCGGCAGCAGGTTCTTTTATCTCTCCTGAAAAGTGTTGTTTCTCATACTTAGGATTTACAGGTAAGCCGACAATATGCATCATATGCTATAAATCATAAATGCAATAAAATTATGCACACAAAATAGTATAGTGTTATACGGACGTAAAGAGTTTCCTAGTTACAAAAATAAGTAAATATGTCAATTTCCTTAATGTCAAAATGCTGCGTCATTTAGAAATTAATTAAAAAATTCGAATTCTAACTAAAATAGAAGATGTTTTTTATTGCGGCGTTGTTGTATTTACGAGCGTTTTTTTTTTCAAAAGGTCATAGTTGTGGTTTCTTATAAAGGTGTTATTTTCAAGTTATGGTGTTTTATCATTTATTGCAACTGCTGCTAGGCAATTAACACAGACCCAAATTATACAACTAAAATATTGTGAAAAATTGTTTTAAGACTTGTGCTTAATTTTATTGCACTGGAGTGTACCTAATTAATACATCTAAAACTTAACTTGAAATGTTTTAGATATATTGATTAGGTAGGTACATTTATGACTTACTTGAAATTAGTGCCATGCGTACAACGTGGCGCATGAAGTAAAATTTCGAATTTAGTAAAGCCTGAAAATTTCGTTTAGTCGCTCCGCTAGGTTTTATAACATGTACTAAAATTAGGTTAGCAGTAACATTTATGTATACAGGGAATTATACTTTGAAGTAAATATACATATTCCAATGTATACGCCGTAAGTTTTTAGGCATTCGTTGCTTATGAAAAACGTTTAATTTGAAAATTCTAACAAGTGTTTCCACTCCTTAATTAACTAATCAGTAACGCAGCAACATTTCAAGTAGTGTGATCGCTTAAATCATTATTTAGAGTAGGCTTTGAATTTTACATTAGATTGGCACTACTGACTGTTAACACATAGTTTACCATAACCTCAAATGTCCTTAATTCAATTAGCATTCTGGGCAACCCCACAAAAAAATGCCGCCTACTCTAAATAATCATTTAAACGACTGCACGGTATTTGTTTTGAGCGTTGATGAAGGAAATATGTGTATGTGTGTCTTGAGGAAAAAAAATGGGGCATTATTACATCCTCGTTTATAACTTATTTAATCACCCGAAGAAGTTTCCTTCTCGCGACGAACTGAATCCCCTTTCATCTGAGAGAATCCCCGGCTTCCACGTATAAATTCGTTAACGCCGTTCCCAATGTGTGACACACTAGGATCCAGAAAGAACGAGTGGGATAATCCCACAGGAATCCGGCGCACAAAACGCGAACTAACGCAATTTCTTCTTAATATTAACACTTGGCTGCCTGTCTTTCGAGTCTCTTTATAAATAATTCGTTGGTATTTGTACAAAAAAATGTACGTACTTTCTTGCATTTATTGATTTAGACCGAATTTAGGATACACATTGTATAAATAATGGAGGCTATGGAAATAAAATGTTGATTTATTGTCACTTTTTAAAATAACAAACGTAGTAATGAATATTATTGTTAGCTTTAGTTTGGTTCTCATTGATCAATTGATGATACGTGATTAAAATATATGTAAATTAATTTGTAAAAATTAATAGAGAGGGAAATCACTTGGTTTGTTTCACTATACACGTTGTCCCCTGAAATTTTGAATATGAGTAATCTAATGTGTTGTCCCCTGAAATTTTAAATATGGGCATTTGAATGCATCATTTGGCGCTAAGTTACCATTTTTATATTTTTGTATTTTCTGCAGGAGATCTTGTTGATAAAGTGTCATTTTCTGTTATCATATTGCAAACCATAATTTCCCTCATATCAGCTTCTTCACTTTGAGGCCTCCGTTCCTTTGAGCACTTAGTGAATTTACAGAAGAAGTTTTCTCAAACAAATGTATAACATGAAAGAGACCAAACTGGTGTTTACATCGTAGGCTAAAACAAATAAATTATTTGCGATTTCATTCATTTAATGAACATCATAAGGCAATTTAACAATTTGAGTTTTCTGTTCCGTCGTTAACATTTAAAAAAAAAATAACTTCACTTAAGTGTATCAAACTTGAAGCTATCTAACTCAAATTGACATGCATTGCGCTATAAAAATCGTGGCAACCTGTTATAGTAATCGAGAAGAACAAAAACAATTCCTACAAACACATTATATTACTCATATTCAAAATATCAGGGGACAACGTGTATATATAATATTAGTGAAACAAACCTAGTGATTTCTCTCTTTATTAATGTTTGCAAGTTATTTTACATATATGTTAGCTTATTAAACCGGGTGTAACACAAAATAATGTGACTATAAAAATATTGAGAGTAATCAAAGAAACGGAAAATAGAGTAATTCCGTGAAAACGAAAAGGAAATATTGGAAAGGTGGAATATGTGAGATATACAATGAGAAAGGGAAACAATTTTATTATGTCAATTCATTATGTGATGTTGAAATAACAAGATTGTGATAATCGATATAAATTTTCAAACTTTCACAATTTATTAATTAGTTTCTACTACCTAATATAATAGGTAGTATATATTTTGAACTTCAGAGTGAATCAGTGTTATATACGCGTGGCGCATGAAGTAAAATTTCGAGTTTAGAAAAGCCCGGCTGCGCGACCCGAGACAAATTTTCTGGGAAAGGTGGAATATGTGAGATATACAATGAGAAAGGGAAACAATTTTATTATGTCAATTCATTATGTGATGTTGAAATAACAAGATTGTGATGATCGATATAAATTTTCAAACTTTCACAATTTATCAATTAGTTTCTACTACCTAATATAATAGGTAGTACATATTTTGAACTTCAGAGTGAATCAGTGTTATATACGCGTGGCGCATGAAGTAAACTTTCGAGTTTAGAAAAGCCCAGAAAATTTGTCTCGGATTGCTGCGCGATCCTCGACAAATTTTCACCGGGCTTTTCTAAACTCGAAATTTTACTTCATGCTTAGTCTGGGAGTGGAAAACACTCGGTTAAAGCTTTAAATTAAACGAGTGTTTTCCACTCCCAGACTAAGCATGAAGTAAAATTTCGAGTTTAGAAAAGCCCCGTGAAAATTTGTCGAGGGTCGCGCAGCGACCCGAGACAAATTTTCTGGGCTTTTCTAAACTCGAAATTTTACTTCATGCGTCACGCGTATAAAACACAGATTTTAAGTGAAATTCGAATAATATACATAAATTTGACAATAATATAGTGTTTTATACGCGTGGCGCATGAAGTAAAATTTCGAGTTTAGAAAAGCCCAGAAAATTATCACGGAGCTTTTCTAAACTCGATATTCTACTTCATGCTTAGTCTGGGAGTGGAAAACACTTGATTAAAGCTTTAAGCTTTTACAAATGTTCTGGGCTTTTCTAAACTCGAAATTTTACTTCATGCGCCACGCGCATAAAACTCTGATTTCAAGTAAGGTTCCTTTATACATACATTTCATAATATTTTAGTGTTTTATACGCGTGGCGCATGAAGTAAAATTTCGAGTTTAGAAAAGCCCCGAGAAAATTTTCTCGGGGCTTTTCTTAACTCGAAATTTTACTTCATGCTTAGTCTGGGAGTGGAAAACACTCGTTTAAAGCTTCAAATTTAACGCTTTTAAAAAGCAACGAATATCTAAAGATTTCAAAAAAAAGCTCGCTCGTCCCTGCAAATCCAAGTTTTCAGGCTTATCTAAACTTAAAATTTTACTTCATGCTTAATTAGGGAGTCGAAAACACTCGTGAGGATAATACTAAGACACCTCAATAAGAAAATGCTCAGAATTTATAAAAGTGGAAAAACATTTTCTATTACCGTTAGAAACAAGGTAAGCTACTTATTTTCCTAAGAATCAAATTATTGAGGCATCCAGCTTAAATTTATTTTTACTGAAAATGAATAAAAATAATGGTGTAAACACTTGTAGAAATATTAAAGGTTTCAAAATTAAATAAAAACATATTATTTATGTTTAATACTTCAAAAATGTTTTACCAAGAGTTAAGTGAGAAATTAATTAAATACTTGAGAAAATTATGTTAAGTAAAACTAAAAATATCAGCGATTTTGAACTTCACCTGATTTTCTTAAACATCGTGAATTATAACGTGTATTGTTAAAATTTGAAAAATATTGATTTTTTTGACACTTTAATAAAATTCCTTTTTAAAATTTCAGCGATTTTCAAGTATACCAAAAAGTTGTCTGTTGAATCATTGTAAAACTGATAATGTTTGAAAACTAATTCGTTTTTAGAATTAGCGAATACAATTCGAATGTTTGAGATAATTTTTGAGTAATTTTAAGCTATACTCAAGTTTATTTCAGTAATCCAAGAGTGAAAATTGCCATTGCTAGTTAAAATTGCCATATTTAGTAAAACGTCGGAAATATATTATTATGAATAATAAAAAATTATTTAACAGTAAATATATACTCTAAGTATATGAGTAAATATTTACTGTTAATGAAATAAAACACTTTAACTTTGTTTGTATAATACACTATTATTATTTTCGTGACTGCAGATTCGGCAATTCAACTTGCCATTATCAAACAGAGTAACTTAAATTACGGTATGGTACAGGTATATATACACAAAATGGTTATTTACAAAATAGCATTAAAAATGGGGGTATACACTAGATCGACCTGGTCGTTAATTAAAGGGATTCCCGGATTAGCGCGGGCTACTGCTTACTGCTAAATAATTTCTTAATATTCATAATATTATATTTCCGACGTTTAACTAAATACGGAGATTTTAACTAGCAATGGCAATTTTAACTCTTGGATTACTGAAATAGAAAATGTAATAAACACTGTCAGAGCAATTGTTATAATAGCTGTTTAAATTATAGGAATGTTATAAATTATATGAATCTTAATGGAAATGACGCTAAAACTTAAAACTTAGTGTTACAATTTATTGGCTTTAAATTATATTAGTATTAATATCTTTCTTGATATAATTTTAAAGTGATAAATTTGAATCAAAAGAAAGTTAAAAAGTTCTTGCAAAGAACTTAAAAGAATATTAAATATTTTGAAAACGAAAACGAATGTCATAACTACCAGTGTTTATTTTGAATAATTAGTCTGAAAAATCGGGTGGCTTCTCCTTAAAAGTTTCTCGTGTACATGTTATTATGTGTATAAATAACATAAATATGCCGAAAATAAGGTTACTTTTGCGGATGAGTTAAAAGAACAGAGCTAAGGTAAAAAGCGTTCATATAAAAAATGTGTATTTCTTTATTTATTTGGCAAATAAAGCGCGAATAACTTTATAAAATAAACGTTCAATTATTATCTAACCAGTGTTTTCATTTCCCCGGTTAAGCATGAAGTAAAATTTTGAGTTTAGAAAAGCCTGCAAATTTTAATTTGCTGGGGCGCGCGGGCAAAGCGACAAATCCATTATTTTCTTCTTATGCAGTGATTAAATATAAAGTTCAAAAACACATACCTTATATTTAATTAGATTCAGTGTAAATAAATAATTAGGTTTTGAACATTTTTTTATAAAAACTACTTTGAAACCTTTGTTTAATATTTTCAAATAGTTTTTATAAAACAATGTTCAAAACCTAATTATTTATGTACACTGAATCTAATTAAAGATACGGTATGTGTTTTTGAACTTTATTTTTAATCACTGGTTTATACGCGTGGCGCATGAAGTAAAATTTCGAGTTTAGAAAAGCCTGAAAATTTGGATTTGCCGGGGCGCGACTTGCTTAGTTCGCGCGCCCCGGTAAATCAAAATTTTCAGTATTTTCAGTATTTTCTGAAATTTTACTTCATGGTTAACCAGGAAAATGAAAACACTCCTATAATCGTATAACTAGAAACGCACCATAATTGACACATATTGTTTGTACAATAAAATTCACCGCTCATATATACACCATTCCATTTGTTTCTGGATCTCGCCTAGCTATGGAAAAGTGACAGTTTAAGTATTGTAAATGGGGCTGGTTGTGTTTTAAATCAGGGTTTTTAAATGTCACTGTCAGATGTTCGATTTTAAGGTTATAATTTCTGACTATTGTGATCTTACACTGTTGCCTGCATCCATCTTAATTTTGGTAATTCTCTCTTCTGTTGGCCCTCAGTATTTTTTTGTAGAATTGCAAATTTATTCCCACCCTCTTGTGATACTGATAATTTTCATGTCAAACAATTTTTAAGCCTTCATTCCACTTTTATTATTTAGTCAAGAGAACCTGCATCTGAATCTTCTGATGTTTGTTCTGAGCCAGATTCCCCAAGCGAAATAATAAATGGAGGAATGGTTTCAAAAGAAAGGTTCCCCGTGTGTTTTGTCCAGTCATCCGAAATAAGTTTTTCACAATGATCACAGAAATTTTGCCACATAGCGGATGTACATTTTGAGAGAGACTCAAGCCATAAATTCTGAACACGATCCTTAGATGGTTGCTTAGAATTTATGTGCTTATTGTAGTAAGTCTTACAAAACCCCCATGCCATTTCAATTGGATTGTATTGACAATGGTATGGCGGTAATCTAAGAACTTCGTGCCCGTTTTTTCTCAAAATGTCATCAACTACGTAAATTTTGTCATTTTATCGAAAAGGTTTAAATATAGCCCATAGTTCCTTTTTGGTTAATTTTGGACTGAATTTTACATTGTGCTTAACCAACCACTCCTGCATTTCGCATTTCTTACAAGAAAATGAAGGAGTTTTGTCTAATTGCACAGAATGGTATGCAGCATTATCCATAATAACTACACATTTCCCTGAAAGCTTAGCCAAAGCAGGAATAAGTTGATTAACCACCCAATTTTGAAAAGTATTACCATCCATTGTGGCATGGTAATCTCGGTCATTGTTTTTCGAATGTAATAAAAAATCGCACCCATCCAAAAATCCACCCCTATACCCAGCATGTAGAATGGTGAAGCGTTTGCCTTCATTTTTGAATTTAGTTGGATTACTTTTTATATCCGTTTCATGTACCCAGCGTCGAACCACGGATCCATTCTGATATATCCATGTTTCATCCAGGTATACGAATTGGATATCTTCACTGGAATTTTGATACTGTAAAACTTTTCTAAGGAAAATAATTTTAGCTGCAACAACATGTTTTTGTTCACAGAGAATTTTGCGCCCATTAATTAATTTCAATTTATACCCCATACTTTTAACAACCCTATAAAGTGTTGTTCTACTCCAATGGAACTCATAATTTTCTTTCATATCATTCAAAAGATATCTCAAAGTAAAATACTGATTTCTAGAGTTATATTGCCAAATTAGTTGTTGCAGATCTTTTCTAGCTAGGTGATTCCAAAAATGGCTGTTTTTAGATCGTTAGCCAGAAGTAGTAGATTTCAATTCGTCAGGTCTTTGTCATAAAATTAATTTTAATGAAGATCTCCATACCTGAAACGTAATTATCTTTAATTAAATATATATGATAATTAAAATACTAGACATACCCCAAAAATATCTATTAAAATCGTAATAATATTGTGATGTTGTAGATTTGGATTACTTTGCCTAAAATGTTTGTAGGATTTCAGAATTTGTAACCTTTTTGATTCAGAGATAATCTTTGGAATGTTAATATTTAATATGTGCCTGAAATTATTTTTCACTTTGACATTGACACAGCATTGCAACACTAGATTAATTTGATTTAATAATAAAATGCTCGAAGAAGCGACCGCGTGGCGAAATAATTGTTGAAAGATTAACAATAAAACTCTTGAAAATTAAAAAGAGGATTACTTATGATATCATAAATTATTGCAACACTGTTAAAATAAGGAATCAGGAGTGGCAATTTATAAAAAATGTAAATGTTGATAATGCAGCATAACAACACGAAAGCATGGCTAGGCGAGATCCAGAAACAAATGGAATATATTATAGCTTTATTTAATTTACTTAGATGCAGTATTACCGGTACATTTCTAAGAGCATTTTCTAACCCAAGTTACAGATATTATCTACAATCAATATTTACAATTACATCGATTATCGTCAATGTTGATAATTTTCCTCGGGTTTAACGTGTTGACTATTTTGATAGTTTACAAGATTTTCTCTAAAATTATTAATTTTCATTGAACTTGATAAATTTATTTCTAAATTTTTAAGTAAATACGATAGGTACATAATTAATTTAAATACTTAACATATTTTTGCTTATATCAGAATGCGACAATTTTAAAATGAATGTTTTCTTAGAGTCTAGGGCATCCCCCTACCCTTACTTGGCTGCGGCCATGTATGTGTTCAACTCTTGAGAAAATAATTCTTTCTTTCTATCAATTAATTTATATGATTTCCGACTCACTTACATATTTTTGCTTATATCTGCTTGCGACAATTTTGAAATTAAAAATATATATATTTTTATAATGAACTTGATAAATTTATTTCTCAATTTTTAAGTAAATACAATAAGTAGATAATTTATTTAAATACTTGTAAAAACACTTACATATTTTTGCTTACATCAGATTGCGACAATTTTAAAATGTATGTTTTCTTAGAGTCTGGAGCACCCCCTTACCCTTATCTGGCTACGCCCATGTATGTGTTCAACTCCAAAGAAAATAATTTTCTCTTTCTAACTTTTAATTAATTTATATGTTTTCCGACTCTTTTCCGAAAATACTAATAAATGAATTATCGAATATACATAGAATCACCAAATATACAGTCTGTTTGATTTATTGTGACACAGCACATATGTCCGTTATTAGTACAGATAGAAAAAAAAGTTTAAGACAAAAGTTTTAGTAATTTTTATGATCTATTCAATCGTAATGTCAGAAAAACAGCTGAACATCAAATAAACACGTGAAAGCTATTAGTTTCATTTTCTTTAATGGAACACCCTGTATATTTTGTTTATTTCAAATAGGCATTAATATTAGCCTTATAATGATACCACATAAGTACCCCTTCATTATAGAAATAACACGACAATTGCCAATAAATGAAATTTATTAGTTGACATGAATAACTATTTAAAGTGTCTGTTCAAAGTAACGTCCGTTGTTTGCAATACATTCTTCACATCTCTTCATTAAATTTCGTCGTGCTTTTTGCAACATCCGTGGTGTTATTTGGCCACATGCCATACGAATACGATTTTTTAGATCGTCTAGATTATCTGGACGAGTAACATAAACTTTTTGCTTTAAAAATCCCCAAATAAAAAAATCTAAAATAGACAGATCTGGCGATCTTGCTGGCCAGTTTATGGGGCCACCATTTGCAATCAATTTTAAACCAAACTTTCTTTCCAAAATATAATTGACATTTCTTGCGTTATGGGGAGGAGCTCCATCTTGTTGGAACTACATATCTCGACGTATTTCTAGGGGGATATCATCTAAATAATCTTCAAATTCTATCGTAAGAAAGTTGGCATATCGCTCCGCATTCAACGTTCCTTGATAAAAAAAATGGTCCTATTATGGTATCACCTAACACACCAAGCCACACATTAACTGCAAATCTTTGTTGGAATCTGCATTCTCGAATTTGACGTGGATTCTGAGTATCCCAGTAATCGTCGTTTTTTCGGTTGGAGATTCCGTTGTTGTTGAAATTTGATTCATCACTCCAAAGAATTAAATTTAATAAATGTTGATTGTTGCTAAGCCAATTACAGAATACTATCCTCCTGTCAGAATCACCATCTCTTAAACCTTGTACTAACTTAATTTTATATGGTCTCATTTTATGTTTTCTCAGAATAGAAAATATTTTATGCATACTTATTCCTAAGTCAGCCACTGCTTCGCGTATTGAATTACGTGGATGTGCTCTAAAATAGGCCAATATTAATACTTTATTATTATCTTCTCTTTCTTGTCTTCTCCTTCGTAATTTATTATTAAAACACCCATTTCTCCGTAAATTTTATTCAAGTCTTGCAAAAGTGCAATAATGTGGTTGTCTTCTTTCTGGATACATGTTTCCATAAGTGATAATAGCTTCTCTAGAATTATCGTTGCATCTAACGAAGACCTTTAGCATATCCATTTTTTCATCATTAGAATAGTAATTATCACCCATCTCTTAAGATATGAATCAACAACACGCAAGACGGGAAGTTACTACACCACTTTGATATTAAAGCGTTAACAAATTGTTTTATATCAATTGTTATCCATGGCAACTGACAAATTTCATTTATTTGCAATTGTCACGTTATTTGTATAATGAAGGGGTACTTATGTGCTATCATTATAAAGCTAAGGTTATTACCTATTTGAAATAAACAAAATATACAGGGTGTTCCAATAAAGAAAATGAAGCTAATAGCTTTCACGTGTTTATTTGATTTTCAATTGTTTTTCTGACAATGCTACTGAATAGATCATGAAAAATACTAAAACTATTGTTAACTTTTTTTTCTATCTGTACTAATAACGGACATATGTGCTGTGTCACAATAAATCAAACAGACTGTATACTTGGGGTTGATATATTTCATTAAAATTCTCCAGCAAAGTAACAAATATTTGTTCTTTCAATGTCTATTAAATAATTTTATATTGTATACGTGTTTTTTGAGTGTAATTGTAGAGTCGTTTTATACACACGTTTCGTATTTAAATAGTGTGTTTGTGGTAGTATTTCGTTGTTGTTGTCGTCGCAGTCGCTGTTGGATATTAAGCCCGTGTTTTGGGGTGAGTTAAATTACAAAGTAGTTGGTTTATGTGTCGGCCCGGCGCAGTTTAGCCCGACATATTTGCATGCAAATTTCTACGATGGAAAACGAAACGGCGACGGACAATTCCCCCATTGGGACCAGAAAGAGGATCAAAAAAGAATAACTAAATAAAATACCACACGAAAAAGCACTCACTTTACTTCAATATTTTACAAACTTATTAATTATTTATTTATTATCCAACAGTTTACAATAAACTTATTACAGGATAACATGTTAACAAAAACATAAGTATAATTCTAGTGCGCTGTGGCTTAAAATTAAATTATAATTCTAAATAATAATAATGAGAATATAACTTAAGTGTCACATGACTACATTCCCTCTAATCAGAATCGCTTATTTCCATAGATACATGTTATCACAGCGGTGATAGATTCCTATTACCTTGTTTTGGTCGTTGCTACAAAAATGATTTGTCAAATCTGGCAGTCGATAATTAAAAATATCAACGGGGCGATGGGGTGAGGTTTCCAAGACGGAAATGTAGTGAAATTCGTTATATTCTCTCATCGAATATAACTCGAGGTATGATTAATAATCGATAATATTTATTTGTGAATATTATTGATGATAATCATACCACTTGTTATATAACAGCTGATAATAACATTATGAATTTTACTTAAAAGACAATAAAAAAATAATCATTTAATATAAACATACGTACAAAAATGACTATTCAAGGGTGTTTAAATATTTAAGTAACGTCTGGAAGTCTACATGGAATATATTATTCAATTATAACGAACATTGTCGTAATTTCATATATTATTATTACTTATAATATATAAATTACATATCTTAGATTAAGTTATATGATTCGATGAATCTCAGAAACGTTAAATAAAATTAATTATATGTCTAAGTACGACGTATGTTTCTGAAGTCAGAACCTACTGAGATACCGACAGTTTACAGACACTCGTTATTATTATTTTTATTTCCAAACTTAATGAGTGTTTTATTAGTAGTAATGTATTGTATTTTATTCAAATTATTTCTTCTTATTTCTATTGCAGCTATTTATATTTGTTTTAAAGCGAAACTCTACTCCAGCGTTTCAAAATTTTAATTAAATCTCCCACCAACGCCAACAGGAAGCAAGAAAAAAGAAAAACGATTTCACTTTGCTGCTCCGTGCGCATTTTGCCGGTTTAATAAAATTTTAATTAGCCCTTAACGAAGTCATTATTGATACCTAGGAGTACATTCGAGTTTTTATCAATTGGCTTTGCCGCCGATAATAAGTCGGCGGCGCGAAACTCGAGACCTGAGAACCCACTCCCTTTCCGACAACCTTCCCTAATTAGTTTCCAACCGGCCCCCTCGATTTTCCTATCTCCGTGCAAAATTCCCCAAAGTGAAATAATTTCCCCCAACGTAAAAAAAAACAACAGAGAAAAAACTACATTTGTAACTTTGTTATTTTATTTTGCATACATTCTGTTACTTATAGATATTTAGCAGAGATTGTTTGTGTTGAATTATAATATAACAGCATGGGTGTAGTCAACAAGGGACGGTGATTGCCCCAAGCTAGGCACCAACAAATTATAAATTTTAAAATTGTTACAGGCAGATATGAGCAAACATATTAAGAGTGCGCTCTAAGAAATTAAGATTACTGATGTTTTGTTATTATTTTGAATATTTTAATTCTTTCTTCACACATCTATCTAAAATTGAACTGCAGAGGGCATGTTGATGTGATTTAATGTTTATTTTAGTATAGTTAAAAAAAATTAAAAAAACTCTAAAATGTGACTTCATCATACCCTCTACAATAATTTTGTGATTATATAATTCTTATATCATTTTTTCATAAAATGTATAATTATCAATAATCCACTTTTTTCTTCAAAAATAGAATCGGTCATAATATCAATACAGAATTTTAACAAAATGAAGAATTGGGTTTGCCTATAGCTTGAAAAATGTATCCAAAATATAAAAACGAATTCAAATTAATATCGACTTCCTGCAAAAATTTAGTCTCATTGAGACAAGTCTCCAAATATTCATTAAAACAACTACTTCTCAAGCTAAAACCACGACAGATATTGAGTTATTCAATGAATATTTGAGTTACACGACAGATTTACTGTTCTGCAACTCAAATATTTATTGTATAATTCAATATCTGTTGGGGTATTGGGTCGAGAAGTAGTTGTTTCAATGAGACTACATTTTTGCAGAAAGTCGATATTAATTTTACTTCGTTTTTATAGACTATTTTATTGGATAATTACATTTTTGTCAGCAAGAGTGCACAAATATGAACCAAAATAAATATTTTTAAACCACAACTTCATGTGCCTTCATATTATTAAACGATTATAAATTGAAACGAAAGTATGGGTTAAGCGCAGTCTTAAAGTGTTTTTATAGGTTTTCAAAATGAAATACGACTGAGATAGATGACTGTATGACTCCAAGCCGAGGTAAAGAAACAGTGGTATCAAAAAGTTAAGTATTTTCTTCATCTCAATACGTATTTTATATTATTCGGTATAGTTTTCATTCCACTATAAATACAAACAACAAGCTCACAAATTTGCAGTTACGCCAGTGTTTTCAACAGTCATAAACCGTGCTCGCTGTAATTAAAGAAAATTCCCATTTTTTCCGGACACTCCCAAGTACCAACTCCGGTTAATTTATCATCATTATCTAACGTAGTTATTTATAAATATTGCCGCCTCCGAAACTCTTCTCCGAGAGAGATTGTGGCGGCCATTAAAATAAATTTAGTGCCGCGCCGTATAAGGACCCTTATATAAGGGAAGGACGAGAAGAGAATGAAAAAAAAAGGAAAGGAAAAAACAGAGCGCGATATAAGTGAAACAATATTGTCCAGATCCTATACAAGGATGAAATATCAGGATCCGCATTCCGTTTCACGGCTCATATCCCCCGGAGGCGGCGCTCGGAACAGACTATGGAAAGAAAAGAGCGCCCTGCCGAAAAATAAATATGAAAGGAGAATAAGGGCGTAAATATAAGTGAGCGTCCGAGCGGAACGAACTATAATTAACATTCGAGTGCCATGCGAAATTCAAGTAATGCAAGTGAAAATATACGAATTGGTAAAATTTGTGATATAATAATAATAATAATAGTATTGATTTACCAACAGATACAGAATATTCTATTACAGGAAAAAAGTATTTAAGAATATAAAACAGTAATATTAGAATAATAGTCAATAATTCATAATCAATTTACAGGGTGCTCGTATTTCGACAGAATGTATGACGATCTCAGTTAGAGTCGGTTAATTAAGGCAAAGTTGCGTACTTTAGAGAATAACAATAATCCGAAAAAAATTTTAAAATATATTTTTTTGTTTCCGAGATATCAACCAAAAACTGATTTTTAAAAAATCATTTTTATTTTTTATTCAAAAACTAATGAACCTGGACATTTAGAACTTTGACAATATAGAAGCACTTTTTAATGAGGAATCTAGTGGCATATTTTTTTTAAGATAACTATAACATTTACCCGGAGATCATAGCCAATTTTTCTTTTTCTTATAAGCGCTATTTTGGATTTTCATATTTTTTTAAAGAATATTTTTTTCTAAACTCATTGATGTACCACACTCATTATTTATTTTAGATGTGATATTTAAAATTAGGATATTTCCTTTTTTGCAAAGAGTGCCTTGGAAACACTGACGTCATATCTGTTAATCAATAAAATCTTGACAGCAGTCAATCATTGTTAGCACTAAAAATTAATTAATAACTGTCAATCTTTTATAATAAAAATAATAACTATTGAATATCACATAATACTTGGACAAACTAAATTTATTCTACTTTTATTATTATTATTCTAAAACTATTTACAAAAAAAGTAATTCTTGCATTTTGTCTCTGCATCTCGATAAATATTAATCGTGATGGTGATTAATATTTACCGAGATGCAGAGAAAAAATGCAAGAATTACTTTTTTTGTAAATAGTTTTAGAATAATAATAATAAAAGTAGAATAGATTTAGTTTGTGCAAGTATTATGTGATATTCAATAGTTATTATTTTTATATAAGCGTTATATATTTTTAACTTTACTGTAAATCAATGTTTTATACGCGTGGCGCATGAAGTAAAATTTCGAGTTTAGAAAAGCCCCGTGAAAATTTGTCTCAGGTCGCTGCGCGACCCTCGACAAATTTTCTAGGCGGGGCTTTTCTAAACTAGAAATTTTACTTCATGCTTAGTCTGGGAGTGGAAGACACTCGTTACTTTAAAATACATCACAACTGTTAAAATATGTATCGTCGGATGCCCGTCTTCAGGGGTGATATGTAAGTAAATTATGGGTCCTAGGAGTTGTCAAATAAGTGAGTTATTCAACTGTTTCCAAGGCACTCTTTACAAACGTGATCACAAACTTTTATTGCACTTCCAGTTTCTTCTATTTATAAAAAAATTAAATGAAGCATCCTAAATTTGTTTGTTTCCTGGTTTTAAAAAATAAGGTAATGAAATAAAAGGCTCTTTTTCTGTTAGCGATTTATATTGTTATAATTATTATTTTATTTTTATATTTTTGTCATTTGTGAAAAAAACTTTACATGATACGAAATGTTGAAGGTCATTTCGTTTTTTATTTCATAGAATTCAATTTTTTTCTTTTATCAATTGTTATTTTGAACTTTATATTAAATCAGTGATTTTATACGCGTAGAGCATAAAGTAAAATTTCGAGTTGAGAATAGCCAGAATTTGGATTTGGACGCTGCGCTTCCAAATCCAAATTCTTTGGGCTTTTCTCAACTCGAAATTTTACTTCATGCCTAATCCGCGAGTGGAAAACACTCGTTAGAGAATGATCGATAACTTTTTCAAGATTTTAGTTGATTTGTAAAAACTCGATTGTTTTCAAGATTTTCCTCAATTTCTAAAATGTTTGCAGTTTTCGTGAAGTTCTATCATTATTATTAATTTAAAAAAAAGACAGTTTTATATTTTATTCATTATACCGGGTGTAACACAAAACAGGATCACCCCGTTTAGTTTTTTATTAATTGAGATATCAATTTGAAATTTTCTACATTTATATTAAAAACAATTTAAAGTTCAATGGTGATTATGAAACTTTATTAGACTTTCCGGTTTCACCGGAAGTGACTTCAATTTTGAAATTTTAAATAATACATCCTATATATTTTTTTGTTTTCGGGTACAGAATCTCATTCCACATTCAAATCAGTTGTTAAAAAAATAAAAATTACTAATGTCATATTTTTTTAGCCTTAGCATGACTAAGAATGACTAATATATTTGGATTTTGGTCTTGAAGTGACTAATCAGGGCCACATTAATTAGAGTTTTGCTTAAATGTGTCCACAGATAAATCAGTGTCTTATATGCGTGGCGCATGAAGTAAAATTTCCAGTTTAGAAAAGCCTGAACATTTGGTTTGGTCGCTCCGCGCTCGCGCTACGCGAGGCTTTGTTAGGCTTTTCTAAACTCGAAATTTTACTTCATGCTTAATCTGGGAGTGGAAACACTGGTTTGAAATTCAAATTGAGCGATTTTTAAATACAATGGAAGCCTGAAAACGTATTAAACAATAAAACGTTTTTGAAATAAATAAGTTATGTCAAGGCTAACAAAATATAACAAACACTAATTGATAAAATAAACTAGAAATGACATAAATCTTGGAAATTGACACATTATATATTATTAAAATGTTTAAAAAAAAACGATAACATTGAAGAAATTATTGAAATTAACTTAATCAACAAAAGATTGTCAATATTTAAAAATTTAAGAATAATAGATCATAATTAATAATCAAGAAACAATATTTAACAAAAACTTGTTAAATATCAATAAAAAGGACCTAGGCTTGCAAAATTAAATAAAATAAAATATTTGGAAAATTCTGAACGAACGTTAGTTTGATAATGGTTCGCTGTTGAGTCGAAACTAGTCACAGTTTAAAATAAAAAGTGAATACAAAAAAGTAATCAATGTTAATTATTTAAATACTTACAATGTTTCACAAAGTAACCGCCTTCACCACAAGATATTTAATTCTGAACGAGATTAAAAATGTTTGCAAATAAAATCAACTAAAATTGATATGTTAAAGTGAACTAAAAAGAAAATTAATACAAAATACAAGTTAACAAAATATGCAGAATCATCAGACTGTATAGGTAACATTTATTAAATCTTAGTTATTAGGTTGAAGTTAGTTTTAAGTTTTATACCTTTACTATTGTAATTCATGTTTATATTTACGTATTTACGTAAATGGCTTCTGTTGATTTGACAAATTAATAAATAAATTTACAAAAAATAGCCAACATTTATAAATGAAACATAGTAATTGTAATTTATATTTTTTATATATCGATAAAATTCATAGAAGTGATTCTAAACAAATTAAAGAAAGCCAATATTAAGAAACAACGACAAATACATCAAAATCTTTAAAAACAACAAAAATTTACAATTTAAACACACAAA
This sequence comes from Philonthus cognatus, assembly GCA_932526585.2. NCBI lineage: Eukaryota > Metazoa > Arthropoda > Insecta > Coleoptera > Staphylinidae > Philonthus > Philonthus cognatus. The sequence continues at coordinate 48,895,566 of OW052244.1, forward strand.
AATATATTTAGTTTGGTTCATATTGACACACAAAAATATTGTATATAAACTTTGTAATTTGTAAAATCTGTACATTCATTGAAAATGACTGTTAGTTAGTTTTGACTAACAATCATTTCTAAGGAATGTCGGAATAAATAAATAATATTAGTGAAACACACCAAATGTTGTTTGTTGTTTGTTTTATGTAAAATTAAAATTATTATAATTTTGATGTTTTGTTTCCATTCCATTCAATTTTATCATATTTTTACGAGAAAAATACAGAAATAGGAAAAATTATAATTATATTTTTTTGTAAATGTAAATTAATTTGTAAAGTTAATAGATTGTCTATTTATTTTCACAAATTAATTTACATTTACAAAAAAATATAATTATACTTTTTCCCATTTCTGTATTTTTCTCGTAACAATATAATAAAATTCAATTGAATGGAAACAAAACACCAAAATTATAATAATTTTAATTTTACATAAAACAAACAACAATCAACAAACAATTATAAGTATTAATAAATATTTTCAAAATTGTTAAAATTTACGCAAATTAAATATTTATGAAATGAACCAAAAAATATAAAACTTGCTAATTTCTAAATTTCTACAGAAAAAAAATAAATAATGGTCAAAAATAATACTATAATAGCCAAAATTGACTAGGAACAATTGTAGTTATCATTAAATTGATAAATTTAGTGAATTTATCAATTTAGTAACTACAAACTTGTCAATTTTAGCTATTATTATATTATTTTTGAATATTATTTATTTTTTGTTTATATAGAAATTTAGAACAACAAGAAAAATTAACAATTTCAACACAAAAAAATATATCTTTAATTTGGTTCTCATTGACACACAAAAATATTGAATATAAACTTTGTAATTTGTAAAATCTGTACATTCCTTGAAAATGACTGTTAGTTTCGACTAACAGTTATTTTTAAGGAATGTCGGAATAAATAAATAATATTAGAGAAACAAACCAAGTGATTATTAATTTTTACAAATTAATTTACATTTATAAAAAAATATTAATTATACTTTTTCCTATTTCTGTATTTTTCTCGTAAAAATATAATAACATTTAATTGAATGGAAACAAACCATCAAAATTATAATAAATTTAATTTTACATAAAACAAACAATTATAACAATTTACAAGCGTATATCGTGTTTGTATCTCTATAAACTGATTAACAATTTTATTGATGACACCCCTGCCTTGGAGCTAGTTAACTTTCATGTACCTAGGCTTGCAAATGGGACATGTTACAAATTTTCTTACAGCACTCTTCATACATCTCACCATAGCAACTCTCCATTTAATAAATTATATAAGTCATTTCACAGCGTACAATACAATGCCGATATTGTTGGTGATTCGCTTAGTGAGTTTATCAAACATATTAACGAATTTTTCATTACATAACTACGGCTATTTGTAATTTTTAAAATGTTTGTATTTATATTGTTATCTACTATGAACAAATTGTTGTGTGTTATTTTTTTATACTGATGTTACACTTTTATTAGATATATTTTCTGTTGAGCAATAAATAAATAAATTAACAAATATCTTCAAAATTCTTAAAATTAACGCAAATTAAATATTTATTAAGTGAAAAAAATTATAAAACTTGCTAATTTATAAATTTCTACACAAGCAAGAAATAAATAATGGTCAAAAATAATACAATAATGGCCAATTTTGACGAGGAAAAATTGTAGGTATCATTAAATTGATAAATTTAGTGAATTTATCAATTTAGTAATTACAAATTTTCCACGTCAATTTTTGCCTTTATAATATTATTTTTGACTACTGTTTTTTTTTGATTCTCTAAAAATTTTGAAATTAACAAGTATTCTAATAAAACAATACAATACAAAAAGTAATAAAATGGATGGCATCAAAAACATAAATCCTCAAAATTGACTAACCGTTGGATAAATTTGTTAAAATCAACAAGCAATATAAAATTTACAAAACAATAAAAATCAATAAAATCAACTAAAATATCGACAAAAAACTTTAAAGATTGGCAAATTCAATAATATTAATTATTTATGATTGAACTGTGGATTGAATGATTCGTCAATTCATTAATTAATTTATTGTACCTTGAAGGTGGGAATGAGCACGTTTCACATTGTTACGTTTTTAAAATATTTGGAAGTGAAATCTAATATATTTGGGATTGAAATCTAATATTTTTGGAAATATTTCAAAGTAAAATATTATATATTTGGGATGCAAATCCAATATTTTTGAAAATATGTTGTAGTGGTATAAGTTTAAATTTTGTTATGATTCGTTTTATTTGTCAATTCATTGCACTATAAAATGTATATGTAATATTGTAATATTAAATTTGAGATTCCGTTAATACATTAAATTAAATTATGTACCATGTGATCATTTAAATTATGATTTAGAGAAGACGGCATTTATTGTGCGGTTGCCCAGAATGCTAATTAAATGGTGGAATAAATTTGAGGTTGTGGTAAACTAATCCATAGTTTACCATAACCTCAAATTTTTTCCACCATTCTGCCAACAGTCAGTAGTACCAATCTAATTTAAAATTTAAAGTCTACTCTAAATCATATTTTAAATGATCGCATGATCACAATCGGTAATATTGACAGCAATTTACAAATCGTCAAAATTGATCAGTAGAAAAACTGGAAGGAAAATCGTATAAGCCAAAAGTTGACTAAAACATGAACTCTATTTTAGTAATAAATTTTACAATAATAAAACTGAAAAATAAGTTTATGATTCATCGTCTAACGAGTGTTTCCAATCCCAGATTAAGCATGTAGTAAAATTTCGAGTTTAGAAAAGCCTGAAAATTTGGTTTGGGCGCGTAGCGAAGCGAAAGAATAATTACACAAGTAATGTTTACTAGATAGTAAACAACGGCGTTTGCTTATGATATTTTAAATTGTAGTATCTGTGAACTAAGAAGAGGCAATATTTAATCCAAATATACGAATAATGCAGGTTTAGAAATTGACGTGAAAAATATTCAGTTTTTAAAAATGAATTGAGTAGTGTACAAATGGGAAAAGTAAAAAGTGCACGTTCAGTAAGGCCGAGAGAAGCCGGCCTCTGTTGATTCACGAGCCGCGGAAAAATCAAGATCTGTTAATACATTACGAATCTACATTCACCCTTAAAGAGCGGGCGAATCAAAATGAGTCATGGCTTAAAAAGAGCTACATATTTCGAACTGACTCACTTGGTTCACCAGCTCACTTCACTGAACTGACTCTATGAGTCGATTCGCTCAAGAGTTACCCATCTATAGTTCAGAGTGTCAAAATTAGTAATAAACTAACTTAACTCGCCGTGCTGCGTCACATTTAGAAATATCCATCGTTTTTTTGATATTTGTAGTTCTAGTAAAAAATGTTATATTGTTGATATATTTAAATAGGTTATTTAATTTTTCAAGAAACGTTTTTATCTAAATATCGGAAGGTATGAGGAAAATATCGAGATGGAAATTAAAGGAATGTTTGATTGTTAATGAAATCAACCGTGCGCGATTGAAAATCGGATGATTCGGAGGCATCCGCAAAGAAACGCAGTTTTCATTCATAATTGGAGTTCGCTCTTCAGGATCGGTTGAAGGGAGCGAGAAGGGGGCTAGTTCACGCTCGAATGGGCAGAGTTTCTGATCGGCGTGTGAATGAATGAATCCACACTTCATACCTCCTGGGGGGAGGAAAAGCTCTAATTCCGACGTAACTTTACCTTTTCTTGGAAAATATAACGAACACACAAAATGATAAGATGAAAACATTCAGTAATTCCATAAAGAGGAAATTGGTATTTTTTTCCATATTCTCTTTTTTTTAAACAGAGGGAAACATTCTTGGAAAGTATCAATTTTCAGACTTCTTTCGTGTGAAAATTTCTATTGATTATGAAAATCGTGGAAACGTAATTGGCTGTCTGACAGTGCGAAAACGGATATGATGTACGAGTGCTGTTAACACGTAAAGTGATCCACAGCTTTAGCGAGGGGGTGATTGATCGCGCCGGATGCTAATCGAAATCGCCGAGGGGATTTATTTTTATTTCATCTGCCAGACATATCTCTTTTTATTTAACCCCATCTAAAACCCTGTTGATACTACAGTTGTATTTTTTAATAGTAAAGATTATTGTTAAAAATCTAATTATAAAGAGTGTTTCAATAAGGACGCTCGATGTTTAAATGTAAATAAAACAAGTTGTGTGTGAGATATCTACTTAATTTTTTGTTTATTTGAAAGTATATTCTATGGCAATAAGTATGGAATAAAACGCGGATCAAATGTCCGCCGCGGGTTTGCTTGTTGGCAGGTATTCAGGAGGTCCAATTTTCGACGACTTGTCGCATAAATATGGCTGAATTTGTTTGATAGCGTTCGTTATGTTAACTTTGAGCGCATCAATAGTTTAGAGCAGACGGCGTTTTTTGTGCGGTTGCCCAGAATTGAATGGCGGAATAAATTTGAGGTTATGGTAAACTATGTGTTAACAGTCAGTAGTGCCAATTTAATTTAAAATTCAAAGCCTACTCTAAATCATGTTTTAAATGATCGTACGATCACAACCGGTAACATTGACAGCAATTGTCAAATCGTCAAAATTGATCAAAATGTGGGTTTTCTACAAAAATAAGTATATTAATAGGTCGGTAGAAAAATTGAAAGAAAAATCGTATACGCTAAAAGTTGACTAAAACATCAATTATTTATTTTATCATAAAATTTACAACCAAAAAACTTATTAATAAGTTTATAATTGAACGTCTAACGAGTGTTTCCGATCCCAGATTAAGCATGAAGTAAAATTTCGAGTTTAGAAAAGCCTGAAAATTTGGCTCGGGCGCGTAGCGAAGCGAAGCGACCGAGCCAAATTAGGCTTTTCTAAACTCGAAATTTTACTGCATGCGCCACGCGTATAAAACGCTGATTTAATGTGAAATAGTCTTCAAATAGATTAACAAGTAAAAAACCTTTAGCATGTCAATCATCAATTGTTTAAATGATAGGCAAAGTGCTATTATGGACACATCATCATTTTTTGTACTTTGTTTCTATATAACTTTAGAAAAATACATAAATGAAACAAGTTGTGTGTGAGATATGTACTTAATTTTTTATTTATTTGAAAGCATATTTTATGGCTATAAGTATGGAATAAAACGCGGTTCAAAGGTCCGTCGCGGCTTTGCTTGGTGGCCTGTATTCAGGAGGTCCAATTTTCGATGACTTTGTCGCATAAATCTGGCTGAATTTGTTTGATGGCGTTCGTTATGTTGACTTTGAGCACATCAATAGTTTGCGGTTTATTCGCGTAGACCTGTTAACCAAAGAAAGAAGTCAAAAAGCTTTAATTTTCGATGACTTTGTCGCATAAATCTGGCTGAATTTGTTTGATGGCGTTCGTTATGTTGACTTTTAGGGCATCAATAGTTTGCGGTTTATTCGCGTAGACCCCTTAACCAAAGAAAGAAGTCTAAAAGCTTTGAATGACACAATCTTGGTGGCCAGTTCACGCCGTTGCCGCGCGAGGTAACCATGCCCTCAAATTGCTGATGCAGAATGTCTATCGCGGCATGAACTGTGTGGTACGCAGCGTCGTCCTGTTAAAACCACATGTCGTTGGTATCCTAATCATCCAGTTTAGGCCACAAGAAGTTGCTTATCATCGATCTGTAGCGCTCGCCGTTGACAGCTATGGCAATGCCAGTTTCGTTTTGGAAGAAGTACGGAACGATGATTGCGCCAGATCAAAATCCGCACTAAACGTTATTCACTGAACCGGTTGACTTGAATTTGGCCACCAAAAGTCGACTAGTCGACGTGGCAGGACGGATGTGGCGAGTATAAACACGTAATGCGTGAATCGTTTCTCAAACGGAGCACTGATTTTTTAAATAAAATTTCATGATTTGCACACGTTATTCAACGCTATAACCTTCCATGATAATTTGCCATATACTACTGAACAATTTACAATAAATTTGACAGATGTTGCTTTAACAACATGGAAGATATAATCTAATAAAGTTTGAGCGTTGATATTGATAGACCCTTTACAAGAAATTAAAATTCTGAAACTAGTTTTGTTGTTGGCGTTGCTACGGTTGATCGTAGATTTCTGTTCCAATAGTTGTCCTGCACTGACTAGAGCATTTCTATTTTTCTATTTCATCTTGCAGTTCTCATGGGAAAGAGGATGTAGCAGCAAAGGGTCAAAATATTGCATGCACAATGTTGTAAAGGATGGGCATGCGAAACTCTGTAAGGGATGGAAATTTTCCAGAATCCAAGGGAGAAAAGGCTAAGGCAGCAAAGGACGAAAATCTCGGGTGAAAAGTGAAATACCTTTTTTCCCTCTCTCCTTCGTGTCAACTGCAAAAATGCGGGGGCCAGAGAAAGAAACGGGAAAAAAATAGATCCCGACTTCATTTATTATTCATACACGTACCGCGCCATAAATCAATATCAAACTAGCAAACGGAATACATTATTATCGTGTTTGCTTGGTTGCTTGTGTGTGTGTGCTTTCTGCTCCTCTTCGTGGATCCGAGATTCCGAACAATTGCTGTGGTAGAGAAGACGGTTTCGATTTCGGTTCCGGCGCCCACGCTGATTGACGCGTCGCCTCCCGTTTTGAGCGATCGCTTCCATTAAGATGACTAATGACCCTCCCGGCAAATAGATCTTTTAAAACCCTCTCATAGTTTACTTTACTCAAATAAGATAGCTTAAAAGTGCATTTAGCGCTCGAGAATCGTGAAATATTGATGGAGACCGGTTTTAGGATGCTGTAATACAAGACAGACGACTGAGAAAATGTTTAAATGTAAAGATTTTTTTAAAATGTTGTATCAATTAATATCTATATTGATACACTATTAAAAAAAAATCGTTATATTTGGGACTCAAGAAATCAATCAATCATTATTAATTCATGTCAAGTATGAATGAACATTAATTTCTTTAGTCGGAAATATAATGCTATAAAATCTATATTTCTTTAAAATAAAAAAATCAAAATAAAATCATAAATTGAAAACAAAGCGAAAGAGTATCATTGAATTATATCTTTATTCTCAAGAATTATTTATTTTTATCAATATGTATTTATAAATATAAACAAATTAGAATTAACGACCCACCAATAAGTAACAAATAAGAAATAACAGCGAATTAGGTCATTTTGAAAAAATTATTATATCAAGTAAGTGTGCAAGGACAGAAGACGACGACGATCGTTTCGCTCTTTTTAAGAGATCCTCGGGCCGCCACATCCATCATCTCATACACACTCACTTGATATGTATAACTTGTATACCGGGTGTTGACTTGGCGGACGCAACATAGGAAATCCCATGTACATTTTCAAATGTTCAAATTTTGGCTCCCCTATTTATTTTCGAAACAAAATGCATTTACCTTTTTTGTAGAGAGAAAAATTCTGAATTCATTTGTGTTAACGTTTATCACTTTACGTTTCTCTATGTTAAAATAAGTTAGAAAAAGTAATGTGATTTTATAAAAATAATGACATGCCATGGAATTGAAACAACAATTGCAAATGTCAAAATGGCAAAAGATATCGCAGTCACTTGATTATAGTAAATATTTTTGAAATGATTTACACTATACAAGATAAAATCCTCCTAATAAAGTGGTATTATGCAGACCACAGTTATCACGATGTTTGTGTTATGTTTTTTGTCGTTAATTAAGTAACAGCAATATCTTGTGCTATTTTGACATCTGCAATAATAATAATAATAATAATAATATATTTATTCTGTTACTGCCATACAGGGTATAGATACATTCGTCAATATAGTACATTACAAAACATATACACGTTTTACAGTAAAATTAGTACTTGGACAATAGTTAAAACAATTCTTGACTAGAATACACTGCATTTTTGCACAAAATGTTTTTAATGGTATTTTCAAATCGTTTGAGTTGTAAATTCTTTATAGATTGGGGAAGTTTATTATATAAACTGCTTCCTGCGTATAACGGTGATTTTTTATATTGCTCTGTGGCAAATTTTTCAATGTAAATATCGTCAGAAATTCTTGTTTTGTAGCTATGTTTGTCTCTATTTTTGAAAAGAGAGTTTTTATTTTTATGTATATACTTTAATAATTTATAAATGTAAATTGATGGTGTCGTCATTATATACTTAGTCTTGAATATAAATCTGCACGAATCTCTGTATGGTATATTAAACATTAAGCGGATGATCCGTTTCTGGACTATGAATATTTTTTTCGCTTCAGATGCGTGTCCCCACACCGTAATTTCGTAACTTAGCAATGGATATACTATGCCAAAGTACGCCGAAATTAGCCCCGTTTCGTGCATTAAGTACTTTAAACGGCTTAAAGCAAAAAACGATTTATTTAATTTCGGCACTAGGACACTTATATGAACCTTCCATGAGAGATTTTTATCAACGTTTATTCCTAAGAATGTTGTAGACTCACTAATATCGATTGCATGGTTGTTTATAGCAATTTCGTATTCTGATGGCATTACGTATGGATTTAAAAACTCAATACAAACTGTTTTAGAATAATTAATGATAAGGTTATTCTTATTGCACCATGTCATGAATTGAGCTATTATGTTGTTTAGTTTAATGTTGCAAGCATATTTATCAGGAGCACTTACTATTATTGAGATATCATCCGCAAACATACAAACATGTGAGTCTAGAACATGCTCAGGAAGGTCGTTTATAAATAAAATAAATAATAAAGGGCCTGCCACGCTTCCTTGCGGTACCCCTAATGCTATATTGAATGAGTCTAAAATAACATCATCTATTTTGATCAATTGTTTTCTGTTTTCAAAAAATTATTTAAACCAGTCATTTATAGGCCCACGGATCCCTAAAGCATATAATTTAGAAAGAATAAAATCAAAATCTAAACTATCGAAAGCTCGAGATCAGTCAAAAAAGGTACCTATTACTTTTTGTTTTTTGTCCATTGAATTATGTATTTGTTGAATAAAATCTATCATGGCGGTTTCGGTAGAAAAGTTACGGCGGAACCCATGTTGCTTAGTGCTTACTTTGTGTCGGGAACATATAAAATTCATAACTTTATTACAAACAACTTTTTCGATTATTTTTGAAAATTAACATAATAGGGCCACGGGTCTATAATTTTCAAGCAGAGTTGGATTTCCTTTTTCAAATAGTGGTACAACAGTTGCTAATTGTAATGAATTTGGGAATTGGCCAAGACATACAGATTTGTTGATAATGTCAGTTAGAGCTGGAGCAATCTCAGCAGAACATTTCTTCAATGCAAGTATTGGTACGTCATCATAGCCTGTGGAGGTTTTTGTCTTTAATTGGCGGATTGCTTCCGTTACTTCCGATATAGAGACCGGATCAAAAAACATAGACGGATTTGTAGAACTACTAGAATCGGTTGTGCACGAAGTTGAAAGACTGCCATTAAAGTGATTGTTTTTTTGTTCGGACACATTTGTAGTAAAATATTTTCCGAAATAATTAGCTATCATTTGTTTATCAGTTATATTTATTCCATTTATAATAATTTCATTTGGAGCTTTTGAAACTTTTTTGTTGCTGCTTTTCCTGTATATATTTATAATTTCCCAGGTAGTTTTGATAGCATTTTTTGAGTTCAATATTTCGTTTGAATAAAACTTCTTTTTTACAGTAGTAATATTTTTACGGTAGTTCCTTTTTAACACTTTATATTGACTATGGATAGTATTCGAATTTGAATCTCTCCAGAGCCAATATAATTTCTTTAAATTGTCTGCTTGCATTTTTAATTCGTGATAATACCATGGTAGTTTACGGACCCTTGATGAACGGGATTTTTTCTTTGTTTTCTTAGGAAAACATTGATCAAAACAACTAAGAAAGCAGCTCGAGAATTCTGTGTACACATCATCAATGTTTTGGTAATTTCTATTTGGAAAATTATGTATTTCTTCACTAAACAGTGTTTTAAACTTGAGAATGTTTGACTCAGCATACAATCTGCTAGATATATTTACACATTTAGGCGTATCTGGATTTCTAGGGTGAAAGTTTTCACATCTAATTGTTTGTGCAGTGTGGTCCGAAATACTTGGTTCATTAATTTCACACTCAACGTTTTCCAAAATTGTCGTTGCAATATAATCAATTTCATTTACCGTTATATTGAAACCACACCTTGATATTCTAGTTGGCTCATGGTTAACGTTATGGGAGAAGAGATTGAACTTCTTGAAAATATTTTTAAGCGTAGTGGATTTGTATGTGATTTCCCGATTATTTACATTGAAATCGCTGCAGAGCACTATTTGATCATATACATTGGAAGAACAATTTAGTAGTTTAGTAAGCTCACTTGCAAAAATTTTAAAGTCGCCGTTGGGCGACCTATATATGCAAATGATACACACATTAAACATTTTTGTATCTTTTATACTGGCAATCGAACATTCAAAATGAAATTCTAGAGATAGTTTTTGAACGGAATTACAAATTTGGGCAAGATTTTCATAGATAAAAATTGCTGTTCCACCGTGAATTTGGGTTGTTCTCGAGAATGCAGATATTTTCTTGTAACCGTGTATTACGCAAGAATTTATTTATTCTTCTGTCATCCAGTGTTCACTAATACAAAAAACATTGGGTTAGTAACTATTTAAAAATAATTCGATTTGGTCAATTTTGTTTGTTAGACATTGTACATTTAAATGGGTTATTTTCAGATCACTGTGTTTTAATGAATTGTCTTTATTGGGGAATCATCTTGATGTATTGGATGTTTTTTCACAGAGGCGGCTTGTTGAAAATTTCTATTTGGAAATCTGTACCGCCTCACTGCTGCACCCTCGGGCCAAATTTCTGGGTAATAAACTTCTTCTAGTTTGCAAATTGGGAATGATACTTTAAAAGATGCCCTCGTAGAGTCATTTCGTAAAATCTCATAGTTAAATTTTATGTTAGGAGCTGTTTGTAACAAATGATTTTTTAAATTTTCAGCCGTTGTTTCCGGATTTAATCGATATACATGGAGATGACCCAACTTTTCAGCGGATTTAACGAAGGACGAGGATTTATATGCACCTATTATTGGTTTATAGTATTTTTTTACTGTTGTTTGTTTATTTTTATTACTTGTGAGGTCAATGTCGCATTGGGAGACGGAGGTCTTTTTTGTTGATTCAGTTCCTGATAAGTTTTTATTTCCTGCTGTGTAGAGTGATGGTTTATCCTTCACACGGTTATCTTGTTTGGTATTGTAGATATCTGGTTTATTTTTACCTTTGTTATTATGTCTGTTTTCAACCTTTAATTTATCACTCTGAGATGGCTCCACTGTGATCGTTTCATTATTTTTATTATATTTTAATAGCATAATGATATCAGTTAGATCATTTACTCTGCCTTCTAATTGATTGTTGAATTTTTGGAATGTACTAACTTGGCTTTTCAGAAGATCGATTTCATTTTTGTGCTTTTCCCTTTCATCCTTATTTGGTTGTGAGGAGGAGTCGCTTGGGGTTATGTTTGGTAAACAACAATGTAAATTCACTAATTTGTCCACGAAAACACCACCGATTTTTAGTACACAGTTTGGATGATATCTTCTCTTGCAGTCGACACAAGTTGTGAATTTTTTTACGCTTACACGACACGAACTACAAATAATTTCTTCAGCTTAAGCTGATTCTTTAGACGCCATCTTGTAAGTTGAAATTAAAATTGTTGTATCAATTCCATGGTATGTCATTATTTTTAAAAAATCACATTATTTTTTTTTTAATTATGTAGCTGTTAACATTCGTTGATTTTTGAAAAAGTTCAATTTGAAGCTTTAAACGAGTGTTTTCCACTCCCAGACTAAGCATGAAGTAAAATTTCGAGTTTAGAAAAGTCCCGTGAAAATTTGTCGAGGGTCGCGCAGCGACCCGAGACAAATTTTCTGGGCTTTTCTAAACTCGAAATTTTACTTTATGCGCCACGCGTATAAAACACAGATTTTAAGTAAAGTTCGAATATACATAAATATGACAATATTATAGTGTTTTATACGCGTGGCGCATGAAGTAAAATTTCGAGTTTAGAAAAGCCCAGAAAATTTGTCTCGGGTCGCTGCGCGACCCTCGACAAATTTTCACGGGGCTTTTCTAAACTCGAAATTTTACTTCATGCTTAGCCTGGGAGTGGAAAACACTTGTTTAAAGCTTTAAATTGAACTCTTTTAAGAAAACAGGGATTATCCGCAATTGTTGTATCAATTCCATGGGATGTCATTATTTTTATAATATCACAGTACTCTTTATAAATTATTTTAACTTGGAGAAACGTAATGTGTTGAGAGTGAACATTTATATATTTAGAATTTTTCCTTCTACAAAAAAGTGAAATACATTTTGTCTCTAAAATAAATAGGGAAGTCAATATTTGAATACTTTAAAATTAACATGCGATTTCCTATGTTGCGTCCGCCAAGTCAACACCCGGTATATACGACTTCGCCAACCATAAGCCAGTTTTGACGTCAGAATTTATTAATGCCACCGTATGGGATGATGGATGTGGCGGCCTGCCGAGCTCATAAAATGAGCGAAATGACCGTCGCGTCGTCGTCTTCTGTCCTCTTTGCACACTCACTTCATAAAAAATAATTTCAGCATGACCTAATTCACTGTTATTTCTCATTTGGTACTTACAGGTAAGTCGTTAATTCTAATTTGTTTAATTTAATTCGGTGTTTTGAAAACTTTCATCGCATTGGTTCGGGTTCCTCGCCGCTCTGATGCTATTCAATGGTTTAAACTGGGTTTCTCGCCGCTCCGATGCTAGTCAATGGTTTAAACTAAAAATTGACACTAACTGTAGAAGCAAAATGAGATCAATGCCCGTATCAATGCAGTAGCAGCAATAAATAGTAACGTCAAAGCCGGCTTATGGTTGGCGAAGTCAGTATATATACAGTTTTACATATCAAGTGAGTGTCTATGGGATGATGGATGTGGCGGCCTGAGGAGCTCATAAAAAAAGCAAAACAGCAGTCGTCGTCTTCCGTCCTCCTTGCACACTCACTTGATAAAATATTTTATTTAAGATGACCTAATTTACTATTATTTTTTATTTGGTATTTATAAATATATTTATTTTTGCTAAACTTGGATGGATGCGAGCTTCGATCCCAAAATACCTAAATCCTTTGCAACTCCCTTTTACGGTCCTGATATCATCCCCCAAACCCAACCCGCTTTGCGTTATTAATTAAGGTATGAAAATGGGAAAATGGGAAAACCGTTCCCGTCCTCTATCTCTTTGAAAATACACGCCCGCGCGATCGTGTTGCCGTCTGTGTGTACATTAAGGGAAAGACGGGGGTGGAAACCCTTCAATTATGCTTGATTAAATGCGCATTAATGCCACGAATACACACACACACACAAAACAAATATTTCAATTTCTATATTAAATCCTGATTATCGCATTAATTAAGATAATCATTAACATATTATGCTTATTAAGGAAATTTGTGCAAGCCTTTTTAAAATATATAAAATGCCAAAAATAGTAGAAGAAATATATAAAGAAAATAATATTTTTTGACTTGATGTGTGTTTAAAATAAGTGCACAATATGAACAGCAATATAAATTATTTAAGTAGGCCAGACGCAATCTTTAGTCTTGTATTTTGGGCGTGGTGGACAACTTTCGAATACTGAGCATTAAAAATGTTGGAACTAAATTAGAGTGTCGTGATATTTGATATTTAATTTTTATCATCAGGGGGCGTAGCTCAGATGGTAGAGCGCTCGCTTAGCATGCGAGAGGTACCGGGATCGATACCCGGCGCCTCCAAAATCATTTTAAACATGTTTTTTGGAAACACTCTTGAACATTAACATATTTTTTAAATCCTGATTCTATTTTGTAACAATTAAAGACTTAACTAACACTTCCTTTTTTTCAAAATATTATGCTTACCAAAAAAGTTATGATTGATTCGTTCGCCAGAGAAAATTTCTACATTAACCGGCTTTTACAAATTAAGAGCCCACTTTAAGACCACTAACCAACCCCAAAAGTCGTCTAACCGCGACAAATGTCGTATTAAAGCTGTATGCTAACGTCTAATAATAAGATTGTGAGTGTTTTTAATTAGGTGATAATGGATTTTTAATAATTAAATGGTCGTGTCATTTAATTATTGAAAATCAATTAAAAGCATTTTAGTAATTAAAATTTATTGGACGATTTCACGAATTTCCTAATTAATGATTTTTCATTATGGAGACCAGTTTTAGTAAATCTTGTAATTATAGTACAAACATTCTAATTGTCTATATTCGGTTTCAATTAGGAACATGATTACTAATTCAGTTGAGTTCTTTTTTCTTGTGAACTCATTTTTTTTCTACTCTCGATGAATTATTTAATCGTTCGATTAAGTGTAGAAAAGGGTTAGGTAAAAGGGGCCGTTAAAGTCGTACGCCCTTTGGGCCGCCGGAGGGATGTTAAATAAATTAGCGTGCGATGTTTAACAAATTTCCCTTTCAGCGCTCCCCATTACTGAAATCACCTGAACGTTTCACCCCTGAAATGGGACGACACTAAATATAATGCGGGCCTTAATTCACGCGAAAATATGCCCTTTCCTTCCTTCCCTGCCGCGCTCAACGAAACGAATCATATAAACGCCTCTCATCTCATCTTTTATTAAAGTTTAAAAAAAGTTTATAAAATCTTTCGATTCCTTTTTGGTCATTATATCATCACAAACAAAATGTGGAGATATTTGCCAATAGAAAACAAAAAACAACGAAATGCACAACATATAGACAAATGTGTTATTAACAGACATACCGCAAGGATTTTTTTTTCGCTGAACATACGTTTTCTATGTTCAATATTAAAAAGTCCATGCCAATACATTATTTCATTAATTTCACTGATAAGGCAACCAAACGTACAGATATTTTATTTATGCTTTTGAAGGGACTGATATTTTATTTTAGGTTTAGTACAAATGTTCAAAGTGACCACCTTCCTGCTCCAAGCAATATGCCCAGTGATTGTAAAATCCTTGTACAGTATTTCTTAAAAAAAAACTGAATTTATTTCATTGCAGCCGGTACTTATTCTGTTTTTAAATTCTTCTGTACTCTCTATTGCTATATTATTGTAAATTTTGGATTGGAGATAACCCTAAAGAAAGAAATTGTTTGGCGATAAACCGGAGGACCGAGGTGGCCAAGCTATGGGTTCAAATCTTCCAATCCAGCGATCCTGGAAGTTTTAATTCAGGAAACGTGTAACAGGGACTGTGGGATGTGGTGGAGCACCGTCCATTTGATACCGTGCGTTCTCAATATTGAAGACTTGTAGTTGTGGTATAATGTCTCTTCGAAGAAGTTTCATAAAATTAACAGCAGTTAGGTTGCCCTCAATAAGTGTCAACTATTCCAGCCAAAAGATTAATTTTCCTATTGTATTAAGTGTGTGTTAAATGAAACAACGTATTGACATGGACTTTCAAAAACTGATCATAGGAAACCTATGTTCAGCAAAAAAAATCCTCACCGTATGTAGAATTGTTAATGTTGTGAAGTGTACTTTTAGTTGTAATTATTTTTCTGTACGAAAACGCATTGTAAAAGTGTATCCCATCATTTCTTGCCATTTATTAGTCGACTGATAAATAAAATAGAATCAGAAGTGTCTGTAGGTGTAAATATCGACAGATTGATTTAGAACAGGTGTAAAAAACATCTTGTTCAGGGACGCGTTTAAAGAACATACAGGGTTTATCTTTTAGGTAAACATATGCATAAACTGTAAATTTTCTGACATCCGGGTTTTTTTAAAGAGTTAAATTTAAAGCTTTGAACGAGTGTTTTCCACTCCCAGACTAAGCATGAAGTAAAATTTCGAGTTTAGGAAAGCCCCGTGAAAATTTGTCGAGGGTCGCGCAGCGACCCGAGACAAATTTTCTGGGCTTTTCTAAACTCGAAATTTTACTTCATGCGCCTCGCGTACAAAACACTGATTTCAAGTGAGGTTCAAAGATACATAAAGCTCTCAATATTTTAGTGTTTTATCCGCGTGGCGCATGAAGTCAAATTTCGAGTTTAGAAAAGCCTCGTGAAAATTTGTCGAGGGTCGACCAATTTTCTGGGCTTTTCTAAACTCGAAATTTTACTTCATGCGCCGAGCGTATAAGACATTGATTTCAAGTGAGGTTCAAATATACAAAAGCTCAAAACATTTTAGTGTTTTATACGCGTGACGCATGAAGTAAAATTTCGAGTTTAGAAAAGCCCCGTGAAAATTTGTCTCGGGTTGCTGTGCGACCCGAGACAAATTTTCTACGCGGGGCTTTTCTAAACTTGAAATTTTACTTCATGCTTAGTCTGGGAGTGGAAAACACTTGTTTAAAGCTTATTAAATATGTTTAAGTGTAAACGGGGTTTCCCGTTTATGACAAATAAATAAATAAAACAAGATAACAATCAAATGTCTGTTGTTGTAAAACACACTCATATCCACCTTTGTATAACAAAATACTATTTTCGATTAAATATTTTAATCTAATTACACGAAATAAAGACAAACTATCCACATATAGAATATTACGTATCGGACAGAAAATGACGTTTTGTGATTCGTTCTCATTAACAATAATGCATATCGATGTATATTTCATGGTAGGGGAGGCCGATGGAAATTATGGATCTGCATTCGCGGTCGGAGTGCAGTAAATCATGGCAGCGGACCGGTCAATCACGATGTGTACCTGGCGTTACATTATCTATTTATTACTGATTGCGCTAACGGTAATCTATTACCTCCTAATGCCGCCTCCGTCACTGCCCCCGCTTTTACTGATAACCACCGAATGTAATTCGAACTGATTTATTGCGCTGATTAATATCGTATCCGGACTACACTTATCTGTCTCCTCTTCCAACCAATCAAATTATACAAATACCTGTAGATAGATATACGAGTACATGTATGTACAATGTTATTAATTTATTTATAAGAAATCATCTCAAGAAATTTTTATGTTGCTCGTGAAAATTTGTATTTATGGGGCTGCAGAGATAATTTTAATTATGAAGGTAATTAAGTTGTAACTAATAAAACAATTACTGAGCAAAACTAAATATAAAATTATTAAGGGGGAATTCTCTCTCAACGTTAGAGAGGAAGATCCAATAATTGTGTACGAAACTACAGAATTTAATAAAATATTTTTTTGATAATGGTAAGTTGAGTTGCCGAAACTGCAACTCAACTTACCATTATCAAAAAAATATTTTTTTTAATTCTGTAATTTCGTACACAATTATTGGATATTCCCCTCCAATGTTAAGAGTAAATTCTTTGTAGATATTTTTAAAATTTCACAGTCGATTTTTTTACTGACCAAATAAATAATAGGAGTAATAATTTTATACCATCTATTCCCAATAGTTCAATTTATATTAATTAACTTTGAGTATCTACATATAATTGTTATTCTAAGACTTTTTTAAGCAAGGTTTATTTATTTTTATTAAATATTATTAAAACTAGTTCTGAATTTTAATAAAAATTTACAGATTCGCTAACATTCTAGTAATTGTAAGAAAAATATATATTGTCGATTTGCTAGTAAATGTTACCGACAAATAAATATGATCGTAGTACGACAAGTGTATTAGTACACTTGTCGTACTACGATCATATATATTTAATGCTTAGGCATTTCTATCAACGCTTTCAATCAAAATCCATTATTTGATTTTACTGCCCACACAAAGAGGGACTGTTTTTTTTGGAGGCTGGGTTTGTTTCTGTTAACAAAAAATAATTAATTACTGTTGCGCCCGGGCCGTTTCTGTGTATATATTTTTTAACATCCATCACGACGAGCGCGGGGAAATTGCGGTCGGCGCAAAAATGCGGCGTTTTGTAAACAACGGGCGCTCTTTTTGTGGGCGCCAGGACTCAACGTCGTCCGCCGTCCCCGACAACGATTATTAATCTTTAATTTAATTTTTTAATGGAAATTCAGAATTTCGCGAACGCGAAAATGTTCACTGTTTAAGCACGGATTGTGTGTTTTGAAAAATAATTATAATAATAAAAATGCGCCGCGAGGAGGGAGGCTTGTTTACGCCGCATGAAATGCGTCAGTTATTTATAAAAATACATTTTTAAAATTCAGGGACTAAGTCAGTGGCGCAGCCAGGATTTTGTTTAGGGGGGAGGAAGACAATCAAATTAAATATGAATATTTTATAGTGTAAAATAAATTTATATTAGAGATTGCAGCCACAAAAAATGTTCTTGAGTTATGAACATTTTGTTGTGGCTGCAATCTCTATGCAATGCTATTTTAATACTTAATCGATTGCATTTCAAATCAATTAAATCAGTTACATGGTTTCTTAAATACAGCATTTTAAATACTAAGTCAGTTAAATACTAAGTCAGCGGTTCTCAATCTTTTTTTGGTTGCGTATCCTGTGGCAGTTTATTATCCTAAATTATACCCCTTGTACTAGAAAAATGTTTCTAATTCAAATACTCGTAGTTGTTTTAATTTTAAACTTGTTCTAACACTAAATAAATAGCAATTATGTGTCAAGGAGTACGCCCAGAATGTTTATTGATAAAAACTAGAAGATTTTTTATATATATAATTTTTTTAATAACAAAACAACATAATAAATATAAACTATTATTAACATGAAGTTAATAATTCGTAATTTTACATTAATTTTAACTTAACTTATTATATTCAGTAAGATTCTTGAGCTTGCTGGATCTGGATCTGGATCATAAAGGGGGTGTGTACCTAGACACAGCAATTAGACCCCAGTGGGCTCTTTTTGCACCCCCCCCCCCCCTAGGGTTGTGGCAGCTCAGCCATGCCACTCTGTTGAGAAAGGCCAGCAGAGCAGCGGTTGACTCTTCCCTAATGTCGGCCAATGTTGGCCATCTGGACGCCAGAATTTCCTCCCTTTGCGAGGCGAGTGCTGGGCAATCACAAAGGATGTGCTCGGCAGTCTCGTCCTCCTCATGACAGCCTCTACAATCTGGCGAGTCAATGACTCCCATTTTGTAGAGATGCCCATTTAGTCCACAATGGCCCGTGAGAACGGCCGTTATGCGTCTTAGATTATTTCTGCTCATTTGCAGGTGGTGTAGTGCCGTCTTTTTGTTCGGATACCCTAAGGTTTCCCTAGACATCCTACAGTCCTTAATGTCATCCCAGCGTTCCCTGAATTTCTTCAGGATTTCGTTGTGGATCAATTCGTTTAAGGTCGAGATGGTGGGTTTTACTAGCGGCTGTGGCGAGGAAACAGTTTCCCCAGCCGCTGCTATAGCCAGTTTATCCGCCTTTCGATTGCCTACATTAATGTCATGGGCCTTCACCCATGATATCTCGATTCTGTTTTCTGCAGCAGCAAGCCGAGTTTGCTGTGGCAGACCAGAACTGTCTCCGATTTCGTTACTCTGTTTTTTAGAGCCATCAGAGCCTGCCTGCTATCTGTTAGGATGAGTAGCTTTTTGTTCCTCGCGTTGCGGTTCTGTATGGTTTCAGCCGCAAGTGCTATTCCCATCACTTCTAGTTGTGCGATGGTCGTGTTCTCTCCCATTGGAATCATTAGGTTGATGCCCAGGTTCCTGAAGTATATCCCCAGCCCCGAGCGTCCCTTACATGATGCGTCGGTGTAAATGCGATTAGCCGATTCTCTCATGTCCATCGAGGGATGGACGCGTACCTCGTATCCTTCCGGTACGGTATTTGCGAGCACAGGTCGTTTCTAGCCTCTAACAGAGGTATATCTTTGCAGACATTCCTCCAGAAGCTGCTTCTAGCTATCCCACATGTGTTACGTGTCCATAACCCATCAGCTTGGAGACGGAGTATGATATTTATGGCCTTCTTCTCCACATACAGATCCAGCGGTGGAAGACATAGCATGACTTCCATTGCCAGAGTCGGGGTAGTGCGCATTGCACCAGTCGCGCCGAGACAAGTTATTCTTTGTACCGGGGATAGGCGCCTTATTGTGGTTTGTAGTTTCGTTCTTGACCACCACACAGAGGCGCCATAAGCAAGCATTGGCCTTATTATCGCTGTGTAGACCCATAGTGTCGCTTTTGGTTTCAGACCCCATGTCCTCCCCCCTACTCGTCTACACTGCCAGAATGCCCTTATGGCCTTGTTTGTTTTGATATCGATATGCGATTTCCAGCTCAGTTTATTGTCGATGGTTATACCCACATATTTGACTTCCTTGCTGTACTGCAATATCGTATCCATTTGCGAGGGTGCCCTTTTCCTGGTGAACATGACCATCTCCGTCTTTGCTGGGTTAACAGAGAGGGAGTGATCTTGACACCATTTGGTGAGCGTGTCAAGTGCCGTCTGCATCCTGCTGCATATGGCATCTTCAAATTTTCCACTTACTAGGATGGCTAGGTCATCAGCATAGGCTGTGACCGTAAAACCTTGCGTGCGCAGTTCCTTCAATAGGCTATCAAGCACCATGTTCCACAGCAGGGGGGATAATACACCTCCCTGCGGGCATCCACGGCTTATGATGCAGGAGATACGTTGTCCCCCTGCCTCCGCGCTGACTGTCCTGTTAGCAAGCGCATTGCTAATCCATTCAATGTCAACAAATACACCCAGGGAGGATTCGCGTCAATCCAACGATTTCTCTATCTCGCCTACAACACTGTGTAGTGCCGAGTTAGTTGATCTACCCCTTGTGAATGCATGTTGCGCCTTCTCCAGTGGTAATTCCTGAAGCGTTTTGCCTCTTATATATCTCTCACACAGTCTCTCCATTATTTTTACGAGGAAAGATGAGAGCGATATCGGCCTGTAAGCTTTTGGTTCCGTGTAATCAGCTTTGCCAGGCTTGGGAATGAAAACTACCCTGACTTGTCTCCAGGCCTTTGGGATGTGTCCCGTCGCCAGGCTAGACCTATAAAGCACGACTAGGTGCTTCACTAGTTCCTCTCTTCGCCACTGCAGTAGGGCGGGAAAAACTCCATCCGGTCCTGGTGATTTAAAGGCAGAGAAGCTGTCTATAGCCTGTCGGGTGTTTTCCTCATTTATCGCCTCCCCGGTAAGTGTGTAGTCATTACCGGTTTCGGGGGCGATCGTCACATATTCACTTTTCTGTCCGTTTGTGATGTTACATCCAGGGAAGTGCGCCCTAAGTAAGAGCCTCAGACTGTCTTGGAGGTCATTGGTTAATTCACCATCCTCCTTCCTCATGATACCAACAGCCTGGAGTTGGTTTTGCGAGATTATTTTCTTCAGTCTGCTTATCTCTGCACATCCTTCTATATTTTCACAGTAGGTGCGCCAGCATGTTCTCTGACGTTGCCTTAAGAGTTTTTTATATTCACTCAGGCGGTCTTTATAACAAGACCAGTCAGAGCTTAATTTTGAGCGGTACGCTCTGTTATATGCCTTTCTTGTCGCTTTCTTGAGGGATCCGAGTTCGGGCGACCACCATGGAGTGGCCTTCCCAGTCTCAGATCTCCATTTGAGAGGACAGGAGGCATTGTATGCACTCAGTATCTGCGTCTGCACCGCCCCTGCTAGCAGGTCTATGCCAGCGCAGTCTGTTGGTGTCTCTGTACTTACCTCCCGCATGCTACTTCTAAGGTGCGTGGTGTACGCCTCCTTGTCCGTCAGCCTCAGGTCTCTGTATGGTTTCTTGGACTCTTTTTGAGTCACATCTCAAAGGTAATCCATCTGTGATCAGACATGGACACCCCTCTACTCTAAAACAAGAATAGTTATATTTTTAACATCCGCAATTAAAATCATTAATTGCGGATGTTAAAAATATAACTATTCTCCTCTCGTCTCGATTCAGTTTCAGAGCGGTGGCAAACAGTAGACAAAAAAATTGTTTTAGCGCTCACAATTTATAAATGAAATATTGTTCGAAGTTATGTTTTTTTGTTTAAATTAAAAATGAAACCTTCCATCAATCGAATCTGATTTCAAAAATATAAGTGCCTTAAAGCAAGCTCAAGAATCTCACTAAATATAATAAGTTAAGTTAAAATTAATGTAAAATTACGAATTATTAACTTCATGTTTGTAATAGTTTATTTTTATTATGTTGTTTTATTGTTAAAAAAATATATATATATAAAAAATCTATTAGTTTTTGCGTACCCCTAAACCATTATAAAACGAGCTACCACGGGTTAAGAATCGCTTTTTTAAGTGATAAAATCGAGAAAATTGCCTTTAAAGATAAATATATTGAGTAAAATTAAACTTGAAAAATAAACGCAATTTTTTGAGAGAATATATTTATAATTAATTAGGCTTTAAATGTATGTTAATTACTTAGTTCCTTCATGAAAATTGTGTTCATAGTGGATGCTACAAGTTGGAGTTTTTATTTTCAACAGTTTTTAGGTGAATCTATGTAGTCGAAATTTTACTGAAATCATTTATTTCATAAGAAAATAATTAGCGGAAGACATTTTTAACACCAAGAAAAAAGTCTGTCATTTATTTATTTTTTTTTAAATCAAAATTTTCATTCCTAAATCCCAAGTTTATTTATTTATAAATGTTTTGACGATTGTGACATTTGATATATTATGACATTTGCGTGGCGTCAATGTGAAATCAATAAAAAATTGAAAATTGTTTACTTAATCAATTAATACAAACTTTAATTTTATGAATCGACAAAAATCCCAAAATATTGAAAATTCCATGAACACTTTGTAAATTGACAAAATTCTAGATATATCAAAAATCTTGTGAAAATTTTATAATTCGACAAAAATCTATAAATATCAAAAATCTCGACATGTTGAAAACCTTGTCGGTCCACTCCTAGACTAAGCATGAAGTAAAATTTTCTCGGGGCTTTTCTAAACTCGAAATGTTACTTCATGCGCCACGCGTATAAAACACTGAAATATTGTAAAGTTTAAAAAATAATAGCCTTAATTTTGTTCGGTTGGTTGACAAATATCTCGAAATATAATAAATGTCATGAACATTTTATAAACTGACAAAAATCTAGAAATATCAAAAATCTCATGAACATTTTATAAATCGACAAAAATCTATAAATATCAAAAATCTCGACATGTTGAAAATCTTGACGGTCTACTCCCAGCCTAAGCATGAAGTAAAATTTCGAGTTTAGAAAAGCCCCGCGTAGAAAATTTTCACGGGGCTTTTCTAAACTCGAAATTTTACTTCATGCGCCACGCGTATAAAACACCGAAATATTATAAAGTTTAAAAAATACTAGCCTTCACTTTCTTCGATTAGTTGACAAATCGTGTTGAATTTTTCAAGCTGATCACACATACTAATTCTATTTATAAATTTTGATCAATTTCGACAGCTTTTTGTCAATTTGCAAGTAGATAATTTCATTAGGTAAAAACATTTAATTTTTTAATCGTTAGATACATATTTCGAGTGCTTAGCACTCATTACCAATAACAACTCAGTGTTAATTAATTATTAACTTTAATTCTAGTGAAAACTTGCCTGCAACAATTTTAAAAATGGAAATATGGAAATAATCCAGATTTTCACACACAAACAAATATTTTTAATTTAGTTTTTTAAATCCCAGTTACTCTTAACAGTGTTAAAAACAATGCAAGCTATTTATTTTACCCAGAAAAAAAATGTGTTGATCATTTTTTTCACTCTTAAAAATGGCAGTAAATTCAAAAATCCGCTAAAATTTTACTTTGAGCGCTCACACTAAGCACAATTTATAAGTCCCAAAAAATGTGTAAAACTCGAATTAAAGAAATTTTAGTTTCGAATCATCTGCTTTTTAAATCAATCAAATCAATAAAATGGTTTTTAAAATACAGCACTTTAAATTCAATAAGTGATAAAATCGAGAAATTTGCTTTTTTCGGATAAAAATATTGTGTTAAGTTTAATTTAAAAAATAAATAATTTTTTTTTGCGAGAATGTATTTATAATTAAATAGTCTTCACATTTATGTTAAGTGGATGCTAGAAGTTGGATTTAAATTTTCAACAGTTTTTAGCTGATTCTCTGTAGTCGAAATTTTACTAAAATAATTTTTTTCACAATAAAATAATTTGCAGAAGACATTTTTAACATCAAGGAGAAAGTCTGTGATTTTTTTCAGATTTTTTTAAAATTCAAAATTTTCATTCGATAATTGCAAATTTTGTAAGGGAAATAATCCAGATTTTCACATAGAAATAAATATTTTTTTAAAAATTTAAATAAAAGTCCAGTTACTTTAAGGAATGTTAAAAACAATGGAAGCTATTTATTTTACCCAGAAAAAAAGGCTTTGAACATTTTTTTTTACTTTAAAAAATGACAGCAAATTCAAAATTCCGCTAAAATTCAAATATGACCGCTCACACTAAGCACAATGTTTATCTCCCAAAAAATGTGTATAACTCAAATTAAAGCAATTTTAGTTCCAAATCATCTGTCTTTTAAATCAATCAAATTACTTCAACGGTTTTCTAAATACAGCACTTTAAATTCTATAAGTGATAAAACCAAGAAAATGGCTTTTTCGAATAAAAAAATTGTGCAAAGTTGAGTTTGAAAAACAAATAAAAATTTTTAGAGAGAATGTATTTATAATTAAATATGCTTCAAATTTACATTGATTACTTAGTTCCTTCATAGAAATTGTGTTTATAGTAGATGCTAGAAATTGGAGTTTCTGTTTTTAACAGTTTTTAGCTGATTCTATGTAATCGAAATTTTACTAAGGTATTTTTTTTTACAAGAAAATAATTAGCGAAAGATATTTCTAACATCTAGGAGAAGGTGTAAATCAAAATTTTCATTCGAAAATCGCAAATTTTGTAAGGTTGTAGGTTTGAAAACAATTCAGATTTTCACACGCAAACCAGTATTTTCTAAAAAATTTGAAAAAAATTCCCAGTTGCTCTTAACAATGTTAAAAACAATGCGAGGTATTTATTTCACCCAGAAAAAACATGTATTGATAATATTTTTCACTTCTAAAAATGACAGCAAATTTAATAATCCGCTAAAATTCAACTTTGAGCGCCCACACTAAGCACAATGTTTAAGTCCCAAAAAATGTGTATAGTTCAAATTAAAGCAATTTGAGTTTCGAATCATATGCATTTTGAATCAAAGAAATCAGTTAAATGGTTTTTGAAATACAGCACTTTAAATTCCATAAGTGATAAAATCGAAAAAATTGCTTTTTCGAATAAAAAAATGGTGTATAGTTAAATTTGACAAATAAATGAAAATTTTTTGAGAGAATGTATTTATAATTAAATATTCTTTAAATTTATGTTAATTACTTAGTTCCTTCATGAAAACTGTGTTCATAGTGGGTGCTAGAAGTTGGAGTTTATATTTTCAACAGTTTTAAGCTGATTCTATGTAGTCGATATTTTACTAAAATAATTGTTTTCACAAGAAAATAATAAGCAGAAGACATTTCTATCATCTAGGAGCAAGTCTGTGATTTATCGTTAACTTGTTTCTCATTGATCACTTGGTAAAACATTTCTATTAATATATAGGCATTTGATTGAAATTCACTTGGTTTGTTTTACTAATAAATTGTTTTATTTTCAACTAGCTTCGGCTTAATGCCATTTTCAAGAAGACTCTTGAAAATGGCATTAAGCCGAAACTAGTTGAAAATAAAACAATTTATTAGTCTGTGATTTTTTTCAGATTTTTAAAAAAATCAAAATGTTCATTAAAAAATCGCAAATGAATGGAAATAACTCAGATTTTCACACACAAACAAATATTTTCTAAAAAATGTTTAAAAAATCCCAGTTACTCTTTACAATGCTTAAAACAATGCGAGCTATTTATTTTACCCAGAAAAAAATGTTTTGATCATTTTTTGTACTTTTAAAAATTACAACAAATTTAAAAATCCGCTAAAATTCAATTTTGAGCGCTCACACTAAGCACAATTTTTAAGTACCAAAAAATGTGTATAACTCAAATTAAAGCAATTTTAGTTCCGAATCATCTGTTTTTCAAATCAATCAAATCAGTTAAATGGTTTTTGAGAAACAGCACTTTGAATTCAATAAGTGATAAAATGGAGAAAATTGCTTTTTCGAATAAAAAAAATGTGTAAAGGAAAATTTAAAAAATAAATGAAAATATTTTATAAGAATGTATTATTAAATAAATAAGCTTTAATATTATGTTAATTACCTAGTTCTTTCATGAAAATTGTGTTCATAGTGGATGCTAGAAGTTGGAGTTCATATTTTCAACACTTTTCAGCTGATTCTATGTAGTCGAAATTTTACTAAAATAATGTTTTTTACAACAAAATAATGAGTTAAAGACATTTTTAACATCAAGGAGAAAGTCCGTGATTTTTTTTAGATAAAAAAAACAAAATTTTTATTCAAAAATTGCAAATTATGTAAGGTATGGAAATAATCCATATTTTCACCCACAAACAAATTTTTTCTAAAATGTTTTTAAAAAATTCCCAGTTACTCTTGACAATGTTAAAAACAATGCAAGCTATTTATTTTACCCTGCAATCGATCAATTCCTTTACTTTTATAAATGATAGCAAATTCAAAAATCCGCTAAAATTCAACTTTGACTGCTCATTCAGATTTTCATACACAAACAATGTTACAGATAGAACACAAAATACGGAAATACGTCTAGACAAAACGCGAATTGTCCAATGTGTTTAGACAGTAGCCGAATAAAATTGCATTCGTCTGTCATTTCGCACATTGTCTATACAAAACACGTTGTGTCTAAAGGCTATCAGACAAAATGCATTTCAAGATTTTGCATTGAAACAAAAAAAAGTACTGGAAAAAATTACATTGTTTTATAAACAAAGTGACAAATTATTTATAAAGAGTATGTTTTTAACTCCACTTGAAATTAGTATTTTATACGCGTGGCGCATGAAGTAAATTTTCGAGTTTAGAAAAGCCTGAAAATTTGGATTTGCCGGGGGCAGTCGACTCGCTTCACTCGCGCGCCCCGTCAAATCGAAATTTTCAAGCTTTTCTAAACTCGAAATTTTACTTCATGCCTAATCGGGGAGTGGAAACACTCAGTAGAATTGTACGCTTTTATAATAAACTTTGTATCAAAATATATTTTTTATAATTGGAAGTGATTAATTATGGCGTGGCTGCGCTCTTGGACTAAGTCAATATGAGTATAGGTATTTTACCAAGTGATAAGTGAGAAATTAGTCGAAGAGATAAGTTTTGTATTGTGGAGGCTTCTACATCGTTATACATGTTAATTTATCAATACCAAACGTTTTAACTTAGTTTGTATAACACAATTTATTTTTATGTGACTGCAGTTTCGGCAAATTTCACGTTCGATAATGGCAAACTAAATTTTGCCGAAACTGCAGTCACATAAAAATAAATTGTGTTATACAAACAAAGTTAAAACGTTTTGTATTGATGAAGAGATAAGTATTTATAATTAGTAGAAACATTCTCAAAACAATTTAGTTATACACGGAATTACTGTCTTATTATAAAAATGTGATGAATTTATTTTTTGATCATTTTGAATTTAATTAATAATAAGTTTTAATTATAGTGTCGCGATAGTCGAAAAAGAGAGAGTAAGACATAATAAATGGGAATGGGCTTGCGAGGTGCTTATTTTTTGAGTGAAATATCGACGCGTTAATATTCGTGACGGCAGTTTTCCAAGGGACAAAGGGCGCGATTTGTAACTGTCGCCGTCAGAATGGAATGCATTAGAGACGCCCGCGAGGTGTCCGACGACGACGCCCGGCGTCGTCTCCTGTATCTCCCGAGAGTTGAAAGCTTAGGCCGGATCACTCACTCGCAAAACCTACACACACACACACACAGCACACACAAAATCTCAGCACTGTCTTAAAGAAATTGAGTACGAATATCTAAAATCAGAACTATTAATAATAACAGAAATAGAAGTATTAAGAAATTGTAAGGATTTAGCTAATTGGTGGAACTTTACAGTAGTATTTAACTACTACATAATAAAGAAGTAACAGTTACATTAAAATATTATTTCACAAATAAATTAACAAACAATAGTAGGGGTAACAATTAATATACAGGTGATAATGGGGCATTACTAATTTATACAGAGAATGTTTCTTTTAAGTATACATATGCATACGTTTGAAGAGTACAAAATGAAAGTTTAAACGAGTGTTTTCCACTCCCAGGTTAAACATGAAGTAAAATTTTGAGTTTAGAAAAGCCTGAAAATTTGGTTTGGTTGCGTAGCGCGAAGCGCGGAGCGACCAAACCAAATTTTCAGGCTTTTCTAAACTCGAAATTTTACTTCATGCGCCACGCGTATTAAACACTGAATTCACTGAAATATTGTGAACAACTGAATTTCACTTGAAATCAGTGTATTATACGCGTGGCGCATGAAAATTTGGTTGGCCGCTCCGAGCTGGAAGTGGAAAACACTCGTTTAAACTTTCATTTTTAACTCTTTTAAAAAAAAGCGTATACATATGTATACTTAAAAGAAAAATTCCCCGTATAAATCAGCAATGCCCTTTTATGAGGTGTATATTAATTGGCTCTTCTAAACTCGAAATTTTACTTCATGCTTAACCTGGGAGTGGAAAACACTCGTTTAAAATTTTACATTGAACTGAGTGTATTATACGAGTGGCGCATGAAGTAAAATTTCGAGTTTAGAAAAGCCTGAAAATTTGGTTTGGTCGCTCCACTTCGCGGAGCAACCAAACCAAATTTTAAGGCTTTTCTAAACTCGAAATTTTACTTCATGTTTAACCTGGGAGTGAAAAACCATCGTTTTAACTTTCATTTTGAACTCTTTTTTAAAAAAAGCGTATTCATATGTATACTTATAAGAAAAATTGCCTGTATAAATCAGAAATGCCCCTTTATCACGTATATATTAATTGGCTTCTCTAAACTCAAAATTTTACATCATGCTTAACCTAGGAGTGGAAAAAACTAGTTTATGGCTTTATATTGAATTCTTTAGAAAAAAAAGTTTTACGGCATATAATTAGTATATGTTTACTCAAAAGAAAAACTTCCTGTACATGATATTTAATATAAAGCCTTGTTTATTATATGTAGCAATTTGTAGGAATCTATCTATTTTCTGTATTTTGTTTTGTTTGTTAGCTGCTTTAATTTTTTACTGTGTTGATTTTAATTATTTTTCTATTCGAAGACTAGGAACAATAGTTGGAGGTGAAATTAATGCGCCTAAATACACCTTCTAATCTGCAAGATTTGTGTTTGCGCGATTTATTGCGTGGAGTTCAAACTGTGCCCGGTCTTACCTTAAATTCCCCACAAAGCCCAAGTTCTATTCCTAGGAAACACTTTGTCTAAATGTTTACACACTAGAATAATTCCTTATTTCTGAGATTACTATTATGTTAAAATCTAACGACGTACAATTTAATCCTTACATTTAAAGCTTGTATTAGACGACACTATTTTTTGTAAAAGGTGTTTTTTTAGAGGTATAGAACTTCTGTATCAACTAAAACATAAAAATCAATAAAATAACAGATGTTTTGGCTTGAATATGTAGCTATATAATGCCAGTTAATGTTTACAAATAATTTTGGCCATGTGACCACCGCGATTACGTCTTAGATGAACCATTCTGTTGGTTTAATTTTTCATAACTTTTTTCAATATGGCCGGGCTAATCTTTCCAATTACGCACAAAAAGTTGACTTCTAAGTCTTCAATCGTTGCAAGTTTATCAGCCAGTGATTTGACGTGGACTATAAAAAGTAGTCCAGTATGATCAAATCACATGATCTAGGCGGCCAATTAACAGGCTAATATCTCGAAATCATTTGATCACCAAACTTCTCTCCTAACAATGTGAAGGTTTCACGCGCGGCGTGGCAAGTTACGCCGTCCTGTTGAAACCGTATAGTTCTTAACATATTTGCATTGACGTTAGGGATCAATAAATGTCGGATCATTGGCCTGTAGCGCTCGCAATTGACGATAACATTGAGCCTCTCTTCATTTTCAAAAAAGTAGAGGCCAATGATGCCTCTAGCATGCAATCCACACCACACCGTAACACAATTTTGCTTATTCGCGAGTTCATTCAGCCAAAAATAAGCCTCATCACTAAACATTATTCGACGGTAAAATTCAGTAAATGCGCCAAGTACTCTATAGGTTTGACGCACAGAGCGCGCATTTTGGAAATAAACTTCCACAATTTCTAATCGTTGCTCCACTGTGAGCTTTAGCATGATAATTTGCCAAAGCTTACTCAGCAAAATTACCACGAACAGATTCCTATTCTGGCATTGGTTTAATAAATATCCATGATTGAATTTCTATACCTCTAAGAAAAACACCCTTTACAAGATAATAGTATACTATTTTCTATCATGGTGTAATACACAAAATATGACCAAACGCGAATCTTGTACAGTTTTCTATAATGGAAATAGGACATGTTCTATTTGGTACACCATTATAGAAAATAGTATACTATTTTCTTATACAAGTAAATAGTGTCGTCTAATACAAGCTTAAAAGACTGAATATTGATAAATAGGTGTGCACACCGAATATACATATACATAAGCATAAAAACTTACTAACAATTAATAGTTACAGCGATGTATACTGCCTTTCAAAAAAATCAGAACACCAAGTATTTATTGCACGATTTTAATAAAATTTACACAATTTGATCATGTAAACGAACTGTATCGATGATCAAAAAATCAACTTGAAAAACAAAAAAACAAATGAATAATAATTAATAATGTGTTGGGCCTCCACGATTGCCCAAACACTCATTAACACGTCGAGGCATGCTAGAAATCAGGCTGTCAATATCGACTTGGGGTATTTCATTCCAAACTTCGATCATTTGACCTCTAAGTTCCATTACAGTGTTAGCGGGGCGCTGTAAGTTACTTATTCTAACACCTATCATATCCCAAACATGTTCTATTGGCGATAGATCTGGAGAACGAGATGGCCAAGGTAACAAATTGATTTCGGCACTATCAAAAAACTGTCTTGTAATGGCCGCTGTGTGAGGTCGAGCATTATCTTGCTGAAAAATTGGGTTCTGCAAGCCATTTACATAGGGCACTAACACTGGCCGTAAAATGTTGTCAATATACCGAATCGCGTTAAGACTTGCTTCTAAAAAAACTAGAGGAGACCGACTACCATATGCTATCGCCCCCCAAACCATAACTCCCTGTGTAAGAGCCGTATGTCTTTCAACAGCAAATTGTAAAATTCTGCGTTCACCGCGTCGACGTCTCACTCTTCTGCGACCATCATGAGCCCATAAACAGAACCGAGACTCATCGCTGAAGATAATGTTATTCCATTCATGGGTCCAATGTTGTCTTTCCCTGCACCAATCAAGTCTTGCTCTGCGATGCTGCGGAGTAAGAGGTAGACACAATTCTGGACGGTAGGATCTTATACCAAAACTGCGGATTCTTCTGTAAACAGTAGCCATGGATACTCTTTGGCCATTTAGAGCCAACCAGTCATTTCCCATTGCCCGCGACGTTGTAAATCTGTCCCTTAAAGTTGTAAGACGAAGAGCTCGATCTTCACGCTCGATGGTGCTTCTTGGACGTCCTGATCCAAGTCTACGTCGATTTTCCCCAGCTTCGGACCATCTAGACCAGCAGCGTACGATCACCGATACACTACGGTCTACCCTTTCAGCAATAGCACGAACCGAAAAACCCGCTTCTCGCATTCCAATAATGCGACCCCTTTCAAATTCACTTAGATGATGATATTGTGCACGCCGACGAACACGGGGCATCTTTTTATGTTTTACAAACTGAAACGTCAAACTACTCAGAGGCTACTTGGATATTAGAAGCAATTACATTAAAAAATCAGCAGCTCTTCATAATGGTGAAATCAAGGAAAAATACCATTAAATAGTAACCAAAACAATTGATTTTTTGATCATCGATGCAGTTCATTTACATGATCAAATTCTGTAAATTTCATTAAAATCGTCTAATAAATACTTTGTGTTCTGATTTTTTTGAAAGGCAGTATATTATGTTTCACATTTGTTTTGAACTGTAATCAGTCACCAATTTATTTATTCATGATATCATATTTTTATTGTGACGTTAAAATGGCTATTTCGTTAATTGTTTGCACCATAGAACAATTTACAATGTTATTAATTAATACACATAAATTCGCGCAGTAAAATAATTGTTCGTAAAAATTTCTCATTCAATTTCAATTTGATGTCTCCGTCTTACATAATCAACTCTATTATTTTATAAAACATAAGAGTAATCAACGAATATACACAGTTGATTAGAGTGAATACATTTTGTAAATGAAGCGGGGCAATTGAGAAAACGTGAAGTATGGTGAATGCGCTGGGTTCTTCGCAGACCATATTCGCCATCGTTCTGAATACGAGCGACTGTATTAACTAATGACATCCCGTGTATCAGCCCGAGTGTAGCACGTATGCAAAACCACTGGCTCCCTTATTAATTAGACGAATTAATTAGGGCGGAATGCTCGGAGCGCTCGCACCGAGGACGATTACCCAAATTTCCCTCAACACCCCCAGCTCTAAATATAATAATAACATCAACAGCTTTTACTTCAATAGAAAGGTTCGGGTAATAAATAAATAAATAATTAATAACCAAGTACCGTATCTATTGCGATATACTCACTATTCAAGAAATGTGAACATTAAACAACCGATGCACAGGCTCACGATAACGGAAAAGAACGCTATGCATCGATGCATAACGTTTAATAACGCACTACCTACGAAAATCAATAATGGTGATTCACTTAAAAAATTTAAGACATCGGTTTTTAATCTCCTCGTTGAAGCAGAATTATATGGCCTGAGTGATTATTTTGAAGCTTGTAAATAATAGATATATTCATATACTTGTTACGCTGACACAATTTCATCAATGTTCTTCCAGAATTATATTTTACTTTTGTAAGCATTATTGAAATAAAGTTTGTTTATTATTATTATTATTCTAAAACCGGTCTCAATCAATATACTAAGTCAGACAAGAATAATTAAAATCTAAAACTATTTGAACTCAACAAAATAAGCTAGCCCTCCTTATAGTTAGCACACGTTAAACATAATATACAAAATTACGTAAGGTTGATTTTAAGAAAATTGGACCTAAAGTTACATACAAACAGGCTATGTATGTATTTCGATAGAATGTATGCGGATCTAAGTTATTTGGAAAGATAGAGAGTCGGTTATATAGAGACAAAGTTGCGTATTTTAGGGTCTAACAATAACCTGAAAACAATTTTGTAATATCTTTTTTTGTATTCGAGATATCAACAAAAAACTGATTTTTTATTTATTCAAAAACTACTGAATCAGGACATTTAGAACTATAAAAATATAAAGGCTAATAATGAAGGTTTAAATTAGATTACACTTGGTTTGTTTCACAATTTTTTACTTTACTATTTACTCGACTAGTTTCGCGTTTTACAGCATTATCAGGAGTAAATAGTAAAGTAAAAAATTGTGAAACAAACCAAGTGTAATTTAATTTAAACCTTCATTATCAATATTTAAAAATGTTTCACCAAGTAATAAGTGAGAAAATTATTCAAGAAATAAAATAAAGGCACTTTTTAATGAAGAATCTAGAAGCACATTTTTTCTAAGATAACTATAACATTTACCCGGGGACCATAGCTAACTTTTGTTTTGCTTATAGGCGCCATTTTGGACTTTCATTTTTTTAAATATTTTTTTCTGAAGTCAGTGATGTACCACACTCATTGTTTATTTTAGATTTAATATTTAAAATTATAATTTTTTTTTTGGCAAAGAGTGCCTTGGAAATAATGAAGTCATATCTATTAATCAATATATTCTTGACAGCAGTCAATCATTGTTAGCAGCCAAAATTATCAAATAACTGTCAATCTTTTGTAATGATAATAATAAGTATCGATTATCACACAAAACTAAAATTAAAAAAATGGTGGTGTCCATTATAGCACATTCCTCGTTATAGATATGATGACCTATATAATAACAGTATGGAAAAGTTGCATAAACTAAATGTATTCTACTTTTATTATTATTATTCAAAAACTATTCACAAAAAAAGTAATTGCTCCATTTCCACTACATCTCAATAAATATTGACCACCATCACATTTAAGCGTTGTATATTTTTAACTTTACTTTAAATCAGTGGTTTATACGCGTGGCGCATAAAGTAAAATTTCGAGTTTAAAATAGCCCCGTGAAAATTTGTCTCGGCAAATTTTTTACGCGGGGCTTTTCTAAACTCAAAATTTTACTTCATGCTTAGTCTAGGAGTGGAAGACACTTGTTAGTTTAAAATACATCACAACTGATGATGTATTTTAACAATTATGTGTGATAGGAGTTGTCAAATGAGTAAGTTACTCAACTGTATCCAAGGCACTCTTTACAAAAACAAAAGATTAGAATTTTACACCGAAAATGTATAATAAATTATGAGTATGATACATCATTGAATTCAGAAAAAAACATTCTTCAAAAAAATATTAAAATCCAAAATGGCGCTAATAGGAAAACTAAAAGTTGGCTATGATCCCTCGATAAATGTTATAGTTATCTTAAAATAAAATATGTTACTAGATTTCTCGTTAAAAAGTGCCTGTATAATGTAAATGTTGTAAATGTCTGGATTCAATGGTTTTTGAATAAAAAATTAAAAACTCAATTTCAAAAAATCCGTTTTTTTGACAATATCTGAAAATCGAAAGAAGATATTTCAACTTGTTTTTAGATTATTATTGGGCCCTAAAATACGTAACTTTGCCTCAATTCAACCGACTTCTATCTCTTCTAATCTCTTCAAATAACCAAGATCCCTATACATTCTGTTGAAATACGGGCACCCTGTATATACCTAGTAGCAATAGCGTTGTAACAAAACAAATAAGATTTTAAATATTTTATTGCATAATTCAATATCCGGCGATGTATTTGTACGTTTTTTCAATGGATAGTATTCTTATTAATCAAAAATTGAATAAAATGAATGAACCATTTTTTTAAGAAATAAATAGTTAACGTTGTTTAATATTATTACATTTTTTCAAATATAAAAATGTTCTCATATAGTTTTTTAATTTTCTTAAAAATATGACATATTGTTGGTGTAATTCTAATACCTTGAAACCTCGAATTCTATTTTTTTTTTTTTCGGTATTGGGTCTTCCCATAGTAAAAAGTGCGCTGGAGTGGAAAATACTTCGTAAGCCATAGAGATACAGCACAATAATTAATTGCTCTATCTTATACGAAGTATTTTTCACTCGATTCAGCGCACTTTTTACTATGGGAAACCCCAAAATCCAAAAAAATTGCGAATAGCTCATAACCCCAAAATCCAAAAAAATTGGGTTACGAGGTATTAGAATTACACCGACGCACTTTAGATCAGAATCCCGAAAAGCTGGCCAAAAGTAAAAAAATAAAATGTCTATCTGTGGATTTTGACGTTACTGTTTCGATAGATTAGTATTAGCTCTATTAAATTTTCTATGCAGTTACCGTTTATATCTTACACCTAACCGTAGTGCCAATTTTAAAACTAACCCTGGAGCGGTGCACATCTAGCGACCACAATTGTGGGATTTTTACGAGTTTTGTATTCGTGTATTGATAAGCGTGTAGTTAACGGAATTTAGATCTGTGAAATCAATTCCTTTCCTTAAAGTAAAGAGAATTATTGACTGCATAATAAAAAATGTCGAAATAATTTATTATTTTGATAATTAAAAATCTTTGCCAATGAAAATCTGCATGAAAAATGATAAAAATATCATTTTAAACAAGGAAAAAGTCATTTGTTCTGCCGTGTTCGGTCAAAAGCTTAACGCCACCTTTTTTTAATGCTATTGTGAAAATAATCAGCAAAAAACTAGCTGCATTAGGTGCCATTTCGTTTGCAGTGCAGCTTTTTTTATTATGGGTCCTATCTGGTTAGTTGCTTAGATAAATTTATTCTACTTTTATTATTATTATTCCAAAACTATTTACAAAGAGACATTTTTTCGTTACATCTCTGTAAATATTGATCACTATCACATTTAAGGGTTATATATTTTTAACTTTACTATAAATCAGTGGTTTATACGCGTGGCACATAAAGTAAAATTTCGAGTTTAGAAAAGCCCCGTGAAAATTTGTCTCGGGTCGCTGCGCGACCCTCGACAAATTTTCTAGGCGGGGCTTTTCTAAACTCGAAATTTTACTTCATGCTTAGTCTGGGAGTGGAAGACACTCGTTACTTTAAAATGTGTCACAAGTGTTAAAATGTGTATCGTAACTGTCACAAAGAAAAAAAGAAACATGGCGATCTAATAATAGTTCACTTCTAACTCGCGTCAACTTGGCACGATTATAGTCCAAATGTCTCTTAGTAATTATAAAGATCTTTTTGGCAAGAATACATTTGTTATTGTGTATTGTACAGAGTATAGTCAGTAATTCAAAATCGTTTCATGGAAATCTAACACAACAAACACAAACACGGCTGCGGGTTTTAAAGTTAATTAATTCGAATTTCTCTTTATTCTTTTAACACAATAATCTATGCATACAGGGTGAAGTAAATAAAAACTAATTAAAATAAAAACAATTTTAGGTGAATGATCAAATTCGAAACAATTCATTTGAAAAAGAAATGGATTTACTGATTTTTATGAAACACAAATCATATTCTTTTGTCCGTAAGATTTGGTTTGCCAATTTTTTAAATTTTATTTTAACATCAGATTCTGAATAAACGTGCTCAAAACACACGGGTGTGCTGTTTTTTTATGGTAAAAAGAAAAATAATTATTTTTTGTCCGTCATATATGGTCCGCCATTTTGTTATTTTTTGATATTTCAAAATCAGATTCTGAATCAGCATGCTCAAAAACCCCAATATATGCAATTTCAGGCAAATCGCCTTAAGCCCTTATATTATGGCCAGCTTTTCTGGATTCGGTACCACTGTGCGATGATATGTCGTGTTTTTAAAGAAATTAAAAAAATATATGAGAACATTTTTATATTTTTAAATAATAATTGATATATATATATATATATATATATATATATATACATGTATGTATATATATATATACATATATATATATATATATATATATATATATATATATATATATATATATATATATATATATATATCAATTAATACACGAATTTCTAAATTAATTGAATTTTAAATTGTTTTCATTTTAATATAATTTAATAAATACCATGGTAATTATATGGTACTTTTGATTTACCCCATTTAATCTATGACTAAAAACTATGTCTTTGTTAATAAACAAATTAATTGCCTTCGCAATCAGGTAATAATTACGTAATTTAATTCTATATACTATTATTATCGAAATATTCGTTGTTTGAAGTAAAGGTGTATCGGTAGGAAAACTGAAATTGAGCGAGGAGTCGGAGCCGGGCGCAATTACGTGAATTATTCCTGCGGGGTTTCTGTTTATTCAGTTGAAATTGCTCCTTGTAATTTCAATTAGTTGCGTGTTTCTGGCCCCCGGTGCCACGTGATCGGAACCGCCGCCTTCGACTCTCACGTGTTTTTGCCGTTTGTGATATTGTCCCATTCGGGATAAACAATAAAGTGTTCATTGTGAAATGGATTTCATTCAACGTTCGAACACGCATACGTGCAACGTGACGGAAAATAATTATAAAAACATTTGATTATAAATTAATCAAGCGTAACACACGCCCAGTAAAAAAAGATAAAAATGTGAGTGGATGTAGGGATCGTGTAATATACTAATTAATATTTATGTAGCGTTTTCTATTTAACTTTTTAGATGTTACTAACAAATTAGACACGGATTTTAGATCCCGGCGCAGCCACCATTTGTTTGTTATTGGTATTGAAATTGGTATACAGGATCGCTAAGAAGTATGGATACAGCTAAATATTTTTAGAACGCTTTAGCAGACCTGGTTGAAATTTGGGATACAGTTAGAAGTGTTTAAATTTTATCATCTTCGATTTTTTGCAATTTTCCACCATCATTTATTTTGAAGATACAAGCCTAACTTAATTTTTTTTTTAATGGCACGGGTGGCCAAATTTGTTATTTTTGAACAAAGGATTTTTTCTGACTTCAGTGATGTGACACATGCGCATCTTATTTTAATCAAAACTTAAAAAAAAAATCAGCGAACTGACAAATAAGAAAGGAAATTGACTATTTTTTATTAATTCTTTGCAAAATTTTACTCAACCTATTCATTATTGCCAAGAAGTAAACTTAAATAATTTTAAATAAACATCTTTTATAACATAAAAATAATGTATTTCGTGTTTAAGCTATTTTGTTTTATAAAATGAGTTCTGTTTTAGGTAAATGTCTTATTTTTACATTTATTAATAACTTTTGACCAAGAAATAAATTTCTTGGTCAAAGTTCCGGTCGGCAAAGAACTAACGATAGATAAATACAACATTTCCAAGGCTAACAATTTTCAAAATTTTGTTAGTTCGATTTTTTTTAAGGTTCAAGTAAAATAAGATATGCATGTGTTACATCACAGAACTCAGAAGAAAATGCTCTTTTCAAAAATAACAAATTTGACCACCCGTGCCATATGGAAAAAAATTAAATTTGCCTTGTATTTTTAAAATAAAGGATGGTAAAAAATTTAAAATAATCTTAGATGATAGAATTTAAACACTACTAACTGTATCCCAAATTACAACGAGCTCTGTTAAACCCTTCTGAAAATATTGAGCTGCATCCACACTTTTTTACAGGGTCGCTGTTATTATTATTATTTGCTAGAAGAGTTGACTTATACTCAACTCTGCTATCAAATAATAATATGTACCAATTTCAATACTAATAACAAACAAATGGTGACACGCGCAGGGATCTAAAATCCGTGGCTGGAAGTTTGTTAGTTGGTTAGTTGACTACATTTATATTTGTGATTTAAACCAATGACTGAATTAGTTATGAATAATTTAGTCGTGATTAATTTAGTCATTAATTGTTAGTGCTATGTTGTTACTAGTCTGTCAATCAGCTTCGAATATTAGTCAACAAAATTTTCAATCATGACTAATTTTGAATTTTGAAAAAATATTATCTATATTGTTTGTGATCGAAACTTCTAACAAGTGTTTCCACTCCGTGATTAAGCATGAAGTGACTTTTCGAGTTTACAAAAAACTGAAAATTTGGAATTGCCGGCGCGCGAGAAAAGCGAGTCCCGCCGGCAAATCCAAATTTTTAGGCTTTTCTAAACTCGAAATTTTACTTCATGCACCAGACGTATAAAACATTGATTTAATGCAAAGTATAAAATCTACTGCATAGAATATGTACCTTTACTTTTATAGAAAGATACAGAATATTAGTGAAACAAACCAAGTGATATCCTTTTCTATTATTTTTACAATTAATTTACATACATTTTTATATTTTTATAATCATGTTTCATCAAGTGATCAATGAGAACCAAACTAAAGATATAAGATACAGTTATTTTTATTATATATTTACTACTATTACTTAACAATAATTTTCTATTTGTAATACTCACATAGATTTCTTTCTTTACAGTCAAGCCTACCCGTGGCTACGCCCCCGATGTAAGTACATGTTTGTATTTGTGAAATGTATGTATGTGTGAAATAATTAGAGTGGCGACTCGATAAAGAAACTCCATTAGTTATCAGTGTCTCCGATGTAATCAAAAAGAAAACTACTCAATCAGCGAAGAGGAATTACACCTCCCGAGTCAATTCTCCATTGCCTCCTCTGGGAATCACCCCACAAGACAACCGACCCCTTTTCACCCCCTCAACCCAAAAACCGTCTCGATAAATAATTAACTGTAGTGAAACAAGAAACGAAACTAAAAGTAATTAACAGATCATTTATCAGATCATCACATAAAAGTACAAATAAAAAAGAAACAAGAAAAACATAGATATTATATATATATATATATATATATATATATATATATATATATATATATATATATATAATAATAATAATAATATTTATTTATAATATAGAGAGTGTATACACATATACAGTTACATATAGATAGATAGATAGATATATACAAGACAACACGGAAATACGTCCCGAAAATAACAAAGAATCAATACATTAAGTTAAAACTAATTGCTACATGAATGGTTTAAATACGCATCTATACTGTAATGTTCTAACGTACATTAAAACTCATAGACCATACGCTTCATTTTATAGACATTTTGTTCATTTTTTATATACAAAGGAAGATGATTATAAACTTTAATACAATTGTACAATGGGCCTCGTTCAAACATTGTTAACCTATGTATTGAGTACACATAGGTAGTACTATGCCTTGTATTATGAGTGCTGCTTAAGGTATATTGAGAAAAAAACCTTCTGATTTTGGTTAAAAATTTTATACATTCGTAAATATAGATTGATGGAGTTGTTAAAATACCCATTCTTTTAAATAGTCCCCTACAACTATCGTTGATTTTCATTTTACAAATGATTCGAACAGCGCGCTTTTGAGCTTTAAAAACTACATGATTATGAATACTATTCCCCCAAAACATAATCCCATATTTCAGATGGGAATAGAAGTTTGCATAATAAAATGTCTTTGCGATGTCGATATTCGTATTTTTTGTTAAAATTTTTAAGCCGTAGCAAGATTTACTAAGCTTTACTGATAAATTAGCAATGTGGTGTTTATAACTCAATGTAGTGTCAAGTGTGATTCCTAGTAGTTTCGCATTGGCTGTGAATTCAAATAAGTAGTTATTTAATGTTATGTTACTAGGGGTTATTGTGGCAAGAGATGGTTTAAATAAGATTACCTTAGTCTTATCTGTATTAAGAATTAGTCTATTCTTAACAAACCATTCGTCAATATGTGCCAT
Source organism: Philonthus cognatus (assembly GCA_932526585.2). Classification (NCBI taxonomy): domain Eukaryota; kingdom Metazoa; phylum Arthropoda; class Insecta; order Coleoptera; family Staphylinidae; genus Philonthus; species Philonthus cognatus. Next base: position 48,936,653 of record OW052244.1, read on the forward strand.
TACAGTATCACCCGTGCCAATTATGTAGCCGAAAGTTTTACCAAACAAAAGCAAATTTGTGTCATCGGCGTAACAAACAAGTTTGATGTCATTATTTATAATACTTGATATATCATTCAAGTATATATTGAATAGCAGTGGGCCAAGTATACTCCCCTGCGGAACTAATACTGTAATGTCCAATATATCCGATATGGTTTCTTTGGCAATCTCTCTTTATTTTTACCGATTGTAGACGGTTGCTTAAATACGACCTAAACCACTCATTGCAAATTCTTCTTACGCCGTAGTGGTCTAATTTAGAGATCAGTATGTGATGATCAATGGTGTCGAATGCTTTTGAAAGATCTAACAGCACACCACATGCAAAATCTCTTTTCTCTAAAGCAAATAGGATCGAATTTATGTATTGAAAAAGGGCTGTGTCTATACTCTTACCAGATGTATATCCGTGCTGGTTTTCAGCAAACAAGTTGTTACATTGAGAAAAAGTTATTATATATATATATATATACGTATATATAAGTTATGCATAGAACAGTAAATTTGTATGGTAACTCGAAAAAAAAAATTCATTGTACAGTTCAATATCTGTCGGGATATTAGCTCGAGAAGTAGTTATTTTAATGAATATTTAGAGAAGTCCCAACGAGACTAAATTTTTGCAGAAAGTCTATATTAATTTTAATTCGTTTTTAAATTTAAAAAAAAAAATGCATTAGAGAAATTATCAGTTTATTTTTATTTGTAATGCAGTATATTTTGCTTTGAACTAAGCTAGCTATAATTTAAAACAATAAGGAACATATCCAACACTGCGCACTGCCAAATTATTTTCTTGCAATCCGGAGAATCTGAAAAGTTTACACTTTACCTATATCTTGAATAAGTTTATCATCTTTTACGTGGTGAAACATATTTAACTTAAATTTTTTTATTTAATTTTCCGTATTCCTTGAAAATGACTCAATATCGAAACTAGTTGAAATAAAAAACCAAAAATAAATAATTTCTCGTCGTGTCCCTGGGTGTGGAGTGAATGTGTCGTGACGTCCAAATATATGTTAAATTAATACAATCATCGTTAGTGGCTGAATGGCTATGCCAAAAAAAAAATAATAATATTAATGAAATTTATCCAAGTGTTTTGTTAGTTGGTTTCAAGTGAATTTGAGCTAAATGTTACATATACTTTGATAGATCGTTGTAACAAATCAAATAAGATTTCAAACACTTCATTGTATAATTCAATATCCGCAGGTGTATTGGTACGGGAAGTAATTGTTTCAATGGGTATTTATTTTTTTAAGTTGTCTTATTAATTAAGACGTACTGTTTGAATTTTACACGAATATTTTCGTAATTTAATCTATTATGTTTTAAGTGTGCAAATATAAGAAGCGTAAGCTTATATATAAATATATATATCATCTTTATGCAGACATAACTTATATTCTGTACATAGAAATAAATATAATAAATGAATTTGTTAGTACATCCTTGTCTGGGCTATCGACCATAAGTCTTTCTGCCCTGCGTAAGCTTATTTTCTCGAATTTAAATAGTTTTGAAGTTGAATTATTCCTAATCATGGAACAAAACAAGTGTTTTTCTTCATTAAATTTGAATTATTGTGGTTTCAAGTGTTTTCTTTTAGATTCAGAAACATTTTACATTTTCTCTGTTTTGAACGTTATGTATTTAGAACTTAATTCTCTATCAAGCTTGTGCTGTCAGAAAAAAAACTAATTAAAACACTGGCTATGTCATCAAATCATTTTTTTACTGCACGCTTGGCGAGTTAACAAATACTAAAATATTTACTTTATGCTTAACCAATGAGTTGAAATCACGCATTAGCAGAATACAGAGAACTTAAATATATCGTGACTTGTACAAAAATATTCTTGAAACATTCGGTTTTATATTTCACTAGTTCTGCACAAGTTGTTATTTTTATCTATTTGTGATAATTAATTCTTATTAGTAATCACTTCTTGTTTCGGGATAGTAGTAAATCCCAGAGAAGTAGGAAATATTGTCATATGTGCACACTTTTTTTTACGATGAGAGGCATTAAAAGGCCTCCAGATAATATCCAAAAAGAGGGGCATAAAAGCTTTCTTATTTTTATGTTTGGGCAATAAAAGAAGGAAAGTGACCCGCACACAAGCCATTACCTATCACTATTACTCAGGGCTAACATTACTACGATTTTTTTTTAATATGGTAAGATTACTTTGTAAACATGTTAATTCATATTAGTTTTATAAAAAAAATCAATACTCAGTATCTAAAAAAAAACAAAAAAAACATGTATACAAATCGTTTATTAAAATAAAATACAATACATGCCGTGCAGAAAGGCGATAGCCCTTGTGAAGAAAAAAGAAAACAACAAATTATATTTAATTTTTAAACAATAATTTATTTATTGATTGTATTTTTTTAAATAAACATTATAGTAGTACAATATATGATATACTGATTGGGTGTGTATGTTTATAATTTATAGCATTAAAATTGAATTAATTCTAACCCTATTTTGTTATTACCATTGTGGTTGTGATTAAAAGATCTCGTGTCTTAAAGCTATAATTTTATATGATTTAAGTTAAATCATTTAATATTGTAATTTCCTATGAAATTCATTTTGTACATAAAGCAATTGAATATTTGTAATTGAATTTGTTCATTCATTTCGCAATCTCCAATTGAACACAATACGTTACAAAAATAGACGGTTCAAGATAAAGTGTTAAAATTAAATATTAACAAATTTCGTTACACTTTCAATATTATAATATTCCGTTTCTCTTGCTATAAACAGCAACATCTTCTGGAGATGTATATGATGAACTCCGCCTTTTTCCTCTATATTAAATTAAAATGTAAACGTACATTTTGTAAAATGTAAACGTAAATTTTGTAATTGCAGTATAACTATATGGCAGAGCTGGGCAGGATTCGAATCATTCAGGATTCGAATCCTGGATTCAAATCTTTTTAGAGGATTCAAAAGAGGCATTCGAATACTTTAGTTCAACTGGATTCGTGATTCGGATTTGTTACATTTTTTCAAGAGGATTCGTATTCGAATCCAAATGTGGGTGATTCGAATCCACATAAAAGGATTCGAATCCTTATGAAAGGATTCGAATATTTATAAAAGGATTCGAATACTTACAAAAGGATTTAAATCCTCGAAAATAATTTGAATTAATTGTGAGGATTAACATGAAAAATGTATTTTGTGTGTTTTTAAATTTATTGTTAAATCACTGTTTTATACGCGTGGCGCATGAAGTAAAATTTCGAGTTTAGAAAAGCCCAGAAAATTTGTCTCGGGTCGCTGCGCGACCCTCGACAAATTTTCACGGGGCTTTTCTAAACTCGAAATTTTACTTCATGCTCAGTCTGGGAGTGGAAAACACTCGTTCGAAACTTCAAACTGAATGCTTTAATAAGAACATCAAATGACTGAAAATGTTCTTAAAGATAATAATCAAGTTTTCAATCTGGAATGTTAAATTTTTCTGACATTTCCCTGATTCAAGGTTATTTTTCCCTGGCCTTTTAATATAACTTTATTCTGTGGGAAACCTCCATTTTGTTAAATTGTTTTCATTGTTTTTGTCAGTGGAAATCCGTACGTGACGTCAAAACCAAGATCATTACTGTACAAGGTTGTCTCGATTTAAACCGAGCCGACCTTATTACGCGCGGAAATCCTCACATGACGTCAAAATCAAAGTCATTACTGTATAAGGTCGACTCGGTTTAAACTGAGACAATCTTGTATAAGGTTGTCTTTATTTAAACGAGTGTTTTCCACTCCCAGACTAAGCATGAAGTAACATTTCGAGTTTAGAAAAGCCCTGTGAACATTTGTCGAGGGTCGCGCAGCGACCCGAGACAAATTTTCGGGCTTTTCGAAACTCGAAATTTTACTTCATGCGCCACGCGTACAAAACACTGATTTGAATTAAGTTTAGAAACACACAAATACATCTTTAATCAGAGTAACAGGGAATCAGTTGTTTAGTCTGTTATCGACGATGTTCAGTGTTAATATTAAATAATTAGGTTTTAAATATTTCTGTTAAAACAACTGGTAACGATATTTATATATAAATGGTTGAAATAAAAAATAAAATCAAATTTATTCTTAAAGGATTTGTATTCGTGATTCGAAAAAACAGGATTCGAATCTTTGATTCGAATCATATTTATCTCTTACGAATCCTTTAATCGAGTATTCGTGATTCGAATCATATTAGGTAATTCGGATTCGTGATTCGAATCCTTTTTACGAGGATTCGTCCCAGCTCTTCTATACGGTAGACCACCGTTAAATAAATTAATAAATAATGAAAATATAGTTTAAAAAAAAACAGTGTTTAAATTAAGTAGCAGATAAATTTGGTAACTCCGTTAATATAGGGTGTCCTATTTTAAAGCACCATCTGGAATATCTTTAGAACCCTGCACTGAATAAAACAATGTTTCAAATAAAAGTTTAACATACAGAAAAATTGATTTTGCCAATAGTTTGCAGAATATTTACAAAATATAAAAACGAATTAAATTTAATATCGACTTTCTGCAAAAATTTAGTCTCATTGAGACAAGTTTCCAAATATTCATTGAAACAACTACTTCTCGAGCTAATACCCCTATAGATATTGAATTGAATTGAAAAATGCAACAACAGGTCAAATTATACTCTCACCAAACTAAACGACAGGGAATGAATGGTAATTAAAAGAATCTCAGGCAATCTTAAAGAAAAAATCTTAAGCCATCTATAGACGCGTTTCGAGATTTATCCCTCATCAGTATAGCTATGCCTCAGACTTTTAATATAAAAAATTATTAAAATAAACAGAGACCTTACAGGGATATTAAAATGTGTCGTACATTTTTGCATAAAGTCGATATTAATTTTAATTCGTTTTTATACATTTAAATAAAAGTTCAATAATTTGGAGCGGGACATCCGATTCTGTAAGAAAATTAAAACCCTCACCTCCAAGGGAGGCTGGGAAGAGAGTAGCTTTGTATTATTAAAAGTGAACCCCTGTTTTTATTACACGTTTGAATAGAGCGTGAAAAAGTAAGTTTCATCTAATAACATTTTTTGTTACTTTGATAGATGGCGCTGTACTCAACAAAATTGAACAATTGATAAATTGAAAATTTCACTCGAAGTTAGTGATTTATACGCGTGGCGCATGAAGTAAAATTTCGAGTTTAGAAAAGCCTGAAAATTTGGATTTGCTGGGGCGTGACTCGCTTCGCTCGCGCGCTCAAGCAAATCCAAATTTTCAGGCTTTTCTAAACTCGAAATTTTACTTCATACTTAATCTGGGAGTAGAAACCCTCGTTAGACGATCAATCAGGAACTTAGTTTGCAATTTCCTTTATTGTCAAATTTATGACGTAAAAAAATAGAGTTGATGTTATTTCTTACTTCAAATTTAGAACGAATACAAATTCCTTTTAATTTTTTCCGTCTTTACTGTTTCAACTTTTTTAGAAAAATTTAACAATTGTTAATTGACATACTAAATGTTTTTTAGTCTAACCAATTAGTTAAAGATTTTACTTTAAGTTAGTGATTTATACGCGTGGCGCATAAAGTAAAATTTCGAGTTTAGAAAAGCCCGAAAATTTGGATTTGCTGGGGCGCGGCTCGTTTCGCTCGAGCGCCCCAGCAAATCCAAATTTTCAGGCTTTTCTGATCTGGGAGTGGAAACCCTCATTAGACGATCAATCAACAACTTAGTTGTTGACGGAAAATAAATTTAACAAAATAAAATAAATAAATAATAAAAATAAATAAAGTTGATGTTATTTCTTACTTTAAATTTAGACCGAAAACAAATTCCTTTTAATTTTATTCGTCTTTAATTTTTTTAACATAAAGACCGTTTTTTTTTAAATTTTTTCTTATGTAACCTATTCAAAATTTTATGGCTGAAAACAGATTAACAACTCTACCGAAATTGAAATATAGGTTGTCATTTTAAAAAAAATAGGAAAGAATGTGACGATGCTACTTAAGCTAATGGGCATTAGATGGCGTTTACGCTTTTGAACGTATGTAAAAAAATATTTTTGACGTCACAACTATTAAATCCATTTTTTTAATGCGCAGTAATTTAAGTCGATATACTCCATTTTGGATTTTTTTTCTCTATCATACACATTAACGAAGTTTCCAAATTTATCCGCTACTTAATTTCCACACTAAATATTACATTTTTTTTTTTTTTGGATTGATTGAGTTACTTGAAGATAATTATACTTTGATTAAAAAAAACACTAAGAACCTTTCTTCAAAGAAAGGTTCTAAGTGTTTTTTAATCAAACTGAATATTACATATTTGTAAAATATATACGTGGGAAATCGTTTGTTGTGACTTCACCGTAATAAAAAGTAAATATATTATGATGAATGTTGCTGTGTATGCGGAGCGAAAACACAAAACACAGTGAAGAAGAAGTGGTGGAAAAAAATGCGGCTCAATTACGGCGCGGAAAAATAAACATGGCGGGCCGCGCGACGTTTTTCGTATTATCCCAGTAAAAAAGGGGGAAAATATTAACCGAGCAAATGTAGCGCTAATGATTTGTAAGCAGAAAATGTACGTCTGCTCGGGAATTAATGAGCTAGATGACTTTTTTTGTTATTTTTAGGATTTGTTTTTTTGATACACTCGTTTTATTTTATGTAATGTACACATAACATTAACAACTATTCATTGGAACCAAAAATATATACAGGAAATGTTTCTATTTAGTATACATATCAGACCCGGGATGAATCCTTGAAAAAAGGATTCGAATCACAAATCCGAACCACCTAATATGATTCGAATCACGAATACTTGAATAAAGGATTCTTAAGAGATAAATATGATTCGAATTCTGTTTTTCCGAATCACGAATACAAATCCTTTAAAAATAAATTTGATTTTAGTACATTAACCATTACCATTTTACTATCACTATCAGTTGTTTTAACAAAAATATTCAAAACCTAATTATTAATTATTAACACTGAACATCGTAGATAACAGACTAAATATCTGATTTCGGGTTACTTTGATTAAACTTGTAATTGTGTGTTTTTGAACTTCACTTGGAATCAGTGTTGTATAGTGGCGCATGAAGTAAAATTTCGAGTTTAGAAAAGCCCAGAAAATTTGTCTCGGGTCGCTACGCGACTCACGACAAAATTTTCACGGGGCTTTTCTAAACTCGAAATTTTACTTCATGCTTAGTCTGGAAGTGGAATCACTTTTTAAAACTTCAAATTGAACTCTTGTAGCAAATCGATGAATGCCTGAAAATTACGTAAAAGACAAATTCATTGAATATCCTTAAAACCGGAGAAAAGTCATGGAATTTTATTCAAATTGGCCAAAACACTTAAGAAAGCGTTTTAAATAAATCGTGAAAAGTGACAAAATATACAGAATTTATGAAAAATATAAAAATTACTGACCTTTAACACGAATCATTAAACAATAAAAAAATCAATATTAGTAGAGTTATAGGAAATCATAAAAAATACTGTAAGCTATGGTCCATACGAGGCCTTAAATAGGTGGAATTTGCTTACTTGCTTATTTACGGCCGTGTTTCCTCGTATATCAGGTTTTTGTCAATGGTCCGATTCGGTCAACACTCCTTCCCCTTTATCTGTCTCAGGTGTGTGTGTTTTACCAAGGAAAGTGTGAAGCGCATGTGTGTTTGTCGGCATGTACCTCTACTAACTTAGACTAGAAAAATAATAACAACTATATGAGCAATGTGTTCCTCCCTAACCTAGATGGGTAATAAAAGGGAAAATAATCGTTTGTTCTAACTAGCAAAAGCGTGGAGCACTGTTTACCGACCGCGGTGGTCGAGCCAGATTGCATGCACCAAGTAAACGCAGGCTTTCAGCGACTACCTGTACCTGACCGTTCTCATTCGGGCTAAGATAGTCTGGGCACGACGGGTGGTCCGTCCCGAACGCCCCAGGTGCAATACTATCTATGGAACCATCCTGTTCGGCAAATGAGATTCCGGCCAAGTGTGAAAGACAACCTTCTGTCCCTCAGTAAGGCGTCTACCTGACCAGCCTATGCCTCGATAGTGACCTAGCGCCTGTAACTAACTCTCGACTGCTTGTCGGATAAACACTAGAAGCGCGCATGAGGGTAAGCGCCCCCTCACCGCCTCCGAACAAAACAGTGATCTCCTTTATGCTACTGGCTAAGCTTCTAGCTCCACTAACTATACTACATATGTGAACATATACATTTAGGTACATTGTCATAACCCTGTATGTCGACACCTTGTATATCGATATATCGTCAACATGTGCACAGCATTCATTACCCCCAGGTAAATCATATCATAAGTGTCAGTATTTGCATATTATAACTATATAAGCAGTGCACAGTAATATCAACAATAGCATAAGTAATCACATAAACAATAAAAATAATAACCTCAGCAATACTATCATTAAACGGGGATGATAATATTCACAACGGTAATACCATTGCCTTAATCAGTATCTGACAGTACGATAATAATAATCATAAATCGGGATGGTTTTCATAACAGCGCATTATTCAGTAAAGCGGGGAAAACCCGGTTTACCAATTCAGCATAAAGCTGGGCGGCGCTCAACACAACATTTACGAGTTATACTCAGGTAAGAATACTGGTACTACTCTGCGTCTCACGTTCAATCAGTAAGGAAGACATTAGCTCAGTGATAACTCACCTGAATTAATTATAGGTACTTTATCCTGTAACTGCTTTAATGCGTGCGGCGTAGTTCTCCGGTTCGTACCGATTCACTGCTATAACAGTTCTTCAACGCTCTCCTGTCCGAAAACGGGCCCTATTCCCAAAAAATGCAATCGGTGCGGTTATCGCCCGCGCGAACATTAAACAGATCGTGAATAGGAATTCTCTTTATTAATTGAAATACACTTAAACTACATTACACAACAATAAAAAAAAAATAATAACAAATTCAATTGTGGCCTCTTCTTACAATACTAATACCGTCAATAATTATAGAAATCTGGAAAATTATAAAAGTCAATAAAATTGAATAATAATTTTGCAACGTTCAATTTTCAAGAATCCTCTTTCTAGTTTATTTTATCAATTAGTTTTGTTAGCGTTGACAATATTAATTGTTGTAATTATTTATTTTAAATGTTGACAATTATCATTATTATTCAGATTATAAATTTTATAAACTTAAACAATAATAAATTCTTAAAATATAATGTATAATGGGAATAATAATAAAAATTATTAACATTTTAATGGCTAAAATAAACTAGAAATGACAGAAATCTTCTAAATTTAATATTTTACAAATAATAATTATTTAAAAAAAACGTTATTATTGAAAAAAACATTTAAATTAACTTAATCAACAAAAAAATTGTCAATATTGACAATTTCAAGAATAATTAAAATAAAAGAAAAACTTGTTTAAAATCAAATAGGACCAAAATCTTTATTTTTAGTAATGTTGTTCTCTTTATATGTATTCTTTTATTATTTTCAAAATGTATCTTTCTAACACTACTCTGTAATTGGGTTGTTCTGTTGTTTAATAAATATTAATAATATTAAATTTAAAAAAAGTGTACACAAAAAAATCGTCAACATTAATAAAAAGAAATTATAACATTTTTATTTGATAATTTTACTAAATCGATTAAACGTATACGATTGATTCTAAGTAAATCAGTAAATTATTAAAAAATAGTTAAACAAATTAAAATGAATAAAATTTATATGAATATTCCAAAAGTTAACACTAAGAAAGATTGAATTTGCCAATTGTTTGCTGAATATTTACAAAATATAATTCTTAATTAATTTTAATTCGTTTTTATAATCCAAAAATTGTCAAAAAACATAAACTTTCAATAAAATTGTTAATATAAACAAACATTGTTAATTAAGTTTTAATGTACAATTTTATATCTGCAGTTGTAATATATTATGCATTTTTTAAATGTGCAGGGTGGTACATTTTCCAACTTCCGGTTATAGAGCGGAAACGGTTAGAGATAGATCAATTTTCTGTTCGCCATTGAGTAAAACACGAAAATGTGACCCTGGCTCGCGAAAACGTTTTTCAATATCTCTTCAAATAAAAAAGTTTTCCATATGTGGCACCTCCAAAATGCACCGCCCTGTACTCCGTTGACTAAATTAATAAATAAATTGGAAACAACGTGTCAAAATCTTCAAAAACAACAAAATAGTATAATTATGTTTATTTCGATTTGTGCATTGTTTTTTTTTTGTTTTCAAAAAATGGTAAATATGTTGTCGCATCTAAACAACATCAAAATTAAAAACCGATATCTCAAAAATTATAAATTATAATTTCAAAACATATTTTTATTTTTTATAAAATCTTTTAAAGCAACAAACGATTATAAAAAATCTTCAAAATTGTTAAAATTAACCCTAAGCAAATATTAATCAAATAAAAATATGAAACTTATTAATTTCTAATTTTCTACAGAATAAAAAATTCTGTAGAGGCTTCTACTTCGTTATACATCATAATTCACAAATGAAACACGATTTTAACTTTGTTTGTATAACTGAGACTTTATTAAGTCTCTAATTTCAACAAAGTTAAAATCGTGTTTAATTTGTGAGTAAAAAATACATAAATAATAAATAAAGTTAATAAATAAAGGTAGTTACTCAATCGACAAATTCAATAATAAAAAAATACAAAAAGTAATAAAATAGATGGCATAAATAAAATTCAAAGAATTTACTAATCATATAATATTATTAACAAGTAACAATTAATAAAATCAACTTAAATATCGACAAAAACGATGAGAAGAATTTAATTAAATGGGAGTTTTCTTCAGAAGAAAATTTTATTAAAAGGCCAAAGAATAAAAATCTCGAACTTGAGAAATGTCGGGAAAATTTAACCTTTCAATTGTGGCTACACATAATAATATTAAACAAAATATGTAGATTATTTTCTTTAAATGCATTTTCAGTCATTTGACGTTATTATCAACCGATATAATTGGAAGCTTCTAACGAGTGTTTCCACTCCCAGACTAAGCATGAAGTAAAATTTCGAGTTTAGAAAAGACCCGCGTAGAAAATTTGTCGAGGGTCACGCAGCGACCCGAGACAAATTTTTACGGGGCTTTTCTAAACTCGAAATTTTACTTCATGTGCCACGCGTATAAAACATTGATTTAACGTGAAGGTTAAAAGCACACAAACAAAATGTTAATGCGCATCCTTACAAATTATTCGAATTATTTTTGATGATTCAAATCCTTTTGTAAGCATTCGAATCCTTTTGTAAGTATTGGAATCCGTTTGCAAGTATTCGAATCCTTTTATAAATATTCGAGTCCTTTTATAAGCATTCGAATCACCCGCATTTGGATTCGAATACGAATCTTCTTAAAAAAAATGTAATAAATCCGGATCATGAATCCAGTTTATCTGAAGTAGTCGAATACCTCTTTTTAATCCTCTAAAAGGATTCGAATCCAGGATTCGAATCCTGAATGATTCGAATCCTGCCAAGCTCTGATACATATACATACGCTTTTTATAAAAAGAGTTAAATTTGAAACTTTTAACGAGTGTTTTCTATTCCCACGTTAAGCATGAAGTGAAATTTCGACAAATTTTCTACGCGGGGCTTTTCTAAACTCGAAATTTTACTTCATGCTTCGTCTGGGAGTGCGACCGCTCGTTCGAAACTTCAAACTGATTGCTCTGATAAGAACATTAAATGGCTGAAAATGTCTTTAAAGATAATAATCTAGTTTTCAAAATAATTTTGTTTAACATTATTTGGCGTAAAACTTACATGATAGCCACAATCTGAAATGTTAAAGTTTTGCGACATTTCCCTGATTCAAGATTTTTTTCTCTGACCTTTTAATATAACTCTCGTCTGTGGGAAACTCTGAGTTTGTTAAATTGTTTTCATTGTTTTTGTCAATATTTAAGTCTCTAATTTTTTACCTGTTTTGTAATTTTTATGATGCCTGTTGATTTTGATAAATTTAATAATATGATATGGATTTTTTGTTAGTGTTTTGGCCAATTTGAATAAAATGCCATGACTTTTCTCTAACTTTCCCGGTTTTAATGATATTCGTTGATTTTATTATAGAGTTCAATTTGAAGTTTTGAACGCGTGTTTCCACTCCCAGACTAAGCATGAAGAAAAATTCCGAGTTTAGAAAAGCCCCGTGAAAATTTGTCTCGGGTCGCTGCGCGACCCTCGACAAATTTTCACGGGGCTTTTCTAAACACGAAATTTTACTTCATGCGCCACGCGCACAAGACAGTGATTTGAAGTGAAGTTCAAAAACACACAAATACATCTTTAATCAGAGTAACACAGATATTTAGTCTGTTATCAACGATGTTCAGTGTTAATTAATAATAAATAATTAGGTTTTGAATATTTTTGTTAAAACAACTGATAACGATATTTATATGGTAATGGTTGCAAAAAAATAATAAAATCAAATTTATTTTTAAAGGATTTCGTGATTTTCGAAAAAACAGGATTCGAATCTTTGATTCAAATCATATTTATCTCTTACGAATCCTTTATTCGAGTATTTGTGATTTGAATCATATTAGGTGATTCGGATTCGTGTTTGAAATTCTTTTCAACAAGATTCGTCCCAGCTCTGGCTCCGCGAAGCATGAAATAAGATTCCAAGTTTAAATAGCCTGTAAATTTGGTTTGGTCGCTCCGCGAAGCAATGCGACCAAACCAAAGTTTTCTAAACTCGAAATTGTACTTCATGCGTCAGGCGTAATAAGCACTAAAAATACTTTAATATCTTAAACAAGTGAACTTCACTTGAAATCAGTGTTTTATACGCTTATCGCATGAAGTAAAATATCGAGTTTAGAAAAACCTGAAAATTTGGTTTGGTCGTTCCACTTCGGAGTGGCCATACCAAATTTCCAGGCTTTTCTAAACTCGAAATTTCATTTAATGCGTCAGGCGTATAAAACACTGGGTTATTGTAAAGTTCAAAAACATACTTCATCTATTATAACAATAATACATCACAAAACTAGATTTAAATTTATATTTTTTATTCTCAGTAAAAGTAACAAAAATTAACTAAAACTATAAACTTAAAAAAGAATTGACGAAAATAATTATAATGTTAGAATCATGTGTAAAATTTTCTATTTTCATGATCTTAAAAATGCACATTATGTTATACATATTTGGATTTATTTTACATCAATTTCGTGATATTCATCTTGTCTGACGATCTACTAAATTTCGCATATTTATATGGCGAAGCCACCTCTCTAGTGAAAATCCTGGCTACGCCCATGTATATAAGACAACATTAATTGTTATTAAATGAGGCTACTTCCAAAAACCTCTAAATCCATTTTAAACTATGGATTTAGCAATTTTTGCAAATTGGCGACTCAAATATACTCGTAATAAGTACCTACTGCCAATTTAGATTTCCCAACGTACAGACTCTTGCAATTACCGGTAATTTGGAAAAATTGTGCTTTAAACTCTGTTTAAAGATTATATATACCGGTAAGTCACAATATCGTCAAAGAATCGAAGGGGTGTTATTATAATCCCCATTTTTTTGTATAATATATAGTATATACATTTTTATTAATATTTGATGATATTTGCTGAAAAAGGAAATCATCCCCAATTTCCGATCTTTCATTTTCAACTTTGTGAATGTTCGGATCGTCCGAGGAAGGCACTTTTATTCTGTACACACACGTGCGGATGATTGCTCAATATGAACGCTTTTCAAGGGGCGGCGGTTTTAGATTCAGCGGAACCGGGGGTGGTAGTTTTCGGATTTTTTCCACTCTCGACAGTAGTGCCGGATGGCCCCGAAACTCGAAACTGCTCGAGGGCCAGACACTCCAAAACTTTACCCGAGAAGAGAGGGGGACACCGCCGGAGAACAAGTTTTACGTATTACGATAGAATCGGGGTTTTTTTTCTGGGGATACGTGAATTGAATTTTTTTAACAGAATTAAATTTATAATAAATCCACAATAGTTTATATACATACAATAAGGATTCATTCAAATATAGGACGTAATTTGTTTAATCTATCAATGTTAATTTATAAGTTCAGTTTTAAAACTATTGCAGATGTGATTATTTTCATAATTTTACTAAGTGATTTTGAAACGATACAATAACTGTTTCTTCAGATAAACTTCTCAAATTTTTGCTATTTGCCAATTAGTTTGTAGTATCATATATAAAATCAAACTCAGTTCGCTATAATATCGTGTAATTGAAACTAGTCACAAAAGTAAAATAAATGTGGTATAAAAAAGTTAACTGTTTTTTTACGTTATAACGTTGTTTATCCACTATATTTTTTTAAGATTTTAAAAGAGTAATAAAAAAATTTGATTTTTTTCTAAATTAAAAAAAAAAAAACAGATACGTTGGTATTTACCTACTGTTTTTTTGCCTACTAAAACAAAAAAATTACAACATCTCTTTTATGCACTTTATTTATTAAGGATATTTTAAAGAAAAAATCGACTTAATTTTATTTATTTATTTATTTATGGTATTTTGATGGAAGAAATCGACTTGAAATAAACTTGTGACTTTGGGCGCTTGTACATACCACAATTTTAAGTTAAAACACATGCACTTTAGCTTGAATTAAAGCTAGCTTAGCTCTAAATTGATTGATTTCAAACATTTTTTGTTTACCAATACTTTATTCTAAAAAGCGCCAGTTTTACGATTTGTTTTCGTTCTTTAATTTTGCACTCGTGTAATTTTATTTCCAGCGACTGGATTTTGTTATTTTAAACAACAGAACAAAATTTGTTTATTTCTTAAGAAAATACATTTTAAATTAAAAAAAATCCACCTTTTGGTTGATTTTTTTATATTTAAATGTAAAACACTGTTTTTTTTTCATCATAACAATTAAGTTGAAAATTATTTTACAATTTTCAACGCCTGTAATTTTATTTCAAAAGCTCGGAATTTGTTTTTCAAACGTCAGAAAAAAATTATAAATAATTATAAATAAATTATTACTAACCACAATTTTAAGTTAAAACACATGCACTTTAGCTTGAATTAAAGCTAGCTTAGCTCTAAATTGATTGAATTCAAGCATTTTTTGTTTACCAATACTTTATTCTAAAAAGCGCCAGTTTTACGATTTGTTTTCGTTCTTTAATTTTGCACTCGTGTAATTTTATTTCCAGCGACTGGATTTTGTTATTTTGAACAACAGAACATAATTTGTTTATTTCTTAAGAAAATACATTTTATATTAAAAAGATCCACCTTTTGGTTGATTTTTTTTATATTTAAATGTAAAACATTGTTTTTTTTTTCATCATAACAATTAGGTTGAAAGTTATTTTACAACTTTCAACGCCTGTAATTTTATTTCAAAAGCTCGGAATTTGTTTTTCAAAAGTCAGAAAGAAATTGTTTATTTTTTAAAGAAAATCTTGATTTTATAAAGATTCAGCTTTTGGTTGAGTTATTATAATTACATAAAATCATACATTAAAATCAAACTTGTAAATAAAACACTTTTTTACTTTCTTTAACCACTGTTTATTGCACCTAATTCTGTGACTATAGTTTCGACTATCTAGTAAATAGTGTTTTATTTACAAGTGTGCCTAAGATGTACCACACAGTGAATGCCTACAACAAAAAATAATTAAAATCAGTTTTAAAAAAAATAAAACAATAACTAAAAGAACTACGACAAAAATGTATATACCGTGCGTTTTATTTAAGTATGGCAATAGGGATTTACATGATAAAAATTGTATCCAATATTAACTTTTGTTATCGTACAAATTTGAAACATTTTCAACGAAATGTTCAGTGTTAGAAGGACATACATATGTTAGATTTCTTTATTTTCGTTTCTAAAGTTGAAATTAATAACACAAATAATTAAGCCAAAAATTCACCTGACGAAAATGACAACTTTTCGCCAAGGTGAATTTTTGGCTTAATTATTTGTGTTATTAATTTCAACTTTAGAAACGAATATAAAGAAATCTAATATTTATGTGTATGCCCTTCTAACAATTAACATTTCGTAGAAAAATGTTTCAAATTTGTACGATATCAAAAGTTAACATTGGATACAATTTTTACCAAATGTTATAAAATCGCAGGAAAGTTTGTTAAAAGGGTGGTTTGACCGTGTAAATTGATTAGGTTTCCATTCAAGCATTATTATAAAATAATATTTTTCAAATTTTATTTTACAGAGACGTGTATTGAACCTTTCCTAACGAAACGAGGCAAATCGATTTTTTTAACATTTTTACATCATTAACGAAGAAACAATTTTTGTTTGAACTTGTATTTCCATATAAATATTGTGAAATTTTATTTCGATATATAAACTATTTCTTTGTTAAATAAAAAAGCTAAGAAAAATTAATTTGCACCGTTTCGTTACAAAAAGTTCAATACATGTCTCTGTAAAAGAAAATTTAAAAAATATTATCTTATAATAATTCTGGAACGGAAATCTGAGTATACACAATTTACATGGTTCACAAACTTTCGTGTGATTTTATAACATTTACTTGTCATTTTCCGCAAGTTGAATTTTTGGCTTAATTATTTGAGTTTCGTTGAAATATGTTTGATTTATTGATAAAAACAAAAAAAATGTTTCAAATTTGTACGACAACAAGAGTTAACATAGGGTTCAGTTGTTTTACTATGTAAATCCCTATGGCCATACTTAAATAAAACGCACTGTATATTAAATGTATATTTTTTGATTATCTACAGCTTTTTTCAACAAGATTTTTTTATATGATCAATATTAAAGAAACATTTAAAAAAAAGCTAAGAGTAAACTACCACTTCCGGTTTCCGCATTTTTACCACAAGTTGATCGTTAATTTCTATTGTAATAAAAAGTTTAGGTTTATAGTGTCATCTTAACTAAGAATTACCGACAGATATTTATTAAAAATCGTTTTAATCAACTCGGGGGACCTCAAAATGGCTTTATCCACTAAAATTTCTGATTTGAAAATTTTTGCAAAAACAATACTTTATTTTTGTTTTACATATGGGGGAAAGTAAAAAATACAAAATGCAATATCATGTTTAATCCATATGAATACTAAAAAAATGTCTGAACTCATAAAACGTAATTATATTCTTCAAAATTAACAAACATCATTAACATTACGTAAAAACCTACCATTTTAATACATTATATTCTCATGTTTATTATTCTTTTATATTATGTAGTGTAATTACATTATTTTCTGAATAAACGTATTAAACTAATTATATCCTTATGTATACGTTAATTTTATATTATACTATATAGGGTGATTCACGAAGTTTTTCCGCCACTTACGTGATATATTCTAGAGGTCATTTTAAGCAGAAAAGTACCTATTAACGTCAGTCTCAAAAATAAGCGAGTTATGGGAAACTTTAGATTTTTGTACTTTCGCACTAGGCACGGTTATGTTTGATAATCAAGGCGGCGCCTGTCATTAGATCATTTTTGACGTATCGACTGCTTAAGTCTATTTGTGTGTAGGATGAAGTGCATTACTTATATTTTCTGTAATGCCTTTTACATTTACCAGGGAGAAGTGTTTATTTTTGGTTTTGCAAATGGAAATTTGACTGTTGCCGCTGTTGAGTATTGTGAACGTTTTTGTAAATTGTAGTTATAATTTAGTTTCATAAATTAATGTTTGTAAGAATATTTATTATTGTTTAAAAAAATAGTTTAAGTGTAAACATTAAAAACAAAAGAATAATGCAAAGTTTATCATAACTAGCTTATTTTTGATAATCGGACCCGTGTTCATAGGAACTTTTTTACTTAAACTGATCATTAGAATACACCCCTTTACTGGCAGTAAAACGTCGTGAATTACTCTGTATAATGTATTTCTTAAATGGACTCCGTTGACTGAATAAATAAAAAAAAATAATAATAAAATATAAGTTGAACATTTTCAGACATTCCTAATTTTTATAAAGGTGTGCAATTTGAAGCCTTTAACGAGTGTTTTCCAGTCCCAGACTAAGCATGAAGTAAAATTTCGAGTTTAGAAAAGCCTGATAATTTGGATTTGCTGGCGCGCGAGCGAAGCGAGGCGCGCCAGCAAATCCAAATTTTCAGGCTTTTCTAAACTCGAAATTTTACTTCATGCACCACGCGTATAAAACACTTATGTATTGTGAAGTTTAATATAAATTCTGATTGATTTTATGTTTGTTAATACACTTTACAAAACGTTTATTTAGTTCAACCAAACATGAATTTCGTCAACTTTTTAACAATTTTTCAAAAAATTGACTTAAATCATGATTTTAAATTATAATATATAAATAAATTTTTAAGACATTGACATTAAAACTTCTAAATTGCCAAGTTAATTCAACCAAAATTTACTAAATTAAAAAGTAAAGACAATTTCAATAGTATTGACAAAAAACTACAAATAAATAATAAAAAATACAAATAGCAATAAAATGTTTGATCAATATGAACTCTCAAAAAATATCTAAACTCATAAAATGTTATATTCTCCTTTAAAATAAAGAAACAACATTAAAATCACGTAATAACTTACCATTTTAATATATTATATCCTTTGTTTTATATTTTTAGTCGTAGTATATTATATATTTTTTAAATGGACACGTTGACTGAATAATTAAAAAAATATATAAGCTGTAGATTTTCAGACATTCGTAAAAAAAACTACAAATAAATAATTAAAAAAATATAAAGAGCAATAAAATGTTTGACGAATAAGAATGCTAAAAAAATAAAATATATCTGAACTAATAAAATGTTATTATATTCTTTAAAATAAACAAACATCTTTCAAATCACGTAATAACTTACCATTTAAATATATTGTATCCTTTGTTTTATACTTTTAGTCGTAGTATATTATGTATTGTTAAAATGGACACCGTTGACTGAATAAAATAAAAAAATATATAAGCTGTAGATTTTCAGACATTCGTAATTTTGAAGCCTTTAACGATTGTCGTCCACTCCCAGACTAAGCATGAAGTAAAATTTCGAGTTTAGAAAAGCCCCGCGTAGAAAATTTGTCGAGGGTCGCGCAGCGACCCGAGACAAATTTTCACGGGGCTTTTCTAAACTCGAAATTTTACTTCATGCGCCACGCGTATAAAAATCTTATGTATTGTGAAGTTTAAAATATACTCGGATTGATTTTATGTTTGCTAATACACTTTCGGAAATGCTTATTCCGTTTAACCAAACATTAATTTCGTCAGCTTTTAAACAATTTTCATGCAGATAATTTTAATAATTCAGATACGATATTTTAATTGTTCTGAAAACTCGTTTTGTGTCTGCAACAATTGTACAACATATAATTTCTTACACTAAAAAATACTGTTATTCCTTAATTCACTTTTTATTTGTATCGTTCGTACATTTCGAAACATAAGGTGCTCATTATCAATATCAAAGTGAAGTAAGGAATAACAGTCTTTTTTAGTGTAATAGTCACTTCACGTAAACTCAAAAACATACAGTTATATAATTTCTTGGTGTCTATGGGGAGACCAGGCACCCCTCCTGCTCCCCCTTTTCTACGCCCATGAATATATATCTTAAAAATATAATATTTATGCTATTTACAAAATAAAGCTGCTAGGATTTATAAATCCACCTTGATATATCCTGTCGCTTGTAATCCTTATAAAGTCTAAAATCTTTTCACAAAATCCCGCATGCAACTGTGTATTTGTGTGTGTGTGCACTTCGTATATACGTGTATTTGTCTGCCTGTTTGTGTTTAAAATCCAAGAGTTAACTTATCATACTCCAGTGGCTAAATACAGCACACATCTTTCCTCCCACTTCTTTTCTTCCGCATAAATACATCCGTCTCCGTCTTTTGGAGTAAATATGTGCAAGCCGGTGTATACCGGAAGTGCACGTCGTCCTCGCGACAGGAAATTGTAAGTTGCTGGAGGAAAGGGACGAATAGGACGTCACTGCGTCCGTTTTTCCCTTCCTCTTCCTCTTTCTCCTCATCTATCGATTCGATCTGTTGTTGTGCATGTTTGCATTTGGGGAGGCGAAGAGTAAGTCGTGATTTCCTGACTGGGGATGAAATATTCTACGTTTTTTTTCTTTTTCATGCAAATTTTATTTCATTCGCAGAGCCCCTTTTTTGATTGTACTCGCCCTTTATTGGCGGTGATTTCGTTTTGAATATGGGATTTATTCTTGGTTGATTGTGTTTAAAGATTGTAATGCCGGTAAAACAGTTTATTGGCAAATCATTAAACATTACCGGAAAATCGCCGATTGTTTAGCTGTTTTTATTTGGAGATGTGTTTTAGTTTTGTCCAATAAAGGTTTTTTTAGCTATAATTCTGTGAGTTGCATAAAAAATCAATTTATATCATTTGTTTATTATTAACACAGAAAATCGTTCATAACAGACTAAATATTTCAGTTAGTATTATTCTAATTAAAGATGATCTTTGGTTACCCAAATCAGCCAGTTGCGTCCCTAGTGCTTTACCCCCTACCTCATATTGTGTACTGTGTGTTCGTGTTTCTTGGAAATAAATGTGGATTCTATGCGGTTAACAAATGAGAAGTTTTATCTGTAACTTTAATATTTTTGCAAATTATATGGACCGATATAACATTTATTTTCTATGACCAAAACATCAATCTGTTATACATTTTGGGTAAATTTTATGTCATTGTAGAGTTAGATGAAGTGTTTTTAGAATTTTGCATTAAATTTGTGTTTATATTGGTTTGTAAATTAAATTCACTTGGTTTTGTTTTACTGAGTGAATTTACAAACCAATATATTTTTCAAAATGTTTTACCATGTGATTAATACGAAAAAAGTGTCCGCTAAGTTTGTATTTTGTACGTCTTGCTCATGAAGTAAATATTTCTAGTTTAGAAAAGGCTCAATTTGATAAAATTATTTTTTACGATTTTCGACATAATTATTTTTGTAAATTTTATAATTCATTCATAATATTAGTGATTTATTTAATTTTTAATATTATAATACATGTTTTTGTCATTATTCTATATTTTCTATTAATTTATACGATTCTTGATGCTACTTCCGAATTGCTAAATAATTCTCATATAAACAGGATGTCTACGCTAAACCGTTCGTTAAAAGTTTATGGGGTTGCCGTTGCACTAAAAATATAAAAAATCCTTGTCATACGGTTGAATCAGTTCTCTATACGTGAAATATTTGTTACTTTATATCATCTCCGGAAGTAGCACCAAATTTGTTATTTTATATAGAACACCCTATATATTAGTGATTTTTAGGATTCCTCGTTAAAATTGCAACATATTTTATTCGAACATATGTACACTTATCTCTTATAGTTTGCAAAAAAAAAAAATTTCTAAAATGTTGACCTCTAAAAGACATCTTAAAATATGTCTGTAACTTCTCTTAAGAATAAGATAAAAACATAGTTTATATCTCTACTTGTACCTAGAGGATGCCTCTTTGAGTAAATTAATTGAAAATTGTCAGTTTTTACAATAAGTGTTCTTGAAATGTCTATATCTAAGTGCCCATTTTTTATCACATGGTACGATTGGGGGAAACATTTCCAACAAAAAAGTGTTTTACAACTACATCCCACAGCAAGTAGTTTTCGAATTATTTCGAAGATTCGTTTTTCGTCGGATTTATGCAGGGTATAATGCGCGCATAAGTCGCAATTGAATTTTAGTAGGCAAGTAGCATGCTTTTGTTTTGTCGCGATTGTATTGCGAAATGTCAAATAATAAAAAGACTTAGTACAAAGTTTTACAGAAATCAACAAAATAAATAATTACACAAATCAACAAATCATCAATTTATTCTTTGTACATGGCAACAGCCAATTGAACAAAATTTGATTCCAATCTTCTAAATCTTGGTTTATTTATCGGCGGTAAATGTGGATAAGTTCCATTAAATACTCAACATGTTCAAGTAACAATTCTATAGCAGTTGCCATGTATAAAGACCATATTTATAATTTGTTGATTTGTGTAATTAATTATTTTGTTGATTTCTGTAAAACTTTGTACTAATTCTTTTTAGGCTGTCTAAAGACTCTAGTTTAAAATTTACATGCATCGACTGCATTACAGACTAGAATCTACAGCCTAGTCTCTAAATAAAGTCTACAGGCAAGAGTCTACATAATTGAGTCTATAGGTTGGAGAGTCTACAGACTAAAGAGAATCCATAGACTAGAGTCTACAGACTAGATAGAGTCCACAGACTGGAGTTTAGGGACTAAATAGAGTCTACAGACCGGACAGAGTCTACAGATTAGAGTTTAGGGACTAGATAGAGACCACAAACTAATCTATAGACTACAGACTAGAGAGAGTTTACAGTCTACAGACTAGATAAAGTCTACAGACTAGATAGAATCCACAAACTAGAGTCTACAGACTAGATAGAGTCCACATACTAGAGTTTACAGACTACATTGAGTCCATGACTAGTTTAGAGACTAGATAGTCCATAGACTAGTGTACAGACTAGAGTTTACAGACTAGAGTCAATAAACAGACCAGATATAGTTCACAGACTGGTATACAGACTAGTCTGTGGACTCTATCCACAGACTAGTCTGCAGTCTAGATAGAGTGCACGGTCTAGCGTTTACAGACTAGACAGAGCCCACAAACTAGAGTCTACAGATTAGATAGAGTCTACAGACTAGATAGTCCACAGACTAGAGTCTACAGATTAGATACAGTCTACAGACTAGATAGAGTCCATAGACTAGAGTCTACAGACTAGATAGAGTCCACAGATTAGAGTTCACAGATTATAGAATACAAACTAGTCCACAGACTAGTCTAGATTGTTTATAAACTTTAGTTTAGTCTACATAAGTCGACTGCCCAAAATGCAGAGTTTAAAGTCTGGGTAAAATCTCAAAACTCTAGAGTTTAAGATGTCTATAGTACAGCGCTTAGAGATTCTATTCTAGATATTAGAGTCAAGGGATGAGTATACAAACTATAGTCTTGTCTACACACTGATTAGAGTCTAGATAATTAGTCTAGACTATTGTCTAGGCTGCCTGGAGTACAGAACTTAACTATTAGAGTCTAGATAATTAGAGTCTAGAGACTACAGTCTAGGCTGCCTAGAGTACAAAACAAAAGCATACTACTTGCCTACTAAAATTTAGTTGCGACTTATGCGCGAATTATTTTCGAAAACTACTTGCTTTAGGAGTATTGTTGTAAATACTTTTTTGTGGGAAATTTTCCCCCTAATCGTACTATGTGATAAAAACTGGGTCATTTTATTTAAAAAATTGAATTACAAGACATTGAAGAGGGCACTTCGATATTGACATTTTAGGAACACTTATTGTCAAAATTGACAGTTTCTAATTACATTACTCATAGAGGCATTTTCTAGGTACAAGTAGAGATATTAATCATATTTTTATCTTATTCTTAAGAAAAGTTACAGAGAGATTTCAAGATGCTCTTTAGAGGTCAACATTTGAGAAATATATTTGTTTTCTTGAAAACTACAAGAGATAAGTGTACATATGTTCAAATAAAGTATGTTGCAATTTAAATGAGGAATCCAAAAAATTACTAATATGAGAGTGTTCCATTTAAAATAACAAATTTGGTTTTACTTCCGGTGGAACCGAAAGTGATTTAAAGTTGAAAATATTTCACATGAGGAGAACTAATTCAACCGTATGAGAAGGATTTTTTTCAAATTTTTAGTGCAACGGCAACCCCATAAACTTTTAACGAGCGGTTTAACGTAGACACCCTATATATAACATTTTTAATATATTTTCCACAAAAATTGTTAGTATAAAATAGTGGTAAACATTTTTAGTGTATCCATTAATAAATATGTCTTTTTTAAGTAAAAATGTTCTAAATTACCTTATAAAAATATTTTTAGTATACAACAGAACTGACATTTTCTAAATGACAGTTTATAACTATGTTACTAGTAATATTACTGAGAATATTACCTAATTTTAAATCATCGGTAACTTTACATCACTATGTATATCTACTTAAAAGAAAAAAATCCGTGTATAGTAAAATTACCTTACATGGTTGAAAATATGGTTTGATCAATCAATATTAAAAATTATACAAGACTTTGTTTTAATATACAAATCCTAATAGATATGGTGTAAATTTTTAGGCATTCATCGTTTTTAAAAGCGGCTAATTTGAAATTTCGAACGAGTTTTTCCAATCCCAGATTAAGCATGAAGTAAAATTTCGAGTTTAGAAAAGCCTGAAATTTTGGTTTGGTCGCGTAGCGCGAAGCACGGAGCGACCAAACCAAATTTTCAGGCTTTTCTAAACTCGAAATTTTACTTTATGCGCCACGCGTACTACACATCGATTTATTGTGAAGTTAAAAATATACATCTTTAGCTTAATGCTAAAGATGTATATTTTAAACTTCACTCGAAATCAGTATTTAGTACGCGTGGCGCATGAAGTAAAATTTCAAGATTAGAAAAGCCTGAACATTTGGCTTGGTCGGTCCGCGCTACGCGACCAAACCAAATTTTCTGACTTTTCTAAACTCAAAATTTTACTTCATGCCTAATCTGGGATTGGAAATACTTGTTAGAAACTTCAAATTTACCGTATTTTAAAAACAATGAATGCCTAAAAAGTTGCAACGTGTGTATTAGGATTTGTATATTAAAAAAAAGTCCTGTATAATTTTTAATATTGATTGCCTTTTAGACGAATTCCTGGCTGCGCCACTGTATTTATGATTTTTCTAAGAAATGACTTTTTAGTTTTTACGAAAATTAATTATATCTTTAAATAATTAACACTGTTTACTTTTTTGTATTCACTTTTTATTTTAAACTAAATCAAGATAAATCCACGTTTTCTAACTACCTCATGGATGAATGACATACTTTTGGTGAAGATGTATTTTCAGTCTTACATTGTATGGAAAAGGGCTGTAAACCTTCTGGAGTCATTAGAGATTCACAAAGCAGAACTGAATCCGGGAATCCCACTAATAAATGACCAGACGGAACTTATGTATACTCCTCTTTTCGACACTTTTTTACCTAATAATCATTTTAAGTTTATATAAGATCCTAATGTTATTTTAAGTAGTTAGTTTGATAATGGCTCGCTGTTGAGCCGAAACCAGTCACAGATTAAAATATAAAGTGAATACAAAAAAGTAATCAGTGTTAATTATTTATATATTTACAATGTGTCACAAAGTAACCGCCTCCATCAGAAGATATTTAATTATATCTCTAAATTGGGAAATAAATTACACGAGTTTAAATTTAATTAAAATTGTATAAAAATTGTAATAGAAAAAAATTCACTTAGCGTTTGAAAATATCATAAATAAAATCTCCTAATTGGGAAATGAATTACATTAGCTTAAATTTTATTAAAATTACATAAAAGTTTTAATTATACCTATAATTAATAATTATATGTATTAAAATAATACATAAAATTTTATGTATCATAATAATAATCTTTATTAATCCATAAAAATTAAAAAATATTGGACAAGTCAAAAAAAATTAATTTAATTCTACAAAACATATTACATTAAAAAATCGCTTATGCTGTAGTATAATTCATTAACTAAACAGATTATTAGTTGCTTTTTTAAGTCTTTGTAAATCGAAATGTTCTTAACATATACTGGTAATTTTTTATATAAAATAAAACACTTTAACTTTGTTTGTATACCACAATCTTTTAATTTTCACGAAAATAAAAATATTGTGCTATACAAACAAAGTTAAAGTGTTTTATTTTATTGAATTAACATGTATAACGAAGAAGAAGACTAGACCGTTCATAATTTCATTAATTATATATCTTGACACAGTTATTTAACCCATTTTTTCAGTAATTAAAACAGTACAAGCATAAATTAATTATTTTAATATTTTCTTTTAAATATAACTGACGACCGTTCGTTAATTATTTTTATATATATTTTGACACAGTTATTTAACCCATTTTTCAAAACGGTATAAGCATGTATTTATTATTTTAATATTTTCTCTTAAATATAACTGACAATGAGTTTTAATAATGTAACAGTTTGTCCGATGGTAAAAGTTGAGAGGCGCCTTTTGAATATTTCAAGCTCTCACTCGTAACTCGTGGAACATCTTGTAAAACTGCGCTTTTATGCTAAACGTCCGACCGTATAAATTCGCAGATTAAAAGAAAAAGGGACGTTTACATACGGCATGTGTCGAAAAAAGTTCGAAATTTTACAACTCGCACATGTCAGCAGTTTTCCTTGATTGACTACACGATATTTTTCCAAGAATTGAGTTAAGGATTCAATTCAAGTTATTCAAGCACGAAACGTTTGGGTTTAAGTACCTACTAAAATAAACGGCAAATTCAACCAAAACAAATATTACTACTTAAATAAAACACTTAACGATTTTCAACTAATTGTGTATTTCACAACAATTGTTTCGCAACGTTGTTGCCTCTTTAGGTGAAGAACTTATAATCTAATTATAAGTTCTTTACCTAAAGAAGCAACAACGTTGCGAAACAATTGTCTTAAAATACACAATTAGTTGAAAATCATTAAGTGTTTTATTTAAGTGATCGTCGATTTTAAAAAATTAAGTGCCTCAACTATTTACGATTACTTTAATAATTTAATAAGTAACATAGTAGGTTTATCTTTATAATAAAATTTTATATAAAGTTTAAAAATGAATTAAAATTAATATCGACTTTCTGTAGAAAGTCTATATAAAACTTCAATTTTACAATGAAACGTTACTCTTTATACAATCATTGTGATGCTTTTAAAGTAAGATCTAACTACCTTTTAGGAGTTTAACATAGTGGGAATTCTTCTTTTAGGTAAACATGCATAAGCTGTAAATGTTCTTTGTTTTCTAAAAGAGTTCAATTTGAAGCTTTAAACGAGTGCTTTCAACTCCCACCTAAGCATGAAGTAAAATTTCGAGTTTAGAAAAGACCCGTGAAAATTTGTCGCGACCCGTCAGCGACCCGAGACAAATTTTCTGGGCTTTTCTAAACTCGAAATTTTACTTCATGCGCCACGCGTATAAAACCCTGATTTTAAGCGAAGTTCAATTATACATAAATTTCACAATATTTTAGTGTTTTATACGCGTGGCGCATGAAGTAGCAACCAAACCAAATTTTAAGGTTTTCTAAACCCGAAATTTTATTTCATGTAACCTGGGAGTAGAAACACTCATTCGAAACTTCAAATTGAACTCTTTGATAAAATCAACGAATGCCTGAAAATTACTTAAAAGAAAAATTCTCTGAATATCATTTAAAACGGGAAAGTCAGGGAAAAGTCATTCAAATTGACGAAAACACCAAAAAAAAGCTTTTTAAATAAATCGTGAAAAATAACAAAATATACAGAAATTATGAAAAATATCAAAATTATTGACATTTAACAAGAATCATATAACAATAAAAAATATATTAGGAAAATAATTAAAAATAAGAAATCATAAAAAATACTAATACTGCTAACAATTAAGTCGTCTATTTTCTTTTTTTTTTTTACTTTAATATTTTTCTAGAGGCTGAAAGACCGCTGGTCGATAGTCAGTTTCCGAGTTAGAAAAAATAAACAAAATCAAAATGTATTGTATTATATGTATTATATTTGTTTTGTAGTCAACTCAGAAATAAAGATGTTTTATTATTTTTTTTTTTTTCTAGATTTCTATAATTGAGTCGCATATTTCTAAAAAAACCTTAATACATTTGTAAAAAATAGATTTAGGGGTTTTCTAGAAATAGACGACTCAATTATAGAAATCTGGAAAATTATTGAAGTAAAAAAAAAATGGAATATTAATTGTGTAATATTTAATTTTGCAGATTTCCTTTTTAACTTTATTTTATCAACTAGTATGTTAGTGTTGACAACATTTATTGTTGTCATTGTTTATTTTAAATAATGACAATTTTCATTATTATTCCTATTACAAATTATTTAAACTTAGACAATAACAAATTCTATAAATATAAATTATATAGCGAATAATAATTCAAATTCGCAACATATTAATTGATAAAATAACCTAGAAATGATAGAAATCGTCTAAATTAAACATTAAACAAATATTGTTCATTTAAAAAAATATTAAAATTTAAAACATCATTCAAAGCAGCAAAAACTGTCAATATATTATTATTTATATTATTTAAGTCAACAAACTAAATAAAAAAAATAACTTAGAAAAAATCAAATAGGACTGAAATTTACAAAAGACGTTAGCACTTAAAAAATCGTGAACATTATAAAAAAAATTATAAAATAATTATCTGATCATTTCTTTGAATCGATAAAATTCATTGAAGTAATTCTAAACAAATCCTCAAATTAATAAAAAAATATAGTCAAACAAATCAAAATTAATATTTATGGCAACAACATGAACTTTAAATAAAATTGTGAATATAAACTGTATTCGTTGTTTTTGAAAAAAATTTCCATTCCCCGTAGTCCTTCGGTCTCCGAAGACTACAATGGGTCCTTTGAATTGTAGCCTTTGTAAAACGGTCCTTTGAGTAATAAACTTAGTAATCTAGAGTGATCCTTCAATTTGAAACTTCTAAATATGGCTGTTGTCCACTAAGCATAAAGTCAAATTTCGAGTTTAGAAAAGCCCCGCGTAGAAAATTTGTTTCGGGTCGCGCAGCGACCCGAGACTAATTTTCACTAGGCTTTTCTAAACCCGCGATTTTACTTAATACGCCACGCGTACAAAACACTGATTTAACGAGAAATTTAAAACACACAAAACAAAGTATTTGTGTTAATCCTCACAAATAATTCGAATTATTTTTAACGATTCGAATCCTTTTGTAAGTATTCGAATCCTTTTATCAATATTCGAATTCTTTTATAAAGATTCGAATCGCCCGCATTTAGATTCGAATACGAATCCTCTTAAAAGAATGTAACGAATCCGGATCACGAATCCAGTTTAACTAAAGTATTCGAATGCCTCTATTGAATCCTCTAAAAGGATTCAAATCCTGAATGATTCGAATCCTGCCCAGCTCTGATATCTGTTAATAATATAGAAAGTATGTTAATTAGAAAACTTTAAACAACAACCCTCCGGAGTCTCAGCGAAAACTTTCCCTCTCACACATAATTATCCCCCGGATTTCCGCGTTCCCTCCTCCACCTGAGATCCAACTTAAACCCTGGTAGAGAACTTCATATTATAATTAAATTAAAATGGTACTTGTTTGTGTTTCAATCAACGGTTAAACAGAGTAATGAACTGAAACACTATCGAGTGTAGCACGGCTCTCTCGGAAAGCGGAGTGCGCTTGATTAATTGCGCCCTCGTTTTATTGCCGTTTCCTAATTAATTAACTGTTATTAATTGCCGATTCCGCGTTATTATTGTCCTCTCGAAGTCTGCTCCTCGCACGGGAAACACCTTTGATCCTCCTGACGCGACTTTAATTAAATCCTCCGACGACGATGGCGACGACGAAGCCGACGCTACCTTTCTCCGGTTTTACTTCGAAGCGAGGTGCGTTTGTTATTACTTACTTTCCTCAAGATCATCATTTTCTGATATTAACGTGTATTTAATTACAGATTTAATTACATGAATTGTGAAAGAGGATTATTTATAAACGTCGGCAGTGCTTTACTAAAGTCAAGTGCAGCGCGACACAAGGCAATTGAAATAATGAATACCTAGAACAAAACTGGAAAATATGATTAATGATTGTTTTTTGTAACTGGATTATTTTATCCTCTAATGAAATTTTAAAATTCTAGATAAGGTTTTAATAAATTATAACATAAATATAACTAAATATCTTCAAATTTAAGATGTTTATTTTTGAAACATTTTAATTATGAACATAAAAAAAATATTTTAAACTTTGAACATTTAAGCACAAAAAAGTATAGATTAACTTTTTTTGTATCAATAACGATTTACGATATTTTTAAATTCACAATAAAAGTTCGCTAAAAGTTTATATTGTTATATCTTTCGGCACAATCATTTGTTTAACCCCTAGTGACAACCAGAGCTGGGCAGGATTCGAATCATTCAGGATTCGATTCCCGGATTCGAATCCTTGTAGAGGATTCAAAAGAGGTATTCGAATACTTTAGTGAAAACGGATTCGTGATCCGGATTCGTTACATTTTTTTAAAAGGATTCGTATTCGAATCCAGACGTAGATGATTCGAATCCTTATGAAAGGATTCGAATTCTTATAAAATGATTCGAATCCTTATAAAAGGATTCGAATTCTTATAAAAGGATTCGAATCCTTATAAAAGGAATCGAATCCTTATAAAAGGATTCGAATCCTCAAACACGGATTCAAATCCTCGAATTCGATTAATTCAAATAGTTAAACATTCTAATATGAATATTTAAATCACTAAATTATTCATATTTGAATATATTTATATTTTCGATAATTCCATTCCAACCTAAAATCATGCATATTTGCTAACAAACAAAATCGCAGAAGTAAAAATGCAAGTGGATATTTTAAAATTATTTTATTTACGTTTTCCATGCCAACGACTGTACGATCGCGCTGAATTAGTGACGTTAAGTTCAATCCGTCAAATCACTACGTAATGCATAATTGTCACACAAATCGTTTCGGAACAATTTCCAAGGAGGAAATTATAAGTAATATAAATTTAACAGTGCCGCTAAATACCACAAAAAGTAAATCGTCAATTTAGACCCAATTTGAACATTTTTGCAAGGAACAATAATTTGACATAACTACGCCACAGAAAATTGACGACATCGCCAATATTTTGATGAGTTGGAGTTTCAACATGAAAAAAAGGAATGGAGAGGACTACAAGGAGTATGTGGTAAAAACAATGTTCAACACGGTAGCAAAATTACTTCAGCAATTATATTTTGAAAAATTAAAATAACTTTTGACCCTTTTTCGCACATTGAATTTAAAAAAAGCACGTGATGCTCGTGATTCAAAGCGCAAGCAATTGCAAGCTGTTATTGATAAAAGAAAAGAGAGTTCGGTGGCTCTGACTAAGCTAGAGATTAATAAAATGGCATTATTATGGGACGAAAACACACCAATTGGACTCCAAAAGAAATTTTTTCATATAGTTTCCTACGAATAAGCGTGGAGAGGCGGGGAAGCAGCAACATGTAAAATTACTTTCTTCAAGGAAGAAAAGCTCAATAACAATGTACAAACAGGACGAATAGAATACAACACTATTTTTTCAAAGACATCTCAGGGAGGCTTAAAAAAATGCAGTGATAGTAAATGGATCATTGAAAACAAAGAAAATAAAGATTTATGCCCTGTCAGATTGTTCAACAAAATCTTAAGTAAGAGAACCCCAAACATAAAGAGTGAGAGATTATTTTTGACGCCTAATCTAGTTTGGGACCGAGATCATTCGAGACCATGGTTTAAAAATATGCCCATAGGTGTTAATGAAATAATGAAGTGGACACAAATATCGGCGGATAAAATTGGACTTAACATAAAAGAAAAGAAAATTACAAATCATTCACATCGCTCTAGTGCTGTGTCTAATTTATGTAAAGCAGGAGTTTGCGAACAAGAACTAATTAAAATAACAGGACACAGCACGGCCACTTTAATAAAACCATATGTGCAACTAGATCAAGAGCATCATTCAAATATCATCCAAAACTTGCGGAAAGAAACTCCCTCCTTAGCTATGCAGTCAACTTCATCAGCTAAGAGTTCCTCAACGGGGCAAAATGTTTTCAATAATTGTGTTTTTCATAATTGTTCATTTCCCTTAAACAAATAATTATATTAATAGTTCCTAATAATATATAATTTCAATGTCATTTTTGTAAGAAATATGTTATAAAATTATAGACCTGTTTTATAGTATTTTGAGGAAATTATGCCGTTCCCAATAAAGAGAAAATATAATCCTCACTTTCTAATAGCGGTTTGCTGTTTAATTTAAAAGTGCGTAACTGATTAATTATTACTAATGCATTCAATATAAATTATTCTTGCGCGAAACGTTTCTACAAACTAAAAGAAATTTAATAGGACATTGGCAACGCTGCAAGAGCGGATGACAGATTTTAGAATGACAATACACCGTTGTCATGGAATTATCTTATCAAATACCACTCGAGGTTTGGTGTTGGGAGGATATTTTTTCATTTAATAACTCGTGCGTGGTTTTCCAATTTTACTCGAGAAAACTTGTATAGACAATAACACTCGAGCTTCGCTCTCGTGTTTTTGTCATCCAAGTTTTCTCTCGTTAAAATTGCTAGGCAACCACGCACTCGTCTAAATAAAAAAATATCCGGCCAAAACCAACCTCTTGTGGTATTACATACGAATAATTCAAATATTTGGTTACTTAACCATGAAAAATTTCCAACCTTACTAGTATATTTTTAACTTCACTTGAAATCAGTGTTTTATACGCGTGGCGCATGAAGTAAAATTTCGAGTTTAGAAAAGCCCCGTGAAAATTTGTCTCGGGTCGCTGCGCGACCCTCGACAAATTTTCTACGCGGGGCTTTTCTAAACTCGAAATTTTACTTCATGCTTAGTCTGGGAGTGGAAAACACTCGTTTTTAGAAGTTTCAAATTGAAGGATCACTCTAGATTACTAAGTTTATTACCATTTTACAAAGGCTACAGCTCGAAGGACCAATCATGGTCTTCGGAGACCGAACAACTACAGGGAATCGAAGTTTTTTTACAAGAAAACAACGAATATCTGAAGGTTTACAGCATGGATAGAAAAGATAACATCTAATTTTGAAAAAATATCGAAATTGGGTTGGTTTTCAGTGCATATTTAACTTCACTTTAAATCAGTGTTTTATACGCGAGGCGCATGAAGTGAAATTTCGAGTTTAGAAAAGCCCCGCGAAAATTTGTCGCGGAAAATTTTTTGTGTATAGACAAAAACACTCGAGCTTCGCTCTCGTGTTTTTGTCATCCAATTTTTCTCTCGTTAAAATTGCTAGGCAACCACGCACTCGTCTAAATAAAAAAATATCCGGCCAAAACCAACCTCTTGTGGTATTACATACGAATAATTCAAATATTTGGTTACTTAACCATGAAAAATTTCCAACCTTACTAGTATATTTTTAACTTCACTTGAAATCAGTGTTTTATACGCGTGGCGCATGAAGTAAAATTTCGAGTTTAGAAAAGCCCCGTGAAAATTTGTCTCGGGTCGCTGCGCGACCCTCGACAAATTTTCTAAGCGGGGCTTTTCTAAACTCGAAATTTTACTTCATGCTTAGTCTAGGAGTGAACGACACTCGTTTGAACTTTAAATTTAACTCTTTTAAAAAATCGACGTATGTAATATAATAAATCATTCATTGAAATTATAGAAAAAGGCAAAATTTTTCCAAAAATTAAGTTTTAGAGTTAGTTAACTTTATAATTTGCTCGGCTATTAATGGGTGAATATTCCATTCCTAAAATAAACCGTATTTATTTAATAATAAAGTTGCATTTAATACAATAACAAACTGTAAATAAATCGACAAAAATCTAGAAATATCAAGAATCTCGACATGTAGAAAATCTTGACGGTCCACTCCCAGACTAAGCATGAAGTAAAATTTCGAGTTTAGAAAAGCCCCGCGTAGAAAATTTGTCGAGGGTCGCGCAGCGACCTGAGACAAATTTTCACGGGGCTTTTCTAAACTCGAAATTTTACTTCATGCGCCACGCGTATAAAACACTGATTTAAAGTAAAGTTAAAAACGCACCAAAATCCAACCCAACTTCGATATTTTTTCAAAATTTGTTGTTTTCTTTCCTATCCATTCTGTAAACCTTCAGATATTCGTTGTTTTCTTGTAAAGAAACTTCGATTCCCTGTAGTCCTTCGGTCTCCGAAGACCATGATTGGTCCTTCGAGCTGTAGCCTTTGTAAAATGGTAATAAACTTATCAATCTACAGTGATCCTTTAATTTGAAACTTCTACGAACGAGTGTTGTCCACTCCCAGACTAAGCATGAAGTAAAATTTCGAGTTTAGAAAAGCCCCGCGTAGAAAATTTGTCGAGGGTCGCGCAGCGACCCGAGACAAATTTTCACGGGGCTTTTCTAAACTCGAAATTTTACTTCATGCGCCACGCGTGCAAAACACAGATTTAAAATGAAGTTCAATAACACATATATCATTATTAATTAAAATCATTATTTAATCAGATATTTAGTCGGTAAATGTACATTT
Organism: Philonthus cognatus; assembly: GCA_932526585.2. Taxonomy (NCBI): domain Eukaryota; kingdom Metazoa; phylum Arthropoda; class Insecta; order Coleoptera; family Staphylinidae; genus Philonthus; species Philonthus cognatus. The sequence goes on from OW052244.1 coordinate 48,971,058, forward strand.
TTGTTAATAGAAACTGATGGAATAAAATATTACTGGTTGCAAAAAATTGACTCAAATTTATTTTTAAATGAATTGTATTCGTGATTCAAAAATGAGGATTCGAATCTTTGATTCGAATCATATTTTTCACTTACGAATCCTTTATTCGAGTATTCGTGATTCGAATCATATTAGGTGATTCGGATTCGTGATTCGAATCCTGTTTTTGAGGATTCATCCCAGCTCTGGTAACAACCGGAAGCCATGTCTTGATAGTCTATATAATTTAACTTGTTACAGTTTTACATCATTTCCACAATCATTTATCGATGTGTAGCATTGATTGGTTTGCCTGGACCACATTGGACTACCCAATATACCGGGTGTAACATAAAACAGGATCACCCCCTTTAGTTTTTTATTAATTCACATATCAATTTCAAATTTTCTACATTCATACTTAATGTAATTAAGAGTTCAGTGGTTATTATGAAATTTTAATAGCACTTCCGGTGTCACCGGAAGTGATATCAATTTTGAAGTTTTAAATGAAACACCTTATATATTTTTTTTTGTTTTCGGACACAGGATCTCATTTTACATACAAAGCAATTGTTTTAAAAAAATTACTAGTGTTATATTTTTTTTAAAACTTCAATTGCATCTAGGTAGCTTTGATCGCCCTAATATCGTTTGTTTCGTATCATAGATGTATACAAACATTTTATTAAAATTTCTGTTAGTTTTGTTTTTGTTATTTGTACAAGAATAAATTATAGCTTGCTTGATTAAAACAATTATAAATAAGTAGGAAATAAAACACGATCGTGTGAGAACTTTCACAGTTTTAAATGTCAAACACTGCGACAATTGTTTCGCCACGCAGTGGCTTCATCAGGCAGAAGAGTAATGAATCATTACTCATCTGCCTGATGAAGCCACTGTATGGCGAAACAATTGTCGCAGTGTTCGACATTAAAAACTGTGAAAATTCTCAAACGATCGTGTTTTATTTCCTACATATTATGGAATTTCATCCATCTATCCAATAATTATAAATAAACTTTCTGATTTTACCTATTTTTTTCTTTATTCAATAGTTTCATGAGTCTCAAATAAATACATTTGAATAGATAGTATTTTAACATTTAAAAAAATCATAATGATCCGCCATGTTGCCATTTAAAAAAATTAAGTTATTAAAAAAACGACCAAATTACAATTTAAAGGCATCTGCTGGCCAAATTAAGAAACAAAAGTTGGTAATATTGGTTTTGTACACGTCTATGATATGAAACAAAAGATATTAGGGCGGTCACAGCAACCTAGATGCACTATTATTTTTTGAAACAAATATGAAATTAGTATATTTTTTTTACAACAATTGATTAGTATGTAAAATAAGATTTCATATCCGAAAACAAAAATATATAAGGTGATCCATTTAAAGTTTCAAAATTGAAGTCACTTCCGGGGAAACCGGAAGTTCTATTAAAGTTTTCACCACTAAACTCTAAATTGTTTTTAATATAAATGTAGAAAATTTTAAATTAATATCTCAGTTAATAAAAAAACTAAAGGGAGTGATCCTGTTTTGTGTTACACCCGGTACGTGAAATTTGCTAAAATCCCTGAAGTACCTCCAAAAACTGTGTATTTATTTATGGAATGACCGTTGTATTCTTTTCCTTGCAAATTAAATAATCTTTAAAAGTGAATTTGGGTGAGTTATGTGAAGATGATAATAACTTGAAATAAAACACTTACAACCTTTCTTTACAAATTTATTCTTTATCAGATGCACATTTCGGATACAAAGTGACCATTATTAATCAAACGATTAATTTTTGATACTTTTTGTCTGAAATGCACACTTCTATGCAATAAAATTAAGCACAAGTCTCATAACTATTTATAACTATCTCATAACAATATTCTAGTTGTATAATTCGGGTCTGTTTTAGTTGCCTAGCAGCAGTTTCAATTAATAATAAAACACCATAACATTTCTTTCCTGCTCCTAACGCTTTTAACTATAAAAACAGCGTCTTTACTGATGTTCACCAATCGAGCAATTTGTCTAAATCAGCGTCTTTACTGATGTTCACCAATCGAGCAATTTGTCTAAAACAGCGTCTTTACTGATGTTCACCAATCGAGCAATTTGTCTTATAGAAAAAGCATCTTCTATTTTAATTAGAATTCGAATTTTTGAATTGTTGTTTAATTGACGTGGCATTTTGACATTAAGTAAATTGACATATTTACGTAGCTAGGAAACTGATCATGTTCGCTTTAAATTATAACATATTTTGTGTACTTAATTTTATTGCACAGAAGTGTACATCCTATAAAGAATATATTTGTGAAGAAAGGTTAAACGAGTTTTATTTCAAGTCAATCTTTAAAAGCTTTGAAATTCTGAAAAATCTCACAAGAGTAATATAATTTTAATAGGATTTTGTTTATAAATTCTTAAAACTTACAAATAAAGTCTAAAAACCACAATCTCCTACGTATGCTTTTGCTATATTGTGCAGATTTTAAAAGTGAAAGAATGCTCGATGTTACAGAACACTTTTTTTTACAAAACTACAATCTCCAGTTTTTACTATTTTCTACAATTATTAAAAAAAAAAACAGTTAAAAGAAACTTAAAATTTGTCGATCCAGTTTGGTTAAAGTTATTTCATTAGACGGGTGAAAAGGGAGGAGTGGAAAAGGAGTTGGTAATTTGCTCTTTTTTGCTTTCTCTTATACTCCTCCGTCTCTCTTTCTTTTTAAGAGGTCGTTCGATTTGTGATTGAAACAAATCGAAATTCCGGCCGAATTGATGAATTGCGCTTTTAAGTGCACGGATCCGTTACGGAAACTCGCCTCCCTTTATCTTTACGAGTTTTTCCAGGGGTTTTATTCGAACCGCGGAAATTCACTCTCATCACTTAGATTTAACAACAATACGATTTTATTAGTGTTCTTTTATCATTATACTTTATTAATAAACTAAGCAAAAAACTTAGTATAAAAACTCAAAATTTGTATATATTATCTTAGTAGTTTTATTAATTAAGCACGTATTGTTGGCAGTTTATACCAACATTATCGTTATATTAAATAAATAGAGATTTTAGAAAACGATGTTTTTTTTTAAATTTTGCGATCTCAACGACTAGGGTTTCCAATTATTCGACAATAATGAAATGAATATTCGGACGTCAAATACGGAAAATTAAAAATATTCTGATATATCCAGATACGCGGATAAAAAATTAAAAATAATAGATTCAATCCAATATTCATTGTGATTTATTTTATAACTTATTTATTTAATTCAATTTAAATATTTCATATAATTCATAAAATAACAAAAAAAATTGAGTAATGCTCAGCTAATCCGAACTCCAATAATCCGGATACTATGAAGAATCCAGATTTTTGGAGTTCAGATTAGCTGAGCTTTACTAACATTTTTTGTTTGTTATTTTATAAATTATATCCGGACGCCAAATACGGAAAATTAAAAATATTCTGATATATCCAGATACGCGAATAAAAAATTAAAAATAATAGATTCACTCCAATATTAATGGTGTTTTATTTTATTATTCATTTATTTAATTTAATTTAAATATTTCATATAATTCATAAAATAACAAAAACAAATGAGTAAAGCTCAGCTAATCTGAACTTCAATAATCCGGATACTATGAAGAATCCAGATTTTTGGAGTTCAGATTAGCTGAGCTTTACTAACATTTTTTGTTTGTTATTTTATAAATTATATCCGGACGTCAAATACGGAAAATTTAAAATATTCTGATATATCCAGATATGCGGATAAAAAATTAAAAATAATAGATTCAATTCAATATTCATGGTGCTTTATTTTATAACTCATTTATTTAATTTAATTTAAATATTTCATATAATTCATAAAATAACAAAAAAAATTGAGTAAAGCTCAGCTAATCCGAACTCCAATAATCCGGATACTATGAAGAATCCAGATTTTTGGAGTTCAGATTATCTGAGCTTTACTAAAATTTTTTGTTTGTTATTTTATAAATTATATCCGGACGAAATTAAAAAGAATAAAAAAATCTACAAAATAAGCTTATAGGCAGCTTTTGACGTCCATATGAAAAAATGGAGTATGCCTATCTTGAAAAATATTAGCTTCATTGTAAAACTAACTACGTATTAATAAATAGCATAATAATTTGCCTAATAATGTAAAAAAATCAGCCCTCTATCATTAATAATAACCAAGTTTTAAAGGAAAATACAAAATCGTCAACTGCGTTTTTATGCTCTGAACGTTCAACTTTTTTGTTGGTTTTACACCGAGCATAGATAGTACTTACGAGGGTTGCCTTTTATATTTCGGGATTGGACAACCCTAGTGTTGCAATCTGGCAACTGAGAGCTCCATCGTAAAGTTTGACATTTTTGAGGTTATACGTACTCAGAACGTTTTGACATATGAGCGATATTTGTGTCGTTTACACTAACTTAAAAGATTTATCTCGGCCAAAGAATGGAATTAAATCGTGAACATTTTCGTGCGATTATTTTTTTACAACTTTCGACGTGGATTAACTCAACAACAGTGCATGGATGAACTTAATGGAGAATATTTTGAAAAACAATAAGCGATTTTCAATGATTAATATTTATTTTTGTTCTGTAATCCCGAAATATAAAAGGCAACCCTCGTATTGTGCTGCATATTTTCTCCCATTTAAACGAGTCTATCTCTTACCGCTTAGACTGCTTAACCGGGACACCCTGTAGACACACAATTTATGATTATTATTTTAATTACATGCAATCGAGAAAGTGAACTTGAGCACAAAGAACGTTTGTTTAGGCTCTTCTTAAGTGCTCCATAGTCTTAAAATTCCATTTCGCTAATAAAAAACAAATTGTTAAATTATTTTAGTATGGTCAACGTTACATAGAAATCGGGAACAATTTAAATTTGAACCGAAAGCAGTGTGGTCAATTATTAAACAAAAATACAAGTAGGTTCACAATGTGAAAAAAAATAAGTGGTCATCAGGGATGGGCAGCTTCAACAACCTCACGTCGACAATGTCATTGTTGACGCGTTAAATTTAACGTCGACGTCGACAATTTGTACAACGTTCCTAACGTACACAACGTTGACGATGGTTTTAATTAGTGACGAGCAAGATCGATCAAAAAAGATTGATCCTTGCAAGTGAATGAGCCGCTCGATCTTTTTGATCGGCTCGATCTTGTCGGTCAGCTCGATCTTTCTGATCGGCTCGATCTTTTTGATCAACTCGATCTTTCTGATTGGCTCGATCTTTTCGATCGGCTCGATCTTTTCGGGCGGCTCGATCTTTTCGGGCGGCTTAGGTGCTCTAGCTGCATGCTATAGAGCTATTTTGAGCTATTTTCGAGCGGATCGATCGGCCTAGTATCATTGAACGATCACACTATTTAATTTAATTTAATTTGATTAAATGGGTAATTCATAAACTTTTAAAGTAAATGAATTACTTCTATTTTGCTTCTATTATTCAACATTTGCAGGCAAAATGTATTCAGAAAATCACATTAAAAGTTATTCTGTATCAAATAATTCATGAATAATTATAATTATACAAAAATTTCATAATCATTACTAACAAGTATCACACCCGGAGAAAACCATTATAAAAAACACGGGTCTTAAATAAAAACAAAATACGTTTGAAAAATCACTCCCTAAAAAAACTACTCACTGAAAGATCCTCTGTAATAATTATTTCTGGAAAATCATCCCTCTCCTGTAAAAACACTCTAGGAAAATTACCTACAAAAACAACATCTCCCGAAAAAAGCAAAATTCACCCCCTCAAAAAACCACCTCCTATAAAGCTATTCCAGAAAATGATCCCCTCATAAACCACCCCCTGTAAAGCCATTCCTACAAATCTTCTTCTTTTTTACTATATAATTTGTATTTACTTTTCTAAAACATTGATAGGAATTTTAGGAATTCTATATTGTTAATTATAATATACGTAGAAAATAAAATTTAGTGGTATGTGTACATTATTTTTAATTTATAGAAACAGAAACTAATGTACAGGAAGTTATTCTTTTAAGTATACGTATTCCAAATTCAGTTCATTTTCTGTAAATACTTAGATATTAATGAAACACTTGTATCTTTTCTTCACTTATTTATTTGGAGTACCAAATGCACATTTCGATCACGATGTGATCATTATCAATGGTTGACAAATACAATATGTGAATATATGTGAATCATGTTTGAACACTTGTATTTGTCAACCATTGATAATGATCACATCGTGATCGAAATGTGCATTTGGTACTCCAAATAAATAAGTGAAGAAAAGATACAAGTGTTTCATTAATTTAAAACCATCTTCACGCAACTCAACAACAATTAAGTATTTAGATATTCTTTGTTTTTTTTTAAGTTCAGATTGAAGCTTTAAACGAGTATTTTCCACTCCCAGGCTAAGCATGAAGTTAAATTTCGAGTTTAGAAAAGCCCCGTGAAAATTTGTCGAGAGTCGCGCAGCGACGCGAGACAAATTTTCTGGGCTTTTCTAAACTCGAAATTTTACTTCATGCGCCACGCGTATAAAACACTCAAATATTGTGAAATTTATGTATATTTGAATTCCACTTGAAATCTGTATTTTATGCGCGTGGCGCATGAAGTAAAATTTCGAGTTTAGAAAAGCCCAAAAAATTTGTCTCGGGTCGCTACGCGACCCTCGACAAATTTTCACGGGGCTTTTCTAAACTCGAAATTTTACTTCATGCTTAGTCTGGGAGTGGAAAACACTCGTTTAACGCTTTAAATTGAACTCTTTTAAAAACAACGATTGCCGGATAATTTACAGCTTATGTATTGGTTTACTTAAAAAAAATCACTCTATACAGGGAGTTTTCTTTTAAGTATACATATTCGTTGTTTTTCTAGAAGAATTCAATTTGAAGCTTTAATCGAGTGATTTCCACTCCCAGACTAAGCATGAAGTAAAATTTCGAGTTTAGAAAAGCCTGAAAATTTGGATTGATCGCGTAGCGAAGCAAAGCGATCAATCCAAATTTTCAGGCTTTTCTAAACTCGAAATTTTACTTCATGCGCCACGCGCACAAAACACTAATTTAAAGTGAAGTTTAAAATATACTACTTATTTCATATGTGAATCATGTTTGAACATTTTTCAGCATATGCGCAGTGATATCTATACGGAAAAGAAAAATACGGAAAAGAAAATTTCATGAACTTTAAAAAATGTCAAAAATGCCAAAACAAATCTTTCTAAATGAAAAATGAAATATCGAAAAAACTTGATTTTGCAAAAGAAAATCTGTGATGCGGCCCTTGAAACATTTTAAGTGTTAATTTTAGCCGTCGAAGCAATTTGGGTTAGCCAGTTCTGATGTAAGTATTGTATTATGGCAGGTCGGAAAAACTCTAGTATACAATTTATTTAGTATTATATCTTCACTTTTTTATATTTGTACAATTATTATTTTTCGTATTTGTACAATTTTTAACCTTCCAGGCCGGGCGCCCTATATCTTGACATGAGGCCGGGCGCTGGGTCTCAGAGACTTTAGCAAATAAAAATAGTTGTTGTAATTTTAAACAAACAAAAAAAATGCCGTGGTATTGTAAGAAACGCCTTTGTTTATTAGAAAATTAATAAAAAAAATAAAATTAAAATTTCAAACATAACCTAAATTAAAAATATAAATTTCAGGTATTAAAAAATAAAAATCTATTGTAGTGGTACAAATATTAACAAAATTGAACTATTTCATTGTTAATAACTAAAAGATACATAAAATGAGAATTCTTTAATATTTTCAGCGACCTCGGAGCAAGGACGATACCAAGCTTGCAGATGGCCCAAGCAAACAATTTTTTTGCATTTTTTGCAAAAAAATCTTGTTTTTGAGTTTTTGACACAGAAAAAACATCGTTTTCGAGAACCTGGTCGTATTTCTTCATCCTCTTGTATTGCTGAAGTGCCTGCTACTGTTTGTCTTCGCTCCCTTACATTTCGTGGTATATTAGTTTCCATGCTACGGCGTTCCACATATTCTTTTGTCAAAGATAATGCTAGATCTCTTAGAAATAGTCTTCTTGTAATATTAGATACCTTATTATTGGAGGCATATATAATTTGCGCATTAACACCTGCCATATTCATCATGGCATAAAAAATTACCATTGGCCATCTTCTGGTATTTCTGGCCACATTATACGTAGCACTCAGTTTGTCGAGAGTGTCGACGCCTCCCTTGGTTTGATTATAAAAAGATATAATTTCGGGCTTACACTTCTCTTTTGTGGATGCATCAATGACATCATCGTGATGTAAGCTCGATGATAGAATTACATTTCTATATTTTTTTCGGAATGTAAGACATAATTGTCACGTTTTCTTGATATCCAAATATAGATGAATAGACAGGTCGAGCTCTTGTATTCACAAATTCTAGTGGCAACTCTCTTTTATTCTTTTTTACAGTTCCTACATACGTTAATTTGTGATTATCAAAAAGCGTATTGATCAATTTGAAGCTTGTGAACAAATTGTCGCAAGTTAAATTTCTGTTGGTTCCCGAAATGGGTTCTATCAGTCTTAGCACGATACTGCAGGGGTCGTTATCGCATTTATGTGGACCAGAAGGCTGTTGCTCAACATATACTTCAAGATTTGAAGCATAGGATGTTGCAGAGTCAACCAGTGCAAACATTTTAATTCCGTATTTGTTGGGTTTACAGGGGATATATTGTTTAAAGGAGCACCTTCCTCTAAAAGCTTCTAGCTTTTCGTAAATGGTAGCATTTGCTCCAATAGTATATTCTGTTTTACACTTGTGGACAAAGGAATCGAATAAATCTCGGATTGGCGCCAACTTATCCAACTTTGTTCTCTCGTCTCGTGTATCCAGATTATCAAAACGTAAACATTTGAGCAACAAATGAAAGCGATCGCGAGACATAGTCAACCAAAAGCGCTCCACTCCACATCCATTTCTCTCCCATAATTCTTTGATATTCAAACGGCTGCTTTTCAAAGTTCCTGCTAAGTACAATAATCCAAACAAAGCCTTGATTTCGCATAGATCAGTTGGTTTGGCTCTTCTTTCTCTTGTATAACATTCGGATACATCGGAAATATACAGATTTGTGTTATATACTATTTGCTGCAACATGTCGTCCGTGAAAAATAAAGACCAACATTCTAAGGCCGATTTAGCAGTTCTAGCATACGTTTCAACTCCTGGCAAGCGAACTATTATATTTTCTTTTCTTGTTCTCACCGATTTGATCTGGCAGTGCTTTCTCCATCTAGTGTTGTTATCTTTTCCTATATAAGTAGGTACCCTACTAAGTTTTTTTGTATGAGCAACGTTTTCTGATTCCTCTAAATCGCCACAGTCTTGTTCCGATTCACTATCCGTATCCATCGGTTCAATAACATTATTTTCCGAAGCCAGTTCCTCCTCACAGTCGTCAGGTTCCTCGTCAGAAGAAACTTCTTCCCACAAACGAGCTAGCATTTCCTGCTCCTTTTCATAATTCATTTCTACGATACAAAATCATAAACTAGTATCACGCAAATATAATAACAATTCATTTGTAATATAAAGCTGCAAAATAATAAAGTAAACAAAATAGTTGATAACTTACCAGAAACTTTACTTAACAGGGCGCCAGGCCGGGCGCCGGGTCTTACAGACTTTTTCCGTAATAAATTGGTAAATACCAGGCGTACACACTCTCTGCTTCCTAGGCGTGTACTGTAGCAGAAATTGATAAGGTACTACGCTGCACAACCCGAAAAAAAATGTTGACGAAGATTGACGAATGTTTATTCGCGCGCCGGGTCTCACAGACTTCGCGCCCGGATTGGAAGGTTTTACAAATTCAATATATAATTATAATTACACTAAAAAGCATATTTTAAACTTATTATATTAATTCATTTAGTCATTAAGTAACAAGTATTAAAAGAACAAGTACTTTTTTAGTTTTGATCAAATAAGACTGCGCTATCCGCTCGATACTTGCAAATGATGGAACCGCTCGATCTTTTCGATCGGCTCGATCTTTGCGAGCGGCTCGATCTTTCCGAGCGGCTCGATCTCTTTGATCGGGTCGATCTTTTTGATGGGCTCGATCTTTCCGTGCGCCTTGATTCTTTTTGATCAGATCGATCTTTTGATCGATCTGCTCGATACTTCAACTGATCGATCATTGCTTGATCGATCCTTGAGATACTCGATCTTGCCCATCACTAGTTTTAATTAGTATAACGTAAGAACTAATTGGCCTAATGCGATGCGATTTGGACAGATGGCTTTCAATTTAACCGAGTATCCAAAACTCAAAATTACCCAAATCCGCAATAATAAGGTTATGTTATTATTAAATTGAATAGTATTGTTGACATTGTCGATGTTGTCGACGTGCTGTCACGTCGACTATTAAAGTCGACGCGTCGAGGCCTCCCCTGGTGGTCATCCCACGAAATGGAATAAAAGAGGCGTGAGAGGGGTTAAAATGATTCCATCGAGAGATCCTCCTAAGCCAATATCCAAATCAAAAGTGCTTAAGGATTACCTCACATCTCAACAAAAACAATTGAACGAAGATTGAATGATGTGAATTTATTTGCAAGACCCGAAATTAAAAAAAAAAAACCTTGCTATCGAATGAAAACTTAATGGCCAGAGATTAATTTTCTTACCGTTGTCTGCAGTGGACTTTGAATTATTGGAAGAGGGAACGTTTTAGCTATGAGTTTAAGTTTAATACATTTAGATCTAATGGCACTCGTTATGTTAAGTGCCCTGTTAATAAAAGTTTAGATCTTGTTAGGTTTGGGATTCTTTCCCAGGCCCATGCATAAAATCAAATTCAAGTCCTTATGGAAAATAGGTTTGTGTTAAGATATATATATTTTTCCCTATTTGCAGGATAATATACCACTACGATCTTCGTTTTAACATGACACCGACTCCAAAAGCAGGTCCAAGTTAGTAAAGCAGTTGATTCATATCTTTAAATGAGTTTAAACTTTATTTAAAATTTAAAACTTCCGCCCAATCATAAACGCATAAACCTTGTGTATTACCATATACCCGAACAGACTAATGTTGTGTACCATTTCTTTGCCTGAAGAAGCCACAGTGTGGCGAAACAATTGTAGCGAGATTACAGTAGACATTGTAAGACAATATAGTGATATTTAATATAAGTGAATGTGTTTTGTTAATATTTTGCAACATAGTTTCATTCTAATGTTTATTTAATTCAAGTTTGAATACTCTTAAAACGCATCGAAGAACTTGTAATTGTCCACATACTTTTGTCTATTACTGTATACTTAAAAGATAAATTCCTTGCATATTATATTGCATTTTTAACTATTTTGTTTTTATATGCGGACCTTAAGAGATTATTTAAAGAATAATCCATTTAATAACTAAGGTTTTTCCACCATTTTTGGTCTTATATTTACTTTGTAGAATAAAAACTGTGAAATTATGTTTGACAATTTGTGTTGTTGTTATTTACTTGATTTGTTTGTAAAATAACGAAGCCGGCGCGTTTTAATATTCCGCTCGTCGCCGGAATTATATTATTTTTTTCACCATTTCCCGGGCAGAAAAAATGGTTAAAATGAATTATCCGGCTTTTACGTGCTTCCGGTGGTGTTTTTGTTTAATGCGGGGCCCGGGTCCGGTAAAAAAGTAAATAATTCGACGCAGAATGAACACGTACGCGAGCCTAGAATTTTTCACTAGCTAAAACTGATGGAAATTTTGCGTTTACTATATAAATAATTCAAAAACAGAAGTGAAATAAATCCGGCCTCCTAAAATTAGTCTCTATTATATAATGGTTTGTAAATTAAATTCACTTGGTTTTGTTTCACTTCTACTTATATAAGTGAAACAAAACCAAGTGAATTTAATTTACAAACCATTATATTTTAAAATGTTTTACCAAGTGATTAATGAGAAAAAAGTGTCTGATATACAGTCTCTATTAATTTGGATGTACTTTAAGATGGATTTATATAATTATCAAAAATAAAAAACAAGTCCAAAATTGGAAAATCCTACTCGAGTTAGCGGCTTGCTGCGTGGACGCCTTGACCTGTGCGCCATCAAAACTAAAATTTAAAATCGTATATTTAGTTGAAAGAAAACCTCTAGAGTGCCACTATTTCATATTTTTTCAAATTTAATTTGGCTATACGCTTTAGGAATTGACATTTAAAACGTCAGTCATAATAATTATAATATATAATTTTAGAGTTGCCACCCTGTTTCGTGGCACTCTTGAGGTTTCTTTTATTGAGCATACCATACTATATAAGGGTAGAAAACAGTAACGGTCAGACAGATTTATATTATGCAAATAACATGACGTACAAAAAATGATCGCTGTGAGAATATACATTAAATTTATTTGAAACTTTAATAAAATTATAATATAAAATGGAAAATTCCATTTTAGAAAACTATAAAAACCCACAACTTCACCGAGTTTGCGGATTTTAGCGCGTCGACATAAAACTGAAATTCAGCGCCGTGCATTTTGACGATTTCCTTATGTAAACTATTATTTACCCTCGCTAACGTTATAACGTTATTATTTAGTCCATTATCCCACTTGACGGCCAACTACAAGTCGACATACCTTGACTGTGCGCGCTCAAAGAGAGACGTAAATGTCCCAACAAACACAAAACGACGCCGTATAAATGCAACAACCCTCAATACAGGTGCGCATTAGGGTTTCACACGGAATTATCAAAACCACCCTCGTACATATTTGCATATTAATTAATTTAAGGACACGATTGTGCAATCAGAATCAAATTTGTAATATTTATATATCGTATACAATCATGGTTTCTATACAGAGACTTTTTCTTTTAAGTATACATTATTGAATAATAACAATATGAGGACCCTAGAAGCCAATTTTATAAAATTGAAGTTACAAGTGTGGAGATGGGTTTTAGATACATTCAATCATTTGTTAGCAACAGGATATTACTAATATCGGTAAATCAAAGGTAATTCTAGTTAAATTAAATGAATTAAAAAAATGAATTAAAATATACCACATTGAGTGCGAATTCTTCGTAGTTTACTTTGTTTTCTCGACTTTCAATTTTCTTTCCAAAAAAAGAGTATGCACTTGTATCCCTTGGCTTCTAGGGTTCTCATGTATTATTTATTCAATGGTGTAAATATCCCGATATTCACGCTGTATTTGTTCAGGCATTCGTTGTTTTTAATAATTGTTAAATTTAAGACTTTAAACGATTGATTTCCACTCCCAGACTAATCATGATGTAAAATTTCGAGTTTAGAAAAACCTGAGCGTTTTGGATTTGAACGCGTAGCGTCCAAATCCAAACTCAGGCTTTTCTAAACTCGAAATTTTACTTCATGCGCCACGCTTACTAAACTCGGATTTCAAGTGAAGTTCGCCTGTTCACGATATTTCAGTGTTTTCAGTATTTAGTACGCGTGGCGCATGATGTAAAATTTCGAGTTTAGAAAAGCCTGAGTTTGGATTTAGACGCTACACGTCCAAATCCAAACGCTCAGGCTTTTCTAAACTCGAAATTTTACTTCATGATTAGTCTGGGAGTGGAAAACGCTCGTTTAAAGACTTAAATTTAACGATTTTCAAAAACAACGAACGGCTTTTCTTAACTCGAAATGTTACTTTTACTTCATGCTTAGTCTGGGAATGGAAAGCACTCGTTTGAAGCTTTAAATTTAACGATTTTATAGTTAAGAAAACCCATTCGTTGTTTTTGAAAATCATTAAATTTGAGTATTTAAACGAGTGTTCTCCACTCCCAGACTAAGAATTAAGTAAAATTTCGAGTTTAAAAAAGCCTAAGCGTTTGGATTTGGACGCGTAGCTATGCTACGCATCCAAATCCAAAATCAGGTTTATCTAAACTCGAAAATTTACTTCATGCGCCACGCGTACTAAACACTGATTTCAAATGAAGTTTGCCTGTTCACAATATTTCAGTGTTTTCAGTGTTTAGTACGCGTGGCGCATGAAGTAAAATTTCGAGTTTAGAAAAGCCTGAATTTGTATTTGGTCCAAATTCAAACCCTCGGGCTTTTTTAAACTCGAAATTTTACTTCATGCTTAGTCCGGCAGCGGAAAACACTCGTTTGAAGACTCAAATTGAACGATTTTTGAAAACAACAAATAGCTTTTCTTAACTTGAAATTTTATTTCATGTTTAGTCTGGGAATGAAAAACACTCGTTTAAAGCTTCAAATTTACCGGTTTTCAAAACCAACGAACGCCTGAACATATCCGGATAAGCATACCTAAAAGCAAAATTCCCTGTAGAATATTGTAATTGTTGATTTAGTTTTATTATTTTATTAAAGAAACAAATTATAATTTTAGCTGACGGATTTAATTGTAATAAATTATTAATAATAAAAATATATTTATCTGAGAATACAACTCATAGCCTACTAGAACGAATTTTAAACCAATGAGATGCAAGGAAAGCCGTAGGTACATGTCTATCACCGCAATGATAAAAAACAAAAGAAGCGGTGGGTGATAAGTTGTCCTGTCATTCGAAACGTCAAAATAGGTAAAGTTTCGTGCAGTGATATTAATAGAAAAGTGAAAAGTGCGACGCCAAAAAACACCGTCATGAACCAAGAATCACAGTGGCGGCAGTTTACGAACTTTTGTGCGGTTAAAACATTCTCAATCAATAGAGAAACAACAATATCTCAGCTGTCGATAATGTTAAGGGACTCACATTATTTTATTCGTTATATTCTCTCACTAAATATAACTCGTGATATGATTAATTATCGATGATATTTTGTCGTTGAACCGGAAGCAGCACATTCAACTCGTGCTGCGCACTCGTTGAATCTGCAGCTCGGTTTCAACTCCAAAATATCATCGATAATAATCATACCACTCGTTATATTACGGCTGAGAATATAACTCAAGCGTCACATGGCAACATTCCCTCCAATCAGAATCGCTTATTTTCATAGATACACGTTATCACAGCGGTGATAGAATTCTATCACCTTGTTTTGATCGTTGCTACGAAAATGATTTGTCAAATTTGACAGTCTATAATTAAAAACGTCAACCGTGCGATGGGGTTAGGTTGTAAGGAGTTTTATTTAGTATCTGTTTCTATATTTTCCTCTCCATGTTTATCCGTCTTGAGTTAAGTTTTTGATCTCCCTCCAGTCTATATCCTTTCATTCCGCTTCTTCTCTGATTCTGTTATTCTATGTTTTTCTGTTACCTTTCCCGGTAGTTTCTTGCTTGCACTCTTGTTTCATATATTCTTCTTGCTATTCTATCCTCTTTCATGCGGCACACATGTCCGAACCAACTTAATTGTCCTTCTATAATAGTATCATTAATAGGATCTATCTGCAGGTTTTGTCTATACATCTCATTTCTTACCCTATCTCTTCTGGTTTTATTTTAAATTTTTCCTAAGAATCTTATATCAATTGCATTTATTTTCATTTTGTGTTTTTCTGTCATGGTCCATGTTTCCCTACTATATATTATTGTAGGTCTTATAACTTTCTTCACTATTTCTGCTTTTATATTATTTGTTATTTCTTTCCTATCAAGAACGTCGTCTTCGTCATATTGAATATTTTTCCTGTTTTTTTTTTCAGTCTATCATTTATTTCTTTGTCTATCTTCCCAATATTTTCTATTATTGTTCCTAAATACTAGCAACTTTCTACATGTTCAATCTGTTTTCTATGTAATTTTATTGTGTGTAATTTGTCTTCTCTAGATATATAATATATATATATATATATATATATATATATATATTTATTTTTAGGTTTTCGCGAGCAAAATATAACTGGCTTGAGTTTTTTGGGCTTTCTCGCGTTGGTTGATTTATTTGCGCTCTACGTTTCGGCAGCATCACTTCTGCCATCCTCAAGAGCTTTTTTGTATACTGAGTGATAGATGTCACGTTCACTGTCAGTACATTTGTTTTGTAAACTAGAAACTTGCACTCTAGATCTGCTGCGTGTTATTGGTCCACTCGATGTAGAAGGTGCTAAAATTTCTTGATTTGTGTCCGATGTATCTGCATTGTTGAAATTACTTGAATTTGTCTGAATATTTAGAAAATTGTTAAATATTGGAGGCAAATCATTTTTTGTTGTTTTATTATATTCATCAAAGGTTTCCATGTGGTTTGTAATCTTGTGCCATCATCTCGTTTATTCAGGCACAAAGGATGTTTTTCTATTTCTATATATACTGTGACCTCGCGATCGGCAGCTCTTAAACCAAGAAACTAGGGACAGGTTAGTATAGTTAAATAATAATATATTATTTTATATAAATATTTATTTTATATTAAGTGTTTTCTTTAATAAAAAAATAAACAAAATATAATGGAGGTTGATTGCAAATAAACAAAATGGCTAGTTAAGAAAACATAATAAAATATCGAGACACTTTAGATAAAAAAATAATACCCAAATTAAAACAGCATATATTCAGCTCAGTAATTTCCCCTGAAAGTTGATTCTAATCTTTAAACCTAATAAAAAATATTATGCGAGAATCATTAATGGTTCAGCAAACTACAATCAGATAACTCAAGTGATCTGTCAAATAGAAAATATTTAAAGATATACACAAATTATTGGTTAGAAAAAAGACGTAATTTTTCTTTATAGTAATTTCACAAAAAATATCAATGATATCTCCTGCGTGATTAAAACCTTCAGTTTACATAAACTCCAATTTGTTAATCGCACTTAGTTACCAATTTTAAGTTAAAATAACACAACATTTGTGCGAAAACTTCAACAATCGTAATAAAAAATATGAATTTTATATAATTTAGCTCATATGAATATATTCCTTCTCAATTTAATGTCAAAAAAAAAACTTGAAACAATTTTACTCTCACTTATCTGAAAATTTCACTAGAATCCACGGATTAATCTCCTTCTTCCTTGTTCCAATATCAAAAATATCTCCAGCCCTCCGCTCCGTAACTAGGAAATTGCAGGATCCACACCGGAATCAGAATTTAAACTTGGCACCAGTTAAATTTAAATATTGACTGACTAAACGAGGCCTAAAACCCAATTTAAGTCTTAGAATAAAACAAAAAAACAACGATATAAAAAGAATCACGGAGCTTGACAAAAACATATGAAAAGAAAAATATCATCTACTACCTTTAGATATAGGACGGCCTCACTCGAATTTCTTATAAATCGTATTATTTGTCGAAAGATCACACAGATGATTTCAAAAATCTACGGACACCGTACACAGCACGTGTCTTTTTTTTCACATGAGCACACAGCTCCTCACCGGCGAACATTCAAAATTAGAATGGTTTAAAGATCTAACTAATCAAAATTAACGCCCCCTATCTGGATTAACAACTATTGGTATTTTCGATCTATCAAAGATTATGACTCCGCTACACTAACCACTTATCCTCACTACTCATGAACATGATATAACCACCCACAAAATTATATCGAATAAATTAACAAATAAAACATCAGCGAATTAACATATGTGTATTTCTTCCTTATCAGTCAGTCATCGACTGTTAATTGGTGACAATTAACCAAAAATGGATGGAGTTAAATAAATTATTTGCGGATTATTGTAGATTATGTGCTTATCTACTGCTTCCAGGACCAGAATTCTATAAATAATCACCAGGAACACAGACAGCACTGTTCCAACAAACATCAAATGCTCTTACAAAATTTTATTTTGAGGTTGGTTTTCTAATTCTACCAAAAACAAACAATATTAAACAAGTCGTGAATATCTTATCTAATACTCTGTTTTCTCTCTCTAAAGTTTCCCCATATATCTAATCTCCCTCAATTTGATAAAGATCTAAGACAAAAATGTATTTTGTAGAATTTCAACGACATTCTCTTTACAAGGACTTACGTAACAATAGGGGAGGATGGAGGGACATAAGCACGGTTACTATACACATATTCTGTTTCCGAAACCGTTGTAAAAAGTGAAAAATCGATTAAACTAATCGAAATAAAAAATAAAAATATTCGTTTGTTTACATTTTAGTGAAATTTGGGTTGCCGATAATAAATCTTGATTTTTGAATTGAATTTAATTTAATTAGTTTTGTTCAGCAGTTATTTTGGTTATTTTACTACTATTTCTTAGAAAAATCGGATATAGAAAACGCGAACGTTACAATACAAACATCTTTATTCAGACAATACAATATACGGTACAAAAATGTTTATACCTATCATATATAGTAGTGTTAGTCTGTCCGGGCTATCGACCAAAGGTCTTTCTGTCCTGTCTGAATTTATGCTGATGTGCAAAGAAATGTCTGTGCTAGCTAGCTTAACTGTTTTGGAGCGAACTAATGAATTCCTGAAGTGTGAGAGTAGAATATTTGTATTTAGGAGGAATATTAGTATTTCGGGGGGTATAGAACTTCCTAAGAAGGGGTTGATTGTAGGGATTATTCGCGAACTTTTTAGTAAGGTTGGTTACACGTTGGGATATGGGTGTGATTTAAGTGGAATTGTAATGGTATTGATTGGAAAGATTCTGGAGAGGATTGTTGGAATGTCTAAGTTTAGTAAGGATTTTTAGAGAGGATCGTTCGGCAACTTGGAAGTGGTATAATGAAGATGATTGATGAGTGTAAAAAGTACAACTCTGTAATCCAATAATGACCGGCAAATTGTTTTATAAATATGTCTTTAGATATTATCATTGTTTTGGTCTTGTCTATATTTATCTTCATATTTATTTTTGTAAATAAAACACTTTTTACTCTGTTTAACCACTATGTATTGCACTTTATTTGGGATTATAGTTTCGACTATTTAGTAGTCATTATCAAACTAAAAGTTTAGTTTTTAGTTTGATAATGAATATTAGATAGTCGAAACTATAGTCACAAATTAAGTGCAAAATATAGTGGTTAAACAAGGTAAAAAGCCTACTTAACAAAACAGATATTTATTGTTGTTAATGCCTCTTTATTAATAATATAAAATAAGTACTATTCTTAAATAAATTTTAAAGTATATATAAGTATACAATTTCCGTTTTTACAACTTTATCGTATTACTCCTACGAATTTTTCTTATTTCTTTTTTTTTCATTAGAGTCAAGTGGTGGGTTTTCCAGTAGGCTCATTAGGGTTATATCCCGACACGGGAACTTTCCCGCGCAATAATTACAATGGTAATGACGCAATTAGTGTCCGGATAATGAAAATGATAATTTTTGAGGGAGGCAGACTTTGCCTAATTAAATCCTCCCTCGACGAGTTTAAACAGAAAACGTAGAAAAAATAAACGTCGAAAGAAAACTTAAAACGTCTTTAGCGATTTACGTAATTTTTGACATAAGTTTCGTTATCTTTGTCCTACATCAACAGATGCTAGTCCTTCTATCGGATTACATATAACTTTTGAATCCGATATCTTAAAACTAATCTTAATTAAAACGCATGAATGCAGGTAGTTAAGATTTACAAGAATTGTTCATGTTCTTTTTTGATTTTAAGTACTGACATTTAATGCGCCGCCTTATTTAAAACGTAATTCTTTCAAAATAGTTAGGAGACATATTTTGTTATTTAATTCCTAAGCTTTTAATAATTCACCTATACTTTAGTCAATGCGCAGTCTTGTTCAAAACGTACTTCTTTCAAAATAGTTGGGAGACACATTTTACTAATTAAACACGGATTTATTTCCGATCTTCACGAATTTATTTTTCATTGTTAGATGTACATTTCGACTACCATGTACTCATTTTCAATTACTGAATGTCATAAACTAATTACATCTTAAATAATTTCAAACAAAAACACTTTTTTAGTTTCATGTTGTTGTATTCAGTTTCCTAACACGTGTTTCGGTCAATGACCATTCTCAAAGGAATTACAAAAATAACTAATTAACTAATTCTTTTGAGAATGGTCGTTATTGACCGAAACACGTGTCAGGAAACTGAATACACAACATGAAACTAAACAAGTGTTTTAATTCGAAATTACCTAATATTATAATTTCGTTTCATCAAGAGTGCAGAGAACAAAGTATTTACCGTACTAATTACATCTGTTTATATAGGTACTGTGTATGGATTAATAGAAAAACCTAAATCTAATTATGTCTTCTATCTATTGGTGGACGGGGATTAGAGTTAATGGGAGAAGCGTCGCTAGGTTTACAATTCTATTTCGGAATGAGTTTTAACAGTGGGTATTCTAGCGGGATTAAATCGAAATTTAATAATCTGTCTACATTTGTACAATTCTATTGATTCTTCTAACATGTTTAATCTGAAGGTGCATGAATGTTTTAATAATTTTTAAATTTGTAATGAAAATTGGTGTCCGGTTTGAAAATTATGGAAAGCTATTGCTGATTTATCTGGGTTTCGACTCTTGATGTGGTAATTTTTGTCTTTGAAGTAAATTTCGTTATTTGACCAATGTATATTTTTTCGCAATTGTTACAATTAATTGAGTACATACCGGATTTTTGAAAATTATTGGTGTTATTACATTTATTAATCAAATAGGTTTTTAATTTTGATTCACTATAACGTGCTGTTGTGAGATTTGAACAATGGGCAAATTTCAGATAATATGCCCTATTGATGGCGGCGGATAAAAAGTTGATAGTAACATTTGTCATCAAAAATGACTTCAACCACTTTAAGGTCAATCCAAAATTCATTTAGTATCAGTCTCAAATCAGCAATTGTTAATTTTATTTAATTATTATAAACACTATTAAAAATTCATATTAATCATCATCTTCATCACCAACAACTACTGGAGCTAAGTCGTCGAAAAAGTGGTCATTATTTGCTGCAGGAGATACCTGATAACTGTCATGATGTGACTGTAGCAACCAGCAGTTCTACTTCCTGCAAAACAACCGCATGTATAACCAACAATTAGATCAAGATCAGAACCGTTTAAATTAAGAAGTACATTTTGATAATAGTTTTTGTTCTTCTCGTGTCTTGAGAACAAACTACAGTTTATCCAAACATAGTCAGCGTTATCAATATCAAAGTAATAGTCGTAGTCAATAATATTGTCGTTTAGAACTCGATATTTGAATAAACCACTATGTTTAATAGTTTGAAAATAGTATTACGGCGCTTGTCGAAGCTGATAAGTTCAAAGTGCAAATGATCTGAGCTAATCTAGCGTAAGAGATGGTATGTCTCCTCCATGGATTTCTCTATGAATCAGGACTTAGTGCCATTGATATTCTTTCTTTCTATCACTTCGTCCAACTTGTTTGGCATATGTAATCTGTCGTTCAAAGTGCTAGCATATCCAAGCTGATGTCCTTGATTAGATTCAATAGAATTTCGAGTATAATTATATATTGCGCAGGCAACCATGAAATCATGGGACGCAAGTTCAATGTTGGTATTCCCGATGATGTCATTAAAATAATGTAACTTGCTCTTCAAATGACCATTAACTGTTTCAGCCACAACTCGAATTTTTGTTATGAAGCGTTGTCTATTGCTTTCAAGTGCAGTCAATCTTCGTTTACTAACACATGGTATCATTTCAACCTTAAATTGGTTTTATAGCAATTATTTCGCAGCATCTCGAAATCCTAGATTTAAAACAAATATATCACCAGGTTTGAAGAAATGGTTGGCTTTCTCAGTTTGAAGGAACTCAACTAATATCTGGCTATCTGACTTTTACCAGAATATGGCATCGCAACAGACACTATACGTCCTGAACTAGTGACTATCATGAAAGGTTTCACACAGTTAAAGCTTTTGTATGGACACCAGGAATCGATTTGAAAGTCATAGTTAGAACTTTTCTTACATTTCAAATAAGTTTAGTCGCATATGACAATTAAACTTGAGTTGACATCAGTTGTTCGAATAATACTTTTGCAAATGATCTATTAGCAACGTACGTCTCGCTTCAGTCATTCCCAATTGCAAAGGTACAAAAGGTTTCGTACTTTCTGTATTCTTCTACTGATCGTTCACTGATCGAGATTGAATTTAATGCCAAGAGCTTCGTACGTCATATTTCGTCTTAATCGCATCATAAATAAACCAAATTAAAAACTTTCTTTCTTTGTTGTACCAGTACGATCACTGAAATAGTTAAACTGTTCACGAGTCAAACCAGTTTCAAATCGCAAAGAATCGTCTTGAATACTATCGAAATAAGCTTAACTGGTTCCATCCTTTAATCTTAACAATTTAGCAAAACTGTCTAATATCTGAACGATTGAATTAGAGTCGAGTCGAGCTTCATTTGTTGCTGGTGTCAAATCAGGTAGTTCTTCCAAGTTTAACTGACCATTTTCATGGAAATGTTTGACGCACGCTCTTCATCTAATGTCAACTAAGATTCCTGTTCTCATATATAATAAGCAAAGATCCTTTTTCTTGATATCCTCACAATCTTGTTTTTCTTGACATTCAAAAATGCAATCAGTAACAGCTTTCGAATGTCTTGCTTTTGGTATATTGATCACAATTGAATCAGCGCTTAGCGTCTCTCTGCTTGTTCTTAAACTTGAACGGCTTCGATCTTTTGATTTAAAAACACATTTGTTACAAACACGCTCGCCTTCAACTAATGTCCATCCTTGAGATCCAGTTTTGCCTCAATTTAGGGGATTGTAACAATTAGAACGAAAACAAACGTTCAAACTTGATGAAGACATCTTCAAAAAGTAAAAAACTAGCTTACGTCGCTCTTAAAAAACCAAACAAAGAACTTAGGAACCGTTCCTGAAGCTCAATATTTTATTTAATGTTTAGTTCATGATTGAAATGTCAACAAGTGTCGCGTAGAACGCTAAAAACGGAAAAGAGCAATTATCGTTTTTCAGACTGATGCTCACATATTCTCTGTTACTGGTTTCTTTTGCATGTTAAGTTTAGTGCTGGATTTAATTCTGTGATTCATTTTATGTCTTTTAATAAGTTTATCTATTGTATTTTTACTGTACCCTAGTGATTCGGCAATGTTTTTTATGACATATATTGTTATCTAATTCCTAAGCTCTAAATAATTCACTTATACAATTCATGTCAAGCCTCGAATGCTACGAGGTACATTAAGTATGTTAAAAATAAAGAGGACGGAAAAAATGGTATGTAAGGGAATGAAAAAAATAAATAAGGGCGGCCCCGGTGTACACGGGACATTAAGTGCAGCCAAAGACCAATTTGTAATGTTTAAGAGGCCATTAGAGAGGGAAGGGGTCGATAAAAGGGGGCCCTCCTCTAACGACCCGTATGAATAATAATGGACCTAACTAATGCCCCGAGACACGTATGAAAAATGCTGAAAATTCCGCACAAACTTCCGCCAAGGATGATGATGATGGCGCAAATTCATACTTTTTCAACCATATCAATGTGAATACATAAATATAGAGGGAATTTTTATTTTAAGTATACATACATATGCATACACTGTAATTTTCTGAAATTCGTTGTTTTTTAAGGAGTTTAATTTGAAGCTTTAAACGAGTGTTTTCCACTCCCAGACTAAGCATGAAGTAAAATTTCGAGTTTAGAAAAACATGAAAATTTGGTTTGGTCGCTCCGCAAAGCGGAGCGGCCAAACCAAATTTTCAGGTTTTCCTAAACTCGAAATTTTACTTCATGCGCCACGCATATTAAACACTGATTTAATAATAAGTTCAAAATAATTTTATTTAGCAGTGTATATTTAATCCTGCTATAGCACAATATATTTATAAAACTGATTTAAAAGAATATTTTTTGTTTCACAATATTTCAGTGTTGTACACGTGGCGCATGAAGTAAAATTTCGGGTTTAGAAAAGCCTGAGTTTGGTTTCAAATCCAAACGCTTACGTTTTTCTAAACTTGAAATTTTACTTTATGCTTAATCTGGGAGCAAAAAAGACTCGTTCGAAGTTTCAAATTAAACGAACTTATGAAAACCGGGAAAGTCAAAATATTTTCCGATATCTTTAAGATTGGATGTTAAAAAAATATTATCCTTTCAAAATATATAAACTTCTAATGAATGTTTTCCACTCCTGGATTAAGCATGAAGTAAAATTTTTGAGTCCGCGAAGCGTAGCGGCCAAACCATATTTGCAGATTTTTCTAAACTCGAAATTTTACTTCATGTGCCACGCGTATAAAACACTGGTTTTAAATGAAGTTTAAAATACACGTCTTTAGCATACTGCTTAGGTCACAAATTGTATACTTCACAATATTTAAGTGTTTTATACGCGTGGCGCATGAAGTAAAATTTCGAGTTTAGAAAAACCTGAAAATTTGGTTTGGCCGCTCCGCTTCGCGGAGCGACCAAACCAAATTTTCAGGTTTTTCTAAACTCGAAATTTTACTTCATGCTTAATCTGGGAGTGGAAACACTCGTTTAACGCTTCAAATTGGATTCTTTGTAAGAAAACAACAAATATCTTAAGATTCACAGTATATACGCTGTAATTGGGGTATGTATACTTAATAGAAAATCTCCCTATAGAAACATATATTTATTTGCTTAATTGAGTGGCCTAATTGCAAAACACATTCTTCACTTTTGAAAACTTTTGGCAAATTGCAAAAAACACGTTTACTTTAATTCAACATGGCGGACACAAAAAAACCACCAACTCAATTTTCATAAAAAGTGGAGAATGTGAGTTTTGCAGTTAGGCCTCTCAATTATATCAAAATATAAACAATTTATATCAAAACTAAGTATAATGATTGTGTAATCAATTAAAAAAAAGAG
The DNA here is from genome assembly GCA_932526585.2 of Philonthus cognatus. Taxonomy (NCBI): domain Eukaryota; kingdom Metazoa; phylum Arthropoda; class Insecta; order Coleoptera; family Staphylinidae; genus Philonthus; species Philonthus cognatus. The sequence goes on from OW052244.1 coordinate 48,995,914, forward strand.
AATGGCGGTATTAAGATAATTAGTTATCTGCCTTAAGAAGGTGAAACATGTTGCAGTGTTCAACAATAAAGTTTAAACTCCCAGATTAAGCATGAACCCATGAAACTCTCTCAACTATGTGTTTTTGTTTTAAATATTCCTATTCACATTTGAAACATTTGTGAATATTTTTTCTAGCTGTTGTATACATCTGGTTATTAATTATTTTTAAAGTTTACTACTTCTTGTTATTGCTACTTATCTATTTATCTTCCTCCATTTCTGACCATTACTCATCTTTAGTCAATCTTGTTTGTTATTGTTATCAATTTTTCCTTTCTTTGCATCCGGCTATTATGATAACAATCACGAAGCTTTTGTTGTGTGGATTAATGCCCCTTTTGGGGGGTAGTAAAGGAGGAGGGTTAAGAGAGAGAGAGAGAGAGACTTCGGAAAATCCGCAGTTCGGGCGGCCACTGATTACTGCAGTCTCATCTGCGACTGGAATAAATAAAACTCATTTGATTTTCCGGAGGCGGCGCCCGTTCCGAAAAGAGGTGCGCCAACCGCCCGCTCAGTCACCCCCAGGGTCCTAAACGTGCATCACATACAGAAATTTCAGTGGAATTATTGAAAATTGTTGTTGAATGGAAATTAATTAATTTACATTAATTTTTGGATCAATAAAATAAAGCATTTTTTGTGTTTGTTCAAAATGTATTAACAGCAATACAATTTTCAAATGATGATAATAGTCAGTAATCAAGGCATTTGCCTGGAGGAGGAGGATGGGGTTATGGGGGTTCATCCCCCCCCCTCATTCGAAATTTTAAAAATGGCAAATTTTGGTATGTAAAATCGGCCCTAAAAGAGCAAAAACAATATTTGTACGGGTACCCCCCCCCCTCAATTTTTTCTAGCTACGGCATTGTCAGTAATAAATTTAATTTTAAGATATGCGCGTGAAAAAAGCTAAGCGTTTGATTTTTTTAAGTTATGTTATCCATTTTCAATCAGGATCAATAACTCTTTACCTCACAATAGATGCATTTTATTTAAATACCTTATAATGAATTAAATAAATATCGTAAAACCAGTTCCAAATTAAATCAAATCGTTGATGTTTTTTTTTTTCATTACACACAAGAATTTTTTCTTTTACGTATACATATAAATACGCTGTAATTTTGCAGACATTCCTTGTTTTTCAAAAAGTTTAATTTGAAGCTTCTAATGAGTATTTCTATTCCCTGATTAAGCATGAAGTAAAATTTCGAGGTTAGAAAAGCCTACAATTTTGGTTTGGTCGAGTAGCGAAGCGAACAACCCATATTTTCAGGCTTTTCTAACCTCGAAATTTTACTTCATGCGCCAGGCATTTAAAACACTAAAATACTGTAAAGTTCAAAATATACTGCTTTAGCATAGTGATTTAAACGTATATTTTAAACTTCACTTATATTTCAATGTTTTATACGCGTGGCGCATGAAGTAAAAAAAAAAACCTTTATTGGCATCCAAAACTAATATACATTTCCATAAACACAATACAAAACTAAACACATGAAACCAAATTCCCATCTAATCAGTTCATCTCCTCTCCCTCTCCTACCCTAATCTTATAACAATCTTTACGCCCGCCCCATCCTCTCGCATCCACTCCTCTATCCTTTTAACACCTCTCGTCCATTCCTCACTTATCTCCTTACACTCATCCGCTATATGTCTCCACGTATCCCTTCCACTTCCGCACAACACACACCTACCATACTCTTCACCCATCCATACCTTTCTTCCTCTCTCCTCCGACCCACACCTAACCTTCTCCCCTATTTTTAGTAAATTCCTGCTGAGGTACTCTGGCAGTTTCCCTTGTATCTGCCACCTTTTATATAGAGGATTATAGGTACTTCTCTCAATATACCCTTGACGCTCCTGTTTTTCCACTTTCTCACATTTTTCCTTCATCCACGCTGCCACATTCACTCCTTTTTCCAACCACTCCTTTGCCATACTTTCAGACACCCCTGCTCTTTCATACATTTTTCTCCTCTCCATTCTCCAATCACTCTCTCTTATTCCCACACATGTTCTCCACACCTCTTTTACCAGCCTTTCATTACCCAATCCAATCAATTTCATCTCATATCTTGCCACTCTTTCCATTGCCTCTCCATGCATAGTAGCTGTGTTCGTTTCCTGAAGCAGAATATAACTGGGCGTTGATTTTTTCACCGCCAGTAGCTGCTTCAGGAACGTCACCTGCTCTCTCTCAATACATTCATACGCTCTCATTCCCCATGTCTCTACCCCATACATTAAAATTTGCTTAACATACGAATCCCACAGTTTCCACGCCATCTGAACATTTCCCTCCAGCCACTTTCCCCACTTGTTCTTTACCACATACCACGCTTTCCTTGCCTTCAGTTGGACCCATCTGGCGTGCTCCCTGTACCCCACACCACATCTAAACACAAAACCCAAATATTTAAACTCTTCCACTCTTTCCATCACTTCACCCTTCCATGCCAATTCTTTCACTCTGCCTTCTCTTCCTCTATTCCTAAATCTCATCCACTTCGTTTTCTCTACATTTACACACAATCCTCGCTTATCCATATACCTCTCAACCCTTTGTAACATTTCATTCATTTCTCCCCATTCCTTCGCCAGCAACACCACATCATCCGCATACGCCAACATCCACACCTTCATTTTCCCTATCACAACCCCGCCCGCTTGCCCGTTTCTCAGGACCTCTTCGAGTTCACTCAGATATAAGTTAAATAGTAACGGGCTAAGCGGACATCCCTGTCTCACCCCCGTCCATACTCTAAACTTTTCCGATACCTTTCCGTCCACCTTTGCTCTCCCCCATGTTTCCTCATATACTCCTCTCACCCATTCCACTGTTACCTTGCTCACACCTCTCCTCTTCAAACACTCCATCAACCTTTCTCTCGAAACCGAATCATACGCTGCTTTCAAATCGAGAAACACTGCATACATACTTCTCTTTTCCTCTAACACTCTCTCAACTATTCTTGCTAGCGTAAGGATTTGATCTCTAGTCCCCCTCCCTTTTCTAAAAGCTCCTTATGTTTCCGGCAACAACCCCTTTTCTTCTACTTCCTTTTCTAGCCGGTTCTTAACAATTACCATCGCTATCTTATACCCGATACACATAATGGTTATCCCCCGATAATTTCCCGCGTCCTTTTTATCTCCACTTTTGTGTATCGGGCACATTACTCCCACACGCCATGTCTTCGGAATCTGCTTTTCTCCCCTCCACATCTGATTTAGCAGCTCTCCAAATCTTCTTTTTCCTTCAACTCCAATTCTCTTCCACATTTCCGCTTTCACTCCATCCAGCCCCTGCTTTTCTTACTTTCACCTCTTCAAAACCCTTTTCTACCTCCTCTTCCGTAAACTCCTCCCCCTCTGTTCTCCTCTCTCGTTTCCCTACCTCCATCGGTTCCCCGCGCATGAAGTAAAATTTCGAGTTTAGAAAAGCCCAAAAATTTGACATTTTGAAGTACAGTTGCAAGAGAAAAAAACTAGTACAGCAAAATATTTAGTTATGTGAACTGGACTTGCTTTGATATTTCAAATTGTCAATCAAATTGACAAATCTGTGGAAATGTCAAACGAAATTTAATTAACGTCGACATGCCTCAACTGACTGAAACACAAAAAGCGATAATAACGATTCGTTTAGAGACGGTATTAGCATTAGAGACATTTCTAATGACGTACATGTCAACAAAAGCACCGTCTTATTGGCCAAGAAAAAAATGGTTGTTAACCTGTACATGTCAAGTTTGTTTTACAAGAAAAAAATACGATATTTTAGAAGTGGCTAAAGCTTCCTCCTGTACTAGTTTTTTTCTCTCGCAACTGTACCACCCAAACTTTGCGATTTACCACTTTGTTACAAAAGCAATATCACAGAAAAGATGTAAATTAATATTATAGAATTTTAAATTTGTGTACATTTTACAAAAAGTATAGGTTGAGGTGAAGAGAAGTGGCCTTCTTTTAATAAATGGAGGTCGCGTCGCACACTTTGTGGGTGTGTGTGTGGGTGGGTGTGAATGTATTTGCGACTGATCCACGTGTGTGTGTGTAAAAAGTGTCGCAATATAGGGTGAGAAGGAGCGGCTGGGAGGAGGGACGAAGGGGATGCGAGCCCTTAAAAAAGACAAAGCAATTTCCAAGGATGTACAAGGCACGTAAAGAATGTTAACTAAGACACATTCGAGGATATATATTGAAGTTGAGGGCCGGAATTGCGGACCAGACTTCCTATTAACTGCGACACACTCCATCACACCGTCGGCGGGGAGGAGGGAAGTCCAATCTTGGACCTTCCTAATTGTCACAATCCATCACTGGCCGATGCCACTAAATTCTAACTTATACATTTCAAGTGGAAGGAACTAACAGATTTTTTGTGAATATCCTAAAACCGGTCTTTATTAAAATCAAAGTATAGAATCGTTACAGCGATTTAACATTGTATAATCTTAAAACAAACGACAATATTGTAAGTATTTGTTTAATTACTTGGAATAATGAAAGTGTAGAGATAATGGAAGTCAAATCAAATTGATTTTTATTAGAAAATAATGCATACACCAGAAAAAAAAATATTTTTTTTACTTATTGTCTTTTATCTCGTTGATTGTTGAGGCTCTTATTTTTTTGAAACTCCATTATCACTTTAATATTATAATAATAATTAACTATTTATGAATTTCAACTTTTTATTCAATTCACTACAATTGTTTCGCTACACTGAAGCTACAGCGTGAAGAAATATATAGCAAAACAATTGTAGTGAAATAAAGATAACACTTAACTTTATTATACCACTTTTATTTTACTTTCGTGACTAGTTTCAATTACACGGTAATCATTTTCAAACTAAGTACTTAAAACACGGGTTACACAGGTATATACTAAATCTAAAAAGCTTCGAAGAGAGAGGTGTACATCAGGTCAACCTGGTCGTTAACGATGGAAATTCCTGGATTACCTCACCCCAAGGTAAAAAGCACATTAAATGGTGGTATAGATACGTAGATGATATTCTTGCATGCTTCGAAGGTCCTGATAGACAAATTAATAAATTTCTAACTTTTTTAAACTCTCTTCACCCATCCATTTAATTTACAGTAGAAACAGAGTACAATAACAAAACTAATTTCTTAGATCTAACACTAACTAAAACTAACAACAAACTTGCATTTGACATTAACCGAAAACCTACTTTTACTGATACAACTATCCCGAATTCCTCACGTCATCCATATAAACACAAAATAGCAAGTTTCTACTCAATGATAACCCGTGCGTTCAAAATTCCCCTTAGCCCTGATTCCCGGAACAAAGAAATTAATACAATAAAACAAAATGCTACTAATAATGGTTATTTAGAACAACTAATAAATAAATTAATTAATAAATTCCAATCAAAGCACATTCAAAATTACATATACGCCATCAGCCCAGCCACAGAAAACAAATCATATAAAATTTTAACATTTTTTGGTCCAATTAGTTTAAAAATTAAAAATATTTTTAAAAAAGGAGACATTGACATTGGGTTTAGATCGAATACTAAACTCAGTAACTTAATTTCTAATGCAAAAACTCCAATTAATATTATGTATAAATCAGGAATTTACAAATTAACATGTCCAGATTGTGGACTAGTGTACATCGGACAATCAGGTCGTAATTTTTAAACCCGATTAAAAGAACATTATAGATCGTACACGTTAAAACATGACAATTCAACGTTTGCGAATCATTTGTTAGAAACAAGCCATAATTTCGGCAAGAATGTACTTTCGGTAATCCATCTCACCGAGAAAGGTAGACAAATGGATTTACTAGAAGCCCTTGAAATCAACAAAACAAAAATTACTCCGGGAATTTCCATCCTTAACGACCAGGTTGATCTGATGTATACCCCTCTCTTCGAAGCTTTTTAGATTTAGGATATATACCTGTGTAACCCGTGTATTTTGAAAATGATTACCGTGTAATTAGTCACGAAAGTAAAATAAAAGTGGTATAAAAAAGGTAAGTGTTTTCTTTATATCAAAATTGAAAATGTACCGCCTCCGAAATTCAAGAATTGTAGTGAATTTAATAAAAAGTTGAAAAACATAAATAGTTTACTATTATTATATTATTATTGTTTTTTACTCAAAATTTGTTTGCATATTATATTTACAGCTATTATTTTTTTTAATTTCAGTTTTAGAAGAATATTTTCAAATTAATTAAAAAATATGTACCTAAGTAACGTAATTCAATTATATATTATCAAAAGATATAAAAGGAAAAAGGAAAAGATGGAGCACAGTGCATCTGTTTCCGGTTTATAAAATCCGTCCAGTGATTTGTCATAAAGCGTTCCACGTCCGGTCCAGGCATAGTTCAACTATCCGACAGGCCGTGAAATTAAGTGCTAGAGTCGTGGGATACACAGTAAGGGATATGAGGAATATTCTCTCCTTTTTCCAACCAGGATGTGAGACGTATTCTCATCCTTCTTCTCCATCCTAAATAATACTCCTCCTTGCCAGGCTCGTGAATATATTTGAAATATTCTACTCTCTTCATTCAATATCCTAAATAATACTGCAATCTTTCGACTTTTGGAATATTTTCTCTTTTATTTCATTAAACTAAAATTGCTCTTTGTATATTCTCCTTTTCTCATTCAATATCCTAAATAATACTGCACTCTTTCTACTTTTGAATATTTTCTCTTTAATTTTACTATACTAAAATTTATTTTTTATTATACTTATCTCAAAACACTTCGTTTCCAAATGCCTCTAGAATAATGAAAACGTCGCTTTTTCAAGGCACCGCACTGAAAACGTTTGTTTGTGCGCCTTTCCGTGCGCTCTGAAATGTTTCCATAGCAACAATGTATTTGTCACTGAAGTTTTATTTTCCGTCAGTGAAATACGTAAGTTTGGTTGAAACATACGCAGACTTAGAAGACATTGATTTTGTAGATGATATATCGCATGATATATTAACCCAAGCGGCACAAGTTAGCGTAGAATGACTGCTAGTAAAATCCAGATATAGACACGAACACAGGCGAAATGGGAACTACGAAAAATACTAAAATTGTGAGTAATGTAATGATTCGACCCTAGGTATTGTACAAATTTATAATTTGTATTTTATTTACGTTGTGTTGTGTATGTAGTAACCCTTTTAATTTATTTAACAGATTCGTTGTTTGTGTCAATATGCATTATCGGAAATACTGTGTCTTTCTTCCCTTTTAATGACCAGGAGTATGTGTGGACAATAAATAAAACAGGATGTGAGTTTAACGGATGCAAAGTTTATTGACCTCAATTATGACATTTCTTATTAATTTGTGTTTCTTAAATTATTTATATTCTCGAAATACTTTATTTTCGTTTGTACTTAGAAGCCATATGCATTTTAGTTAAACTCAAAAAGTATATGACTCTACTTGTGGGAGCAAAATTAAATAACCCCTGCATTTGCATTATGAGATGGGAAACCCACAAAAACCATCTCGGAGCTTACCAGACAACCAACTAGCGGGAATACTCCTCTGATTAGCAAGCAGATCCCGACGTCATCCGTTGATTGTTTTGTATCATTAACTAGCGGGAACATAACTCTGCAGTACTAACTCGGGACGACCACACCCGTTAATTGTGATCAGCAATTAACTAGCGGGAACACTCCTCCGTTTTCCACGCACAGCTCGACCACACCCGTCAATTGTTTTTTGTTTTGTCTTTGTTGTATAATATTTATTTTTGTTGTGTTATTCTTATTTCTCTCTGTGATTTGGAACTTGTGGTGCTTTTCGTGATGTTCTTCTTCCGAACTGTTTCTTGACTCCCATGACTCTCTTGACTCTCTTGACTCTCTTCATGTTTTCCGCTCCGCACAGCTTTTATAACTCCGTTTCCCACCCGATCGTGGAGATGGAAGATCTCGCGCAGACCATATATGGTTATAAAATACCACCCATCCCTGACGTCACGCAATTCCCCTGACTTCGCAAATTCGTTGTGTTTGCGCTTGGTTAAACCTTAAACTGAATCTTTCTGTATGTCTTAGCATTTCTCCACGCGCCGGTACTTGTTTATTATTTTAAGGCGATGCTGCATTTGTTATTTCTTTCAGATAAAAAATTTTGGTCGACTAATGTTATTCTCGTATTTACTGAAAATTGATTTTATTTTAATATTTTCTTGGGTGATTTTTGTATTAAAATTTTAATTTAATTTCGTCAAAAATAATATTTGCACATGACCCCTACTGACCTATTACAGAAACTTCTATTTTGTTATTCTGAAAAAGCCAAATCCGCACAATCGTACTCCTTATGGTGTTGATTCGCCACGATAAAAAGTGCTAACTCGATCAAATTTTGAAAAACTGGTATTCAATTTAATTTTGTTTCAAATTAATTGTATTTTTTTAGTGCTATAAAAATGACTAGTTTGAAAATAAAAAAATAATTTAAGTTTTTAGATAAGTATAATGTTTTCAGATAAGTATAATAAAAAATAGCGTTCATTACACGCCCATAATTGGATTTTTCCGTGCTTGCATGACTTCTGCGCGCACAGAAAAATCCCCTTTTCTGGACTCCTAATGAAATATACTATTCCTAAATATATTGTATAGCACTTTTGGTTGCTTGTACCACATATATTCTGTATTAATTTAGGCAACCAAATATACGATAAATTGTAGGAGTATACTGGCTGTTGACTTGGTAGACGCAACATAGAAAATCGCATGTTAATTTTGAAGTGTTCAAATATTAGGTTCGCTATTTATTGTAGAAACAAAATGTATTTAACTTTTCTGTAGAGGGAAAAATTCTAAATTTATGAATAATGTTCACACTTAACGTTTCTATAAGTTAAAATAATAAAGAAAAGGTAATCTGCTTTTATAAAAATAATGACATACCATAGAATTAATACAACAATTATGGATGTGAAAATAGCACAAGATATTGCAGTTACTTGATTTATGACAAAAATCATAACGCAAACATCGTGATAACTGTGGTCTGCATAATACCACTTTATTAGGAGGATTTTTTCTTGTACAGTGCTTTATATATTAATTTTCCCTTTTCGCACCTTCCTTAAATATGTATTTACATTATACAGAGAGTTTTTTCTTTAAACTATACGTATTCTAAATTCAGCCTATTTTCTGTAAATCTTGAGATATTCACTATTTTTTTAAGTTCAAGCTTTAATCAAGTGTTTTCCACTCCCAGACTAAGCATGAAGTAAAATATCGAGTTTAGAAAAGCTCCGTGAAAATTTGTCGAGGGTCGCGCAGCGACCCGAGACAAATTTTCTGAGCTTTTCTAAACTCGAAATTTTACTTCATGCGCCACGCGTATAAAACACTATAATATTGTCAAATTTATGTATATTCTAACTTCACTTAAAATCTGTGTTTTATACGCGTGACGCATGAAGTAAAATTTCGAGTTTAGAAAAGCCCAGAAAATTTGTCTCGGGTCGCTGCGCGACCCTCGACAAATTTTCACGGGGCTTTTCTAAACTCGAAATTTTACTTCATGCTTAGTCTGGGAGTGAAAAACACTCGTTTAAAGCTTCAAATTGAACTTTTTTAAAAATCAATGAATGTCCGAAAACGTACAGCTAAAATGATTAAGAAAAAGTAATGTAATTTTATAAAAATAATGACATACACAAGATGTTGTTACTTAATTAACGACAAAAAAATATAACGCAGACATCGTGACATAATCTGTGTGGTCTGCATAATAAATCATTTCGAAAACATTTACTTTAATCAAGTGACTGCGATATCTTTTGTTATTTTGACATCCGCGATTGTTGTTTCAATTCCATGGCATGTCGTAATTTTTATAAAATCACAATACTTTTTCTTCATTATTTTAACTTAGAGACACGTAAAGTGATAATCATTAACACGAATAAATTCCGAATTTTTTCGCTCAACAAAAAAGGTCCATACGTTTTGTTTCTATAATAAATAGGGGAGCCAAAACTTAAACATTTCAAAATTTACATGGGATTTTCTATGTTGCGTCCGCCAAGTCAACACCCGGTATGTACGCAACTAAATGCAATATATTAACCACTTTGTGTCCAAAATGTACATTTGGTAATTTAAACAGAAGTGTAATGAAAGGTTATTAGTGTTTTATTTTTTAATTAACTACTTTGACTGACGCAAATTAAATATACTCAATTATATTAGAAGCGTAACACCCAGAAGGAGTTATTATTTTAACTTGATTTTTTGCCAGTATGGTAGTCTTACATCAAGAATAAAATGATTACATTTTCAAGAAATTTTATTAAAAAACAATCTAAAAAAAATTAATAATGTGTTTGGCGACCCCTTTACTGTATACACTCCTGTAGACGTCTAGGCAACGACAAAATGAGATGGTCGATGTCTTCTTGAGGCATCTCGTTTCAAGCAACTTAAATTTCATCGATCAACTGTGCTAGAGTCTGTGGAGGATGGTGCAAAGAGAATATTCTTCTTCCCATGATATCCCACACATGTTCAATGGGATTTAAATCCGGCGAACGGGGCGGCCACGCCAAAACATTAACACCAGCTTCATTAAGAAAGTTCATAGTTCGACGAGCAATATGGGGACGTGCGTTATCTTGTTGAAAAAGTACGTCTGGGCGGCCATCTAAATAAGGCAACAAAGTCGGTCGTATGACGTCTTCAACATAACGCGCAGCTGTCATACTGCCTCGAATGAATACAAGAGGTGATCGACTACCATAAGCAATAGCCCCCCAAACCATTACTCCAGCAGTCCTGTGTACATGCCTCTCAATAGCAAACCTAAGATCAGGTCATTCTCCGCGGTAGCGTCGTACCCTTCTACGGCCATCATGCGTGCCTAGACAAAATCGTGATTCATCGCTGAATACGACATCGTGCCATTCTGCCTCCCAATGCTGCCGTTCTCTGCACCAGTCCAACCTTTGGCGACAGTGTCTCGCTGTTAAAGGAAGCACTAATCTTGGACGGTACGAAAGAAGCCCAAAGGATTGAATGCGGCGATATAAGGTTCGCATACTAACGGGCCTACCTTCTTCTCCAATCCATTGATCACCGATTTGACGCGTAGTAGCGAAACGGTCTCGCAGGGCTATTTGTCTTAAGCGCCGATCTTGACGTTCTGTGGTACGCCTTGGTTGACCAATTGGTCTTCTTCTTGCTCCTTTGCCTTCTTCTGTCCATACCTGATACACACGTATTACAGTTGCTGCAGTGGCTATTTGTCTTAAGCGCCGATCTTGACGTTCTGTGGTACGCCTTGGTTGACCAATTGGTCTTCTTCTTGCTCCTTTGCCTTCTTCTGTCCATACCTGATACACACGTATTACAGTTGCTGCAGTGCATCAATACGGCGGGCAATTTCGCGATAGGACATACCGACATCTCGATAAGCAACAACTCGACCCCGGTCAAAATCGCTCAAATGGTGATATTGTGGACGTCTTCGGACTCGAGGCATTTTATTTAAGCTTAACACACTCAACGGAAACACGAAAACTAAACACATCTGTACTAAACAGCTCATATAAATAGTTTTATCAAAAAAGAAAAAGTGAAATATATTTTTTTTTCACAATAAACATAAAAGGCACAAGGTTGAAATTGTTATCAATGTATGCTTTAAATATAGTCACTCTGTTGCTAAAATATGAATTCAAAAAAATCATTCCTTCATGGTGTTACGCTTCTAATGTCATTGATTATACGTTGGTGATCTCCAGGCCACCTTTTTTTGTTTTAATGCAAAATAACATAAACAATCAAATAAAATTAGTATTTGGAAGCATAAACATGGTATAAGCAAGTATGATTCAAGATTAATTGAATTTTGTATGATTCATACGACAGCCAACGTGTTAAAATATAAATTATTAATTGTATCATATAAAGAGAAATATCAAGAATTCCTACGAAAACACTATTAAGAACCATATTTTCTTATCACTTACTATTTCCACTATTAAAGAAATATATTCATGATCTCTTTCAGAAATCCTCGCCGTATCGTTTTCATTTCCACTTGCTCGGCATTTTCAAGACCTGAAATATCCGCCTTGTCTTTCTCCATCTATTCCGGAGTATTTGAGACTTCCGGATCGCTCGCTCGATTCACGCAACAACGGCTTCCTTCCATAAACACCGGAACGGTTATGGAAATTAGAAAAGTTGCGCGATTTTAATGTGATGCCGTGTTTAGTTCGTGTTCGGGTAACTTTTGCTCCGGACGTTTTTTTTTTTTCGTGTAGTTCGGTTGCTTGCGAAATTCACGACGCTGCAAAAAAAGTTGGTTGTTTATGAACATTTAAATCTAGCGAAGTTAGTTTATGTTTTATTATTATAAAATCAGATTTTTTTTAAGTTGGTTGTTTATGAACATTCAAAGGAATCGAAGTTAGTTTTCAATTAATTATTATCTGGTAAAGAATAAATTTGCGAGGAAGGGTTAAAAGTGTTTTATTTTAGTTAATTATCATCTTCACGTAACTTACCCAAATTCATTTACCCTATGAATTTGGGTAAGTTACGTGAAGATTATAATTAACTAAAATAAAACACTTTTAACCCTTCCTCACAAATTTAATCTTTACCAGATGTACACTTCTGTGCAATAAAATTAAGCACACAAAATATGTTATAGTTTAAAATGGACATTATGAGTTTCCTAGTTACGAAAATATGTAAATATGTCAATTTCCTTAATGTCAAAATGATGCATCATTTAGACAACAATTCAAAAATTCGAATTCTAACTAAAATAGAAGATGGTTTTTCTATTTTGGCTTTGTTGTATTTATTACAAGCGTTTTTTAAAAGGTCTTAGTTTTGGTTTTTTAATAAAGGTGTTATTTCCAAGTTATGATGTTTTATCATTTATTGAAACTGCTGCTAGTCAATTAACACAGACCTGAGTTATACAACTAGAATATTTTGAAAAATAGTTATGAGACTTGTGCTTAATTTTATTGCACAGAAGTGTACATTTCGGACATAAAATGACCTTTATCAATAGTTTGATATCAAAACCATTGATAATGGTCACTTTGTGTCCGAAATTTACATTTAGTAAAGTGTGAAGAAAGGTTAAAAGTGTTTTATTTCAAGTTATTATCTAGGGTGTTTCAGGTGGGACGCAGTTTTTAAATTACGCGGGATTTTTTTGCTTAAATATTGTCAGCGCTGTTTCTGCCATTTTCGTTGTCTACTATTATTACGATTTGATGATCATTTATCGTTTTTCGATTTAGTAAATATAGAACGGTTCAGTAACAAGCAAAGTCAGGTTCACAAATATTAGAGGAGCTTTGAAAATCTTAGAGATCCTTTGAGAATCTGAGATACTTTTTGAATCTCTCAGAGATGCTCTGAAATTCTTTGAGATAATCTAATCCTTAAAGGATTCAAGGACCACAAACAAATCATAATGAAGGTAAAAAATATTAAAGATGCTCTAAGATTCTTACAGATTCTTCAAGAATTACAAAAAATTAAATAAAACGCTCACAAATATTTAAGATACTTTGACAATCTTAAAGATTCGTTGAAAATCTTAGAGATACTTTGAGAATCATATAGATCCTTCAAGGGTTACAAAAGGCCATAGAGAAGGTTAAAAAATATGAGATATGGTTTAAAAATCTTCCAAATCCTTTAAGATTCACAACAAATATTGTAATATACTAAATACATTTCCAAACTTTTTAATATTTTGTAATTCTTACAATATGTTTAAGCGCCACCTTTCGCTCATTGATCTTGTAGTTGTTTTTTAATTGTATTTATTAGCTAATTTTAACTTGAATTTTATAACTATCATGTGCATTGTATTATTTGTTATATGTTTAATTTACACACATTTATTATTATATATATATTTAATGTAAAATGGAGATTTTTGTACAAATAAATAAATAAATCAAAAAAGAGGTGTACAAATATTAGATATGCTTTGAAAATTTTAGAGATTCTTTGAGAGTCTTAAAGATACTTTTAAAATCTTACAGATCATTTAAGAATCATAAATATTCATAAAGAAAGTTCAAAAATATTGGAAATCGGAAATCTTAGAAATGCCTTAAAAATCTTAAAGATGCTCTGAAATTTCAAGAGAAACTTTGAAAATCTTAGAGATTCTTTCAGAATCATAAAAGATCAACTGACTGAAATTATGAACATCTTAGAAATATTGAGAGAGAATCCAAAAGAGTTTTTTAAATGTAATACAATCTTTAAAGAAAAAAAAAAGAAAAAACGGAGAACAGCATTAGCATTTCTATTACCAGTATTTTTTAAACTCACAATAAAGACATTTTAATTACACATACAATAATGTTTTTTGAAGTATACATATCACGATATTATTTGATATGCTGCACTACAGGGAATTTTTCTTTTAAGTATACATATTTCGATTTGTAAATTAAATATTCAGACATTCAATGTTTTTTGAAATGTGTTAAGTTTGATGCTTCTACTGAGTGTTTCCACTCCCAGACTAAGCATGAAATAAAATTTCGAGTTTAGAAAAGCCTGAAAATTTGGTTTGGTCGCGTAGCGCGAAGCGCGGAGCGACCAAACCAAATTTTCAGGCTTTTCTAAACTCGAAATTTTATTTCATGCGCCACGCGTATTAAACACTAATTTCAAATGAAATTCCAAATATACTGCTTAAGCAGTATTCTAATTCAGTATATTTTGTATTTCTTTTAAAATCAATGTTTACTAAGTGTGGCGCATGAAGTAAAATTTCGAGTTTAGAAAAGCCTGAAAATTTGGTTTGGTCGCTTCGCGCTACGCGACCAAACCAAATTTTCAGGCTATTCTAAACTCGAAACTTTACTTCATGCTTAGTCTGGGAGTGGAATCACTCGTTTTAAATTAAACGCTATTTAAAAATTGACGAAAGCCTGAACATTTACAACGTATAGATTATGTGTGTTTAAAAGAAAAACTCCCAGTATGTAATATAATAAGTCTTTCATAGAAATCAAAAAAGAAGTGCAGAGTTTTACCTAGAATTAAGTTTTAGAGTTAACTCTTAAATTATTCGGTTATTGGGTTAATAATATTCGATTCAATCTTGTTTCAATTTTACTAAATATTTAATAATAGATATTTAATTAATCTACAATAATGAATGTCATAGATAATTCAATGTAGAAATTCTATACATTCACAACATTGTTTCCATAATGAATTTATTTAAACATTCTTTAATAGATATTAAATGAATCTTTAACTTGTATCAACAATAAATACAATAATATCGTAATTTTATATTTAAAATAATCGTAGTGTAAGCTATTTTTTTTAATCTAATTCATAATTGAAAAATACTTTTTTCTCTTGAATTAATTTCTCATCTGGCACTTGGTAAAACATATTGCAATATGTAATGTTATTTAAATTAAAAACAATTGGTAGTGTTTCACAAATTAAATTAAATTAAAACATTCCTTTGACTTTCGGTCTAACAAACCGAAACTATTGGGAATAAAGTTATAATTTGGAAAATAATACTAACTGTTTTTAATTTAAATAAGTTCACATATTGAAAAATACTTATTGAATAATTAAATTGCCTAAGAATAAATATCAATTGTTGTGGTAATTTTGTTGATTTTTGCGTATTTTTTCCATGTTGCAAAATTTAAAACTAATGCTCTGTTTTGTGTGTTTATTCCAGATTTTTCATTGTATACACATGCAAAATATCGGCAGAGTGCATCGAGTTGAGGTCGACTTCCTGATGAATTAGGTGAGTGCTGATGATCAGAGGTCGTTACAATGATTCATGGCTGTTTGGTGGTGTAATTACGGGGTGCACCATTGTGTTACACTTTTTTTTCAAAAAAGGGGTGAGAGCGTGTGTGTGTATGTATGTGTAGACAAATGGGCCGTGCCTGAATGGGTGGCCCAACGGATTATATATTATCGGTTAATTAGTCTGTTGGGGGGCCGAAATCGATATTTGGCGGTGGTTGGAGGCAGTAAAATCGGCGGTAGGGGGTTATATAATCGCCAGGCGTTTTAATTCTGCGCGTTTTGTGCTGAATTTTGAAAAAAATATGTGTAAAATGGATTATTGTAATGAATAAATTGGGTATAGAAAGGCAAGGCTTAAATATTTTTTGTTGGATTCTCATTGATCATCTGGTGAAATATGATTGCATTTAGTAAGTATTATACAGGTTTCACATTTTCGATTCAATAATAATTTTTAATTAAAATAATTAATTTCAGATATTATTTCATATTAAAATACCGTGCGATCGTTTAAAACATGATTCAAAGTCAGCTTTGAGTTTAAGTTTAAATTGGCACTACTAACTGCTAATACATAGTTAAGCATAACCTTAAAATTATCATTATCATATCATCATTCAATTAGCATTCTGTGCAACTGCAGAGAAAATCGCCGCCTACTCTAAATTACAATTTAAATTATTAACGGTGGAGGCATCTACTTCGTTATACATCATAATTCAAAATGCAACACGATTTTAACTTTGTTTGTATAACTGAGACTTTATTAACTGACAACTTTAACTTGTCATTTTTAAACTCAAAGCCACTTTGAGTTTGAAAATTACAAGTTAAAGTTGTCGAAACTATAGTCATTTAATAAAGTCTCAGTTATACAAACAAAGTTAAAATCGTGTTTCATTTGTCATAATTTAAATGATCACACGGTATTACAAGGGAATTTCCTAATAAATTTTTCAAACAGACTTCAAGTGTTGATATAGAATTTTACCTGGTGAAATTCCATACTAACAGTAGTAAATAAGAGACTTGGTTAAGATTGTACTGTTTATAGGTTGACACAGATGTCATCTGCCTGATGAAGTCACTATGTGGTGAAACAATTATTGCAGTGCTAACTAATAAACAGTGAAAACTTAACCAAGTGTGTTATTTACTAAACGTGTTGAAATCATTTACACATAATTCTAAATTTCTATAAAATAATTAATATAATATTACTTGAATTTTTCTAGAATAAGAAATTAGCAATTTATATATTATGTTTAGGTAAAGAAAACACTGTGTGAAAGATGTTTCTTATGGATTTCTATTTATATATCGGTTACATATTTTTATCTAAGAATCAGCTCCGTTTTGCCAGTAACCGAATTTTCGCTCGGAGCGAATTCTTTTGCGTTGAGAAGGGTAACGGATGAAACGTGGGTCATTTAATAAATTGATTCGATTCGTTTTCTACTCTGCTTCTTGTGCACGTCAAATTTTCTAAGAGATCGTGAGGGAAAAACTTCTCTTCGTAGTTTGGCGAGAATTTCCACAAAAGTCGATTTGAATAGAAAAAAAAAAGTGGAACAAGATGCATACTCAATACATTTAAATAAAATAATAAAAAAATAAATGTTACTGTATATACACTCAACTTGAAATTATACTTTAGTAGTATATTTTGAACTTTAGTGTATATAAGTGTTTTATACGCGTGGCGCATAATGTAAAATGTCGAGTTTAGAAAAGCCTGAAAATTTGGATTGGTCGCTCCAATCCAAATTTTCGGCTTTTCTAAACTCGACATTTTACTTTATGCTTTACAAAGGATTGCAAACACTGGTTAAAAGGATTAAATTGAATGATTTTTTAAAAACTAGGTAATTCTGAAAATTAACAAAACACAGTATTCATCGAGATTAATACTTGAAAAAAAATGCCTTGTATATCCGGTAGAAATTAAAAAAAAGTGCATGAGGGACGTGTTAATTAAAAGCGCGCATTTATAATTTCGCGCGGAGGATAATTAACTGGCTCTCACGTAAAAATTCCAGTCCGCCCATTATTTATTTCGCACGTGCCTGAATTTATGGCAGCGGCGCCGGGCCGCATATTAAAACACCGGGCGCACGGGGCAAAAACCGCCGTCCCCAACTGTCAATTGCACGCACCTACAAACAAATTGATGTATAATTTACAGTTTAGAAACAAAAATTATAAAAAAAATACACTTGTGTAAATAAAAATTAACGTTGGGAATTGTGTTAGCATGTGTTGTGTATAGCCCAAATAGAATATGAATTGCTGGCTTTTCGTCTAAAATAAAATAATAATAATAATAGAACTAAAAATACAAATATAAGTTTTAACATATGGTGATATAACTATAAACTGAATACAAAATGTTACTTTTATCAAAGCAAAGTATCAGATAATGATTTTGCTGTTAGCAACTGTTAGTTGCCCCCGTTTAATTTTTCGGAAACGGTTGAGAAAACGAGCCCCTTAGAGGAGGGTACGGAATAATTCCGGCCTGTTATCAGACAGACTGACAGGTTAGCTTAACCTTTTCGGTTCTGACGGTGGCACTAAAATATGGTAAACATATTGGAAATTTTTGTTTCAAATATACATACATGTGTGCACAAGCTGTGACTTTACCGAGAATCGTTTGTTTTTTTAAAATAGTTTAATTCGAAGTCTTAGACGAGTGTTTTCCACTCCCAGATTAAGCATGAAGTAAAATTTCGAGTTTAGAAAAGCCTGAAAATTTGGTTTGGTCGCGTAGCGCGTAGCGCTACGCGACCAAACCAAATTTTCAGGTTTTTCTAAACTCGAAATTTTACTTCATGCGCCACGCGTATAAAACACCGATTTTTGGTAAAATTCAAAATATTCTACTAACGCAGTATGCTAAAAACGTGTGTTCTGAACATCACATCACATCAGTGTTGTATACGCGTGGCGCATGAAGTAAAATTTCGAGTTTAGAAAATCCTGAAAATTTGGTTTGGTCGCTCCGCTTCGCTATGCGACCAAAACCAAATTTTCAGGTTTTCCTAAACTAGCAGTTTTACTTCATGCTTAATCTGGGAGTGGAAAACACTCGTTTGAAAGTTTAATTTGAAATATTTGTAAAAACAACGTACATCTGAATATTTACAGCGTATACAGTATATTGAGATATGTATACATGAAAGAAAAGCTCTCTGCATTTCTGAGATAGTAGGGGTTTATAAAAAAAAGGTTTATAAATAATATAAGAAACATGAACTAATCTGTCATCCCATTCAATATCTCTACTGAACAGCAACAATACAATAAACAAATATAAAAAAGGAGATGCATCTACCTTTCCACGGATGTTGTTTCTCGTTGCGATTTCAAATTCGAAATATTCATTGATTTGTTTCAGCAATTTCTAACTCTCAACGGCACAAAAAGTATCTTGAAAACAAAATGCATCTAAGTTTTATATTAGTGAAATGAAAGTTCAATTTGAAATATTTGTAAAAACAACGTACATCTGAATATTTACAGCGTATACAGTATATTGAGATATGTATACATGAAAGAAAAACTCTCTGCATTTCTGAGATAGTGGGGGTTTATAAAAAAAAGGGTTTATAAATAATATAAGAAACATGAACTAATCTGTCATCCCATTCAATATCTCTACTGAACAGCAACAATACAATAAAAAAATATAAAAAAGGAGATGCATCTACCTTTCCACAGATGTTTCTCGTTGCGATTTCAAATTCGAAATATTCATTGATTTATCTCAGCAATTTCTAACTCTCAACGGCACAAAAAGTATCTTGAAAACAAAATGCATCTAAGTTTTATATTAGTGAAATTTTCTTCAAACAATGGGTAGAAAACCTACAAAACAGCTCCACCTCACTTTACGATCATTCTAATAAATATCACGTTCTCGCACTGAAATGTAACGTTTTATTTTAATTTTATTGAAACTTGATGTTACATAATATATAAAATTATAAAATATTCGTTGAAAATGCTAACAATACGTCTTAGTTATTAAGATGATACGCTCATTCTAATATTATTATATAATGTTATCGTTTGGGTATATTAATATAAATTTAAAGATTAATTCAATAGAGCAGATTAATATTTTCCTTCCGTGAATGAAGAGAAAAAAAATAACAGTCAAGTTCAATTTTCGATATCGATAAGTTACATTATGCAGTCACGTTTCCAGGTACAGTCTATCCTCACATATTGGAACCGATCCAATGCCATTTACGCGGGCACGAATCTGACTAAAATATTGTAATATCAGCTTATAAGGGAGGGATAAACTCAACCCTCGACCTACTGGGTATTACATCACAATTCTACAGTTACAGTATTTCACTTTCAGAGATAGAATCAAACTCGAAGTATTTGATAACTTATATAACATAAGTGTATTTGAAAAGATAACAGTGCGAAATAACTCAAATTTATTTAATTAATTTTTACCCTATATTTAAAATAAATTCAGGTGTGCTGCACTAAAGCTATTAAAACATTACAAAGGTAAACTGGGAACAAGGGTCAATACTCAGGTGGGCATCAAGTACTTTAACTTTATTTACGGAATCTTTATTATAATCGATTTACAATTAATCTACACCTTTCAATAATTTACATATTTAATTTAATAATCATGGAAGTATTAGTATACTAATAAATAAGCTATATTATACCAATTAATAAACAACTTAGATCATTCCCAAATGGCCAAAAGAATAGATTTAATGTTGCTAACGCCTTGAACAAATTGGTGACAATATAATGTAAGCATATAATTATACAGAATAATGTAACTAAGAAAATATAAATACCTTTAATAAATAGATGTTAAATGAGTAGATTATCACATTTTATCACATACATGTAATATTAAAAACAATTCAATTGTAAGATAAAATATCACAGATTAAATATCCCGTATCTAAATATTAAATATGATAAACATATTGACAATCATGTTAAAACAGAAAGTAAACAACAAAATGATGAAACTGTGATAATAAATTAATTAAATAGGCTTAAAAGAAAAATAGGACAAAAATTATTAAGAAAAATAGATATTTAAAAATAAATAAAACTAGATAGATACTGAATAAATTACCTTACATTTATCACAGAGATAATAATAATAATAAGTTTATAAATAATGCAGATACATGCAAAACTTTTTATAATAATAAGATTTATTTGTTACAGAAGAAAGTTCATTTAAAATACGAATACAATTTTAATAGCACCAATGATATATGTATAGAATCAAATTAATAACAAATAACAGATTAAAACATAGAACGAATTTATTTTAAATTTAAAATATATCAGTATTTGTATAAAATATAAACATATTTCGAATTTAGAGAAGCATAACTATTTTCATTATCACGTTGCTCGACGCGCAGCATTCACTTGAAACAGCTCCTTAATTGAAAAATTAAAAAATGCTCCAATTGTTTAGTTTTTGAGGAAACCGGTATATATTTATATTCGATTTGACAAATATTCGCTAATTTTTAAATATTCGTGTTCGCCAAACTTGTTGTGCACACGTGAATATTATTTATATTACCAATCTTATTAAATTTTACCATAATTAGTCTATTAGAAATCGACAAATTATCAAATGGGGAAAAAATCAACTCGTGTTTTACACGCCTGGCGCATAAAGTAAAATTTCGTGTTTAGAAAAGCCTGAAAATGTGGCTTTTCTAAACACGAAATTTTAGATTTACCGGGCGCTTCGCTCCGGCAAATCCAAATTTTCAGCCTCTTCTAAACATGAAATTTTACTTCATGCTTAAAGCAAATAGCCTTCGATAAACTGGACCACAAGATTATGTTTCATAAGTTGATATAATAATATTTTGAATACTATCACTTCATATCTACATAATCGCAGGCAACTTGTTGAGATATACGGTCACAAATCCAAATGGTACGTAGCATCCAGCGGGATCCTCCAAGGATCGAATTTGGGACCTCTGCTGTTTTTATTGTTTATGGATGATGTGTGTGCAACTCTGAAATGTAATATGGTGCTATATGCGGATGATATTAAACTTTACAGTGTTGTTAGTAAAATTGATGATTGTATGCAATTGCAAAATTATATAGACGTTTTTACAGATTGGTGTTATGCCAATAAATTATCACTTAATACATCAAAGTGCTCTATAGTAACTTACACCAGAAAAATAAATTTAATTGCGTACCCATATAAAATTGATAGTATAGATTTTTGTAGATTAACGGAAACAAGGGATCTTGGAGTAATTTTTGATACTAGATTGACATTTAATACTCATATCGAAATGTTAACTAAGAGGGTTTATCGGATATTGGGTTTTATAATTCGCAATTGTAGAGAATTTACAAATATAAAACTCCTACTTTTGTTATTTAATACCTTTGTATTAAGCAAAGTATCGTATTGTGTATTGATTTGGTCACCAATGTATTTGAAATATTTTGGTATGCTTGAAAATGTTCAAAAAACATTTTTTAGGTATCTATATTATGTAAAATATCATCAGTACAGATTTGACATACAATGACCTACTTGCTGAATTTGATTTAATTTCTATCCACAACAGAATTTTACTTATAAATATTTGTTCTCTTTATAAACTCATGAATAATATGATTGACGACATACAGTTTTTGAATCGTTTTAAATTTAACATTCCTAGAGTGTGTTCTAGATTTTGTAAAACTTTTGTGTATGCTACTCCAACTAATAATTATTATGCAAACTCACCTATTATAAGATAATCTCGACTTTATAATCATTAGGCATACAATCTCGACATATTCACTTCAACATTCAAAGTGTTTAAGCATAATGTTAGTGATTCTATAAAATTAGTATCTATGTTACCTTAGTTTATGAGTTAATTTTTAATATTGTTTATTTCTTTATGGTTTTACGTATTTCTGTTCTGCATGCATCTTTTGTTATATATTTATATAAGTTATATTGTATTTAATTTGTAATAATGATATAGCCCTGTTATTGGACTTTACAGTCTGTTGGGTTATTACCAAATAAATAAATAAATATGAAGATATGAAAGGAAGAATTCAAACTAAATATTACTAGTTTTTCACAAACTCAAATTTTAAACAAGCATTTTTTTCATATGGAGAAAATTTAAAAGCCTGGGGTCGAAGGACAGCCATTTTTGTTCTGGCGGTGTATGCCGTGGTCCTATCTAGCTAAAACGCCAATGCTGACGACCAATATTCCGTCTTTGTAACTGAGGAATGAGAAATGTGTTTACCATGTCAACGTAATGCCTACTTGTTACAGTAACGGTAACCCTATTTTGTTCGAAAAAATAGGAATCAATGATGTTAAATTTTCTGGTAACTGACTACTGACAATGAAATGCTCTAAGCCAAGGAATGCAACGCCACCTAGCGCACGCCCCTGCTTTCTATAACGAGAGAGTAATACCTCTTCCAAAGCCACCTGATTACCGTGCCCCACCCTATGTATATATTTTTTTAAAATTATGCAATATCACTCTCTTCGCAGTTTAAGTTTGATGTTTCGAACGAGCTTTTCCACACTGATTAAGCATGATGTAACATTTAAAGTTTAGAGAAGACTTAAAATTTGGTTTAGTGGCGTATCGACACGGAGTGACCAAACCAAATTTTCGGGCTTTTCCAAACTTAAAATTTTACTTTATTCTTAATCAAGAAGTGGAAATACTTGTTCAAAACTTAAAATTTAACTCAACGAACAAGGTAACAAAAATACAAATCCATTCTTTCCCCATTATAAATTTTAACACACCAAACTCAAATTAAAATTATTTTAAATAGTCGACATAAATGCCACTTTTTACATTAAGCGTTTATGCTAACCTCAATTTTAAGCCATAACATCTCAAGCTTTTTTCTAAAATATTGCGCAAAACTCAAATTAAATTTATGGAAGAAAACCGTTTTATTAATTAAGATGCATTTTTGTTTAAAACAATCTTATATACAAAAATCGTACAAAAAAATATATTCTGGAAACAACATTAAAAATTAATTTTGTTTAAAAAATTGTAGGAAGAGTCAGCGGATTATTTTATTCAACACAGGTAATTCACAATTAATAATCTTTAACTTTCTTCAAATAAAATTAAAATATATCGATTCGTTTTCTAAAATATTGTTGAAAACTTAAATAAAAATTTGGGAAAAATCTGTTTTTAAAATTTATTTGCATTTTTTGTTATAAAAATGTAATAATTCATCGGATTTAAATAATCTATACAAAACTAACTAAAAAATATAATTCATTTAAAAAAGACTCAACCCCAAAATATAATATTTTTTAGAAATCCTTTACTTTAAAGTCTAACATAGTGTTAAATAGGTGTTTAATGTGGTTTCTAACACTAAATAATTGAAATAGTTTAATAGATTAAATACATGGCATTACAGCTAGTCTTGAAAATTCCCTGTAAAAACGTTTTTATTTCAAGTCTACATATCGCAATTACAGTTATACATTTTCAGATATTCGTTGTTTTTTTTAGAAGAGTTCTTTTTATAGCTTTAGACGAGTGTTTTAGACTCCCAGACTAAGCAAGAAGTAAAATTTCGAGTTTAGAAAAGCCCCGTGAACGAGGGTCACGCAGCGACCCGAGACAAATTTTCTGGGCTTTTCTAAACTCGAAATTTTACTTCATGCGCCACGCGTTTAAAACACGCATATATTGTGAGGTTCAGAACATGCTACTAAAACAGTATGCTTAAGACGTATATTTTGAACTTCACTTAAAACCAGTGTTTTATACGAGTGCCGCATGAAGTAAAATTTCGAGTTTTAACTTTCGCTTCGCTACGCGACCAAAGAAATGTTCAAACTTTTTTACACTTGAAATTCTACTTCCTACTTATTCTGGGAATGGACAACAGTCGGTAATAGCTTTAAATTAAACTCTTTTAGAAAACAACAAATCTCGGAAAATTTACAGCACATGCATATACAGAGAGTTTTATGTAACACCGAACATTTTCATAACGAGAATTTTTCTTTGAAGTATCAAACGTTGCACATTTTCTGATGCTTGGTTTATTAAACGAATTTAATTTAAAGCTATAAGCGAGTGTTTTCCACTCCCAGGCTAAGCATGAAGTAAAATTTCGAGTTTAGAAAAGCCTGAAAATTTGGTTTGGTCGCGCAGCGCGAAGCGCGGAGCGGCCAAACCAAATTTTCAGGCTTTTCTAAACTCGAAATTTTACTTCATGCGCCACCGGTACAAAACACTAATTCAATGTAAAGTTTATCGGTGTGTTTTAAACTTCGTAATATGTCAGTGTTTTATACCGGTGGCGCATGAAGTAAAATTTCGAGTTTAGAAAAGCCTGAAAATTTGGTTTGGTCGCTCCGCGCTTCGCGCTACGCGACCAAACCAAATTTTCAGGCTTTTCTAAACTCGAAATTTTACTTCATGCTTAGCCTGGGAATGGAAAACACTCGCTTATAGCTTCAAATTAATTTTATTTAATAAACCGAGCATCAGAAAATGTGCAACGTTTGATACTTCAAAGAAAAATTCTCGTTATGAAAATGTTTGGTGTTACATAAAACTCTCTGTATATGCTTGTGCAAAATTTGGTTTGGTCGCGTAGCGCGAAGCGCGGAGCGGCCAAACCAAATTTTCAGGCTTTTCTAAACTCGAAATTTTACTTCATGCGCCACCGGTACAAAACACTAATTCAATGTAAAGTTTAGCGGTGTGTTTTAATCTTCGTTATATGTCAGTGTTTTATACCGGTGGCGCATGAAGTAAAATTTCGAGTTTAGAAAAGCCTGAAAATTTGGTTTGGTCGCTCCGCGCTTCGCGCTACGCGGCCAAACCAAATTTTCAGGCTTTTCTAAACTCGAAATTTTACTTCATGCTTAGCCTGGGAGTGGAAACACTCGCTTAAACCATCAAATTATTTTTTTTTAATTAACCGAGCATCAAAAAATGTGCATCGTATGCATATGAATACTTAAAAAACAAAATTCTCGTTATGAAAATGTTCGGTGTTACATAAAACTCTCTGTATATATGAATTTAAAAAAAAATCCTTGAATTATTCTCCCCTTCCTTCAATCTTTCCTAAGCTTCCTAAAGCCAAAAAAATAAAGTTAATAAAAATCGTTAAAATTGTACAAACATGCGCAATAAACTTAATAAAGCACAATATTTGATAAGGATGTATTAAATATTAAGTTTTATTGTACATTTCTAAGTATGTACAAATTGACATTGTTGCATTACTTGCATTACATTTCATAATTTTGAAACTAATTTTGTGATTTTTGGTTATCTCGTGCCCCTCTTAAAATCCTAGCTACGCCTATGGTAAACTGATAAATATAATTACTTGTCACATTTTACTATAGTCGAAGTCAAATTGTAAAATTCAATCCTAGCCACGCCCATGGTAAACTGATGTATATAATTACTTGCCATATTTTACTATAGTCGAAGTCTAATTGTAAAATTCAATCCTAGCTACACCCATGGTAAACTGATCTATATAATTACTTGTCATGTTTCAATATAATCGAAGTTAAATTGTTAAAGCTACATAATTTTCAAAAACATGACTAATGTGCACATATTTTCTCTCTATTTACATACAATATTTTTTCTCTATTTCTACATAGATTTATTAAAAATCTGCGTGGGTGCGCTGTTTTTAAAAATCCCCTCACGTTTACCACCCTTAAAAGAAAAAGAGAGAGAGAAGTGCGAAGAATACGACGATGCTAATGTTCACCCCCGCCCCTCTTGCCGTGTTTTCCGGGACAAGATGACATGTTCGAGGGTTGTTTTACGACCTCTAGGAGCAACGTCGATTCGCGAACAGGGGATTCGTTTCAGAGACACGTGCGTCTTCCCAATAAGGGGGGTTATTTTTACGATTAGCCGAGATTCCGAATTAAGTAAGGGATGATTTAAGTGTTTCGTAATCAATTTACGCAAAATAACTACACACACACACGCGCGCAAGAGAATTGAATTAGATGGTAAATATTTAAAGAATTTAAATAATTAATTCTGAACAAGAATGGATATTTCTTGTCTTAAGTTGTCTTATTAATTAAGACATTGTTTGCATTTTCACGAATAATATTTTCGTAATTTTATATATTATGTTTAAAGTGTGCAAACTATATAAAGCGTAAGCTTATTTCCTCGAATTCAAATAGTTTTTAATTTGAATTATTCTTGTAAGAATTGTTAAATGAAAATAAGAATATCTTTAGTTTTATTCTAATTGATCACTTGATAACATTATTCTACTAAAAAAGTTTTCATTTCTACTAACAACTAAAAAACCCTTCCTCTTTTTTTTGTGAAAATCGTTCAGTTAATTATCAATATTTCAGTTTTAGTATCGTTTTACCCGTTACTATTTTAAAGGTAGAACTATTTGAATAGCGCTGTATATTAAAAATCTCTAGTGGGCATCCGTCATAATTAATGATTAGGGAGCATTTCTGTTTCGAGTCGTAAAAACTATAAAATAAAGTGGTATATTTTATAGTTTCCACGACTCGAATTTCGACAGTATCAATACCAATTTCAATTGTTTTTATTGTTGTTCTGACAGTATAAAAACTTTAAGAACTGCTGATTTATACCACATATAAGTAATTATTCATACGAAACAACAAAAACTAAATTCCCCACCGTTTTGGGATTAAGAGTCTAATTGAAAGGGCAACCGCTCTCGAGTACCAAACTGCCAAAGCGGCGAGAAGCCGCCCCTCCTCAGCAGAGTAGAAGACAATGGAGAGGAGATAAGAGGGCGACCGCGCGATGGGTCCCCCGGCGGCACGACGCGGAATTGCTCCGCGGGCGTCGCGACGCCAATCGACGTCGGCACGTCGTCCTCGTCGTGGCGGTGATTTCCTAAATGGGAGATATCTCGTGTCTCGGCGGTTTGTTCCTCTCGCATTTTTTATCTGTCCTCCGGGGGCGGCGGGGAGAATTGAAAAATTCGCAATTGGATGGATCGTGTCGGTTGACAACAATTCCGTGAGACTGTTTTCACTTGATGGACGGATTTATGTCGGTTGCGTTCAATTCACTTTTCGATGAATACCAGCCCTTCTTGAATGTTTAAATTAAACGTTCTATTTTAAACTGTCTTAGCTTTAGATAAATTGCTATAAATTTTATCAAATGTATTATATAAGAGCATATTCACAGCCGCTTCAAGTGCGAAACTACTGATACAGGGAATTTTCCTTTTAAGTATACATACATATGCATACCCTATTTTTAAAGAATTCAATTTGAATCCATTAACTTTTTTTTCATCGATCTTAAAACGAATATTTTTCAGATCCGAATTGAATTGATTATAAAAATGTATACCTACTTTTATATACAGGAAGTTTTTCTTTTAAGTGTACGTATTTTTTAAAGTTCAATCCGAAACTACTGATACAGGGAATTTTGCTTTGAAGTATACTATGCATACGCCATTATAAAAAAATTTAATTTTAAACTTTAAACGAGTGTTTTCCACTCCCAGATTAAGCATGAAGTAAAATTTCGAGTTTAGAAAAGCCTGAAAATTTGGCTCGGGCGCGTAGCGAAGCGGAGCGACCGAGCCAAATTAGGCTTTTCTAAACTCGAAATTTTACTTCATGCGCCACGCGTGTAAGACACTGATTTCAAGTGAAGTTGACTGGTTCACAATAGTGGAAGTGGAAAACACTCGTTTAAAACTTCAAATTAAACTCAAAAATTTTACTTCATGCGCCACGCGTATTAATCACTGAAAACACTAAAATATTGTGAACCAGTGAACTTCACTCAAAATCAGTGTCTTATACGCGTGGCGCATGAAGTAAAATTTCGAGTTTAGAAAAGCCTAATTTGGCTCGGTCGCTCCGCTTCGCCACGCGCCCGAGACAAATTTTCAGGCTTGTCTAAATTTGAAATTTTACTTCATGCTTAAGCTGGGAGTGGAAAACACTCGTTTAAAGCTTTAAATTAAATTCTTTAAAGATAGCGTATGCATATGTACACTTAAAAGTTCCCGGTATCAGTAGTTTCGGATTGAACCTTAAAAAATACAAAAAATGTACAGTATACAGCAGCATATTGGGATATCTATACTTAAAAGAAAAACTTCCTGTATATAATAGTAGGTATACATTTTTATAATTAATTCAATTCGGATCTGAAAAATATTCGTTTTAAGATCGATTTAAAAAAAATCCATTTACTAAAAAAGAATATGAGCCAAGTCCAATTGAGGAACAGTTCACAAAGCATTTAAGACTTATTAACCTATTCATTTATTATACAATTTTTTTTTATGCTGTAATTAAACTCTGGCGAATAATTACACTAATACTTTTTTAGTATCTACGTTTTACATTTTTTCTTCTTTTTTGAAATTTTTTTGTCGGTGCCATCTTTCAAATAGTAATCTCTGTGCGCGCAATTGTCGGGACACTTTATGCCCGGGAACAACGAGAATTGCTCCTCGGCCACCGATTCCTAATTACCGCCAGCACACACCAATTACGTTATCGTTTTTTAAATGGCCCTCGAAAAAATTACGCCACCGGACTTATCTTAATGTGTATCTTTATTCTCGCCGGCTTCCTCCCGGCCATTGCACAGTTTTCTCTCTCTGTCCAACTTTAAAAATAGTTTCCACAAGCGGTGGAAAGAAGGAGAGAAAGGAATTGGTCTGAAATTATTTCCAGGGGCAATGGCTAGAGAGTAAAACAGAGATTTTAGAAGGAAATGCACACTCAAGAGTAAGAGACAGAAAGACAATTGTCGATGCTCGGTTACTCTGGCACAACGGCTTTCGGGCTCCATTACTCTGGCCCAACGACTTTTGATAATTTCAATTTTTTTTAGTGTAAATTACTACTTTTGTGGTGATAGGTTGCTTTAGGAGTGCTACTTCTATAGCGCCCGATACATATTCTGTAAATGTTCACGCAATTGTTATTTTTATGGAAGTGCTCAATTTGACATGCACCTGCTGCGTTTTCCGGAAAATCGAGGTAGGTCAGGATAACGTTACCCTGGCCTAAGAATGACCTGCATCGTTATTTCCTTTTTTAAGGAAATGTCGACAAATATCCACTCGATTTTCTTTCTGTTGTTCGGTCTATGCTCAATTTTTCTGTTAAAATCGCATGACATGGCCCAGTTGAGATGCTAACCTCTTCTGCAAGTTCTCTGGCAATCAATCGGCGATTTGTACGCACCAGATCGTTGATTTTCGGAACGTGGGAGTCACTTAAAGTGAAATGCCTTTCTGATCAACGATCATTTTCAATTGACGACAACTTTTAAAAAAATGGAAAACGTCAGGGTAACGTTACCCTGGCCCAAGAATGACCTACCTCGATTTTCCGGACAACGCAAGGGGTGCTATAGAAACTTTTGGTGGTGCTATAATTTAGACTATAAAAAATTGAGATTTTTGAAAGTCTTTGGGCCAAGTTAATGGAGCCAATTGTCTGAGCAGCGTGTACATATCAAATTGAGCGCTTCCATTAAAATAAAAATTGCCTAATTATTTACAGAATATGTATCGGGTATATTTTAAAGAAAACAATATTGTACGAGGCCTGTTCAGATAACAAGCGAACATTTGGAATTACGTGCCAACGGAGGTATCTAATGATATGCTGTTGGCAGCACTGCCTTGTGCATAACCTCTTTTGTAAGCGCATGTTCTTGGATGTTGATACCTCGTTTAATATACTTTAAAGAAAAAAATATTGTACGAGGCCTGTTCAGATAACAACCGAACATTTTGAATTACGTGCCAACGGAGGTATTTAATGATATGCTGTTGGCAGCACTGCCTTGTGCATAACCTCTTTTGTTCTTGGATTGTTGATATCTCATTTAGTATACTTTAAAGAAAAAGTTATTGTACGAGGCATGTTCAGATAACAACCGAACATTTCGAATAACGTGCCAACGGAGATATTTAATCATATGATGTTGGCAGCAGTGCCTTGTGCATAAACTCTTTTGTAAGCGCATGTTCTTGGATTATTGATATCTCGTTTAATTTTCGTAGTATTCTTATTTAAGTGCAACGTGTTTAAGTGTTAGTGACGATTTTTGAAATGTGCGAGTTTCTGGAGCAACGATGCAAGAAAAAGTTTTGCTTAAAACTGGGGAAAACGTTCACAGAAACGTTTAATCTTTTCAAACAGGCTTACGGAGAAGATGCTCTGGGTCGTATGAAATGTTACGAATGGTTTTCACGATTTAAAAGTTGTCATCGGTCAATTGAAGATGATCGTCGACCAGGAAGGCCTTCCACTTTACCTGATGACGCCCACGTTCAGAAAATCAACGATCTGGTGCGTGCAAATCGCCGATTGACTGCCAGGGAACTTGCAGAAGAGGTTAGCATCTCAACTGAGCCATGTCATGCAATTTTGACTGAAAAATTGAACATCGGTAGAGTTGCAGCAACATTTTTTCCTCGTTTGATGACCCAACAACAGAGAGAAAATCGAGTGGATATTTGTCGTTAATTCCTTGAACAAGCAAATGACGATGATACATTCTTGCCAAGAATCATAACAAGAGACAGAAGTTGGGTTTATAGCTACGGCATTGAGACAAAATCAAATCGACATTGAGACAAAAAGAACTTGCAGGAGAGGTTAGTTAGCATCTCAACTGAGCC
The DNA here is from genome assembly GCA_932526585.2 of Philonthus cognatus. Lineage (NCBI taxonomy): Eukaryota > Metazoa > Arthropoda > Insecta > Coleoptera > Staphylinidae > Philonthus > Philonthus cognatus. The sequence continues at coordinate 49,027,519 of OW052244.1, forward strand.
ATGTCAAATGTCATGCAATTTTGACTGAAAAATTGAACATAGGTAGAGTTGCAGCAAACAACAACAAATCGAAAATCGAGTGGAAATTTATCAACAATTCCTTGAACATGCAAATAACGATGAAACATTCACGCAAATAATCATAACAAGAGACAAAAGCTGGATTTATAGCTGCGACATTGAGACAAAATCAAATCGACGTTGAGATAAAAGAACTTGCAAAAGAGGTTAGCATCTCAACTGGGCCATGTCATAAGGTTTTGACTGAAAAATTGAACATAGTTAGAGTTGTAGCAAAATGTATTCCTCGTTTGATGACCGAACAACAGAAAGAAAATTGAGTGGATATTTGTCGACAATTCCTTGAACAACCAAATGACGATGAAACATTCATGCGAAGAATCATAACAAGAGACAAAAGCTGGGTTTATAGGTCCGACATTGAGACAAAATCAAATCGACATTGATACAAAAGAACTTGCAGAAGAGGTTAGCATCTCAACTGGGCCATTTTGACTGAAAAATTGAACATAGGTAGAGTTGCAGCAAAGTGTATTCCTTGTTTGATGATCGAACAACAATATGAAAATCGAGTGGACATTTGTCGACAATCCTTTAAACAAGCAAATGACGATGACATTTTCATGCGAAGAATCATAACAAGAGACAAAAGCTGGGTATATAGCTACTACATTGAGACAAAATCAAATCGACATTGAGACAAAATCAAATCGACATTGAGACAAAATCAATCACAATGGATTAACAAAGGATCCCCACTTCTCAAGCAAATTCGTCACTGACCTTACAGACCATGTCAAATTAGCTATCTAGGAAATAGCTATCTCGTGAAATAGAAACACCGCTGGGAAAAGTGGGTGAATTAGGGAGAAAAGTACTTTGAAAGGGACAAGGACAAATAATCTGTAAAATGAATAATAAAGTTCAAAAAAATAAAGTTCATTTATTATCTGAACAGACCTCGTATACTAATTAAACATACGATTATCTACATATACCCTTATTAAGGGAGAATATTTGTTGCTGCTGAACATTATATTTTTTCCTCCTTGAAGATGACCAATGGTCAAAACTAGTCGGAGAAAATATAATTAGTGAAGCAAACAAAGTGTTTTAATTAAATATCTAGAATTATTATATTTTTTTATTTAAATCGCTTTGCGAAAAATAACTAACACGTAAGTGCGAAAACCGTAAAAACTAAACTCCACTTAAATGTAATAGTAAAAACACAAAACCGGTAATGAGAACATAATCAAAATTTAACTACGTGAAAAAAATGTAGGGAAGGAATTAATGTGGGTGGGTGTTAATGCAAGCACACTTTTTCATTATTATGTAAATTAAATGTTATAAACTTTTAAAACACTGTATTTTTTGTTAACTTAAATTAGTTAAGGTATAAAATATAATGTTAAACTGAAACTAAGAATATTTAACAAGCTCATTTCTGCGTTATTATTATTGCAGTTATAAATTTATTTTTTTATTAGTCATGGTTCTGGTAATTTCTGTATTATACCCATAAATGCAAATGAAAATAAGAACTTCTATAAACGTTTTTGGGGAAAAGGCAAAATAAACAAATTATGTTTACCTTTTTAGATAGAATACTTTATTTTAATTTAAGCCAATAATTTGCTGGATACTTTTTAGCTGTTTAGTCATCCTGCCTCCGCCCCTACCACTTTCGATTTTTTGTTAACTCCAGAAAGGTAAACAAATTATACTAGTTTCAAAATGTTGACGTTTGTCTTGCCACTTTTTTATATGATTTTAATTCCAGAGAGCAGCTTATTGTTATTTTTAGATTGTGTATGTTAAATATTCAACAGATGTTAAAATGCAAATGGTGTCGAACAAAATAAAGGCTAGTATTTTTTAAACCTTACAATATTTTAGTGTTTCTTACGAGTGGCGCATGAAATAAAATTTCGAGTTTAGAAAAGCCCCGTAAAAATTTGTCTCGGGTCGCTGCGCGACCCTCGACAAATTTTCTACGCGGGGCTTTTCTAAACTCGAAATTTTACTTCATGCTTAGTCTAGGAGTGGACCGTCAAGATTTAAAGACTTAATCGGGTTTGCGGGGGGTTTGATATTGAAAGATTGAAATAGGATAGCACTGATAAAGTTCAGGCTAATTTAAGTCATTAATCGAACTAGAATTTTCTACATAGGATATAAAACTGGCGAGCTTATTGTATTAGAAAATAAACTGAATTAAGTGAAATATTGGTTTCCAGAAACAAAACTAAAAATACAAATACAATACGAACTTTAATTTTATAAATCGACAAAAATCTCGAAATATAAAAAATTTCATGAACATTTTCTAGAAATATCGAAAATCTTGACATGTTGACAATCTTGACGGTCCACTCCCAGACTAAGCATGAAGTAAAATTTCGAGTTTAAAAAAGCCCCGCATAGAAAATGTTAACGGGGCTTTCCTAAACTTGAAATTTTACTTCATGCGCCACGCGTATAATACAATGAAATTTGGTAAAGTTTAAAAAATACTAGCTTTTATTTTGTTCGGTTGATTGACAAAAATCTCAAAATATAAAGAATGTCATAAACATGTCTCATGAACATTTAATAAATCGACAATAATCTCGAAATATCAAAAATCTCGACATGTTTAAAATTTTGACAGTCTACTCCCAGACTAAGCATGAAGAAAAATTTCGAGTTTAGAAAAGCCCCGCGTAGAAAATTAATCTCGGGGCTTTTCTAAACTCGAAATTTTACTTCATGCGCCACGCGTATAAGTCATTGAAATATTGTAAAGTTTATAACATACTAGCCTTTATTTTGCTTAGTTGGTTGCCAATTGTATTGAATCTTCTCAGCTAATTATACATACTTATTCTATTTATAAATTTTGAACAATTACGACAGGTTTTAGTCAATTTCCAAGTAGATAATTTAATTAGTTAAAAACATGTTATTTTCTAGTTCGTACTGTAGAAGCAGTTATTTGACAATAATCAAAATCATAATTGAATAGTTTTCTTTATTTTAAACTTGGAAGTAAAAATAAGTTGAGTGATAGGTTTTTTTTATAGAAATTCAGTCTTTGGTTTGATAAATTCTGAATATTGCTGTTTGTGAATTTTGTAGTAAAATAAATTTGGTAGATTTTTTTGTAACTATGAATATCAATATAATCAACAGTTTCATTAATTAGAAAAATGATTCTTTGTAGTTATTAAAAAAAATGTCTATAGTCATCAATCAGCAGATCAGCAATCGCCTCGTAAAGACCACATTCGGACTTGTACTTAAACGACAGTCAGTATTTTCTTGAATTAGTTTCTTATCTGGCACTTGGTGAAACCTATTAGAATATGTAAAGTTATTTAAATTAAAAACACTTAGTATTGTTCCTTTGAAAGTGGTCTAACAAACCGAAACTAGTCGGAATAAAGTTTTACTTTGTGAAACAATACCAAGTGTTTTTATTTTAAATAACTTTAGACAGTCAGTATTATTATTATTACGTAACAGGATCGTCAGTATAGCTTTAATTGAATTGATTAGGATTATAAATCAAGACAAAAATTGACGGAAATAATTTAAGCTGTATAATATTTTTCACACTATTTTATGTTTTATTAAATTTATATTAAGTTTATCTTAAATTACTGGTGTTAATATGTATTATGTACAAAGGAGATTTCCGTAAATAAATAAATAAATATATTAAACATTTGCAAAGGATAGTTAAAATTAAAAGAAAATAATTAAATTAAAATTATCAAAAATCAACCAAAAGCTGAACTCTTATAAATACAAGAAACTTTGTTTTCTTAAATAAACAAATTTTGTTTCGACATTAAAAAAAAATCCGATAGCTGGAAACGAAATTACAGACAGACAAAACAAACTGTCTACGGTGGTGGCTTCTACTTCGTTATACATCATAGTTCACTAGCGAAACACGATTTTAACTTTGTTTGTATAACTGAGTCACCTAATAAAGTCTTAGTTATGCAAACAAAGTTAAAATCGTGTTTTATTTGTGAGACAGAACAAAATCAATGTTTTTTTTTAATTTAATTATAAAAAAATCAATCAAGCGGCGGACCGTAATTTCAAACGTGAACAGATTTTTTTTGTTTTCCGCATTGAAAAATAAAGAATGGGTATTTTTAAGTAAATTCTTTGAGTTTTAAATAATTTCATGAATAAACAAATTATTGATGCATTTTTAAAGAAAAGTAGACGAATCGCAAAATAATCAATAGTTTTTAGAGATAATAAAAAATCGACTTTATCGCCTTGTGATTTAAAATATCGACAGAATTGTTTATTTGTTCATGTTTGAAAATCAAGAATAGTAATTTCCAAACAAATTCCGTGAGATTAAAATGAGAAATAAAGTATTAAAACAGTCTTAAAAATTGATAAGAAAAATAATCAATACCTTTTAGAGAAAATAAAAAATTGACTTTATCGCCTCGTAATTTAACATTTCGGCAAAATTGTTTATTTTTTCGTGTTGGAAAATCTTCTTTTTCTTCTGCTATCCCTTGTTGCCCCTTAGGGCGTCGGGTGTGTTGGAAAATCAAGAATAGTAATTTTCAAGCGAATTCCGTAAGTTTAAAATAAGAAATAACGTATCAAAACAGTCTTAAAAATTGATAAGAAAAATAATCAATAATTTTTAGAGAAAATAAAAAATCGACTTTATCACCTCGTAATTTAAAATTTCGGCAGAATTGTTTATTTTTTCGTGTTGGAAAATCAAGAATAGTAATTTTCAAGCGAATTCCGTAAGTTTAAAATAAGAAATAACGTATCAAAACAGTCTTAAAAATTGATAAGAAAAATAATCAATAATTTTTAGAGAAAATAAAAAATCGACTTTATCACCTCGTAATTTAAAATTTCGGCAGAATTGTTTATTTTTTCGTGTTGGAAAATCAAGAATAGTAATTTTCAAGCAAATTCCGTAAGTTTAAAATAAGAAATAACGTATCAAAACAGTCTTAGAAATTGATAAGAAAAATAATCAATAATTTTTAGAGAAAATAAAAAATCGAATTTATCGCCTCGTGATTTAAAATTTCGGCAGAATTGTTTTTTTTTCATATTGGAAAATCAATAATAGTCATTTCTAAGTGAATTCCGTAAGTTTAAAATAAGAAATAAAGTATCAAAACAGTCTTGAAAATTGATAAGAAAAATAATCAATAATTTTTCGAGAAAATAAAAAATCGACTTTATCGCCCCGTAATTTAAAATTTCGGGAGAATTGTTTTTTTTTCATATTGGAAAATCAATAATAGTTATTTCCAAGCAAATTCCGTAAGTTTAAAATAAGAACTAAAGTATCAAAACAGTCTTGAAAATTGATAAGTAAAATGCTATCTTTTTTGTTTCAATTTTCATGATTTTCGTACCTATATGTGATATTGACAAAAAATACAACTTTCACGTATTTCAGTTTTATCAACTTTTCAACAAAACAATAAACAATTTGCATGCTGTAATTTTGTTTTTTCGGTAAAACAAAGACTGATTTTTCGTGAATGAATCTTGTGAAGTTCGTGTACTTTCAATTTTTTTGGAATAAGCTCTGTCTACTAAGTACTAATATCACAAAGGATATATTTTAGCGTAACAATTGCCTGGGGACTCTTAACTGATGAAGAACTTAAATAATTGTGTTAAACTGTTGATAATAAAATGGCAAAATGTGATAATTATGTGGAGAAAAGGCTAGAGAAGTAGTTTTGTTTATGTTATGATCTCTTACCAAACAAACAGCCACACGACGAGGAAATTTAGAAGATGGCACCAACGACAAAAAGTGTTTACCTATACATAAGTACCGTATGATTTTTTAAATTATGATTTCATTTTTTTGTGCGGTTGTCCAGAAACTAACTGAATGATGGAATAAATTGTAGTTATGGTAAAATATGTGTTAGCAGTCAGTAGTGCCAATCTAATTTCAGATTCAAAGCCTACTCTAAATCATGTTTTAAATGATCGCACGGTAGAAGTTAAACGAACGTCTTTGGAAAATGCACACATGCATTTTACTTTCAGGAAACACACACACCCACACAAACACCATCGTAAACATGGATATAGTTAAACGAACGCCCATGAGAAAACTACATACACTCTCACACAAACAGAAGAAAAACGAAAAGTGTACACACACATAGAATGATATAGAAGGAAAATTCGCCGGGTTTTCTATAGACCGACTTGAAATGTGCAAACAGGCCTGAAAGAGAGACAACCCGACGTGTATGTAAACGCCCGCAGCCGCCTCCACTCGGTAAATCAACTTTTCGCTCGGTGGCTGGTGTACGGATATGTGGGGACATGAATTTATTTGTACGTGTGTGTGTATGTGTGTTGTGTGTGTTTGTGTAAAATGTACACTTGGAAAATTGCGATGCTCCAGAAGTTAAACTCGCGCTCGAAAAAGGAGAAACTCCGGAAAAGTGAACGAGGAGGCAACTCTGGGGTGTACTTGTTGACTCTGTTCGAGTGTATAATGCCAATCTTTATGTTTTTCTCGCCAACAATGCTCACTTCACATTTGTATTAGTGTTCCGACTCTAAATATATAAAAGGACTTGCTGTTATTGGGATAGTGAAATAGGTACGTATGCATTTAATAACGTGTCTTTCTTCAGCTACGCAATATTTTTTTACAATACACATAGTTTATAATACATGGTGGCGATAAATTTGAAACCTTAAATTTTCCTGACTTTTCCCTGACTCGTCCCTGATTCTAGTTTTTTTCCCTGACACCTTAAAAATATATTCATATATATTCATTTCATATAACTAAACTAAATGATGTATATTTTGAATTTCACTTTAAATCAGTGTTTTGTGCGCGTGGCGCATGAAGTAAAATTTCGAGTTGAGAAAAGCCCGAATTTGGATTTGGACGCTGCGCGTCCAAATTCCAAATTCTTAGGGCTTTTCTCAACTCGAAATTTTACTTCATGCTTAGTCTAGGATTGGAAAACACTCATTAAAATTATATTAGCGACTTGAATTGACCGTCAGATGTATAATTTTTGTTTGGTGATAACATACACAAATCGTAACAGCTGTCGTTTGTTTTTTTTTTTCTGTTTTGACAATTTTCACAATTTTTTATGTTTTTTTGTTTACGCTTTATTACATTTTAACATATTTAACATTTTATTACTATTCGACAACTTTGTCACTTGTTATGTTAGTTTTGATATATGTCGACAGAGTCGATAAGCGTTATAAATATCATATTGAGTGTCAAAACTGTTGAAATTGTCGATAATGTAAAACTTGTTGAAAATATAGAAAAGTGATGATATAGCAAAAAGAAGGTTAAAATATGGGAACATTGTTATAAATTTAAAAAAATTAATAATTGTGAAAAATCCATTTATCAGGAAATGCATTGATGCACATTTTAGATTATTCTTTATTGCGCTTAGTAGCTTATTCAAGATTATATCATTTTTTTATAATGTTTTTTTATGAATTTTCACAATTTCTGTTAATTTTCAAGATTCTAACAGTTTTTCCGAATTTTGTAGAATAATTGTTCAAATTTAGATACTTTTCCTGAATTTTCGTCAGTTTTTTTTAATCTTGATAGTTTTTGTTACATTTAAATATGTTAATGCTGTTATGACTTCTCAAAATTTGTATTAATTTTTACGGTTTTTTGTAAATGTATAAGTTTTCAGTCAAATTTTAAAACCTTTGCGCTTTTCGTAAATTTTCAAACCTTGCTATCATTTTAAAAATTCTGACATTTTTCCTAAATTTTTTAGATTTTCGACAATTTTTTAAATGTTGGAAATGTTCGTGAATTTCCTAGATCTCCGTTAATTATTATAATTTCTATGCTTTGCGTGAAATCCCAATTTCACGTGAGCTTGGTATACTAGATTTAATATTTAATTGAATAAATAAATTTTGTGCAATATAGTGAAAAATTCGGAAATTATTGGTTTTAGGTATAAGATACCCTTAATAATATATGCAGGTAATACAAAAAGACACAATAGAGTAATAAAATATAATGTGCTCTATTTGAAAATGATGAGCAATAGTCATTTGAAGGGGAGTGCATTTTATTCGCTTTATTGAAAACACTGTATAAAAATTAAGATTTCTTTCTTACACTAGTGTGACTATACTCTATGTTTTGACACAAGTCTTTTTAAATGTAATTTTAAAAAGAATTGTGTCAAAACATAGAGTATAGTCACACTAGTGTAAAAAAAGTAATCTTAATTTTTACTATTAAAATAACTTCAGTGTACGCCTTCATAAAGCAATGTGTGTATTCGTTCTTTTAAGAGAAAAAAAAAAAAAAAAAAAAAAAAGAAAAACGCAACGCCGCAAAAACTAAAACAAAATTTATATGTATAGTATATCCAAGAATCCAGGCAATATGTTAATGGGTTTATAGTCCCCGCATTGTTGCCAAGAGTACATGTAAACATTCAACATAACCTCAAAACACGTCGGAAAACGTAATGTGCTAGATGCCTAACGTTGAGTTATGAATGGTTAAAAAGTGTTGAATTATGGTTAAGCTGTAGTGACGCAACAAGGAGAGGGCCTAGATCTACAGCAAATAACATAAAACTGCCATTTGTCAATATGAATTTGAACGTGCATTGAAATTTTCTAACAAATTCACTCTTCCTCGGACTCGGAGTTTTCGCCTGGATTTATTACGAGTGGTGAAGCGGCAACGCTGTGGGGTATTACCAACAAAACATATATATATTTAACGCTTGCAATAACGTTGTATTTAGGGAGTTTAGAGATGTCGGAATGGCAATGAATACAACTAGCTATTGCTTGCATTCTCGGACGAACTTTATAAAAATATATACAGCATTCAATTTTAAAACAGGCAAACAACTCTCGTCAGGCCGTCACGAAGCACCCTGTATATGTAAAATTAATTTTACGTTATGCTCCTTGAGAAGTTAATAAATGCATGCTGAATTTCTATCGACAAGGGACATATCAAAGACGGGTATTTCAATTACTCACCCTGTATAATATGAAAGAGATTATTGTTCACATAAAGGGTTCTAATTGAACACCATGTATTTGCTACTCCTTGTGGTATTTTCTGTTTGTTATTTATATGAATTTTCATTTCATTGTTTTTTACATTTACTACCTTTGTATTTATTTTTATAATAGACTTGTCATATGTTGTAAACATGTAACCTCACAAGACCAATAAAGATATAAATATGAATATGAAATTTAAATATTGTATATTCACTGAATTTGATTGTTGAATTTTTACTTAATATTAAAATCAATATTCTCTTTTCCGAAAAAAATTAAAATTTGCTTTATATAAAAAATAATATTGTGTGATATTTCATTTGTAGCTGGTTATTAGTGTGCATTAAGTTTTTGCAATTTTCTAAAACAAATATCTTCTAATTATTAAGCGAATTTCTAACAAAAAAATAATTTTGCCTGAAAATGAAAGAAAAAGAAACAACATATTACATTTTGTATGACTAATTATTCAAATTAAGTATTTTTACAACAAAATCTCAAGATTTTAAAGTTATTTAATAGCATGTTGAATTTTCGCAAAATTCCCAAATGAATATCTTTATAAATTGTCCAATTTTGCAACAAAATTATAACTTGAATATTTACCAAATTTGTAGGTATTCGCTGTCTAATACAAACGTTAAGTGTTTTCCACTCCTTGATGAAGCATGAAGTAAAATTTCGAGTTTAGAAAAGCCTGAAAATTTGGATTTGATGGGGCGCGCGAGCGATAGAGTAGCACCCCGGCAAACCCAAATTTTCAGGCTTTTCTAAACTCGAAATTTTACTTCATGCGTCAGGCGTATAAAACACCGATATATAGTAAAGTTCATAAATAGCCAATTTATCTTAAATAATTGCCAAATGTTAACAAGTATGCAGGATAAAGTCACAGTCCAAATTTATATAACATTTTGAAGAGCTTCATATTTTCTCATGTTACTTAAACTATTTCCCTTCACATATTAAATAAAAAGAATTATGTACATAGGGGGTCATGAGGACATAAGAATTTAAAGGGTGGAACACGGGTGTAGCCAGGGGGGGGGGGGGCGATATAGGGGTTCAAACCCTCCTGAAATTATCAAAATGTTAATTTTTTTTTATGTAAAAGCAGCTCCGTAAGAGCAACAACAACATTTTTATCATTAAAGCCCCCTCACCGAAATTTGTATAACCCCCTTCGAATTTTGTTTCTGGCTATAGCCTTGGTGAGGCATGGTCAAAAAAAGGTTAGGAAACACTGGCTTGGAGTGTTTTTGACAGATCTGGGTGTTGTTCATAGGTTTATAACTCCAGTCGTGATTTTTAATTGTGTAATACTCCTGTTTCGAATCTATACTACTTGAGTTTCTAATCTGTTACTAGTTTTGCCTTTTTTTATTTTCATACTATTGATTCTATTTTTTATGAAATTTGGAAACACCACTTTCCTGCGGCACTGATTTACAGCGTGAATATTCGCACTTATTAACTGAATGTTGGTTCTATTTTGCCCAGTGTTCCGTTGGGACTTATTGACACTTAATTATCGAAACATTTGTCTCTGTTTCATTTATCCAATCATGCACGTTTGTTTCTTCATTGTCTTTACCGGAACCATTCTGAACTTATTCAGTAGATTTTGCTTTATTCATAATACAGGAACAATTGATAAGAACAAAGCAAGCTTAAAAAAGTATTTATGCTTAAGAAAGTAGTTAAGCTTATAATTAGTAAAGATCATGCAGTAAAGTTAGGACTACAAGAATTATCTATTCTAGTAATTAATTTATTAAGGAAACAAACGCATATTTATTGTTCTATTTTTGTATATTTCTAAGTGTTTAGAAAATCAACTCTATTTGTTATTCAGAGTTGAAAAATATGCCATCTGAATTTTTGGCCGTTGAACCGTAATTGGACCACCGGCGAGCCCTTGTACGCCCTTATACAGGGTGGAATCGATACAAGAACACACGCAACGCAACATAATCAATTTTCAGCGCGGCGGGGAAGACGGGGGCGGTCTGGAGGAAGTCGAGTAAGCAATTTAAGTTTTGAACAAAAATTATTCCCCGAGTAAACCATCAATCTCAATTCTTCGGGTATAAGGGTTGTTACATAATTTCTTTGAATTTATCTTAATCTGCAGATTTTATAAAAAAAATGTAAGAAATTAATGTGATGTAATACATTACTACACTTATAATCTCAAATTTAAAGAGTAATTTATTATATCACAAGCAATTTATCATTGTTAAAAACTCTTTTTTAGTTTTTGCATTTATTTCAATTTGGTTTTAAAAATTAGTTTGTCAGTTCAATTATTAATTTATTAAACAAATTGTTGTAAATATAAATCATTATTCAATATTTACAATATTAGACATACCGTGTGGTGAAATGGTTAACTTGCTACGCGATCAAACCAAATTTTCAGGCTTCTCTAAACTTAATATTTTACTTCAGAAGCTTAAAATTGAACGTTTCTCAAAAACAATGATGCCTGAAAATTTACTGCGTATGCATCGGGATATGTATACTTGTAATAAACATTTCCTGTACATATCCCAATTACAGCATTTTTCCTTTAAATTTTTAAATTTTGCTAACTTTAGTGTTAAATGTAAAGCTTTAAACGAGTTTTTTCCACTCCCAGGTTAAACATGAAGTAAAATATCGAGTTTAGAAAAGCCAGAAAATTTGGTTTGGTGGCGTAGCGCGAAGCGCGGAGCGACCAAACCAAATTTTCTGGCTTTTCTAAACTTGAAATTTTACTTCATGCGCCACGCGTATAAAATACTGATCAAGCTTAAGCAGTATATTACGAACTTTAATCTAAATAAGTGTTTAATACGGGTGGCGCATGAAGTAAAATTTCGAGTTTAGAAAAGCCAGAAAATTTGGTTTGGTCGCTCCGCGCTTCGCGCTACGCGACCAAACCAAATTTTCTGGCTTTTCTAAACTCGAAATTTTACTTCATGCTTAACTTGGGAGTGGAAACACTCGTTTAAAGCTTCAAATTGAATTAGCATCGTATGCATATGTATACTTAAAAGAAAAATTCCTTGTATATAGATAGCTTTATTGCCGATTGATAGGTTTGTCAGATAAATGAACTAACAAAGGTAAACATGCGGTTGTGGTTCTATGTTACCTTTTTACCCTGACAAGACAAAATACAAAACATTGCATCACAACTGCATGTCTTCCTTATTGTTTGATTTTATTACTTCATTTATTTGACTATATATGAGTCGCCTATTTCCAAAAGCCCCTAAATCCTAATAAAGGTATATTTAAATCACTGTATTCGTAAGTGTTGTCAAAAAGAATACGAATTTTGATCTGGAGAATTGTAAAACCACTAACAAATTTAATTCTAACATTTTAATGATTCAATATCGTTAAGCCAACATAGACACATAAAAAAGTGTTTTGTTTTCTTCGTCATAATCATATTTATATACAGGGTGTTTCACCTAAAACTTCCCAGACTAATTAATAAGAAACTAAAAATGTTATTCAAGTTTTGATTGTTGTAATTAATAGATCTCATTCAAGGGCACATCTTAAAAATATTTACTATTTTCGAAATATCAATTTTCACGACAATTGTCAGTTATAATTATTATTATATAATTATATTATTTTTATTATTAGTGTTTTGTAATTTTCAATGTATTTTATAAATGTTTATTGTTAGTTATGCTAATTTTGGGACGTTTTACTACTTTAAAAGTGTGTATGAAAAGTTCTTGAGAATATATACATTGGTTATAACTTAAAAAGGCCAATACAATTTAAAATATGCATATAATAAAAATGTCTTAAAATATTTCATTCTTTTAAAAGAAGTCACTTTCAAAGTTCTGATCATCGAATGAGATTTTCCTACGCCTCTGACAAATAAAACCTAAATAACATTTTTAGTTTCTTGTTAATTAGTCTGGGGAGGTTTAGGTGAAACACCCTGTATTTAATATTTAAATAATTAACTTGATTTAATTTATCAGCATTTTTTGTTTAGTTGGAGTTCTATTTTCTGTGTTCGTCTGAATGTGGAATAAAAACCACATTTAAATTATTATTCAATTATATTTAAATTATAAAATTGTATTAATAATAATATTTTATAAATACAAGTTAGCTGAATTATTATAAAGTACTGTATAGTTAAGGCTGTTAGTTGTTGAAACTCCTTAATAGTACTTTAATAAAATACTTAATTTGTTGAGGTTTCACAATTATATTTATTGTACTACAACAATTGTTTGAAATGAATCATCATCTACGTGATGAAGCTACAGTGTGGTGAAACAATTGTAGTACAATAAATATAATTTTGAAACCTAAACAAATTAAGTGTTTTATTAAAGTGTTATTATAAAGTAATGAAAGTTGGACCTGTGATTATTTAACCGATTGTCTTCAATGAGCTAGATGTGCATTATTTCTACACCTATTCTAAATCACCATGTAATCAATGCATGTTTTTGAGTTTCCTGAAGAGTATAATTAATAATTAATTAACACTGTTGCATCCCTTCTTCACACGTTGTTTTGTAATCGTTAGATGCATATTTCGAGTGCTTATTATCAATAATAATAATAACAATATTAATTGGTGCCACTAACTGTTACAGTTTTATACACGTCAAAAGTACATAAATAAGTATTAAACATATGTGACAAATATTACAATACATGAACCAGATAAAAGACAACACAGTTACTATATAAGGTATCAATTAAAAGTAGAAATAAAATAATATAATTGGGCATTAGGCCATTGCGAAATATCACTTCTTATAAATTCATCCATAGCATAAAATGCATTTAACGTTAAAAATGTTTTGATGTGTTATTTGTATTATTTTATTGGCAGTATTTGCAATAACAATAACACCATGTAATAGCGAATGAAGAGAGGAGTAGATTTTGTTTAATATGATTACTTTTATTATTAATTTGCTGAAAGAACATGCGTTTTGATTATTCTTAAGGACTATAAATTGATGGAATCTGGGCGCCGTTAAGCCGCAAGCATCCCTTAACTTAATTGCTTCTCGGCGGGGACGTTGACTGAGAACCAACTTCCCTCTTTTCACCCTCCTTTTCATTCCCTTAATACACCTACGCATCTCATTCAATAAACCGTCCATTCTAGCATTTTACGTTAAGAGCATTTGTATCTTAAAAAAAGGTGAAAGAGAAAAAGTGAAATTTCTGCTAATTTTCCTAAAATTTACAAATCTAGAAGAATTATACAATTTTCATGATTGAATAATTAATCAACCTGCTTTATTACAGTTTTTATTCTCTAAATAATGAAATAATAAAAACAGTAGTCAAAGAATCCAAGTGGCTTTTATTCAGTTATTCAATTATCAATATTGTAAACATCTTTTATAAGTATACATGGAATTCTTTTCGCAATCTACAACAAGTTAGTCTTATAAAGACTATATCAAATACTCATTGAAACAACTAACAACTAATACCCCGAAGGACATTGAATTATATAAGTGTTTGCTGTTACATACAGTAACCTACTGCAAATGTAACAATTTGGGTGAAATTATTCAGGCCATCTATAGACGCGTTTGGAGATTTATGTCTCATCAGTATAGAGTTTGCCATTCCCTCTAAACCAGTGATGGGGAAACTACGGCCCGCGGGCCAAGTCCGGCCCGCGGAAAGATTTAATCCGGCCCGTTTAAAAGTGCCGTCGTGAGAATGTTTGAACGCGTTCTTACTTCGTAATGTGACGACCCGCATAAAAACTACCTACCTACGATTAAGCATTATTCTTTGGCCCGCTACGATTGTCTGGGTATTACAAATGGCCCGTCTTAAAAAAAGTTTCCCCACCACTGCTCTAAACAATTTGACACCTTAGACTGGTTCAAACATAAGTATAAATGAAATTGCCAATTCTTGGTTGCAGAATACTTCTACATTAAAAGTGCCATTCTTTTCACAATCTACAACAAGCTCGGGAAGTAGTTGTTTCAATGAGTGTTTGATATAGTCTTTGTAAGACTAACTTGTTGTAAATTGCAAAAAGAATCGCAGTTTCAATGTTTAAAGTATCAAGAACTTGAGATATATCGGAGAGATATCAATATGTATTAATATTTCCGATATTTTAATATTTATATGAATAACATCATATTTTCGAACTCTGGTTTGTTATTTAAATTGATTTTACAATACGTCAAGTCTTAATGAAATATTTTTATAAAACACTTAACACAAGGAACCTTACGGGTACGTAATGTTAGCATATCGTCAAAGTTGACGAAGCTTTATATAATTGGCCCATGTCTTTGCAAATATGACATAATCCCCTTTCTTACTTATAAATACCGACCATATTTTTCACTTATTCCATTTCTGTATACCTGTTCATTCCACACGCAACACTTTTATCAAGTAAGTCTAATTTAAGTTTATTTTTAATTTTATTCCTAAATTTTTTAAAATAAAAAAAAAAAACGTCATAAGCAAAGCTATACTGAAAAGAGATAAATCTCGAAACGCGTCTCTAGATGGCCTAAGACATTGATTTTAATCGAAGTCCTTTCACTTCTAATTTTTTGTTATTTCTCCTTTCATTTTAAATTTGTATTTGTTAGTTGGTTTGAAGAGAATTTGACCCAAACGTTACCTATACTTTAATAGAGCGTTGTAACAAATCAAATTAAATAAGATTTTAAATATTTCATTGTATAATTGAATATCCGAAGGTGTATTTGCACGAGAAGTAGTTGTTTTAATGGATATTTATCGTCTTAAGTTGTCTTATTAATTAAGACATTGTTTGCATGTTCAGGAATAGTTTTTTCGTAATTTTATATATTATAATTTTTCAAATTATAATTTCTTTATTTTCTAGATATGAAATGAGGTGGAAGATTTAATTAAAAACAAACACAACGCAAACATTGCGTCTCTCTCTATCTCTCTCTCCTGTATTTATCATTTTCATTTTTCTAGCAATATTCCTGCAAACCACGCACGTCCTCCGTTGATTAGTAGTGGATATTTGCAAAAGCGAAATGAGTGTTTGCCTCTGATTGAAATGTATTTGCTTGTGTGTGTGTGATGCTGTGTATGTGTGTGTGAATGTCGTCCTGTAATAAATCGTGTTTAATCAGAGCCACTGTCTATCCATGCCTCCGCGAGTGTATGTGTGTGTGTGCTTGTGGCGGCAAGTCGCCGTCGTCGTCGGTGGCGGTGGAAGTGCAAATTCACCGGTGTGTTTGCCGAGCAAATACAAAGATCAAACGTTTCGCTCCCTGCACTTAATTATAAACACAAATGCCCTAATGAAATTATTTATCATCGGTAACCGGCATCTGCTCTCGCTTAGAGCAAGGCTAGAGGTCAATATTTGTTTATTAGCACGAAAATAGCGAGCGTAGGAAATTGAAATTTAATAAATTATCATATTTTATATCTACAAAGAAATTGCAACGTAAAATGCAAATAATCAAGTTGAGTTTATGAAAAGGGAATATTCAATTTGAATTGTTTATTTTCATAAAGCAGTGGTCGGCAATCTTTTAGGTGTAAAGAGCCATTTTTACAAAAATGAAATATATATATATATATATATATATATACATATATATATATATATATATATATATATATATATATATATATATATATATATATATATGTCATCCGCAAACTGTAGGGGATAACAGGTTGGGTTTATAAAGTTGGGATTGGGATGGTATAAGTCGTAGCAATATATATTGTATAATAGAGGAGATAGAGGGGAGCCTTGAGGAACACCTTGTTCAGGATAGAATGTTGAGAATAAGGTATGTCGTATACGGATTTTAAGTTTGCGGTTGAGAAGGAAGTTTTGGATTAGGTTGATAGGGTGGTTGGATAGTTTAAGGATACTGCATTTATATAAAAGGCCTCGATGCCAAACGGAATCGAAGGATTTAGATATATTTAGGAATAGAATGGCAGACTTTTACCTTCTAAATGCATTGTTTGGCAGTTGGATATAAGAATGGTTAAGAGTAGGCTTGTGGAGCGATTTGAAAGGAAGCCGTATTGGTAGATAGGGATATGGGGTAAAACATGGCAGAGCATTTTTTGTTTGAGGAGGGATTCATACGGTTTCCCGAGTACGGGCAGTAAGGTAATGGGAAGGTAGTTGTTTGAATATATAGGATCAGTTTTGGGTTTGTGGATGCAGGTGATTATTCCATGTTTCCATTCAGAGGGAAAGATTTGATGGGTATAATCAAAATTAAGGATTTTTAGGTTATAAAAATTTCAAAATTAGTCGGTGAACTTCATCATGTCCAGGTGCTATATTTTTTGTCTTGTGGAGCACCGTAAAGTACGTTTCTCCGTCCAGTCTATAGTCAGGAGGAGGGGAAGGTGGGGGTTCTGGAAGGATGCTGTTTTCGTACCAACTGTTTACTGTTTCAAAAAAGTCATTAGTAAAGGAAGCGTCGTTCGTCATTTTGTATACATTTTTAAAATTGTCCACAAATATCTCTGAAATGCCTTTATCTGTTGTTCGTTTGTCATTTGTTACTGGGTCGATAATTTCTGAGATAATCTTGTAAGATTTATAATTACCGAGTTTCTTTATTTCAGTCCAATATTTTTTTCCTTGGAGGTCATTGATATTATTGCATGCTTCAAGCCATTTATGTGTTTTATATTCTATTATGAGAATAATGTCCTTATTTAGTCTGTTAAATGTCAATTCAACTTGTTCGTCCTCTAACTGCCTAAAGTCCCGGTATAGTTGTCTTTTGTATTTTATTAGTCGAAGGATAAATTTGGGTAAAGGATATTTGTAGTGGGTATGTTGGGGGGGGGGTATGTTGATCTATAGATTTTACAAGTAGCCTGTTGAACTGCGAAGTGGTACAGGCTTTAACTTCTGGGTGTCTATCTATAAATTTTAACATGTCATTTGTAATTTGTGAGATGTTTGCATTTTTGTAATCTGCTATGGTTTCGGGTAACAATTGAGTGGGATCATGTTGGATTTTGTGTTTGAAGGAAATGAAAAGATGGTCTGAACATAGATCTGGAATTAGTTGGACTGAGTGGATAAGGGGTTTAAAATTATTGGTACATAATAGGATGTCGGGCGTGCTAGCTTGATATTGGTTCATAATAAAGGTGGGATCGGTTTGAACTTGGACAAAATTGGAGTGGGAGAGGAAATGTGATAAGTGCTTCTTTTGGCAGAGTTTATATTAAAGTTTCCTATAATTATTACGTTATCGTATAGGGATGCCTTTGTAAATACTGTGTCTTCAATTGCAGAGGAAAGATGGATGTTAATTGAATTATTAATGAATTAGTTTTGAGACTTTTCTGAACTAGAAGTATTTAACATACTTGACGTTTAGTGAAGAAGTGATAAACCACCTGTTTTAAAAAACTACACCACAGATTATATATTTCATTAAAACACTCGTGAACCCTTAGGAAAAAATGCTAAATATTAAACAAAAACATACTATTAGGAAATTTAATAAAAACTGCTCCTAAACTAACAATTATAAGTTCAAAGTTGCCTGAGTTTATGCAATACACTTGATAACATCGTTAATTATAAAACTACTAAAACAAGAACTGAACGACCACATTTTTTGAAATAAATATTATTAAGGAAAAGTATTCAAATAGAGATATTTTACTTAAATATTTAAATAAATTAATATAAAATAAACAAAGTATCATACAGGAAATATTTCTGTTAAGTATACATATTATATGTATACACTGTTATTCTATAAATATTCATTGTTTTTGATAAGAGGTAAAATTGAAGCTATAAGCTAATGTTTTCCACTCCCTGATTAAGCATGAAGTATAATTTCGAGTTTAGAAAAGCCTGAAAATTTGGTTTGGTCGTGTAGCGCGTAGCGTCCATTTTCTTTATGAAATCAGTGTCATCATTGAAGGTTTAATGGCGGTCTAACAAGTGTTTTCCAAATAAATATTTCAGGCTTTTCTGAACTCAAAATATTTACTTCATGCGCCAGGCATATAAGCCACTGAAATATTGTAAAGTTCAAAATATACTGCTTATGTTTGATCTCACGTTTATACATTTTATAAGTGTCTATTACATAGTATATATAAATGATGCCTAAGATTTTACAGTATACGCATTAGGATACGTATACAAAAAATAAAATAATATGTATAATCCATAATAAAATATGTTTAATTCATAATTTAATAATAGCTGATAATATTCATTAGACAAAAGGTGATTGTTAATCAAACAATTTCAATGCGCATTGAATTAACTATGTGCGTGTGAGATTTGATCCTCAAAGTTGAAAATCCTTCACAGAGGAATGGAATACATTATGCACATAGAAAGTTGGGGATGAGTGAAGCGCCCGCACAAATGCCGGAATTAATAGCGAGGATTTCCATGATAATTCCTAGTGTTATTTAGTTGTAACATTGTGTCGCACTTTGCGGGGACGATCGAACGCGGTAACACAATATGCAGTGGCGTACAAGTGCCCGGGGTAGCCAGGGGCAACGGACGTCGAGGGCCCCCTCTTCTTGACCGCACACGACACACTCGATCGCAATAATTGTGTCCGCGACCGTAAATCCTGAAATTAATTGTGATTTATTGTTCGTACTTGTAAATTTAAGAGCGAATTTCTTTATAAATTAAGTATCTAACAAATATTTACAGATTTTTTGACATTTAGTGTTATTCTTATATTCAAATACAATTTGTAATAATAATAGGATATCAAAAGTGACGAGTAAAATGTCAAAATATTGCATTGTGTCAAAAATAACATATTATATGTATATTACTTATGAATTCAATCAATCGAGTCGCGTGTGAAGTCCAGCGCTATCTCATGTATCGCTCGTTTCGCTATTTATTTGCTTATTACAGTTGATAAAAAATGGTTAAAATCATCCTGTACATTTAAGGCACAGGCAATGTTTCGAGTGGTACATGGTTTTCAATGAGGGATCGATTGCAATTGTCACAGTACGCCAATAATATATTACGTCAGGAGAGTGGTATGCAGCATATTACATATGAGCGGATATGTTGCGCACGAGCCGCGCAGCGGCGAGTGCAGTATTCCGCGAGTATGTAATTGCCATACCACTCGAGAAACGTACGATACTTTACCTACGCCCTAACAAAATAAACAATGAGCATAAAAGAACAACTTATTTATTCAATCATTTTTTATAGTAACATAAAATTGATGAAAACTAAATTACTACTTGATCAATATACATCAAAGAAATGTTATTTAGTTGTGCGGTAATCAATCAGCTGTTCAGCTGTCAGCTGTCATACTTGTTAAAGCTATTACGTGCATGTGTAGGTAATGTCAATCATACGCGTCAAGATGACAGTGTGGTATGATGCGGTTACTAGATAGGGCGCAGGTAAAGTATCTTTAAAAACAAAGAAACCACTAGTGATGAATTGTGTTTTGACAGTTGAACCAATTTTATTGGACTACTGAAACGTAGACTGAAATCCATATAAAGCTTGCTAGTACATCTCTTCTTTTTGTAAATTTCGATGATTTTATAATGCCATTTACATAAGTCGGCGCAACTCGAAATTTTACTTCATGTTTTATCAAGGAGCGAAATCACTTGTTAGAAGTTTCAAAACCTTGCTCATAAAAATCCACTAGAAAACTCTCCTAAACAAACAAAAAATCTCTCCAGTGTGTAAGTATATGAAAATGCTCATTCGTTACTTTGTAAAAGATATAGAGCGCGGGGCGAAGACTATAGGATAAAAAGATAATGGACGGGATCCTCGCAATGCGAGAGACGGGATCCACAATAAAAGATAAGAACATTCGGAGCCGTAACATTATTACTTTCCTCGAGAGAAGGGGGTGTTAATTACGTCCATTACTTTTGATAATGCACCCGAGGAATCATTACGGTCCATACGTACAGGCAGGCACTCTCTATTAAACTCGAATATTCGCAGACACCCCCGATATCAATTCCTACTCGATGAGAAGTAATTACATAACTGGAGATAATTTTATCGCTAATATTATTACACACTGGAAACGATAATAACTATAATAATAACAAGAGTAATAGTGATTATATTATCGTATATACAGAGTAAGTTTGATATGGGATTGTGTGATAAATATATGAAGTGGGCAGCTTTACAGGATTCGTTTGATTAAACCAAATTATGTAAACTGCTGGAAAAGAATCTGATTTCTGAAATCTAACAGTTACTTCTTTTAACTGTCTACAATTTATCTATCGTCAATTTGGGCAAACGATCCAAGTTCTTTCTACTAGGGTTGTTCTCCCAAAATGTATCGTTAACATCGTAGATGAAAGTATCGGTATGGTAAAATATCGTTTTGGATTTTCCGGCAGGCGAAAGTTTATTTTTATTTCGGGCAGCAATACTAATCTTTAGGCTTCTCTAAATTCGAAATTGTACTTCATGCGCCACACGTATCAGTACGATTCACGAGAGGTATCCCATGGTTTCCTTGATTTGTGGTGCTTTTTGCACCAATACATGTAATACGAAAATAGTTTGATGTCATTAGATTACGTGTGTGAAAAAAGACAGAAAACATCATAATATGTCTGCTATGGTTTTTAGATGAAACATGCGAAAACGTATGTTCCGGTATGCAGCATTAAAATTTTAAGGTTAAACGTCACATTTTGACAATGTCTTCGTAAAAGTAAATCTGCAAAAAACCCAGCCACAAATCATTTTAATTATTGTGCACAATCGTTTCAAATGTGAGTTTAAGTGGTATAATTCCAATTTCCACATCTTCTAAATAGTTTAGGTATTTACAAAAATAAATAATGCATTTATGTTGATTTTGTGTAAGCTCAAACGAAAATGTTAGTTGAATTGAATGCGCATTCAGTAGATTTGGCAAATAGTCATCGGATTAATCTGTTAATACAGGGAATTTTTCATTTAAGTATACATACAGGTAATTTTCTATTAGGTTAACATATGCATACGCTTTGTTCTAAAAAGTTCAATTTGAAGCTTAAAACGAGTGTTTTCCACTCCCAACCTAAGCATGAAGTAAAATTTCAAGTTTAGAAAAGCCTGAAAATTTGGTTTGGTCGCGTAGCGCGAAGCGCGGAGCAGCCAAACCAAATTTTCAGGCTTTTTTAAACTCGAAATTTTACCTCATGCGCCACGCGTATTAAACCCTGAAAGCACTGAAATATTGTGAACGAGTAAACTTTACTTGAAATCAGTGTCTTGTACGCGTGGCGCATGAAGTAAAATTTCGGGTTTCGAAAAGCCTGAAAATTTGGTTTGGCCGCTCCGCGCTTTGCGCTACGCGACCGAACCAAATTTTCAGGCTTTCCTAAACTTGAAATTTTACTTCATGCTCAACCTCGGAATGGAAAA
This sequence comes from Philonthus cognatus, assembly GCA_932526585.2. Lineage (NCBI taxonomy): Eukaryota > Metazoa > Arthropoda > Insecta > Coleoptera > Staphylinidae > Philonthus > Philonthus cognatus. Next base: position 49,050,035 of record OW052244.1, read on the forward strand.
CACTCGTTTAAACTTCAAATTGACTTCTTTTAAGAAAACAACGAATATTTAAAAATCTACAACACGTAATTGGGATATCGAATGCGCATTCAGTAGATTTGGCAAATAGTCGTCGGATTAATCTGTTAATACAGGAACATTTTCTTTTAAAAAGTTCAATTTGAAGCTTAAAACGAGGGTTTTCCACTCTCAGACTAAGCATGAAGTAAAATTTCGAGTTTAGAAAAGCCTGAAAATTTGGTTTGGTCGCATAGCGCGAAGTGCTACGTGGCCAAACGAAATTTTACAGGCTTTTTTAAACTCGAAATTTTACTTCATGCGCCACGCGTATTAATTACTAAAAGCACTGAAATATTGTGAACCAGTAAACTTCGCTTGAAATCAGTATCTTATGCGCGTGGCGCATGAAGTAAAATTTCGAGTTTAGAAAAGCCTGAAAATTTGGTTTGGTCGCTCCGCGCTTCGCGCTACGCGACCAAACCAAATTTTCAGGCTTTTCCAAACTCGAAATTTTACTTCATGCTTACCCTGGGAGTGAAAAACACTCGTTTAAACTTCAAATTGACCTCTTTTAAAAAAATAACGAATATTTAAAAATCTACAACACGTAATTGGGATATGTACACTCTAATGAAAAAAATACTAGAAATTATGATTTAAAGCTTTTATAAAAGAAAGAACACTAGTATACTAGCGACCTTAACAGTATGACATTATCATGTAACGTCAATATTTGACACAACCAGGAAAAATCGTAGCAGATACAACTGTCGACATACTCTCTAAAAAAAAATTGAACCGAATTATAATTTTCGCGAATATAACTATAAACACTGATTTTAAGTGAAGTATTATAGCCAATTTGAGGTAGTTTTTTTATAAATAGTGAACAAATACTAAGCGTTAATAACTGTAGCTGGACTTTAATTCGCGATACATTTTGCATAAAAAACATTAAGCATACGCAACTTAGTTTTGTATCACTTTGATAATCAAAAAGGTAACTAATTTCTTTTCACACTCTAGTCTTAATTATTAAACGCAAAAGTAAATATAATAAGAGGATGAATTGAAAGAAATGAGTCGCTTATTTCCAAAATCCCCCAAATCCATTTAAAAACAATGGATTTAGGGGTTTTTGGAAATAGGCGACTCAAATATATTCGATATCTACGTGCTATTTTATTGATACTTGTTTTTTTTCAATTGTTCATCTTATTACATTTTCTATTGCGTATAATAAATGAGAATAGAGTGCGAAGAATTCAGTTACCTATTGTTTAAGCGCGAACGTCTGAAGTGTGTTGATGGAAGGAAGTGTTTTTAAAAAGGAGCGGGAAATTCGATATCCTCTCTTCCTATAGAAATCTCATTCGAACAGGAGGGTAATAAATAAACAGTTGCAGTAAAAGATCTCTTATTATATTTTCCAAGTGGTCTTTTCTGGATACTCGAATCGATTCTCTCGCAGGCTGGTAGGAGAGAGAACAAGTGGGAGTAAAGTGAAGTTTTATGGAGAATACAAGAAATATTCTCCACTATTTCTAAACAAGTATTTTCTTTATTAATAAAAATCTGTAGAGAATTTAAAATATTTCAAACATTAAATGAGGAATATATTCAGATATAATTTTTATATGTTTAATTAATTTCTCACTTAAATCATTTGCGCTTCTTTGCTGTCTTTTAGCACCCTTTTCAGAATGAACGAAATCTGATTTTTTTAAGCTTTTCACCATTCTTCTAAATACTTTCCTCGAATGTCCCGTACGATCAGAATATCTCACTCAAAATATATTTTTAACATATACTATGCTTCTACGTTATTATACAACATTTTATTTTTTAAAGTTATAACCTTGCACAAGATAAATTGTTGTAGTTTTGACAGACGTATTGTAACAATAAACCAATGTTATTATTTTGTCATGTCATAGCCTACTATATTTTGAGATTTTAAGTAATCTTCGATTAAATTATATATTCGCTTAATTCTGGATATTTAAAACACTTGGTTTGTTTTACTAGTTTAGAGTGAAACAAACTAAGTGTTTTAAATATACAGAATTAAAACTTTTATATTGAATCAAGTTTTAAGAATTTTCGTTATAATCGTACAGAGGCGTGCTAGCCCACCGGGACACTGGTACATGTCCCGTTGCACTATTCTCTCCCGCGCCCCTCTCTCTTGCTTTGTCACGGCCAATTTACTAATTTAATTTAATTTATTTTAGAAATGATTTTAATGATACAGAGACAATTTGGTTTTATTTCAAAATCATAAAATAATCAAAAGAGCAACTATAATTGAGAGATAAATATACTTTATTTACGATGCTAAATCAATTAAATGTTCGAAAAATTACAAAATTTATATATTGATCAAATGCGATTCGCTAAGTCCCAAATATCTTTCACTTTGTCTAAGATATGCCAAAAGTTTAAATTAAATGAAGCTATTACTATGTTTTTACCACTTTAAAAGTAGTAAAAACATAGTAATAGTTTCATTTAATTTTGATATGGATTACCACGTAGTAACAGTCAAAACCATCGCGATATGCCAAAAGATATCCAATTTACGAAATAAGTTTTACTATATACCAAACACTTTTCGCTTTTATATTTTTATTGAACATTTTCGCAGTAACAATAACTTTCTTCTGAAAATATTTAATTTGTATTTATAGATACAGGCAGTTTTTCTTTTTAGTATACGTATTAGAAATTCTGCCTTTTTTTCTGTAAATCTTTAGATATTCCTTGTTTTTATTTTAAGGTTAATTTGAAACTTTAAACGAGTAATTACCACTCCCAGACTAAGCATGAAGTAAAATTTCGAGTTTAGAAAACCCCCGTGAAAATTTTCTGGGCTTTTCTAAACTTGAAATTTTACTTCATGCACCACGCGTACAAAACACTAAAATATTGTGAAATTTATGTATATTCGAACTTCACTTGAAATCTGTGTTTTATACGCGTGGCCCATGAAGTAAAATTTTGAGTTAAGAAAAGCCCAAAAAATATGTCTCGGGTCGCTGCGCGACCCTCGACAAAATTTCACGGGGCTTTTCTAAACTCGATATTTTACTTCATGCTTAGTCTGGGAGTGGAAAACACTCGTTTAAAACTTTCAATTAAACTGTATGAAAAAAACAACGAATATCTAAAGATTTGAAGAAAATAAGTTAAATTTGGAATACGGGTACTTTAAATTTTATGGCTGTTATAAACTCGAAATTTTACTTCATGCGCCACACCTTAAAAACACTGATTTCAAGGGACGTTCAAATATACATAAATTTCTCAATATTGTAGTGTTTCATACGCGTAGCGCATGAAGTAAAATTTCGAGTTTAGAAAAGCCCAGAAAATTTATCTCGGGTCGCTGAGCGACCCTCGACAAATTTTCACGGGGCTTTTCTAAACTCGAAATTTTACTTCATGCTTAGTCTGGGAGTGGAAAACACTCGCTTAAAGCTTTCAATTGAAGTTTTTGAAAAAAAACAAAGAATGTCGGAAAATTTAAAGCTTACACTAAAAGAAAAAATCATTGTATGTAACACTACTTACGCCAGCATCCACTCTCCGGATAAGTTCATTGCTAAGATATATTTTTTGGAGAACTGCAGCCATTTTGCGGAGAAATGAAATGTAAATAACAAACTGTGGTAATGTATTTACATACAGGGAAATGAAGTGGTATATAGGGAAATGCATTTGATAATTGAGAAATATAGTCTGTATATTTTGATTACATTTTATTAAAATGCATTACTCAATTTTTTGAAGTTTGGTTGAAATTTATAGACAAAATCAGCTCGGATATTTTAAATACCGGTTGTTTGATTAATCGTGACCACCGGCTCTAACTCAGAAACTATGCAGCGGGTAAAAAATGTCATAATAAAAGTGGGAAAGAGAAAATGTTGGAAATAGTTTATAAGTTCCAAACTCCGCCGCCAGAGGGCGTAAAATCTATCGCCAAATACAAAAACATGTTTTTTCGCAAAAAAAATCCAAATTAAGCTAGATTGGAATTATTCAAATCGTAATCTACCCTGGATTTGACTTAATTTCAACTATTTACTTGTTTCTTTATCTCTTATATTTAAAGTAGGGGCGAGCGGAAAAGAGTGGTTATTAAACTGCATGTAACTTTAGCTAGGATTAACCGAAATAAATAAAATTAGTCTTGTTTAATAGAGAATTGGAAGCACTTTAAAACACATTTAACTCTTATTGACTTAAGTTCTTATAGCAAGCACCAGAGGGCGTTTTTGAAACAACATTCATATTTTCTAGATTTTCTCAATTGTGTGGGACAGATCTTTTAGGCTTGTTTATTACAAGGTAAAATACTGAGAAAAATGGTCAAAACCTCATCTTGACATCTTCATTCTAACCGAAGATATAGTAAAAAGTATGGTATATTTTGCCCATTTCCAACCGCTCGCCATATAAAAATATATTATAAAATCCAGTAGGCCTTTAGGCTTATTTGTTTTATGTTAAAGACGTCAAAACCGAGAATTGAAAGAATTAAAAGCATAAATTTTCCTAATTTATATGTTTTGTTAAGCGAATATTTAAGTAAATCATTTGCGCTTCTTTGCTGTCTTTTAGCACCCTTTTTAGGATGAAAGGAACCTGATTCTTTCAAGCGTTTCACCATTCTTCTAAATACTTTCCTCGAATGTCTCGTACGTTCAGAATATCTCACGGCATATACTCTTGACGACACTGCAACATTTTCTTGACACGTAAAATATATTTTTAACATATCTTATGCTTCTTCGTTAGTATACGACGTTTTATTTTTTTAAAGTTAAAACCTTGCACAAGACAAATCGTTGTAGTTTTGACAGATGTATTGTAACAATAAACCAATGTTATTATTTTGTCATCTCATACTATATTTTGAGATTTTAAGTAATCTTTAATCTTCGATTTAATTATATATTCGCTTAAAAAAAACACATGAACTGGGAAACATGATCTCTATTATTCGTTCGATTCTCGTTTTTGACGTCTTGAACATAAAACAAAAGAGCCCAAAGGCCTACTAGATTTTAAAATATATTTTTATATGGTGCGCGGTTGGAAATGCGTAAATTTACCAACCTTTTTACTATATCTTCGGTTACAATAAAGATGTCAGGATAAGGTTTTCACCATTATTCTCATTATTTCACCCTGTAATAAACCAGCGTAAGCGATCTGTACCTTACAACTTGATTTTTTTGAGAAAATCTAGTAGATATGGATGTTGTTCTAAAAATGCCCTCTGGTGCTTACTATAAAAACGAAATTTAACAAGAGTAAAATTTGTTTTAAAGTGGTTTCAATTCTCTATCAATCGAGACTAATTTCAATAATTTCGGTTAATCCTAACTAAAGTTACATGCAGTTTAATAACCAAACTTTTTAGCTCGCCCCTACTTTGAATATGAGAGATACAGAAACAAATGAATAGTTAAAATTGATCCAAATTCAGCGTAGATTACAATTTGAATAATTCCAATCTAGCTTAATTCGGATTTTTTTTTGCGTTTTTGTATTTAGCAATAGATGTTACGCCTCTAGCGGCGGAGTTTGGAACATAAATTATTTCCAGCATTTTCTCTTCCACACTTTTATTATGACATTTTTTACCCCAACATCCTACGCTGCATAGTTTCTGAGATACAACCGGTGGCCACGCTTAATCAAACACCCGGTATAATCTTTTCTTTATAAACTTATTGTTTAAGTACTTTCAAAACTTTTATCTTCTAATTAACGAGCGATTTTTTTTGGTAAAATGTTAACGAATAATTTAGTGTAACAAAATGTATTAATTTTTCAATAAAATCTGAATTTTTTTAAATTATATCGTATCTTCAATACAAAAAAAATCTAGAGCCAACTTTATTTTCAAAAAAGATAAAAGCATGGATTTTATCTTTTTTGAAAATAAAGTTGGCTACACGCTTCAGGAATTGACATATAAAACGTCAGACATAATAATTATAATGTATAATTTCAGAGTTGCTAATCTACAATTTATTCCTTGGCACTCTAGAGGTTATATTTTATTAAACATACGAAACAATAACACATTGAATTTTCGGAAAATATTGTTATAAATTGGTTCATTTTTTATCTAAATTTAAACTTCGACACAAAATGTTCATTACCGAGTTTTTATTTTAAAAATAAATTAAAAACGTATTCTTTAAATCAAATGTCTCCTTAGATCTGACGATTGTTCCACAACAGAGTAAGTTTGGCTTAAAATTATAGAAAAATCAACCTAGGATATTTAAAAATGCTCTTAAAATTGTCACCATCAAAATTTTACCAAAAAAACAAAATTTTATAATATTTATGCATTTTACCGCAATTGTGGAAATTCAAGGTGGGGAATTTCAAGGTGTTTAAGAAAAATAAAAAGATTTTTGGTTTTTCTAATTTTGTTTTACTGAAAAAGTAAAATCAAAAATCACTGATTTTTCTTGGAATTAATTATATACATGTATAGTTTTACCTACTCGTCATTTTTGGTTTTTAATATCTTTATATAAATTTACAATCCTATTTTAATTCGTTCTAATTCCGTCAATTTTCTTAATTTGTGTGATATTCTGCCAATTATAGGTTCTATTTAAATATACTTGTCAAATTTTAGTTACTTTCAAGAGTTCCTTAATTTCTCTTATAAATACAGAAAAACGTACCTAAATATTTAAAATTATTTAATCTGGAAAATTTTAGGTATGGAACAAATATAAAAAAATTTGGGAAATTAGTGAAATATTTAAAATAATCTTCCGTTTTAAATAATATCACTACAGCTAAACAAATGCGTTTTTATTAAATTAATTATACTAACGAGTGTTTCCAATGCCGGATTAAGCATGAAGTAAAATTTCGAGTTTAGAAAAGACTGAAAATTTGGTATGGTCGCGTAGCGCGTAGCGCTACGCGACCAAACCAAATTTTCAGGCTTTTCTAAACTCGAAATTTTACTTCATGCGCCACACGTATAAAACACTGATTTATTGTAAAGTTCAAAAGCAGCTCATTTATCTTTTATTGTTGTCAAAAGTGAAGATAAAGATGTCAAATAAATATGCAGGATGTGAAAATATGATAATATTTTCAAGGGGTTCTTCAAATTAGGTTATGTTTCCAATAAAAATAAGATGTATATAAAAAAACATTTTACAACAACCTAATCAGGGTTGTTGTAAAATTATTTTTATACAGTGAGTTTTATTTAAGTATAGCCGTAGGGCTAGATGTACATTTCGAGACACAAAGTGCTCATTATCAATAACAATATTGATAATGAGCACTTTGTGTCTCGAAATGTACATCTAACGATAAAAATAAAAAGTGAAGTAAGGAATAACAGTCTTTTTTAGTGTAATAATCACTTCACGTAAACTCAAAAACATACAGTTATAGGGATTAACATGGAAAATAATTGTACTCATCTTAACTGTTATTGTCGTACAAGTTTAAACCAATTTTTTTGTTTTTATCAATAGATCAAACAATTTTCTACGAAATGTTAATTGTTAGAACGACATAAACATGTTAAAATTCTTTATTTTTTAAGTTTTAAATTAATAATTAAGCTAAAAAAACAACTTGGCTAAAATGTCATTATGCAAATATCCCGTTACAATTTTTATTCGTTCTTCAATGTTATAAACAGACATTGTCTTCAAAAATCAAATTACCAAACTTTCGTGCATTTTATAACATTTACTTGTCAATACTTATTTGTGTTATTAATTTCAACGTTAAAAATGAAAATAAAGACATTGAACATGTTTATGTCCTTCTATCAATGAACATTTCAGTAAAAAATGTTTAATTTGTTGACAATACCAAAAAACTACTTCAAATTTATACCATAAACGGTAACATCGGGTACCATTTTTACCATGTAAATCCCTATGGCCATACTTAAATAAAACGCATGGTATACATCTTATTATTAAAAAAAAATAAAACGTATAAAACAAAACCGTTTATAACACAACACTTGTTTTTAAACATGTTTAAAACACTGTTTTTATTGGACATTTATTTGGTTGTTTATTTGATCATTCATTTTATTTCATTGTTATTTCCATCTATGTGAAAAATAAAACTATTTTGGTACTTGTTTTTGAAGAACCTTACATTTATAAAACAAATTACTAAGTCAAATCCTCTCCCATCGCAAATAGCTATCTACGCCACTGCTTCATGCCTAATCAGCGAGTGGGTGGCCTAAGCCTGCAAACAAATATTAAAATATATACTATTTTTATCCTTTTCCAAAACAATTGAAAAATCTCCAGTCATTTTAAGTTACAATTTTGGAAGAAACATTAGACTATTGAATAATCTATTGTTGGTTATTAAAAGATACACGAAAGAACAATAGATTCTTCAATTATCATAAAATCTAGAGAATTCACCAATCTCTGGATTTTATGATAATTGAAAAATCGCTAAATTTTTAACAACAAAAAAAATTAATCAATCAATTTCTTTATATACTAAGATCAGCATAAGTAATATTTTTAATGATTCAAGTAAATTTGTGTGACCATTCCAAATTTTCTGGCTTTTCTTAACTCGAAATATTTACTTCATCCAGCAGGCGTGTATAGCAATGATTTAAAAAAAAAATCAAAACCACGCGCATTCAACTATTTCGATGAATACTGGTAGATGTTGCATTTCTCATAAATGTTGAAAATTTATTTTTAGAGTCGCGTATCGAGAAAAGTATTGTGACAAATAGAAAGACTGTTATTCCTTAATTCACTTTTTATTTTTATGTTAGATGTACATTTTCGAGACACAGCTTCTATTTGTGATTAATCACTTCACGAAAACTCAAAACAATACAGTTATTAAAAGTATTGTGATTTATATTTTTTAAAATTCTGTAAAAACTTTCTTTTCGTGACCTATCAAGTGTAAATTAATTTGTAAAAATTAATATAAATGGAAATCACTTGGTTTGTTTCACTAACATTATTTATTTATTCCGACTAGTTTCGAATAACAGTCATTTTCAAGGTATGTACAGATAGATAGTATAAAAAATAATATTTTTCTTTATATCTGCCTTTGGTTTTTCTAAGATGTGCCTCCCCCCCAAAAAATGGTTCTCTGGATCCGCTTCAGTTTTAACGTAATACCAATTTAGAGAGCCAATGAGAAAGGATATAACAGTGTTTTATGAAACTTTATTGGCATTGTTTGAAATATAATGTTATACGTGTATATAAATATAGTTCAATTTTCATTTTAATGCGATTTCAGATATTTTACGACCATTTTTATTTGAAAATTATGAAATATTCGTTGTAACACTTTAATAAAAATCAAGAGTAATAACACCCGCAATAACAAGAAATATTATTTAAGTACAACCCCCTTTACACCCCCCTAAAAACTATAAACCCGCCATTTCACCGCATTACAGGTAATAGCGTTATTTTTACGACCACAGTTTTTTATCTTGCCACCTACACCGCCGCCCTGGCTGTTTCCAAACAACCCCCCAAATGCATCCGTATGTAATTGGTTTGTTAGAGAATCCCCGCAGTTAATTACGTATGTTCTTGAACGATACGAGGGCTGCAACACGGGAATGTGCGGAAACTGGGAACATTAAACTGTGTCTGGATTGCATATGTGGATGCCGTGCCGGGTTGGGGGGGATGGGTGGCTTTTTGCTTGGCAGCCGCCCCCTGGCAGACGACGTTAAGTCTTATATATTGTGACGGGGAATAGTCCTAGGGAAATTAGAATTATGGATTCGACGACTGCGAAAACGAGAACGGGTTGCCAGAATGTTTTCTTGAATTAAACGGCTGTTTGGCTGTGGAATCATGACAGAGTAATTCTATTGTAGACGAGTTTGTAAAAAAACAAATTCTAACTTTTAACCAGGGCTTTGAATCAGAAATGAACCGAAAACCGGAAACCTGAAAAAATCGTTATAATTGTCGGAATGAAAACTGGAACTGGTTTATTTCGGTTCGGTTAAAATAGGGCCGGCCAACCCAAACTGCAAATAGTATCAAACAAAATAATTTCAAATTAAAAACTATTTTAATTCGAGAAAATAAGCTTACGCTTCTTATAGTTTGCACATATTGCACATTTGCGAATAGTTTTTTCGTAATTTTATATATTATGCAAATAGTATTTTTATTATTATCAAAAATTTCTTGGTGAGACACTGCCTTATTTGCCTCACCTGAACACTTACATCTAGATTTTTCGAAAATTTAAGATTTCTTCAAATTTCAGAATGCTATCTATAGCTCTTAGACGATGTTACGGCCTAAGATCAATAGATGTGTTTACATTACATTTTGTTATCACTTAAAAATACCAGAATAAAATAAAAATTATTTAACAAATGAGTCGGTCAGATGCAAAATCAACTATACGTGTTTTGGTAAACTTGTGGCAAAATGATAAAAACTGACCAAACTCAGTTTTCAGGCTTTTCTTATTCGAAATTTTACTTCATGCGCCACGCGTATATAACACTGATTTGGAGGAAAGTTCAAAATACACTACTTATACTTCATTTGCTAAATGCATTAATGTTAGGGAAGCATAGGTCTTATTTGCCCTTGTTGATCACTGATTGGCCGAAATTCGAGGAAAACTCACAAAGCCGATAAATAGGCAATTCGTTCTATTTCCCACTCACTCTTCTATTCCCCGCTTATAGTGGAATATGAATTGTCAGAATTGTACCAATTGTCACTGTGTCTTCAAATGTTTGGTTATTATGTCTGAAAAGGAAAAACTTACGACAGTTTCTTTTTCTAAAAATAAACAAGGAAAAATAACTCAAAGTGGACAGAAGTTAATGGGCCTTAAAATTTATGTAAAGTGCAAGTCTGTGACAAAATTTAAAAGCGAAGCTAAAAATCTTGCGGATGCTGATGTAGGAACATCAATATCATCCATGTTCAAAATTATTGATGAAATGGAATCAACAGGAGAAGTTAAAACATGGCCAAAGAAAAAAGTGCGTCGTGGTACTTATTCAAAGATGACTGAATGTGAAGAAAAATCCATTCGACATTTTGTCCACTCCTCTGAGAGAAAGGGTTCACATTGCATGTACATTTGTGTTAGGGATGCTCCGGTCCTAAAAAACATATCGATATTGGGTATTGATTATATCGTATAGCCAAGTATCGATACGGTGAAATATCGTAGTGAATAGTATCGATATTTAAAATATTGATAATTTTTGATACCAGACATTTTACATTATTTATTTACAATTTTTTAATGCTGTAAATAATTTTTTAATGCCTTCACCTAAGATTAATAATATTGCCAACAATAGTTTAATGACCGTTACGAAATTATCAATATTCACCTTTTACAAAATAATAATTATAATATTTCAATGTTTTACACGCGTGGCGCATGAAGTAAAATTTCGAGTTTAGAAAAGCCCCGTGAAAATTAGTCTCGGGTCGCTGGCGCGACCCTCGACTAATTTTCTACGCGGGGCTTTTCTAAACTCGAAATTTTACTTCATGCTCAGTCTGGGAGTGGAAAACACTCGTTTTGTAGATTTATAAAATGTTCATGGAATTTTCGATATTTCACAATAAAAAACACTTTTATTCCTTACTTTACTTTTATGTATATTCGTTAGATGTACATTTCGAGTGCAAATCACTCATTATCAATAACTAATGGTCTTACAACTCGGTGCCCAACTATATATATACCTGACAAAGATGGGAAAAACCTAATTTTAATTATATAAGGTGTCGCAAGGCTGAAAAACATTAAGGGGATTAAAATTACGGACCGTTGATGGGATTACACTTTTTCGGAACTTGTAAAAGGTTTAACAAAGGGTTTTCCAAAGGACTTAAATCAAAATTTAATAATTTATCTTTATGTTTGTACATTTCTATGGCTTCTAACATATTTAATCGAAAATGTGATGATTGTTTTAGTAATGTGATATAGTCTGTTGAAAAATAATGTCCTGTTTTTAAATTATGGTCAGCTAAAGCGGATTTATCAATGTTTTTATTTTTGACATGATATACATGTTCTTTGAATCGTTTTAATAGATACCTTTGAGTTTGGCCTATGTAACATTTATCACAATCATTGCATTTAATTGAATAAATTCCGGACTCTTCTAAGTGGCTCCTTTTTGTAAATTGATTGCCTAATAATGTTTTTAATTTGTTGTTATTATAAAATGCAGGAGTCATATTTAATTTATTCAAAATCTTTGTGAATTGATTAGAAGTTCTGTTGTTATATATAAACCTAGCAAATTTGTTATTTTTTCTTTCTTTTTGTGGTGTGGGATTTGTGACGGAGTTTAATGTTTGGTTTCTTTTATGTCTATTAATTAGTTTGTTAATTGTGAATTTGCTGTAACCTAATAAAATAGCTATTTTTCTTATTAGTGTTAATTCATATTTTCTATTTTCTATTGAAAGAGGAAGATTTAAAGGTCTAAAAATCATGCTGTTAAATGCTAAAAGTTTGTGCTTAAAGTGTGTTGATGAAGAATTGTGAATATAATTAAAAGTATGTGTGGGTTTTCTATATACATTAATTTCTATTTTGTTATTTATTTTATTGGTTGTTAGTAGTAGATCGAGGAAAGGGATTTGATTATTTTGTTCAGTTTCGTAAGTGAAGTTAATGCTGGGGTATAACGCATTCAGACTGGCTTGTATGTCTTCAATATTGCGAGTATATCGTCTTCGATATTTGTCGATTTAGAAAAAAATCGAGATTTTTATCAAATTATAAAATTTTTATGAAGATTTTCGATATTTCGAGATTTTTGTAAACTTTTAAATTTTTGTCGATTAATAAAACTTTAATGAGATAATATTAAAGGATAAATTAAAAACACTAGGTTTGTTTCACTATTTTTGAAACAAACCAAGTGTTATTAATTTATCCTTTAATATTATTTCAAAATGTTTCACTAATGCCCGGTATTATAAACGATTAATAAATCATTAGATAACAATTTGTAGAGTAAATTTATTTACCTAATAAACTAATAGGCAAATAAAACTTCGTATTATAAAGCAAACCTACCAAATAAATAGCAATTCTAGAAATAAATAATTTAATTATTAGATTACAAACCGAAATTATACATTTTCATTGTAGCCATAGCTAGAACCACCAATTTTTTAAATTGAATTGTCAATATTTTAAATTAAATTGTCAATCAAATTAAAAATTTAGTATAATTCTTTATAATTATGGAGAATAACCGTGGAATTGGACAGAATTGCACAGAACAAGAAAAAGAAAGCTTATTAGAAATTATAAAAGACTTAAACGAGTGTTTTTCACTCCCAGGCTAAGCATGAAGTAAAATTTCGAGTTTAGAAAAGCCTGAAAATTTGGTTTGGACGCGTAGCGCGAAGCGCGGAGCGGCCAAACCAAATTTTCAGGCTTTTCTAAACTCGAAATTTTACTTCATGCGCCACGCGTACAAGACACTGATTTCAAGTGAAGTTCACTTGTTCACAATATTTCAATGTTTTCAGTGTCTTATACGCGTGGCGCATGAAGTAAAATTTCGAGTTTAGAAAAGCCTGAATATTTGGTTTGGTCGCTCCGCGCTTCGCGCGACGCGACCAAACCAAATTTTCAGGCTTTTCTAAACTCGAAATTTTACTTTATGCTTAGTCTGGGAGTGGAAAACACTCGTTTAAAACTTTAAATGAAACTAATTTCAAAAGCGTTTGCATAAGTATAAAAATCCCTGGTTATGTCTGATTTGAAAAACTCTAGGTCTTCGACTCCTTAGAATGTCTTGTGGTTCGAATTAATCACTGTCAGGGAACATACTATGAGCGAACTTAAATCTGACACGGATGATATGGTAGACATGATAACCGTAATGAAATTAATAAACACAAGTAGTAGAATCTAAAGCAATTATAATAATATAATACACTTTTGACTTTTAACTGTCAAATTATTTAGAGAATAAAGTTTACTTGGCAGAAAAACAAACAAATTATATACTGGGCAGATTTATTAGCCAAATAAAGTTATTTTGTGTTTGTAATACCAAAATCTTTAAAATAAATTAATTTATTCCTAAAGTAAATTTTATTTAGGAAATAAAATGTTTTATAATACCGGGCATAACTGATAAATAAGAAAGTTATTCTTAATGTTTTATAATACCGGGCATAACTGATAAATAAGAAAGTTATTCAAGAAATATTTAATGAGATTTTCAATATTTAGAGATTTTTGTATGATTTTCGGTATAGATTTTTGTATGATTTTCGGTATTTCGAGATTTTTGTCATATTATAAAATATTCATGAGATTTTCAATATTTAGAGATTTTCAATTTATAAAATCCTAATGAGATTTTTGATGTCGAGATTTTCGTCTAATTACAAAAATTTTACATTGAAATTTTCGTAAGATTTTCGATATTTCGAGATTTGTTTTTCGGCTCTGTATGTAAATAATCGATTATTATTTAGTAATGAAACCACTTTTCCTGAATTATTAATGAATAATGTTATAATAAATTTGTAATTCTAAAATATAATTCTTTATTAACACTAAACAATATTATAACATTATAGCATTTGATATTCAAATAATAATGTTGCTTAACAGCTTTATTTGAATACTTTTCCTTTAAAAAATAACTTTGGTCTGACCGATTTCGAGTCAACATATGTTTCCCCTAAATTTTAAATTCCGCGCCCGAAAATGTCAACAGATTCCGCCATTTTAGCGGTATAAACCAGGTTTCTAGTTACATTTTTCTCAAAATGTATGAAGTATAGGTTTGATCACTTGTACATTATTTTCACAAATGTTTATATGGAATATGTAAAAGTTTACTCAAAAGAAAAAATCCCTGTACATATTTTACCCTCAAACCAGAAATCGAAATTTCCAGCCTTTTCTAAACTCGAAATCTTTACTTCATGCTTACTTGTTCAAGGAGATAGCTCAAAAGAATTCGAATATCTTAGGCATATTTAAATTTCTCTGTATGTAAATAATCTATTCTTATTCCTTTAGTAATGAAAACACTTTTTCTGAACTATTAGTGAATAATGTTATAATAAATTTGTAATTCTAAAATATATCTCTTTATTAACACTAATAGTATATTATTCAACAAGCGCATAATGAAAGCTATTAATCATGAGAATGAGGTTTACGGAACGAGCCGCAGGCGAGTGGAGTAAATCATTCGAATGATTAATAGCCATTATGCGCGAGTAGAATACTATACTTTATCCACAACCACAAAATGTATATTCATTCTTGCTTACTGCAACTTTTCTAGAATAAGAACATAATTCATTAAATCATTTACTTTTAATTATAACTAAGAAATACATATAATAATACTATTTATTAGGATTAATGTTAATAGTAACGTTAGAACAATTATTAAACACAATAGGGGGCATTGAAGTGGGTACACCAAGATTTACGGTTTGATCCAAAATATCGAAATTAACGGAATTTGTGCTGGAAGATGCAGCTGTTACATTTGCTGTCGATTCTATTGACGATGCAATTTTTCTGGCCGTTTCCTTTTTGTTTTCCAAAGAATCGTTAATATAGCCTTCTGCAACCGCAGTTGACTTCCATCCTCCATGACGTTTTAACGCAGTGATGTCTCCACCAGCATCAACCAAAATGGTGGCTGAGGTTCTTCTAAAGCCATGGCCTGTATATTGCTCAGGATTGGGTAATTTTAAAAAACTGGCGATATCCCTTCCCATTTTTGTAAATTTATTAATACCAATTCGCTGTTTAGTACACTTTCCATTTTGAAAATTTTGAAAGAAATAATCACAGTTTATCTGCTTACGGAGGCACAAATATTTTTTTACAATGTGGTGAAAATTACCAGATACTGTAAATTTCCTACAAATTTTAGTTTTTGTGGTTGGCACCTTAATCATTTAGCAGGAATTAAGGTCTTCTTTATCTTTAATTTTCATGTTATACAGCTCATTTGAACGGCAAGCGCCCATTAAACCCATAATTAATGCAACCTGAAGAATAAATTACTGCAATTTTTAAAAAATATTAAAATAATTTAAAACTTACCTTTGTTGCAAGAAATTTGTCATCCGGTGCATTTGCAATGAAACTGTTAACATTTTCATTTTTTTATTGGAAACTATGGCAAACTTCTAGCTTTTTAGATAAGAAAAAATGAAGGGTTTACTCCGAAAAAAGCCAACACTTTCTGGCTTTTTTCGGAGTAAACCCTTCATTTTTTCTTTTCAAAAAAGCTAGAAGTTTGCCATAGTTTCCAATATTAATGTTTTCAAAGATTTTCAATGTACTTTTTAGCATCGAATACTTCTGCCACAACGATGAGGTGTTGTATGTTTTTGATAATTCAGTCAAATACACCAAAACTACCGACTCAGTTGAAGAATGTGCTTTTTTCTCCTTTTTCCATTCACAAAACGTGTTGTATGTACTTTGGTATATGTTGCGAGACTTTTTAGGCAACAAATTGATGGAAGCGATTTCTGCCGCGTCCCTTATTTCCGGGGGTGTCAACAAGTCAGGATCGGATTCCATGTTGCTTCTTTCACCTTCGATAAACTATTAACCACGCTATCACAACACAATTAACACAATTTGCTTTCAATTTATAAATTGTTTTTGTTTATGTCAAAATTGATTAACATGAGGTATCCTGATTTTGTAGTGATTTATTAATCACAGTTAAGCAGTGATAAGTCAAAATATAACTCACAGGTTTCATAACCTATTTATAATAAACGTCATTATTATTGACTCTTAGCATGTATAATTATAATATTATAATATTATATATATGGATAAACAATATTATAACATTATAGCATTTGATATTCAAAGAATAATGTTGCTTAACAGCTTTATTTAAATACTTTTACGTTAAAAAATAATTTTGGTCTAACTGATTTCGAGTCAACATACTCCTAAATTTTAAATTCCGCTCCCAAAAATGTCACCAGATTCCGCCATTTTAGCTGTATAAACCAGGCTTCTAGTTATATTTTTATTAAAATGTATGGAGTATAGGTTTGATCACTTGTACATTAATTTCACAAATGTTTATATGGAATTTGTAAAAGTTTACTCAAAAGTTTTACCCTCAAACCAAAAATCGAAATTTCCAGCCTTTTCTAAACTCGATATATCTACTTTATGCTTACTCAAGGGGTAAAAACCCTCGATAAAGATTAAAAAAAAACTTTAAAAAGCAAAAAAATATTGTTCAAAGAGATATCTCAAAAGAATCCGAATATCTTAGGCATATTTAAATTTCCGTAAATACCTCCCTGAGTATTATTATTTTTTCTTCCTCAAGATAATTCGTGGATGATTTCGAGATGTTGGGTTTATTCGTGTTATTTCGCGGGGTTGTTTTTCCACCCCTCCGGCCTGTGCTTTTGTAGCAATTAGAGGGGGGCTCGGAGAGAGGATGAGGGATAGCTTCCTTGTATAAATTGCTTAACGTTTCAGATTTCTGCGCGAAAGGGGGACGGTGAAAGCGTCTTCGGTTTTCCCCCCTTTTTCCCCGAAAGAAAATATTTATACTGCCGACGTAAAAAGCCTATCAGGGATGACGTTTATCCCATCGGCGATCGATTAAAAATACATTTCGGTAAATATATTTCTTTCTCGCTGTGATAATATTTCAAGAATATTAGAAAATATTCAATATTTTGTCGGTTTTCTAAAAGGGATATAACTAAAAGTGTACTAAATCATTATATTGTATTTTTATTTTGCTCGCGCATCGCCCTGCTCCCCATTGGCTACGCCCATGAATGTCCATGCACTAGTTAAAATTGCATTTCTCTCGAAATTTTGCAATTGAAGGAATCGTAAGGTTATTTTTTCTGTATACTGTATCTAGAGGGTGGATGATAAATATGTTTCTGGAATGAGGAGTGATGGTGGACTAGAGCCGGAGATGACGGCTGATCAATGGACACCTCCGACCCGCCGGATCAGATCGTCTTCTGATATATTAATGGAACTGCCAGGAAATATAAAAGAATGGGGATGGTTATATATAAAGCGAGGGGGTGATTTAATGGGGGCGGCTAAGGATTCAGTTCCACATAAATCTGGTTTACATTTTTGTTCTTATCCTCCGGAATTTAGTACATTATGTACTGGAAAACAAAAATATATAGCAACACTTTAACAAAAATGTGTCTGCTTTGTCGAAAATAATATTGATCAGATTCTACCACAGATAGTGCGATATAATAACTTTGGTTTAGTGGCTTTGCTTCGCTACACGATCAAACCAAATTTTCAGGCCTTTCTAAAATCGAAATTTTAGCCAAATTAGCCAAATTAATAAAACGAAGAAATCATAGCACTCTAGAGTTTTCTTTTATTTTTATTAAACCTACGATATAACTACCATCATAATTTTATTACAATCACAACAATCAAAATAAATATTTCTATTGAAAACAATTCCATTAATTTCCAACTGTGCCCCGTGATAAGGGCGAGAAAGCTGGGGGGCAGAGGGGGTAGAGCTTGGTTAAAGTTTAATTCGGCGAAGGGACGGATAATCACATTAACAGCAGATAAGCATCGTTATGAAACAGAACAGTAAACTTAACCCGATGGCGACAGCGATGGCGACTTTTAATGCCGCCCGAGCTAACAAAACTAATTACTTCATGACGGGAAACATATTAAAATCGGGACGGGGCAGATTAAAACCGCCGATTAAGGGGCGCTAATTGAAAGCCCCCGCGGGGACCGGCCGAGGACGAAAAAGTAAAAAATAAAGGACGCCCGTCGAAGAAAATTGAAAACGTCAATCGCGGTAATTAAAAAGGACCCCCCAACGACGACGACAGTTTTAGAACTTGAGGATGCTCGAGTTGTTATTCGTGGAATAAACTCAATATTCGAAGTTGTTCTACAAATATTTTAAAGGGTGTTCAAAAACTATATTTTAGAATTTAAAACTGGTTAAAAATTAATAAAACACTTGGTTATTGTTTCATTGTTTGTTCTTATTTTATTCATTTATTTTATTTTTCGACAACTTAAACTTGTCATTACTCCTGTAGTCTGTTTAAAAACTAGAAGGAGTAAGTGCCAAAGCCCAATTTACACTATAAAAAGTTACCAGAAATATCACTAGATGAATTTGGTGGCAATTTTAAATAATTTCATAATTACTCTTTAAATAAAATTTTTAAAAAAATGGATATTTTGTACTTCTTAATTGTGGTTATGTATTTTCTTTTCCATCGTACGATATGGTCTGTTAAATTAAAATGCTTTTACGGCATCTCGCCATATATCTGTGAAATAAAATATATTTACATTATATATTGGATAGATGAGGCTGTTACTTGGTGAAATTCCATAATATGTAGGAAATGAAACACGATCGTTTGAGAATTTTCACAGTTTTTAATGTAGAACACTGCGACAATTGTTTCGCCACACAGTGGCTTCATCAGGCAGATGAGTAAGTATTACTCATCTGCCTGATGAAGCTACTGTGTGACGAAACAATTGTCGCAGTGTTCGACATTAAAAACTGTGAAAATTCTCAAACGATCGTGTTTTATTTCCTACATATTTACATTATGTTCATAATATAATATGCAATTTATATAATAATGTGTCTCTATCAGAGCTGGGACGAATCCTCATAAAAACGATTCGAATCACGAATTTGAATCACCTAGTATGATTCGAATCACGAATACTCGAATAAAGGATTCGTAAGAGATAAATATGATTCGAATCGAAGATCCGAATCCTGTTTTTCGAATCACGAATACAAATCCTTTCAGAATACATTGGATTTTATTATTTTTTTGCAACCATTAATATATAAATATCGTTACCAGTTGTTTTAATAAAAATATTCAAAACCTAATTATTTATTATAATCACTGAACACCGTTGATAACAGACTAAATATCTGACTCCCTGATACTCTGGTTAAAGATGTATTTGTGTGTTTCTGAAGTCCACTTCAAATCAGTGTTTTGTACGCGTGGCGCATGAAGTAAAATTTCGAGTTTAGAAAAGCCCGAAAATTTGTCTCGGGTCGCTGCGCGACCCTCGACAAATTTTCACGGGGCTTTTCTAAACTCGAAATTTTACTTCATGCTTAGCCTGGGAGTGGAAACACTCGTTCAAAACTTTAAATTGAACTCTATTATAAAATCCACTAATGCCTGAAGTTTACGTAAATTAAAAATTCACTGAATATCATTAAAACCGGTAAAGTCAGAGAAAAGTCATGGAATATTCAAATTGACCAAAACACTAACAAAAAAGCCATGATTTTATTAAATTTGCCAAAATCAGCAGGCATATTACAAAACACGTAAATATTTATAAAATTAACTTAAATATTGGCAAAAACAATGAAAACTATTAAACAGAATGGGGGTTTTCCACAGAAGAAAGTTATATTAACACGTTCGCTGCCGACTCGGCCTATATGACCGAAAATAAAGTTTCCTTCCAATCCGACTCGGTCTATATGACCGAGAACCTCAACTTGTTCGCGGCGCCGACTCGGTCCACGTGACCGAGTCAATTTTTCCCGCCCCACACGCCAACTACTCGGTCTGGCATACGTTGATCAATGTTGAGTGACCGAGTAGGCATGTAGGACAGGGTGCGACATGCCAGTTTTTGGGGTGCAGTTTTCCACACTTTGAAATTTAGGTACAAAATAAAATCAAAATATAAATTCTATACAAACTCAAACTTTATTGTAAAACAAAAACGGCTAATCTTGACAAAACAATATGTACTCAAAATATCAAAAAACGTAAATTATACATTTTTAGACATGAATAAATGTAAATTTATGAAATTAAACGAAATTCTTCTAGAAGTCATTCCACACCATACCTGTGTACTTTGTTGAAACACTTTAGGCACATATGAGGTTCGCCTTCACAACCTTTACAATATAATCTAATCTTGCTCAAATTCCTTGCTATGCGCCAGCCGTGGGTCTTCTTCCCAGTCTCATAACAGCTTCTGCACACTTTTCGTTTGTTGATATCAACTTCTCCTAATTCGTGACGCGGTCGACGTTTTTTGTTTGGTGTATGATTTTCCTCGGCTTCTACATTTTCTGCGACTGGGGGACGCTCACTGCATAATTTGTACGCAATGGATTTACGGAAATCAAGAACGCCTGTGTCGGAATTATTTACTTCTTTGTACATAATCCACGCGTTTACCACAGCAGTATTTAGCAAGATTTCGAAAGCTAGCTTTCTGTACCATTTTATGGTCTTTCTAAGACCTAAGACTGATATGCGGTCATTTGATCCGAATGCTCGATTTTCCTCGGTTGAAGGCCATTATCATTTCGGGTTTTTCTTTGATTTGTTCTCGACGGTTTCTCACTTGAACTATTGAATTGGAGTGTTTTGTTGAGAGCATCAATACATATCTCTTGTCTCTCCACGAAAGCACAGTTATTCCTTTGCAATTTTCTTGTGCAATATTTTCTCCAACTTTTAGTTTTTTCTGGACTACAAATTTCTGATTACCTTTGCGGTTTTTTCTCAATGTACCAACTAGATGCGTTTGCATATTTATAAGTTGTTCTGCTAATGGTAGGCTGGTGTACCAATTATCGGTAACCATAGCTCTTCCGCAATCAAGTACAGGTTCAGCTAGTGTTATCACTACCCCCGACGGTGTTGTTTGATTATTGTCCAGATTTTTGCCGGCGTAAACTTGTAGATTATAAGTAAAGCCTCCATTACAGCATAGCTTGAAAATCTTGATACCGTACCTATGTCTTTTGTTTTTTATGTATTGACGCAATCTACCACGAAATGGTATCAATGATTCGTCAATGCAGACAGTATCTCCAGGTACTAATACCGTTTGAAAGTTGTGATCCACTTTATTGATCAACGTTTGAATTTTATGAAGTCTATCATTATTTATATTGCCTTCATTATCAGCAAAGTGAACCATCTTCAAAATCAGTTCAATCCTATTTCGACTCATTGCCGCAGGAGCAAACTCGTTTTTGAACATTGGCTCTCTGCTCCAATAGTCTGAAATTCTTGGCAAACGAACTATTCCCATGTACAACAGTAATCCGAAAAACCGCTTTATTTCATATATGTCTGTGGGAATCCAATTGTGTAATCTTGAATGAGCACTAGCATCGTTCCCAGCAACAACAGTTTGTGTTGCATCCAAATTGGTTTGTTCGGTAATGAATTCAAAAATATTATCGTATATCAATGCAGAAAAATGCTTATAGGCTCTTCACCATTCAAGAGTTCAGATAACGGTTGTTCAACTCCGGATTCTTTCGTGAATTGAATGAGTACTGGCTGCTTACCTCTAGGTGTCTTCCACTCAGGTCCGTCAATATTCTTGCGTGCAGTATCCGATTCATCTTTTTGATCATCAGAATGCGAATCGGTTTCAACATAATTTGCAGTATCAATATCTTCATTGACACGTACTGTACCCTCCAGGTCTTCATTACTGCTTTCTTCGTCAGTTGTGTCATACTCATCTATATTTACGAGAACAATCAAATTAATTATAACATAACCTGAAATAGCGCGAGAAAAATAAATTTACCCTCTAGGTCAGATGACGCATTCAGAATGTTACGCAGTTCTTCGTCCGTTAGTGGCCTTCTGTCGTAATGTCTGTTTTGCCCTGACATGATTTTGAAACACAATATAATATGACAAAATACACAAACACGTGCAGTGTGCGCGCAGGGTTAAATCAGCAGTTCAATGTTCATGCGGCCTGACCGAATAAATGACCGAGTCGGCGCAGCGTAATACTAAGTTTTACACTACGCCTACTCGGTCTATATGACCGAGACACTTTTTTGTAAATTTCTGCTCTATGAGTAGTAATTTTGAAAAATTGCTTACATGAGCCATTGCTACACATATTAATATATCTTAGCGTACATTGGCATGGAGGGTAATTTGTTTTTGACTTATATCGATAACCACTTGGCCGGAACGTAATAAATCAATTCGAGCGGTCCGGCAGCGAACGTGTTAAAAGGCCAGGGAAAAAATCTTTAGTCAGGAAAATGTCGGAAAAATTTAACATTTCAGATTGTGGCTACCATGTCAGTTTTACTTCAAACAATATTAAACAAAATTTTTAAAACTAGATTATTATCTTTAAAAACATTTTCAATCATTTGATGTTCCTATCAAAGCATTCACTTTGAAGTTTCGAACGAGCGTTTCCACTCCCAGACTAAACATGGAGTAAAATTTCGAGTTTAGAAAAGCCCCGTGAAAATTTTAATTTTTTTAACTCGAAATTTTACGTCATGCGCCACGCGCATAAAACAGTGATATAAAAATAAGATTTCGTTGAGGGTTTAAACCATTTTATCTCCCCCTGGCTACGATTCAGGTTACTAGATATCTTTTTTACTTATTTAAATTAAGTGCTCCCTCTGGCCCATATATGGGGGCGCCTATAAATATAGTTAAAATTATTGTTTTCATTTAAAGGAAAAACTGTTTTTATTTTGAATAGTTTATTAATTGCTTTAAATTCGTAAATAATTCCATTTCTGCATTTCGCAGTGCATATTTCAAGATAAAGACGGAGGTGGAGGCTGCCGGGTAGAGATAACGCGCAGGAGCGTCGCGACGCCTACCCCTCTCTTGCCCCCCTAGGAACAGATTGATGTTGCGCCCTTTTCGTAATGCGGGCCGCCGCCAAATGCCACAATATACTGCGGGCTAAACACTTAAACACTCCCGTGTACCGTTTGCCAGCAGTAAAACCGTGAAATACTTCATCGCCAGAGAAACACGGATACCAGGGAAAGTTTTATGTACTTGGAAATTTTGTTAATTCTACTGTAATTACTTGCAGGTTGAGACGTTTTTCAATTTAACCAAATAAATTCTATTGATATATAAAAATCGAACTATAAAAATAAAACGAGAACGAGAACTGAACCGAAAACCGGATAAACCGTTATTTTTGACGGAACGAAAACTGGAAATGAACCTAAAAAAAATATCGATCTAAATTTCAAAAATGTGACAGTGTTATCGTCTATCAATGCAGAAAAAAAGCGGTATCAAGATTTTCAAGCTACCTCCCACAAATATAAATATCATATTATTTCCGAACTTTGCTGGTAATAAATCGGCTGACTACTGCTATTTATTACGATTTACTGCTACGATTTACCGGCATTAAATCCCTAATTTCTTGCAAAGGATTTTTTTAATTGCAACTTACGCTAAATCCTCTTAAAATTAAATTATACTATTGCTAGGTTTTTTTATCACTATTATTAATTACATAATTCAATTTTTATCTTGATGTCAAATCCCCTTAACTAGTGGATTCTTATAATTCAAGGTATCTTAATTTCAGGACACCTGTCTTAAACTTGACTAATAATAACCGGTAATTACTTGTGATTTTTAAGAAATAATTAGTACAATATTAATTAAACGTTTTATAGGGATTTTGTGGTTTCTCATGAAACACGTGCGCCTTAGTAATCATTTAGGAAGGGAACGATGTCGGAGACAATAAAGGTGCGAAGAGGTGTAAGATCGAGGGTGGGTGAAATAGGGGGGAAATAATTGAAGCCCCGGATATGAAACAAGTCCCCCCTCCCCGCCCTCGTATTATTATATTCCGCTAGTGGAAATATTTGAATGTGTATGTGTGTCAATGGGGCTCGTTGTCGCAGCAACAAACCAGTTTTCAGCTTCGGCCGCACCCCCGGCCTCGATTTCACCCTCGCGGATCCCGGGGGATGATTCTCTACGCAAAATCATCTACTTACGTATCATCCACAAAACTATGCTATTTCTTCGATAGAGTCTATTTTGAAACGATTAAACTGTTGGTCCATAAATTCGCGTGTTTTTTGTGAATTTTAATTTCATAATTATTAGATGAAATGAATGTTGATAAAGAATAATATCAACATTCATTTCATCCCTAAGACAAAGAGTCCAAATGATTTCAAAGACCTTAGGCCAATTTGTATACTACCAACACTCTCGAAAATTTTGGAACGTGTTATCAAAACACAAATAATGGAATTTCTTGAGGTTAATCACCTTCTCCTTAAGGAACAGTCTGGTTTTAGACCCAATTATTCTTGTTGTACTGCATTGCTCAATGTAACTGACGATATTATCACAGCTACTGACAGAGGTTTATTAACATCAGTTATTTTACTTGATTATAGTAAGGCGTTCGACACTATAAACCACGATATATTAATTGCTAAACTCCATTATGTGGAATTTCAAAGAGAAGCAATATCTTTAATAGCGAGCTTCTTAAAAGCAAGGTCTCAAGTCGTAAAAATTGATAAGGTTATATCAGGGTCGTTAAGCGTCACCGCGGGTGTACCCCAAGGTTCCATTTTAGGCCCTATACTTTTTTGCATCTACACATCTTTCCTAACCGATGTTCTAAAGTACTGTTCGGCAAATATTTATGCGGATGATACACAGTTGTTATACTCTTTTAAACTTGAAAATACAGAGTCCGCTTGTGAGTGTATCACTTCCGATATAGCAAAACTGGTCGAAACGTCAACTAAACATTCTTTGATAATCAATGCCTCAAAATCGACAGCTATGCTATTTGGTCCTAATAGCTTAACGCCTCTTGCAAAACCTCTTTTAAAAATTATGGTTGGTAACGACACTTTAGAATTTGTCAATTCCGTAAGGAATCTTACTTACCTTACTTTCGACAAGAATCTGCGTTTTAAGCTTCACATTAATAAGTGCATTTCCCGAGCATACCTTAATCTGAAGATGATTTATTCTAATAGGAATGTCCTCTCTTTGCAAATAAAAAGATTTCTATGCGACACGTTGGTTCTGAGTCACTTTGATTTTGCGGACGTTGTTTACAATGCTTGCTTAGACTGTAATACTAAAATATAAAAGGTTCAAAACGCGTGTTTAAGGCTCATATTTGGTATTCGAAAATATGGTCACCTATCAGGTAAATTACGTGATTTGAATTGGCTAGACATGACCGAACGACGAAACCTACACTGCTGTACCCTTTATAATAAAATTATTCAGACGCGCCATCCTCCCTATCTCTATGACAGAATTGTATTTCGGTCTGACGTTCATACCATTAATGTGAGATTTAGAGGCAGGATTTCTCCACCTAAACATAAAACATCATTTTTTCTTAGATCATTTTCATTTAGTATTTACAAAATTTATAATTCCATACCCAATCTACTCAAAAATCTCACAAACAATAGTTTCAAACAAGCAATGAAAAAATATATATTATGTAATAAGTTTTCCCCATAGAAGCTTAGTTTAATTATTGTCATTATAAATATATTTTTTTTCTCTCTCTCTTTATTTCTTTTTGTTATAAAACAGTTAATTTCTAGAACGAACATTGAAATAAAAAAAAATCTGTAATTCCTTTAGCACTCTTAAACGATATATATATATTTTTTTTCCTCACAGGTTAAGTGGAAGAGCAGAGATAGTTTTTTTTTAAGCTATCGCTGAACTTCGCCTGTATTTTGTTTTTTGTTTACTTTGTATTTTCCTTCAATTGAATAAAGACAATTTATTATTATTTTTTTTTATTTTATTTTTTTTATTTTGGGTTTTACGTCATCTATTTCCGCTGCTAAGGCCAATCATGACGCCGGAGATTAGGTCTACAGCTATCCGGGAAT
The DNA here is from genome assembly GCA_932526585.2 of Philonthus cognatus. Classification (NCBI taxonomy): domain Eukaryota; kingdom Metazoa; phylum Arthropoda; class Insecta; order Coleoptera; family Staphylinidae; genus Philonthus; species Philonthus cognatus. The sequence continues at coordinate 49,076,814 of OW052244.1, forward strand.
TTTGCCGAACCCGGTGGGAGTTCCAACCCACCGGTAGGGATCTTTAACGTGCACGCAACATCCAGGCAGTACACGGGTCCTACATGCATTTAACGTCATATCCGAGAAGACGGAGTGTTTGGCATTTTTATCCTAACCTATATAAATGCAGACAACTTGTTAGGCCGGTATTTGAACCCCGGTCCGTGGCGTGGCAGTACAACACTCTAACCACTACACCACCAAGCTATTATTATTATACATTTACAAAAATCTCTATTTCTTGCAGTTGTGTTATTTTTGTTTCTGAAAACATAACTATTAGACATGAGTAGTTGTAAAATGATCGATAATTTCAAATTGGGTAATATTTCTAGGTAATATTACTTGGAACATGATAACAATTGGTAATTTAAAATTAAACTTAATAAAATTAATTAATTGGGTAATATTTCTAAGTAATATTACTTGGAAAATGGTAACAAAAAATTAAACATAAAACTCACAGTACAGCAAAAAATCATCTACTTCCCAAAAATGTAAAAATTCTAAACAAAAATGTACAATTTATAGTAAGTTCAAATTTGTTCTAAAATGTATAAAAATAAAATTGATTTGAACATCTGTGATTTTCTGGAGAATTTATAAAAATTAAAAAAAAATGCTTGATATCGAATTTTTAACATGTTCGATTGCATTTTTTATTTAATCTTAAAAATACACAATTATAATATGTTCAAATTTGTTCTAAAATGTAAAAAAAATACATTGATAAAAACATCTGTGATTTTTTTGAGAATCTATAAAAAAAAAATTAAAAAATGCTTCATATCGAACTTTTTACATGTTCGATTGTATTTTTTTATTTAATCCTAAAAAACACGTATATAAAAAATATTTTTAAGTTAAAAAAACAGATAATGTAAATTACTATAATCTGTTTAATAACTAGGAGGAGCGTTTTAAATTTCACGCGCCAAAACCTACAAATCTGATTGACCGAGAGCGCGCCCGTTTTACACTATGCTAATTACGTTATTATTAGACGCAACATCTGACATAACCTTAATTCGAAGCGTTACCGCGTTGCAACTTTGTCTGTTTCGTAATAACCTTTTGTGTGGTGTTTCTTTAGCATAGTTAAAAGTTAGTTTTGTTTATATTGTTGTGATGGATAATAGACCAAGTACAAGTTCTTTGATAATATCTCCTTTACCTCCAAAAAACGCGTAAGAAGATGGATTTGGGTCATTTACATCTGTCTGAAAAACAGTGCATAATAAATATGTATAAGCAGATGATAACAGATGATCCACATATTAAAATGACTGCTATTGTATCAGACATTGTTGGTGCAGTAGGTGAGATATCAAATAGCATAAGAATTTGCATCAAATAATAAAATGTTTAATTTTTACGAGTTGTAAATACCACTGTCTATCGTACCATTAGCGATATAAGAAATCCGGAGAGATTTGTAGCCCTAAACAGCTTGGAGGACATAATTACAAGTTTTGATGACGTAGTGAAGAGATCCGCGCATAGTTTCTTCTCTAAAAATTAACTGCCAACTTTAAATAATGTTTTAAAAGAAGTAAACGATCATGCAGGCATGCCGAAGATGAGTCGTTCTACCTTGTATAGTTTTATGAAACAAATCAATTTTAAGTAAGATAGAGACCAGAGCTGGGCAGGATTCGAATCCTTTTAGAGGATTCAAAAGAGACATTCGAATACTTAAGTTCAACTGGATTCGTTACATTTTTTAAAGAGGATTCGTATTCGAGTCTAAATGTGGGTGAATCGAATCCTTATAAAAGGATTTGATTCCTTGTAAAAGGATTCAAATACTTACAAAAGGATTTGAATCGTGAAAAATAATTCGAATTAATTGTGAGGAATAACATGAAAAATGTTTTTTTGTGTGTTTTTAAATTTCTCGTTAAATCACTGTTTTATGCGCGTGGCGCATGACGTAAAATTTCGAGTTTATAAAAGCCCAGAAAATTTACTTCATGCTTAGTCGGGCGCGACCCTCGACAAATTTTCTAAACTCGAAATTTTACTTCATGCTTAGTCTAGAAGTGAAAACGCTCGTTCGGAACTTCAAAGTGAATGTTTCAATAAGAACATTAAATGATTGAGAATGTTTTTAAAGATAATAATCTAGTTTTCAAAATTTTGTTAATATTATTTGAAGTATAACTGACATTTCCCTGATTAAAGATTTTTTTCCTAGCTTTTTGGTATAACTTTCTTCTGTGGGAAACCCCCGTCTGTTTAATAGTTTTCATTGTTTTTTCCAATATTTAAGTTAATTTTATAAATCTTACGTGTTTTGTAATTTGCCTGCTGATTTTGACAAATTTAATAATATCATATGGCTTTTTTGTTAGTGTTTTGGTCAATTAAAATATAATTCCACGACTTTCCACTGACTATCCCGGTTTTAATGATATTCAGTGAAGTTTTAATTTACGTAAACTTCAGGCATTAGTCGATTTTATAATAGAGTTCAATTTAAAGTTTTGAACGAGTGTTTCCACTCCCAGGCTAAGCATGAAGTAAAATTTCGAGTTTAGAAAAGCCCCGTGAAAATTTGTCGAGGGTCGCGCAGCGACCCGAGACAAATTTTCGGGCTTTTCTAAACTCGAAATTTTACTTCATGCGCCACGCGTACAAAACACTGATTTGAAGTGGAGTTCAGAAACACACAAATAAATCTTTAACCAGAGTATCAGGGAGTCAGATATTTAGTCTGTTATGATCGATGTTCAGTGGTAATAATAAATAATTAGGTTTTGAATATTCTTGTTGAAACAACTGGTAACGATATTTATATATTAATAGTCCAAAAAAAAAAAATATATATATATCAAATTTATTGTTAAAGGATTTGTATTCGTGATTCGAAAAAACAGGAGTCGAATCTTCGATTCAAATCATATTTATCTCTTACGAATCCTTTATTCGAGTATTCGTGATTCGAATCATATCAGGTGATTCGGATTCGTGATTCGAATCCTTTTTACGAGGATTCGTCCCAGCTCTGATAGAGACACATTACTATATAAATTCTATATTATATTATGAACATAATGTAAATATGTTTCATTTCGCAGATATATGGCGAGATGCCGTATAAGCATTTTAATTGAACTGACAATATCGTACGACGGAAAAGAAAATAGTTAACCACAATTAAAAAGTACAAAATAGATATTTGATTTTATTTAAAGAGTAATTATGAAATTATTTAAAATTGCCGCCAAATATATCTAGTGATATTTTTGGTAACTTTTTATAGTGTAAATTGGGCTTTGGCACTTATGTTATGTTATGTTATGGGGTCGGTGGGTCGTATGGCCTCTAAGCCTTTCGAAGTTACCTCGACCTAAAAGATCTTTTGTAACTATCCCTGACCTACTTGAGTCCCTCAATGTCTAGACTTCTTATGACTTGAGGGTTAATGTGTACCAATTCCTCGGTGTTTAAAGTGGCTGATGACAGGTAGTTCCCTCTTTGAAGGGACAAGGCAGGACATTCACAAAGTAGGTGCTCTGCTGTTTCTTGTGCCTCGTTGCAGAACCTGCAGTTGGCTTTGGCACTTACTCCTTCTAGTTTTTAAACATACTATAGTTTAATTATTAACAGATGCGACTTTGTTATTTGCTTTCAAAGGCTACTTGCTTAAGTCGTGACAATGGTGAATTTTTGATAATACTTTTTTTAAGTTTGTTTGTAATTTTTTATCGGAAGAAGATAGCAAATGTTCTTTTCTACAAAGTTTATTCAGAAAAATTAGCGCTTTTTAAATATCAAAGAATATAAGTATGTTTCTGGAAAAAATATTCGATGACGTCATTACCTTACATTCCAAATTTAGAAAAATTTGCAATTTTAGCTTAAAATGGACCTTACTCACCCATTTATGAACCTCTTTTCAGATTACTTCTATCGTTTTCCTTTTCTCATAATAGAGCTGAGACATCGAGTTTCGCTCACCCTGTACATAAGGGGTGTGAGTGGAAAACCTTGTTAGGGATTAATACTACTTATTATTACAGTAAATGCAATTATGTATATGAGAAATCTATCTTTTAGTAACGATACTGTGTATATAGTTATTTTCCGTATCCTGATGAATAATTTTCAAGTTATCAGAATTTGATCCGATTCAACGTGTGCACAGACATCGAGTACAGCGATCCTCAAAGCTCGAAATTTATCGAAACCGATTGGGTTTTATGAAAAATCTCCCCTGGAGATAGAGAGAAAGAAGCTCACCCGTCTCGAAGGGTAGAAATAAAATCCGTTCCGATCGGACCTTGTAACACTCCCGCCATTCTCGAAACGGCGTGATTGCGCTCGCGATGGTAAACCGGATAAGATCGACGAGGTGTAAACGGGAATTGAATGGCGATAATTTCGCCTGTCTCCCTCTCTTCCCGTCACGGCGACAGGGAAACAATGCCGGATCGTATAAATTTATCGCCGTTATTGTACAATGTACTAACCGTTCAAAAAGGCATTAGGGCGAGTTCTGATATTCCCGTATCCGGCGTTCTGTGATTGGAATGACCCTCCCTCCCTCCCACCCTCTATGTGTCGTTATTCCGAATGGCTTCGACGTAAATATACGTCCTAGTGTGTCCATTCGAGGGGGTTTACGTCCGAAAAGGGATAAATACCTATTGATATTTATACGGCGATCTGTTTAATGCTTGACGGTTTATTGCCGGATCTCTACGGTTTATACGTGGCCGGATTATTACCGGACACTTGTCATAAACTTAAAGTGTCACACCTAGTTTATTGATGTAGACCATTGGTTCTCAACCATATTTTGCCCACCGCCCACTTTGAGAATATTTTTTTTTACTGACCATCAGTCGCGAATCTGAAACAGCTATTGCCACGATTATATTTAAACGTGTAAACGTGAGCCCGTATTACCTGATGTTTTATGATAGTTTGTTTTGTATATATATACAGAGAGTTTTATGTAACACCGAACATTTTCTTAACAAAAATTTTTCTTTGAAGTATCCATATGCATACGTTGCACATTTTCCGATGCTCGGTTTATTAAAAGAATCCAATTTGAAGCTTTAAGCGAGTGTTTTCCACTCCCAGGCTAAACATGAAGTAAAATTTCGAGTTTAGAAAAGCCTAAAAGGTGGTTTGGTCGCGTAGCGCGAAGCGCGGAGCGGCCAAACTAAATTTTCAGGCATTTCTAAACTCGAAATTTTACTTCATGCGCCACCGGTACAAAACACAAAATTTGGTTTGGCCGCTCCGCGCTTCGCGCTACGCGACCAAACCAAATTTTCAGGCTTTTCTAAACTCGAAATTTTACTTCATGCTTAGCCTGGGAGTGGAAAACACTCGCTTATAGCTTCATGTTAAATTATTTTAATGAAACAAGCATCGAAAAATGTGCAACGTAAACATATGGATACTTGAAAGAAAAATACTCGTTATGAAAATGTTCAGTGTTACATAAAACTCTCTGTATATATATTGTTGCTTATATATTTTTTAATCATTCCTCCTTGAAGATGACCGATGATTGAAGCTAGTCGGAGAAAATATAAATCAGTGAAACACACCAAGTGTTTTAATTAAATATCCAGAATTATATTCAAAAATGTTGCACCAAATGTTAAGTGAGAGATTTAAACATGTAATTTCTATTTGTAAAAATCAATGATGTTGTATCTAAACCAATTAGCGTTCTATCTGGTGTTCCGCAGGGTTCTCACTGAGGCCCGATTTTATTTTCATTGTTTATTAATGACATAGTTAATTGTATAAAACATTGTGAAGTATTATTGTTTGCGGATGACTTAAAATTATTCAGATCAGTTTCAAATACCCAAGACATTGAATTAATCCAAGAAGATCTTCAAAACTTAAACTACTGGTGTGCGAATAATTGTTTATTTTTAAACATTAGCAAATGCTATTATATACAATTTTATAGAAATAAAAGTACACACTCCCAGTATGTATTAAATGGCCAAGTATTAACACAAGTTAGCGTAAATCACGTATTACGCTTGGGGTTATATTTGATAGTAAACTCTCATTTGCTAATCACAGAGACAGTATTTGCCGCAAGTCACTTCAAACTCTAGGATTTATCAAAAGATTCGGCAAAGCATTTTCTACAGACACTATTAGGATTTTATATTGCTCCTTGGTAAGACCTAAATTAGAGTATGCTACCTGTATCTGGTCGCCGCACTTTGATAATTCTATTTACCAGATTGAACGTATGCAAAATAAATTCTTACAACATATGTTTTATCGCACCAGATCACATGGCAAAATCTATAGTTGCAGTAGTATGCTTGCTCGTATTAACTTAAAATCGTTGGAAGAGCGACGCATTATAATGGATCTATGTTTCTTGTACAAATTAGCTACTGGTTTGATAAATTGTGGTAATTTATTAGCACGCCTAAATTTTATTATACCATGTAATATACGTAGTAAGTTACTGTTTCGCGAGAATTTCTACCGTACAAAGTATGGTAGAAATTAACCCATTAATAGAATGATGCGTTACTACAATAATATATATAAAGTTAATCTGAATCTTGATAAGTTTAATATTCCAATTTCAACATTTAAAAATAAATTAAATTGTATGACTCTTATTTAGCTCTGTTGTATTAAATTATGCTAAGTGTACTGTAATTTAAGTTTACTTGTTATCAATTTGTATATATATATATATATTTTTTTTTCTTTCTTGTTATATTTTGTTAAATAGGTGTACCTTTTGAATAAATAAATATTATACGTCCCCTAATTTTCTCTGGGTGCGATGATGTAAACGGAATATTAATTAAATCAAAAAGAATCCTTCGTACACGAAAATAAGAATAATTTAATGCAACGCATGTCTACATTAACAATTTTGACACATATTAGCTGAAAACTATACATGAGTGCCGGCAGAATTTTTAGCAGGAGTACGGGGGGGGGGGGGGGTAAAATATAATAATAATATTGATAATAGAGTTTATTGTCTTTATCTAGATGTTTTATGAAATGTCAAAGTAAGGATGTTAAAATTTGCCAAAATTGTGAAAAACTGAAGCAAATTTGAGAAATTCTTGAAACAAGGTCAAAAGGTGATATTGAAGTTTGAGAACATTTTGAAGTATGTCGAAATGTGATAATCTGTAATAAAAAATGTTTTAAATACTTTAAACTTAACAAATAATCAGTGTTATTATGCGCGTGGCGCATGAAGTAAAATTTCGAGTTGAGAAAAGCCTGATTTTGGATTTGGACGCTACGCGTTCAAATCCAAACGCTCAGGATTTTCTCAAATCGAAATTTTACTTCATGCTTAGTCTGGGAGTTAAAAACATTCGATAAAAACTAATCACTGGCTTTTTACAATATATTCAGTAATTTACAAAATCTTGAGGATTTTCAAGTTTTTGTTCAATTTATAAAATCTTGTCAATTTTCGTGAATTTGTAAGAATTGAATTAATTTTCAAAATTTCTAAGATTTTAATCAATTTTAAAAACTTTAACAACTCGTGAATTTTTCAATGCGTTCATTAATTTTCAACCTTTTTTTTATTTTCAAGATTTTATAACGATTTTTAAAATTCTGACAACAATTGCGTTTTTTTTTTTAAGATTATTGCTGATTTTCAAATTCGTTATTTTTTAAAACGTTGACGCTTTTCATGTATTTCCTAAATTTTCGTTCATTTGAAAAAAAGTTGCCAGTATTCATGAATTTTCAAGAATTTCGTTAATTTTTGGGTTCGCAAATTTCAAAGAAATGTATTTGACAAAAATATGAGGCATGTCTTTAAAACGTTTATTAATCCTTAACGATTAATAAAACGTCTATATTAAATTTGAAAATTCGTTAGTTTCAAAGAAATGTATTTAACAATAAATATGAGGCATGTCTTAAACGTTTATTAATCCTTAACAATTAATAAAACGTCTAAATTAAATGTTCAAATTCATTAGTTTTTAAATCTTTGACGTTTTTCATTAGTTGTCTAGATTTTTGTTAATTTAAAAAAAACTTGCCGGTATTCATAATTTTCAAGAATTTCGGTAATTTTCGAGTTCGCATATTGCAAAGAAATGTATTTTACAAAAAATATGAGGCATTTCTTTGAAACGTTTAATAATCCTTAACGATTAATAAAACGTCTAAATTAATTTTTAAATTCGTTAGTTTCAAAGAAATGAATTTAACAAAAAACATGAGGCATGTCTTTAAAACTTTTATTAATCCTTGACGATTAATAAAATGTCTAAATTAAATTTTCAAATTCGTTAGTTTTTAAAACTTAGACGTTTTTCATTAGTTGTCTAGATTTTCGTTAATTTAAAAAAAATGCCGGTATTCATAATTTTCAACAATTTCGTTAATTTTCGGGTTTGCAAATTGCAAAGAAATGTTTTTGACAAAAAATATGAGGCATTTCTTTAAAACGTTTAATAATTGTTAACGATTAATAAAACGTCTAAAGTAATTAGTCGATGCTTAAAAAATTATAATAAATTTTTAGAATTATTGAAAATTTCCTAGACAAAACCTACAAGACCAGTGTAATTCATTCAAAAATAAATTTAAACAGAACTTATTAAAAATTTTATAATAGCAATAACGAATATTTAACAGACACTGACATCTAAACCAATTATATAAAATGTATGTTTACCTTATTTTATGTCAATTTATTTGTTCTTAAACTTAAAAATGTATACTTGTTGTGCTATATTTTTATGTTTTATACTATGTAACTTTTATATTTTGCTTGTTAATTACTGTTATTATACATTCGTTCTTTTATGGCAGAGTATCAATAAATATATTATTATTATTATTATTAAATTCTTATTAATTTTAATTACTTCTCAGAAAGTCTACAAGTGTAAAAATGTTGAAGATTAACCGAAATCTTGGAAATTCTTCATCTTAAAATTTTTAAAATTATTGAAAATTTTTGCATTTCACGAAAACCGTCGGAATTTTGAAAACTAACGGAAATCTTATAAATTTACGAATCCATTGTGTAACTAATTATAAAGAGAATTGGTAACTAAGTAAACTACAAAAATACCTGTAAATATAAAGAAGCAGTTTAGGTTTTTGTTACGAAAAGCGTTAACATTCACGAAAAATGGTCGAAATTTTAAAAATCAACTTAAATTGCGGAAATTCATGAAAACTAACAAATGTTTAGGAAACTTACGAAAATAGCTAACGTTTTAAAATCCGATGAAAATCTCGTAAATTCATGAATAGTATCAGTATTTAATAAATTTACGAAATTCACGAAAACCGTCACAACCTTGGAATTTTATGAAACGCATCAACATTTTAAGAATTAGAAAAATCTTAGTCGAATTCGCAAAAACTGGAAAATTGACGAAATGTGTTGATGTAATGTATAATTTTTTTTTAATTAACGAAAAATCTAACGAAAATCCAAACAATTCAGGAATTTAAGAAATTAAAGTAAATCTTGGAAAAGCTTTATGGATTTATTAAAAGTTTGGAAATTCATTAAAACTTCTCGATAATTATGATTATTATTATTTTAATACGTTGACTCCGAAATATTTTCATACATGGAGAAATAAATAAATCGTATTTGAGTTACACGGCAGCCAACTTGTTAAGTAAACAATAATAAAAATCAATTAAAATTTTTTAAAATGTCGAAAATATAAAAAATTGACAAAATTCTTAAATTTTTTTTAAATTGATAATTTCGACGAAATAAAAAAAATATAAATACTAATACCTATAACTTATACACCCAAAAAAATAAATAAAAAAAAAATCGTAAAATTTGAATAAATTCGCAATAATCAATAGACATAACAATTACAAAAATTGTAAAAATGTATATATAATAAAACTAACCAAAGGTAAAAAATAAACGCACAAGTCAATCTAAAAACAAGTCTTCAAAATTATAAAAGAAAAGTTAAATTTGCTTAATTTAACAGAAGTATAATTAATTTACAGAAACGACAAGATTCAAAACACTTATATTGTCAAAACTGACATACTTATTAATAATTCGGTTAAATTGATAAATTCAATATAAAATGATTAAGATCTTAAGAATACAAAAATCTGTCACTTTTAAAAAATTAGATTACTACAAAGGAATTCCTAAATATTAGTTTAAAAGATATATTGAAATATGTATACTGCAAATTTTCAAGCATTCCTGATTTTTAAAAGAGTTCAATTGGAAACTTAAAACGAGTGTTTTCCACTCCCCGACTAAGCATGAAGTAAAATTTCGAGTTTAGAAAAGCCTGATAATATTCTGGGCTTTTCTAAACTCGAAATTTTACTTCATGCGCCACGCGTATAAAACACTGATTTATTCTAAAGCTCAAAATATATTGATAATGGAAATCATTTTAAAAACAAATGAGTTTCAGTAACTTCAGAAAAACGACAATTTATTAACTCCCGGTTATAGCGCGAAAACAGTGAAAGATAGATCCATTTTCTTTTCGTCATTGATCAAACCACGAAAAAGTGACTCTGCTTTGAGAAAACGGTTTGTCCATATCTCTTCAAATAAAAAGTTTTTCATATGTAGCACCTCCAAAATGTATCACTCTATACATTTACTAATCACAGCATAAATTAAGATATTTGGACGATTTTCAGCGTATTGTAATAAATAATTGAAAAATCAGAATTTAAGTGCCCCCCCTTGATCATATGTGCGGGCGCCCATGGTAACACATGCTGTAACAAGTAGAAATCGGGAGCTCCGTAACTGAACTAACTATAAATAAGTCTAAAACAAAGATTATGAAAGTGAGTAGAACCGAACAACAACATGATACCATGAATATAGAACCAAATTGAATAAAAATTGAACAAGGATTGACATAATTTGTCTTACAAAGACAAATTCAAACACCTATTGAAACAGTTCAATTCATCTTCATAAGACAAATTAGTTGCACCATGCGATCGTTTAAATTATGGTTTAGAGTAGGCAGCATTTTTTTGTGCGATTACCCAGAATGCTAATTAAGGCATGGAATAAATTTGAGGTAATGGTATACTATGTGGTAACAGCCAGTAGTACCAGTCTAATTTATAATTCAAAGCCTACTCTAAATCACGTTTTAAATGATCGCACGGTAGATTTACAAAAGGAATAGCACTTTTTATGTTTTTGAAATATTTTACATCGAAATATTAATTTATTTATTTATTTATTTCAACGGCTTGCCATTTACATTAAAAATACAATATACAAAAAAAACAAATATGTACAAACACTAAAATTAAAACTAAGCAAGAAAAGTTACAAATCTTTTAAGAGGTGCTTTAATAATGAAAGAGACCCATTAAAAAAGTCAAAATTTAAAATATTTGCGTGACGCAAAACGCGAACAGAAGCGGAATATTTCGCATAATCCGTGCGCCTGTAGCCGATATAGAATGTTATGTCAGACCGAAGAGAGCGCGGTGGAACCCGTATACCAACCAATTCCAACAGATCAGGGCAATCCAAATATCCATTAAGTAGTTTGATTACTAACTTAATGTCAGCTTCTACACGCCTTTGTTTAAGGCTGAGAAGGCCAAAAGTCGTCAAAAGATCTAAGTAGGGCTGGTCGGTACTAAATTTATAGGCAAGGTACCTTATAAATTTCTTTTGAACTTGCTCAATTTTATTAATGTCGCATTCAGTGTATGGATACCATACCGTTGAACAATATTCCAAGTGGGGTCGTAATAACGAATTATATAGTGTTACTAGCGTTCTACTATTTGTAAAGTTCTTACTGTTATGCTTTACAAAACCCAGCATCTGATAGGCTTTCGTGACAATATTTGAAATATGGTGTGCAAATGACCACCTTGAATCCACAGTGACACCCTTATTCTATCAACACGATTTATTGCTACATCGTTGAAAACATAATTTGTAATGACCGACCTTGTACTTCGTGAAAAAGTAATGATATTACACTTTTTGATGTTTAGCGTTAATCTGTTATCGTTACACCAGCTATAAAAGTGATCAAGTTCCTTTTGCAGGTTCGTTGCATCAAGAGTCGATTCAATACGCATATAAATTTTCATATCATAAGCGAAAAGTAAACAATTGGCATTCTGAAAACATCTTGTAGCGTCGTTTATAAATATATTAAAGAACAAGGGACCCAGGTGTGATCCCTGAGGAACACCAGAAGTAACCTTTAGGGGTCTTGATGTTATTTGCCCAATTTTAATTACTTGCAACCTATCTGTTAAGTAGGACTCTATCCAACGTAAATGAATAACAGTAGTGCCAACATAATGAAGCTTGTTGAGTAATAACGTATGATCAACAGAGTCAAACGCCTTGGAGAAGTCGGTATAGATGGAATCAACTTGAAAACCGCGTTCCAAGGCGTTGACAATGTAAGAATCATATAACAATAAATTAGATTCCGTAGATGCCCCCACTCGAATCCCATGTTGTTTGTGAGAGATTGAAGATTGCAATGAATTAGTTAAGAAATCCGTCATCAATGTTTCAAATAATTTTGGGATTGTTGCAATTATGGATATAGAGCGATAATTTTGAACAAGTTTGTTATCGCCATTCTTATATATTGGAATTATGTTTGTTAATTTCCAGCAAGATGGAAAACAACCACTAGATAGTGACAATTTAAAAAGTAACCATATTGGTCTACTAAGCGCGAATGCACATTTTTTTAATAGGGAAGCAGGTAGACCATCGGGGCCAGGGCAATAGTTATCTTTAAGAGTTTGTAATGCATTAAGGACCTCCGTGATTTTTATGTCAGGTGTTCGATTTAAGTGAAGAGATGATGGCCAAATCGATGAAGATGTCATTTGTTTATTATGCGGACATGGAGGTCTATACACTGATTCAAAATGATCAGCAATCAAATCAGCTATACTACTTCTGTCGTTGACAACCTTATTATCCCTAAGAAAATTAGCCGGCATACGATCCCCACCCCTCTTCGATCTAACATGAGACCAAAATGATTTTGGATTTGTCTTAATTTCGGACTCAATATTCTCTACGTGATTACTGTAACACAATCTGGATAAGAGCTTGCACTCATCTCTTATTGAGGAAAATGCTAAGTAATCAGATTGAGAGCGTGACAACATGTACTTTTTATGTAACGTTTTTTTTTTTTTTAGAATAACTAGAGATTTTAGTTCTTTGCTAAACCATATTGGGAAACTATTTTTAATGTTATACCTGTTTCTTAGTGGAACATGCATTTCAAATGCTTGGAAAGTGTACGTATAGAATGTGTCACAAGCTAATTCAATACTACAATCATTAAAAATAGAATCCTAATGTGTATTAATAAACAGGTTATTAAGGGATAAATAATCCGCTTTCTTAAAATTAAAACCAACAGTATTGTCTGTCCAAGAGTTGACATATTCTGATGGTAGATGCAGGTTCAAGCTAAGAGCTGGATGATGCTTATCGCACGATACAAGAGGAAAAGATGTTGCCTCAAGTAGAGAATCCAAAGATAAAATAAAGTCTATAAATGCTAAGTCAAGAAGCGCATTATTTATATTTCTTACAGAATTAACCTGATGTAAATTTAAATAACTATATATGTTAGCTACTAATTCTGATTTAGGGCATGCAGTGTTATTACGTACGCCAAACTCCTCATTAATCTAAGTTGCATTTGGTAAGTTATAATCACCAAAAATGCACATAATACCGTAATCAGTCTTCGATTCTATAACATTGCAATGACTTGAATAGACCGACAAATCAGAGTTTGGGGGTATGTAAACTGCGCCAGCAAGAATGGAGTAGCACTCAGAATTAATAGCTACATACAGTTTATCTGAAATACAACTTTTTCCTATAATCTCATGAGAGTCAAAATTATTAGAGACCGCTATAAGAACGCCGCCACCACGAGATTTATTTGACGCAACATAATCACGATCACACCTATAAACACTGAAACTATCAAAACCTAATTCGGCATTTGAAATGTTGTCATGGAGCCAAGTTTCCGTTAGAATAAGAACATCATAATCCATTAGTGGTATTGTTATAGTTATATCCATTAGTTTTGTCCGAAGACCGCGAACATTCTGGTAATAAACCCGTAGTTTGGGCATAGGCGCAGCCACATTTACGGATGATGTAGAATATCGGGTTATATTATCACCGAAGACGCTGTTGTTCCTGGTAATAAAGCGTTCGATTTCCGTTTCTTCGATCGATTTGAGAAGAGAGGAACAGTAACACCATTTGGCCATTTATTAGCTACCACAATAGAATTCACTTCATCGCTACTGATGCCAATTTTGAAAGAACTGTACAGATTATTGCTGATAAGTGGAATGCATACTGTGTTATGTACATCCATACTATTTAGCCAGGAATTAATATCGTCAACTTTCGTGTTTGGGGCGCAGTTGCCAACATAGTAAAAAACTCTTTTAGGAGCACACTTAATAACGGTGCTATTAGCAGTTAATATTTCATTATATTTTATGTTATTTTATTATTCCGTTACATTATTAATTAATCTAACTATTAAGCTCCAAATGAGTAACAAAAGGCTATCGACCAAGGTCTTTCAACCGTAAAGAATAGTAATATTATTTCATCATCGATTTTGTTATAGTGATTTTTTATATTTCACTGTAGGCAGGTTATCTTTAAACTATTTGCAAAGTTTAATGTGTAAGTGATTCTAACGCAATCGTTTATGAAAGACAATCTGTTAGGGAACGTTTCATAAATTTCATAAAATAAATTACCATGAATAATACCAATTCAGAAATATTTGAATTCGAGAAAATAAGCTTACGCTTCTTATAGTCTGCACACTTTAATTCTAATATATAAAATTACGAAAATGTTTTTTGTGTAAAATGCAAATAATTCAGACACATTGTTTGCAGTTTATACAAAAACCCTTTTCGTAATTTTATATATTATATACAAATTACCATTTTCCAATTCTAATTCGCGTTTATAAAAAAAATGAGGGAAGTTTCCCGGCCAGAAATCGAGCGGCTCGTAAACAATTCCGTCATTCATTCCGCAACGGAAACTGTCATCCGGTGTTTATTGCGAGATGGTCTGGCATTTTCCCTCCTGCCCCGAAAAATCGATGGAGCGCGGTCCTTATTTATTAAGAAATTCTAATTACGGGACGACAAAGAAAGCGAAACGGGGCCGCATTCCTAACCTCATTCCGAGGCCCCAGCGATTAATTCCCGGGAATCAATTCCTTTCCTTCTTCGTCCCGAAAAACAATTTTTCCCTCGTCGCGATTTAATTGCTTGGCGCACGTTTTAATTTAAGCTCGCTCTCTTACTGTACTCTCCGGGATTAATTGAATTTTCCTTTTTTTGGAAGAGGAATAACAGAATCACTAACAGAAGCACCAGTCAATAATTTGAAACAAGAGTAATTTTAATTTTATATAAATTAAACAATTTAAACACTTTCAAATATGTTTTGTATAGCGCTACAATTGTTTCGCCACGCTGTGGATTCTTTAGGCGAAGAAATAATAATTTCTTCGCCTAAAGAAGCCACAGTATGGCGAAACAATTGTAGCGTTATTCAATACATATTTGAAAGCGTTTAAATTGTTTTATTTATATGAAAGTGAAGATGAACTTTCAACATTTATCAGCTAAATCAATCAATTTTTAAGAGTAATTTCATTGGTTCTCAATACTTTGAGATAATAAATAAATAAACGCAATATTTTGACACAATAAACTAAGTGCATTTCCTTTTGCATTTCCGAGATTAATGACACAACTTTCGCAATTAGAATTGATGAACACATTTGTAAGTCGAGGGGGTGTAATTAAATTTGGATCATCATCTGGTGATGTTTCGGATGCACCAAGTGCTCATTCGTAGGAGGAGGAGGAGAAGATGCAGCCCCCCTTTTGTATTTAGGCGTTGAGGGTAATAGTAATGTCAGGAATCGGGGGGTGGGAGAAAGGCTGTTTGGCGGCGCGCCGTCTGCATGTCGATAAGGTCGCGATGTCATCCCCTTAACTTAAGGGGGGCTGATTTGACTCCGGATGTGTGTAAGTGCCTATGTATGTATTTCTATGACTCTGTAATACGTGTATTACTAATTCTACGTGTACGTAGCTATACCAACAAAGCTTTTTTTTGGGTAAACAAATGGATTAGCTGTAAATTTTCGGACGTCCGTTGTTTTTTTAAAAAGTTCAATTAGAAGCTTCAAACGAGTGTTTTCCACTCCCAGACTAAGCATGAAGTAAATTTTCGAGTTTAGAAAAGCCCCGTGAAAATTTGTCGAGGGTCGCGCAGCGGCCCGACACACATTTTCTGGGCTTTTATAAACTCGAAATTTTACTCCATGCGCCACGCGTATAATAATCTGATTTTAAGTGAGGTTCAAATATACATACATTTCACAATATTTAAGTGTTTTATACGCGTGGCGCATGAAGTAAAATTTCGAGTTTAGAAAAGCCCAGAAAATTTGTCTCGGGTCGCTGCGCGACCCTCGACAAATTTTCACAGGGCTTTTCTAAACTCGAAATTTTACTTCATGCTTAGTCTGGGAGTGGAAAAGACCCGTTAAAAGCTTCAAATTGAACTCTTCAAAAAAAAAACAACTAATATCTAAAGATTTAAAGAAAATATGCTTCATTTGGAATACGTATACTTTAAAGAAAAACTCCCTGTATATTAGTAAACTTACGTATTCCAAATTCAGCTTATTTTCTCTAAATATTTAGATATTCGTTGTATTTTTAAAAGAGTTCACCTTGAAGCTTCAAACCAGTGTTTTCCACTCCCAGACTAAGCATGAAGTAACATTTCGAGTTTATAAAAGCCCCGTGAAAATTTGTCGAGGGTCGCGCAGCGACCTGAGACAAATTTTCTGGGCTTTTCTAAACTCGAAATTTTACTTCATGCGCCATGCGTATAAAACAGTAACATATTATGAACATTATGTATATTTGAACCTCATTTAAAATTAGTAGTTTATACGCGTGGCGCATGAAGTAAAATTTCGAGTTTAGAAAAGCCCAAAAGCCACAAATTTTCACGGGGCTTTTCTAAACTCGAAATTTTACATCATGCTTAGTCTGGGAGTGGAAAACACTTGTTGTAAGCTTCAAATTGAATTCTTTTAAAAAGCTACGAACATCTTGAGATTAAAAGAAAATAAGCTGAATTTGGAATACGTATACTTTAAAGAAAATCTTCCTGGATTTACATCTGTATGTGTATTTGTGCGCCACTACTCTATATGTATCTATATGTGTTTATTAACCCCCATGACAACTTGATGAAACTTTCGATTATGCACCCGGTGTAATTACCACTGGATGATCTGAATATGTTACGTGAGGGAGTAAGTTGGCAGCTTGTTAACACCCACACCCTTCCACAGACAATCAACGCCATCATCTTCTAACTGTAGTTATAAAACAAGGTAACTATCTTGTACGGTTTAATCGTCAAATTGTTGCAATGAAAAATTTAAAATTTTACTAATGAAAAAATGAACGAAAAATGCCAAGGTTTTTTTGTTTACTTTGAGCTCAGTAGATACAGCAGTAAGTTATTTCTTAAACAGAAAATAAAATTACTCGAATTCATATTTGTATTCAGGAATATTTGACGGGCTGTGTACAGTACCCGAAGTTTGGTTCTTCTGGAACTTATAATAAAATGCAAATTGTAAATTATTTGCGTTTGATTCTACGAGTAACTATAATAGAACAAGATAAATTCAAATTCAAAACTATTTGAATTCGAGAAAATAAGCTTACGCTTCTTATAGTTTGCACACTTTAAACATAATATATAAAATTACGAAAAAACTATTCAAA
This sequence comes from Philonthus cognatus, assembly GCA_932526585.2. Classification (NCBI taxonomy): domain Eukaryota; kingdom Metazoa; phylum Arthropoda; class Insecta; order Coleoptera; family Staphylinidae; genus Philonthus; species Philonthus cognatus. The sequence goes on from OW052244.1 coordinate 49,094,700, forward strand.
TTAAATAAGATTTTAAATATTTCATTGTATGTATAATTCAATATCCGGAGGTGTATTTGCACGGGAAGTAGTTGTTTCAATGGATATTTATCGTCTTAAGTTGTCTTATTAATTAAGACATCGTTTGCATTTTGACGAATAGTTTTTGCGTAATTTAATATATTATATATAATAGAACGTTTTCCTTTATTTGTCTTCAAAAACGCACACCCCACCTATCGGACCATGTAAAATAATATGCCTCTCAAAGGTCGCGTTAAGTTAGTCAATTTTAAACTACTAACGAGTGTTTTTACTCCTTGATTAAGCATGAAGTCAAATTTCGAGTTTAGAAAAGCCTGAACCAAATTTTCAGACTATTATAAACTCAAAATTTTACTTTATGCGCTACGCGTATACAACATTAATTTGGTGTGATGTTTAAAGTACACTGGTTAGGTTAGTTTATGATTCATGTTGTATACTCGACTCTCATAATTTACTTCAATTGCTCGATTATCGCTTACTTGATGCTTGAGATACTAGAACTTGCCCATTACTAATAAATGTGCATTCGAGATCTTGTGTGGTGACCCACCAAAACTTTACTCGTGACCCACCAGTGGGTCCAGGTCCACAGTTTTAGAAACACTGCTCTAAACGGATTCGAATGCTACCTAGCTTTGACGTTTGCGATTCATAGCCGAGACAACGTTATTCTTGGTTTTAGGAAAGACAAATTTATTAGTTTCTATCTAAAAGTATGCCTAGTTTATTTATATTGTACGTTGTATAGTGTTTCTGTTTTAAGATAAATTTTATTTTAGATTATGAAAATTATCGCACTATTTATATTTCTCACTATTATCAAATCTTCTAAATGTCTGGATTATAAATATCTAGAAGATCTTATCACTTGTATTGTCTAGCTAGATTGTCCGACTGCAGTAAAACCTTTAATTAAATCATTTACCATCCAATATTTTATCATATAAGCCATATCAATATTCCTGAAAATATTTCTCATCGATGGAATTCCGCTCGTGTTTTCTAAATCAAAATGATCTGGAGAATTATTTGCTTTTGATTAGATGATGAGACGCGTTTCGAAGAGGGTCGCCCGTTTTCCGTGTGAGGGTACTTTTCGATTGTTCGCCGTGTTCAATTTCGAAAAGGGATCTTAGGAGGCGGCGCCCCGCCGCACGCCCAATTTCCCCTCCGATTTATCCGCGATATAAGGGATGATCGGAATCACGGGGGATGATGCGATACTACGAAATATTTATCGCATCGATTTAGAAAATACGTACGGAATGATTTTCCTTAAACCGTTTTAAATTTTTGATATAGAGAAAATGAGGCTTCAACAACTAAACTGAGTATACTTTGTTTATTCCTGTTTTAATAAATTTAGTTTTCGTATAATCGTATTTCAAATAAACGTTAGTTGTTGAATGGTCAACCCTATCCCAGTAAAAAAAATTAACAATTATAGTAACAAGATAAATTCAAATTCAAAGCTATTTGAATTCGAGAAAATAACCTTACGCTTCTTATAGTTTGCACACTTTAAACATAATATATAAAATTACGAAAATGTTATTCGTGAAAATGCAAACAATGTCTTAATTAATAAGACAACTTAAGACGATAAATATCCATTAAAACAACTACTTCCCGTGCAAATACACCTCCGGATATTAAATTATATAATGAAATATTTAAAATCTTTTTTAATTTGATTTGTTACAACGCTCTTTTAAAGTATATGTAACGTTTAGGTCAAATTCTCTTCAAACCAACTAACTTTAATAAAAATGAAAGGAGAAATAACAAAAAATTAGAAGTGAAAGGACTTTAATTTAAGCTAATGTCTTAGGCCATCTATAGACGCGTTTTGAGATTTATCTCTCTTCAGTATAGCTTTACTTATGACATTTTAAAAAAAATTAGGAATAAATGTAAAATAAACTTACTTACACACAACACTTTTTCCAAGTAAGTTTATTTTAAATTTATTCCTAAATTTTTTAAAACGTCATAAGCAAAGCTATACTGAAATGAGATAAATCTCGAAACGCGTCTATAGATGGCCTAAGACATTAGCTTTAATCCAAGTCCTTTCACTTCTAATTTTTTTGTTATTTCTCCTTTCATTTTTAATTTTGTATTTGTTAGTTGCTTTGAAAAGAATTTAACCTAAACGTTACATAATTTTTTGTTGTTTCTCCTTTCATTTTTAATTTGTATTTGTTAGTTGGTTTGAAAAGAATTTGACCTAAACGTTACATAATTTTTTGTTATTTCTCCTTTCATTTTTAATTTGTATTTGTTAGTTGGTTTGAAAAGAATTTGACCTAAACGTTACATATATTTTTGTTATTTCTCCTTTCATTTTTAACTTGTATTTGTTAGTTGGTTTGAAAAGAATTTGACCTAAACGTTACATATACTTTAATAGAGCGTTGCAAGAAATCAAATTAAATAATATTTGAAATATTTCATTATATAATTCAATATGCGGAGGTGTATTTGCACGGGAAGTGGTTGTTTCAATGGATATTTATCTTCTTAAGTTGTCTTAATAATTAAGACATTGTTTGCATTTTCACGAAATACATTTTCGTAATTTTATATATTAATTATACTGAAATATCTAATGCTATTACTTTACCCCGTAAGCAATTAGCTTCGTTGATCGAAACCGAACTTAAAATAATCGATTTTTATTTTTTTTTTAATTCCAACGACGGAGGCTATAACTTTTAAACTGCTGCGAATTTTATTTTAAAACTTTGGGAATATATTTTCGAAATGGAAAACCAGTCATTTTGAGATGTTTTAAAAGTGTTAAAATAAAGTTTGCAGCCGTTTCGAAGTTATAGCCTTCGTCGTTCTAATTGCCAAATAAACGGTATACGGAAAAAAATTCAAAACTTGTTCTTTTCTGTACTGGACATCTCATTTAAATACCATTTATCAGATTGCGCTGAAATTGTGCACACAACCTCCAGCAACCAGTTTAATGTCGGCCAACTAAAGTACATAGTTTTAAAATTCCAGACAAAAATAATTAATTTTCTGTAAAAATGGCGATATGAAAACGTTAACATAAGAACAGTTATTTTTAAATGCTTCAAGTTTTTAATATATTCAAGTTATGTTATTATCCTTAGTTTACCAACAAACCCTGGGCATAAATAATAAAAATATTTAGTTTCACTGTTCTAGGATTAATGAGAATATGCATTTATTCTCGTTATAAAATCTGTAAAATACAGAATTAATAAGCGTTGAAGTGAAAATTAAATTAAACAGGAAACGTCCAGAGGTAGAGGACATCTAGGGTGGCAGGTGGGGCAGGGGGGTAATAATAAGTGCACATCACGTACGCTGAATACGAGCGAGTGGGGTATAGTTTTTAATAAAGTAACAAGTTTTTAAATTATTTCACCCCCACTGGCCCTTGCCCCGCGTTTATTAAATCTTTGGATATTCCATTGTGCGATTTTTCGTAATAACCCCACTGGACATGCACATTGCACAGACGACACGTCTCATGATTATAATTAAAACAGTCTTTGTTCTCTTTCAATTAGTTTTTTTTTTTTAAACTTTTATTAATAATTTTGTGAAATTACTCAATTAAAGATAAGATTAATTTTATTAAATTAATAAATATTAACATAAAGCAGAATTGAATTTGCCAATTGTTTGCAGAATATTTATTAAATATATAAACAAAATAATATCGTAAAATATTTGTCTCGTTGAGAATATTAGTTGTTTCAATAAATATTTGGAAAAATCTCAGCAAGAAGTTTAGGCAGAAAGTCGATAATAATTAAGAATTGGAAACAATAAATAGTTTTAAAAAGCAACAACAGCCTCAAAATGCATAATCCGATGCTTATGCATTTTGAAGTTTTTGTTGCTTTTTGTATACCGGGTGTTGACTTGGCGGACGCAACATAGAAAATCCTATGTAAATTTTGAAATGTTCAAATTTTGGCTCCCCTATTTATTTTAGAAACAAAATGTATTTACCTTTTTCGTAGAGGGAAAAATTCTGAGTTCATTCGTGTTAACGTTTATCACTTTACGTTTCTCTAAGTTAAAATAATTAAGAAAAAATTTTCTGGGCTTTTCTAAACTCGAAATTTTACTTCATGCGCCACGCATATAAAACACTATAATATTATGAAATTTATATATTCTAACTTCACTTAAAATCTGTATTTTATACGCGTGGCGCATGAAGTAAAATTTCGAGTTTAGAAAAGCCCAGAAAATTTGTCTCGGGTCGCTGCGCGACCCTCGACAAATTTTCAGGGGGCTTTTCTAAACTCAAAATTTTACTTCATGCTTAGTCTGGGAGTGGAAAACACTTGTTTAAAGCTTTAAATTAAACTTAAATAAAAGCAGGAAATATCTGCAATTGTTGTATCAATTCCATGGTATGTCATTATTTTTATATAATCACATTACTTTTTCTAAATTATTTTAAATTAGAGAAACGTAAAGTGTTAAGTGTGAACATTCATAAATTTGGAATTTTTCCCTTTACAAAAAAGTGAAATACATTTTGTCTCTAAAATAAATAGGGAAGATTATATTTGAACATTTTAAAATTTACATGCGATTTCCTATGTTGCGCCCGCCGAGTCAACACCCGGTATGTATACTTGAAAGAAGAAATCTCTGTATAATAAAACATTTCTCATGACTATTTTATAATTATATTGTATCTTATATTAGGTATCCATATACTGTAATAATATTCACCACTAAGAAAACAAAGGACTGCAAATATGTCTGATATGATTTGTATTAATATTTATCCCTGTCCAATTTACGATAATTTATTATGTAAGGGATATAAAGATGGACGCAATTCATGGATATGAAAGCCATAACGTTAAATACAATAAAGTATAAATATGGCCAGCCGTTTATCCGATGATGGGTCGTATTTACGGCCGGCCATTCGTGGCCGAAAGTGGTGATTTCGATCTTTGAATATCGGACCCCGCTTTGTCGAAACCGTAAACCTCGAGAATCGGATCACTATTAAAATTTTACATCGAGTATTTTTATATCGCCGAGGAGCAGCTACCAAACTTTTAAAAAATTAAAACAAAGAGATATTATAAGAGAATCACAAAATTTGCAAATTATCCCTTATTCAGTAATAATATCACAAGAGCGTAGCTCGAGTGGTATTTTAAGGATTATGTTGAGTTGCGAGTAAAAAATAATAAATATTTTCGATTGCTCCAGTGGTATTCGTTACGATTATATAATGATTTCCTGTCAAGTGTTCGTCCGAAGTCTACTCAAGAAATTCGTATTTTCGCTCTTCACAAAATCATGAAAACTGCGTCCAAATGCATTTGTGCGTTTTCACCGTGGTAGCAAGCGTAAAAGATTCAATTGTTTCGCTTGATTCTAAACCTGAAACTTTTTCAAAGCGATTAATTAAGATTTCAATTGACGTTTATTGAAAAATACAAAACTTTTTAATTATTACAGTTATTAAATCATGGAATGTTTCGTTGTGAGTTACGTGAAGATGATTTTCATAAAATAAAACACGTTAGTAATCCTTTTTCTTCACTGGTTTATTTAGATAGCTAAATGTACATTTCGTTCACCATGTGAACATTTTCAATAGCTGTACTAAACTAAATTTACAAATAAAAGTGCGGCATATATATACAGATTTAAGCTAATTATTTGTTATTGACAATGGCGGTAAATACAGGTAGTTTAGGTTAATCTTATTACTTAATGACAGTGGCGTTAACAGGTAATATCTTTGTTGGGTACAGGTAGGGGGATTAAATCTAATAATACATTGTTAAGTGGTGTTAAATCGAAATTAAGTAATCTATTTTTGTGTTTTTTCATTTGGATTGCTTCTAGCATGTTTAAATTATGGTTGTTTGAGTTATCTAATAATTTTAATTTATCTATGGAAAATTTGTGTCCTGTTGTGAGGTGGTGTTCTGCGACTGCTGATTTATCTGGGTTCATTGACTTTAGGTGGTACATGTGTTCTTTAAACCTGATTTCTATATTTCTTTTTGTTTGCCCTATGTATAATTGGTCGCAATTTGAACATTCAATGGAATATATACCAGCTTGTTGGAGGTCGTTTTCTTTACAAAAGGTGTTTCCTAAATGGTTCTTTAATTTTGAATTTGTGTAGTAAGCTGGTTTAATGTAAAATTGTTTGTACAGTTTATTCAGTTGTTGTTCGAATTTGGGGACGTATAACAATCTAGCATATATTTCATTCTTTTTGTTAGGTTCTGACTGTTTGAGTGTTGTAGCTGTATTCAGATTATGTTTATATTTGTGTTTGTTAATTAGTTTTATAATGGTTTTCTGGTTGTAGCCTAGTGAACGTGCCATTTCGATTATAAAACTTAATTCTTTTTTCCTAATATTTTCAGTTAAAGGAATTTTAATTGCTCTGTTTATCATACAGTTAAAAGCCGACAGTTTATATTTAAATGGGGTAATTGAATGTGCTTGAATATAATTTAAGGTGTGTGTGGGTTTCCTAAATATCTCAAAACTTAATCTGCTTTCATCATTTCTGTGTATTATGATGTCTAAAAAGGTGAGTTTGCGGTTGGATTCTAGTTCATATGTGAAATTGATACTGTCAAATAAATTATTGATTGAATTTACGAAACTGTCGACATTTAAAGTATCATCTATTATAGCGACGATACGTAGACGATATTTTCGCTATAATAGATGATACTAAATCAGCAGTCGCAGAACACCACCTCACAACAGGACACAAATTTTCCATAGATAAATTAAAATTATTAGATAACTCAAACAACCATAATTTAAACATGCTAGAAGCAATCCAAATGAAAAAACACAAAAATAGATTACTTAATTTCGATTTAACACCACTTAACAATGTATTATTAGATTTAATCCCCCTACCTGCACCCAACAAAGATATTACCTGTTAACGCCACTGTCATTAAGATATAAGATTAACCTAAACTACCTGTATTTACCGCCATTGTCAATAACAAATAATTAGCTTAAATCTGTATATATATGCCGCACTTTTGTTTGTAAATTTAGTTTAGTACAGCTATTGAAAATGTTCACATGGTGAACGAAATGTACATTTAGCTATCTAAATAAACCAGTGAAGAAAAAGGATTACTAACGTGTTTTATTTTATTAAATCATGGCATTAGATTTAAATAATTATCCATTATTTTTGCTGTGTTGGGCCCACCGAAAAACTGAAGTGATTATACCACGTCGTCAAGGGTATATCCGTTTATCTATACCTGGTAACTAAGTAAAATTCTCAATTTCTATAGACTAAATTTATGATGAGTTATATAATCATAATAAAATCAATCACGCTCGATTTCGATAAAACTGTGAAAAAGGTGATTTTTGTTTTAAATTTCTAAAATTATTATTTGGAAAAATTAATTATCAATGCTGAATACAACATTTTCACTTGTAGATATTGTCTATTTTCTTTACAAAATCAACATATTTCCAAATTCAGATTTTGATACAACTCACATATATTCTTTTTATTTTCTAACATTTTTTTAATTCTCAATCTCTACTAAATTTAATTTTATTTACTGCCCTAATTATTCAACGCAAACATTTTTAAGAAAACTACCCAATCAAGTTTTTACTAACAAAAATAAGTATTAATAAATAAACAAAATAAAATCACGATCAGATCAAGTTGTTTGGTTGCCTCGCTTCGCGAAGCGGCTAAACCAGTTTTTCATTCTTTCCTAAACTCGAAATTTTACCGGTGAGTTCCCAAAGTAAACTTTTTAAGTTACTTTTTTAAACAGTGTAAACGAATTCATAATAACATTATTAGTTCTTGATTATTAAAACATTAAAAACGTCTATTTCTTTGGTAGTGACCCTGTATATAGTTTAGTTGTAGTTTATGTATACATTTATATTAATTCATTATTACATCCGGTTCGATAAGAATTTAAGCGAAAGGGATTACAATAAACTGGAAGTAATCCACTAATAGAAATTAAAATCGCCCCCCGTAAGCCCCAGGAATTAAACTCCGGACGATATAAAATCCATTATGGCCGCCATACGCTCGCGACTCCCGGCGAAGCCACCATTTATTCCGGCCGCCCACCCGATAATTCGATAATGCGAGTTGATTAAACGTGTTATTACGTGACATAAATATATTACTCAGATTGTGTGTGTGTGTGTGTGCGGGCTGTACACTAAATACAATGAACAATTTCGCTGTGCGGAGAAATAAACAAGGTTTACTGGAAAGTTATAAATCTGAAAATATGGAATCATTACATTTTAATGGACTTAGGAATATTGTAGGAAAATTTGATTATTAAATGATTACTTTTTTGTAGTTGAGGTGTGTTTTTATTGAAAAAAGAAACGACACCACTTAGAACAATAGATGTTTCTCCATAGTAAGATAGATAGAGTTTTTCTTTTGCTAAGTACACATATCTTAATAACAGTAAATCTTTAGGTATTTTGCAAAAAGTTCAAATTAAAGCTTTGAATAAGTGTTTCTACTCCCAGACGAAGCATGAAGTAAAATTTCGAGTTTAGAAAAGCCTGAAAATTTGGTTTGTCGCTTCGCGAAGCGGAGCGGCCAAACCAAATTTGCAGGCTTTGCTAAACTCGAAATTTTACTTCATGCGCCACGCGCATAAAACACTAATTACAAGTGAGGTTCGAAATACACTAGTAAAGCAGTATGCTAGAGACGTACATTCTGAACTTCACATCAAATCAGTGTTTTGTACGCGTGGCGCATGAAGTAAAATTTCGAGTTGAGAAAAGCCTGAAAATTTGGTTTGGCCGCCCTGCTTCGCGGAGCGACCAAACCAAATTTTTAAGCTTTTCTAAACTCGAAATTTTATTTCGTGCTTTGCCTGGGAGTGGAAAACACTCGTTCAAAGATTCAAATTAAATTTAAAAAAAAAACAACCAATGTCGTAGCGGAACATTTACAGTGTATGCATATGTACACTTTTAAGAAAAATTCCCTGTATATAATAGATGATTCTCAATATTATCCATTGGTTATGAACATGTGAATGTTTTGATTCGTAAATACGCCTAAGTTTTGATTTTAAATCCCTCTTAAATTTATTTTACCTCAGTGAAAAATATATAAAATCCACTGATTAAACTCTGAAATGTGTGTGTGGATGTTAAAAGGATGAGTGGAGGACTTGACGCGTCGCTGTTCGCCGTTGAAATATGCCGTACGAGTTTTGTCCATGGCTATGTGTGTGTGTAATTTATGTATTTGTACTGAGAGGTATTGCACCTGCACATGTTTATCCTGGCAGGAACGTGGAACGCCAGAAACGTGGAACGTGTTTGAATTATCGCACGTTCCCGCACCGCCAGCAGCGCACGAACGTTAAGTCCGCACAATTATCAGTGCTGATATATTTCATTATTTTAATTACACAGTCCGCACACATACAGACACTTTTATTAATAAACATCCGCCATTCGCGTTCGCATATTTGAATATACAGACACTTTTCGCACGTAGAAAGTTGGATGAATGTTCCCTCCCTATCTCTCGTTTTGAGTGTTGTGTTTGTAATATTAAAATTAATTATTAATAATAAACATTGACTACGATAAACATATCGTGATATGTCAATGGTAGTACATTTCCCGTCGAAAGGTGGTAATAACATTTGAATTTCCTGCTAAAATGACATCTACCACTTCCGGTTTCCGCATTTTCACCAATAGTTGATCGGATACTACTATTGTAATAATATACTTAAGTTTGTATATATATTTGCATATAAGTGTAATATGCAGGTACAGGTTCTTAAATGCACATTTGCAATTATATTGTAGGTACTTTGATTATGTATAATTAATTATAATGATTAGTTTTGAATTTCCGAACTTTTCCTAAATCTCTTCTCCACCTGCATCACATTATTACAAGTTCATAAAGTGAGTTCCTTCGAAGTCCTTTCAATATGCAGAAGAATCGGTGTTTGCTCTGGAATTAATTGTTTACGTTAATTTATTCCAAAGTAAAACGTTCGCCTTTTAAAAGCCCCATCGCTGTGCCAACATCTAGCAAGCTTCTTGTTCTTTCTTTTTGGAATTTCGCGAGGATCCGAAGGCTTCATAACTCGCTAGGCAACTCTCTCTCTTTTTCTCTCTCTTTTGCTCGAGAAGTTTGTGTAGCGCCCAAAAGCTGCGAGATAAGGGCGGATTTCTTCGCTTTTTCCTGCTTAGGATATGCAGAATATTTTAAATATTCTCTAAAACTGAAATTCACTCTATGCATGGCAGGTAGCAGTATTCTAAATCTCTCTTCAACTAATTTCTTACTCAACACTTTGTGAAACATGTTTAAACATAATTTAAACACCTTGCTTTGTTTTACTTATTTTATGATACTCACCACTATGTTAGTTTTTTCAAATATTTATTCTAATTCTAAAAAAATTAATAATATTATGTGAAATTTCTACAAGGGTAGTTTGATAAGTCAGTGAATTTTTGGATATTCCGCCTAGTATTATTAAATACAACACCGCTCGTGTCCACTACTATCTGTCAATAGACTTCTGTCAAATTTTGAGCAAGCTGCGTCATTTAGTTTGTGTTTGGTAGCTATCGAAAGCAGACAACCTCGTAAGAACGTGGACTAAAGAATACTCAGGTGGGTGGGTCGGCCAACAGTTTTCTTGGATGCACGCGGTGTCATTCACATCGATTACCTTGATAAGGGTAAAACGATCACTGGTAAATACTATTCAGAGCTGTTGGACAGATGACATTGATTTGAAACAAAAACGACTGCATATAGCAATGAAAAAAGTGTTGTTTTATCAGGACAATGCAGGAGTGCACACGTGTGTAGTCTCCATAGCAAAAATCCATAACCTGGACTACGAACTGCTACCCCATCCAGCATATTCTCCCGATTTAGCCCCCTGCGACTGTTTCCTGTTCCTAAACCTGAAGAAATGGCTCGGCGGTAAGAGATTTTAGTCGGATGAAGAAGTCATCACTTTAACTAACGCCTATTTTAAAGCTCTTGGTAAAACCTATTATTTAAAGGAATAATAAAAAATTTAAAAACGCTGGACTAAATGTATTGACTAACAGGAGATTATGTAGAAAAATAAAACGTTTTTTTCCTAAAGAAAAAATATTTTATTCAAAAAGTCACTGACTTATGAAACAACCCTGGTATCTTCAATTTGGTTCTTGCCTTTTAATGTTTGAAGTATTCTGCAATCAATAATTGGCAATTTCATTTATACTTATGTCAAATTGTTTAGAGGGAATGGCAAAGCTATACTGATGAGAGATAAATCTCGAAACGCGTCTATTGATGGCCTCAATAATTTGACCCAAATTGTTACATTTGCAGTAGGTTACTGTATGTAACATCAAACACTTGTATAATTCAATGTTCTTCGGGGTATTAGCTCGGGAAGTAGTTATTTTAATGAGTGTTTGATATATTCTTTGTAAGACTAACTTGTTGTAGATTGCGAAAAGAATCGCACTTTTAATGTTTTGTGTATTCTGCAACCAAGAATTGGCAATTTCATTTATACTTACTCTTGATAATTAATCTTTCTTCATTTTTTATTCATCCCTCCTAATCAAGCTCAGAAATGTTTTCCCTAGTCACTCTTGTGGTATGCGGCCTGGCGTTATCCTGTAAGAATACCACTTTCTTTCGATTACTCAAATATTGTTGTTTTTGGATGAGTGCCCCGGGAAAAAAATCTGAACTTGGCTGGGAAACGTTACCATACCTTCATATTCCCCTGACATTTCCACAAGCGATTACTAAGTTTTTTTGTTTCTTGACAACTGTATGAGGCATAGCCAGTTCAAAATTATCACAAAATTATACTTCGTCTAATGAAATCACAAGTTTAAAATATATTATTAATGTTAATTACATTCATTGTATACATATTTGAATGTACTTGTAATTGCATTGAAAACAGTTTAATCAAAACCCGAAACTTTCCCAACTATAAAGCTTGTACAATATATTAATTAAACAATAATTGCATCCATTATCCACATTAAAAAAAGTCGTATTAAACAATCACTATTTTAATTAAATGCAAATCATTCGTTCGGTGCATTAATAAAATTACCGAACAACAATTCTAATTAGATACATGTATCGAACATTGCGAGAAGTTTAAAAAAAATGTTATCCCGGCGCGTCCGCCAGAAATGATTTTAATTAATTACCCCCTCGTCCTTTTTATCGTCATCATCATTATTATTACCCGGGCCGTATAATTATATTAGTATTGTTAATTGAGAATTTGACTGGGTAATTTTTATGGGTCGTTAAAATTGTTATGCGCCGATGAGGGGGTTTTAAACTTTATATATTCTCCAGAAAGCGGGAGGATTAAAATTTAAATGAGGATACGTTAACGTCGTTAGATTGTAATAAATTTACGTTAAATATTATCAAGTTTAAAGCCATGATACTTACAAGAATTTTAACAGTTGCTCTATTATTATCTCGTTATGGATAATTACTTTACATGTGGATGTATATCACTACATCTTATATTAAAATCAAAAGAGATATTTGAGGATACATATACTTAGAGATATGATGATTTATGGAATATTAGGAATATGTAAAACTAAATTTAAAAACAGTGTATAATAAGAAATTCTTCATTACTCTTCCAATTTCGCTCTTATATTTTGTACACTTAACTTTTACAAAGGAAATTTTTCTTTTAAGTATACATAAGTGTACTATTCCCAATGGCAAAGTCATCTTACGTATGGCGTATTGGTCTGGGGCCATTCCAGTATCACTATACGGCTTTTCAAACTACAATGACGTGCAATAAGGGTTCTCGCATCTATCAATTATAGCGACGATTGTAGACAGGCCTTTATTAATCTAAAAGTACTAACCTTATCATGTTTATTTATCTTGGAATGCGTAACTTATGTACATACACATTTTAATTTATATGTAAAACAAAACCAAAAACATGAACATAATACTAGATTTGGAACCCTTATCGAGATTCCTAGATTGCGACTGAGTAAGTCACGTAATGGTCTAAACTATTGTGGGCCCAAGCTGTATAATGTTCTACCAGAAACAGTAAAATCTCTCCCGTTAAACGCATTTCGGAAATCAATTAAACACTTCCTAATATGCAATGGATTTTATAGTATTGACGAGTACCTTTTAAGCGACACTTCACAACTAAAATAATTGAAGCCATTGAACATTGAACATTTTAATTATTTGTCATTGTTTTATATATGAAATTTTATCTTGTGATTAAGTGATATTGTTTTTTTTGTTTATACATATATATATATTTTATTATATTTTGTATTTGACCTGTGTATAACCACTATGTTTTTAGCACCAATAAATATACATACATACATACATACATACATGTGTGCATACGCTTCAAATATTCCAACATTCGTTGTTTTTTTCTAAGAGTTCAATTTGAAGTTTTAAACAAGTGTTTTCTATTCCCAGACTAAGCATGAAGTAAAATTTCGAGTTTAGAAAAGCCTGAAAATTTGGATTTGCCGTCACGAGCGAAGCGAGTGACGGCAAATCCAAATTTTCAGGCTTTTCTAAACTCGAAATTTTACTTCATGCGCCACGCGTATAAATCACTAATTTCAAGTAAAGTTCAAAACATACATCTTAAGCACGATTCTAAAGCAGTATATTTTTAACTTTATTCAAATTCAGTGTTTTATACGCGTGGCGCATGAAGTAAAATTTCGAGTTTAGAAAAGTCTGAAAATTTCACGCTCTTCTAAACTCGAAATTTTACTTCATGCTTAATCTGGGAATGGTAAACACCTGTTTAAAGCTTTAAATTCAACTCATTTAAAAATATAAATATATGCAGATTTGCAGCATATACCCTGTAATTGGGATGTGTATACTTAAAAGAAAAACTTCCTGTATACACCTATTACATAGCGATTTTTTTTAGAGAAATCGGTACTTACAAGGTTTTGGAAGTAGTAGATCGATATTTAATTTATCCTGTAAATGATTTTCTGTTGGGCGTAATAAAGTTATTCTTATTATTAATTTCTTGTTATATGTATTTATGAAAACAAACAGAATAAGCACAAAAATCGTGTAAACTAAGTTTTCCGCTTGATCCTTTTATTTATCGTTGTTTTCCCGCCAGCCACATAATAATGTAAAGCACACACTCGTAAATAATTCAGGGGGAATATTTACAGTAACAATTGACTTTGAGCGGGGCGTTATAGTTGTTCGTTTCCCATTGTGATCAGCCGGCAACTTTATTAAGTCCTCTCTCTACCCGCCGCCGACGTCGACGACGACGACAAGACGACTTCCCGCCTGTCTCCATGGCAACCCTTCGTCGACAAAGGGCCCCCACGTCGGAGGATGAGGAGGAGAAGGCCGTAAAAAAAAAGAAAGAGGTCCTGTTTAACGCCTTCCCGGCTTCCTCCCAGAAAAATAGTGAGCGTGTGAAAATTCCCTTTGTCCTTTTCTTATTTATGAAACTTGTTGAAGGTGGAGAGGAGAAAAAAAGCCTTTCCTGCTAATACTAATTCTTTCTTTAATAAAAAAACCCAATCCTATAAATATGAATTAGTTTATGTTTAATTGATTTCTCACTTAACCCGTGCGAAAACATTTTTGAATCAAATTCTGGATATTAATTAAAACACTTGGTTTGTTTCACTGATTTCAGTGAAACAAGCCAAGTGTTTTAATTAAATATTCAGAATTAATATTTAGTTTCCGCAACCCTCTATTCTTCAAACTGTTAGAAGCGAGGAAGATTTAGTAATATGTTGTTTTTTTTTTATTATTTTTATTTAACAGCTTTTAAAGATTAGAATAAGATACGAGGGATACAAATTCGTTTAGTTGATTGATGAGGTTGGTGAATACTTATATTTAATTTATATAAATAAATTTATGAATAACTTTGAAAGTGTGTTTATTTTCACAATGATTTAATAAAGAAAACACTTGGTTAAATTTCACTAATATTTTGGTTTTTTATTCCAACTAGTTTCGACTTTGAGTCATTCTCAAGGAGTACAGGAAATAACATTTTTACAAACATTATATACAAGAGAGGTTAATTTAAATTTTATGGTTAAGCAATAAGGGCTGTCATGATGGGTGAGCTCCACAGATCTTCGATGTCATTAACAATTGGTTATCCCTGTTTTATTGCTTTCTGGATTTCCAGTCCTTCGCGATAGTTGAGATGACGACCTTTATTGCCTGTGTATAAAATCTTTAGCGTTTGGTTATTAAAAAAGTGATTATTGTCAATGCAGTGTTTAGCTAACCCAGTACAATATTTTTTATTTATGATTGAAGCTTTGTGTTCTTCCAACACAAAGAAGAACACAAAGCTTCAATCATAAATAAAAAATATTGTACTGGGTTAGCTAAACACTGCATTGACAATAATCACTTTTTTAATAACCAAACGCTAAAGATTTTATACACAGGCAATAAAGGTCGTTATCTCAACTATCGCGAAGGACTGGAAATCCAGAAAGCAATAAAACAGGGAAAACCAATTGTTAATGACATCGAAGATCTGTGGAGCTCACCCATCATGACAGCCCTTATTGCTTAACCATAAAATTTAAATTAACCTCTCTTGTATATAATGTTTGTAAAAATGTAATTTCCTGTACTCCTTGAGAATGACTCAAAGTCGAAACTAGTTGGAATAAAAAACCAAAATATTAGTGAAATTTAACCAAGTGTTTTCTTTATAAAATCATAGTTAAATATGTTTCATCACGTGAAAGATAAGAAACTTGTTCAAGATATTAATTTCACAACAATTGTTTCGCAAACGTATTGCTTCTTCAGGTGCAAAAAGGTTTACAAAAAAATTAGAAATCTTAGAACTATTTCGATATACACATTAAAACTATTGACGTAAAAATTCGGTTGGCAATGAATGCCTTTTTACAAATAGTCTTATAAAATAATCAATTAGTTACAATAAAAGGATTTATGCCGGGTTTCACCAACATCAATTAATTCGACCAATAGTTATTCATCAAATAGATGAATAGATAAAATCTCGTAATAGTTACATACATGTCAATCAATTCACATCAAATTGGGCTCGTTCATCAGAGACAACAGTTGGGAGATTACTGCCAACTGTTGGGGGATTCTCTGATGACCGGACTGTTAATCGTGAACATGTTAGGGCAGCGGGCGCCATTTTTGCAATCATGCTATTTAGACCGATTGGTGTTGGCGATTGGTATTGGCGGGTTAAACTTTTAAGCTAGTCGAGGTTATGGATGTGCAAAATTATATATTTAATAATATCTATTAGTAAATTACTAAACGTAAGGAGATTCGTAAACTACTGACAGGTCAAAAAATAATAGTGTTTGTGTAAATAGAGTATTGTTTGTGTAAATGAGTATATAACTAATTATATTCAGCAATGGAACAGCATTTTCTTAGCCATCAAATAAAATTAAGTGTAATTGGGCATTATCCATCGATAAACGTATTTAATATACAGCTAAAACGAAAACAAACAACACACAAAATCAAAATGGCTGGTTTATCGGTCATCAGATACCAACATATATCACAAACAAAATCCAAACATGTTGAATGGTAAATATTTTGATGAACGAGCCTATTGATGTTTATGACATCCAATCGACAAATAAATTTAATCAACAAATAAGATTTAATTTAAGTTGGCGAAACCGAACATTAGTGTTTATTTGCATAAAAATCAGTGATTTTTAGCCGTTTTTTTAACTTACGACACCTAAACACAAAATATGAAGTTTTTAAGACATCCTGCTTTTAATTTGATAATATATTTATACTTTATACAAATAACCAACTTCAAGTAACAAATTATAAAATAGCTGTTTTTTGCATTACAGTTGATATCAGTGTTTTATACGCGTGGCGCATAAAGTAAAATTTCGAGTTTAGAAAAGCCTGAAAATTTGGATTTGCCGGGGCGCGACTCGCTTCGCTCGCGCGCCCTGACAAATCCAAATTTTCAGGCTTTTCTAAACTCGAAATTTTACTTCATGCTTAGTCTGGGAGTGGAAAACACTCGTTTAAAGCTTCAAAATGAACTCTTTTAAAAAAATAACTAATGTGGGAAAACTTACAGCATTTGCACATATATAATTAAAAGATAAATTCTCTGTATATGTAACTTTATGTAATATACAATAAATATATTAGTATTCCATTTTTTTGTTTGCAACTGTTAAATAACGTAAATTCAATGTTTATGAAACAATAATTTTAAATATTATATGAATACCTTTTCTCAATTTTCACAAACACGAATTTGAGTAATTTTAATTTCTATTAAATAAATATACGCAATTATTATTGATGTTTCAATTCTAGATAATTATAAGCTCTTAGTCAATCTATTATTGATATGAATGACAAGAGCGTAAAGTTATTAAAATGTCAATACTAATTACTTATATTTACTTTTAAGAAATTAAAATTACTCGAATTCGTGCTCGCGAACATTGAGAAAACTTTCATTTTATTTTCTCTCTAAGTAATAAAATGTTTAATTATTTCTCAATCATTTCTATTGATTATTAAAAAATATATAGTTGTTAATTTTTATTTTTACAAGTGTGGAAATAAGTAATTATTATTTGTATATTATTGAGCGTTACTACGTGGTAATCCATATAAATTAATCAGTATTGAGAAGTGTTTCAATGTTTTATACCACTTTCTTTTGATATTTTCAGGACTCGAGCAAACGGATGTCCTGTGTTTACCATTTAATACTTTTAAGTCATAGAAACATTGTAAAATTTTCAAACTTGAAAATGACTAAATATGTCGAAACTCGTGTCGTAGAAATATTGAAATAAGGTGGTATAAGACATTGAAACACTTCTTAATACTGATTAATAAAATAATATTATAATATATTATCACATTATACACGGTATCCGTATTTCGAAAGAATGTATGGGGATCTCAGTTATTTGAAGAGATAGAGAGTCGGTTAAATTGGGGCAAAGTTGCATATTTTAGGGCCTAACAATAATATGAAACAATTTTGACATATATTTTTTTTGTTTTCGAGATATCGACAAAAAACTGTTTTTTTGAAAACTACTGAGTGTGGACATTAAGGAACTTTGACAATATACAGGCACTTTTTAATGAGGAATCCAGTAGCTTATTTTTTTTAAGATAACTATAACATTTACTCGGGGACCATAGCCTACTTTTGTTTTTCTTATGGGCGCCATTTTGGATTTTCATATTTTTTTAAAGAGTTTTTTTTTGAGCTCAGTAATGTACCACACTCATTATTTATTTTAGATTTGATATTTAATATTACGATATTTTCTTTTTTACCCAGAGTGCCTTTAAACAATGACGTCACATCTATTAATCAAATAAATCTGAACAAAATTAATGAATATCTGTCAGTCTTTTGTAATAATTATAATATTCTGTCGGAAATATATGGTTATTATTATTATTATTATTATTAATAGGTATCGATTATCACATAAAAGTTGGACAAACTAAATTTATTCTACTTTTATAATTATTATTCCATAACTATTCACAATCTCGGTAAATATTGATCACCATCACATCTAAGCATTATATATTTTTAACTTTACTGTAAATCAGTGGTTTACACGCGTGGCGCATGAGGTAAAATTTCGAGTTTAGAAAAGCCCCGTGAAAATTTGTCTCGGGTCGCTGCGCGACCCTCGACAAATTTTCTACGCGGGGCTTTTCTAAACTCGAAATTTTACTTCATGCTTGGTCTGGGAGTGGAGGACACTTGTTAGTTTAAAATACATCACAGCTGTTAAAATCTGTATCGTCGGACGCCCGTCTTCAGGGGTGATATGTAAGCAAATTATGGGTCATAGGAGTTGCCATATAAGTGAGTTACTCAACTGTTTCCAAGGCACTCTTTACAAAAACCAAAAGATTCAAATTATACATATAAAATGTACAATAAACTATAAGTGCTATACATCATTGAAATCAGTAAAAAATATTCTTCCAAAATATATTAAAATCCAAAATGGCGCCCATAAGAAAAATAAAAGTTAGCTATGGTCTCTGGGTAAATGTTATAGTTATCTTAAAATAAAATATGTTACTAGATTTATCATTAAAAAGAGATTGTATAATGTCAAAGTTGTAAATGTCTGGATTCAATAGTTTTAGAATAAAAAAATTAAGACGAAATTTGAATAAATCCGTTTTTTTGACATATATCAAAAACAAAAAAAGATATTTTAAATTTGTTTTTGAAATATTATTGGGCCCTAAATTACGCAACTTTGCCCTAATTTAAACGACTCTCTATCTCTTCAAATAAGCGATATTCCCATGCATTCTGTCGAAATACGACCACCCTGTATACGTAATTCGGTAAACGTTAAAAATGGAGTACATAAAAGGGGAACGGTTCTTTTTTTGTATTAAAAATGATTTATAGAGGTTTTGTTGGTAGGTACTGCTACCTAGTATATTTTAATATAACTTGAACTTAAAAACTAGATTTCTCAATTTTTTTAAATGTCACTTACCTCTTTGCTTCTAGGTGATTCATTTATTGTTGATTCGATTTCATATATTTTTATTGATTTCTATCAAAATGTTATATTTAATTTTACAACTGTATTTATAATAATGATAATTTATTGGTGCCATCAGTTTTACAAACGTGAAAATAAAATAAATTAATGGTCGTACTAAAATAATACCTACATATAAATAAATGCAAAATGATCATTTTTAAATACAAATGTCTTTAATTTTTTTGCGAAATTTCAGTAAAGTTTTATTTAACAATTTAAAATGTGTTGTTTTTCATATCAAGTAATGTAATAAATTACAATAAAATACTTACACTTTACGATATTTATTATTCTATTTTATTTTCTAGTTTAGCTTCGGCATAATTGCCTAAAAACACGATTAAGATCATTAAATGTTTAAATTCTTTAATAAAATAAAAATAAATATACTCATTTGTTATTAAAACACGATCGTATTAGTTAGATGTTTAAATACATAAGTTAAAATTAATTTCATACAACATACATAAATTGTTCTAATAATGTAGAATATATTATTTCTTATATTATAACAATTTATATATGTTGCATTACAGTAATTTTAAATGATATATTTAAACATTCAACTAATAAGATCGTGTTTTTAGTTTCCTAATATATATATATATATATATATATATATATATATATATATATATATATATATATTATCAAAGACGCCGTCTACCCATAAAGAGTGTGGAGTGTGTAAATTAACATATTAATTCTAAAAATAATTTTAAAAATAAAGTTGTATATAACAAAATAACATTTCTTAATTATAAATAGTTATGTGATTCTTTGTAATAATTCTGTTGTTATGTTCTGCATACGAAATTTGTCCAATTTTTCCTGTGTTTTGTCCATTCTTTGGCCTCTGTCCATGATGTTCCTCAGTCTGCCAAGATCTTCTCTATAGTGCTGTTCCATGATCGTCTAGGTCTTCCCCTTTTTCTGTTTTTGTATATTCGCGCTTCTCATGTCTGTCTAGTTACTCTTCCTGGATTTAGTCGGTGCAGATGGCCCCAGTAGTTTCCTACTAAAGATGGTAATAATGCCGAACACTTTAATAGAAACAACGAATGCCGAAACATTTATAGCGTATGTATCGGGATATAAATCCTTAAAATAAAAATTCTCTGTGTATTATAAAATACAGGGCTATTTAAAATAAAAGAACAGATTTCAAACATTAATTTCTTCCTAACTATAAAAGATAGAAACACAATTCCAACGTTCCTGGAAAAATAAAAATTTAAATTTGTATGCATTCAATATAAGCACTATGTATTACACGTTCTTTGAATTTGTTTTGTGCTCCATTCGAAACACGAATACGCTCGACATTTTCATTTGATGTGCGAGAACGTCCCGAGCTTTTCTGTTTACAGATGCAACTATCGATGCCACTGGTAAATCTGCTTATGACGCGAAAGTTGTTTATTAAACATGCCTTCAAACTTTAATAATAGACTCTAGTTTTGCTAATTGCATCACACAAAATGCATGTTCTGGTTGTGTAGCCATTTTACTACAGACAATTAACATGACAAGCAACAGCGCCAAAGCGGCCGTGGTTGGAACTTCTGCCAAAACTGCTCAAATTTTAAACTTTCGTCTGTCCAGGAACGTTGGAATTATGGTTCTACCTTTTGCAGTTTGAAAGAAATAATTGTTTGAAATCTGTTCCTTTAT
Organism: Philonthus cognatus; assembly: GCA_932526585.2. NCBI lineage: Eukaryota > Metazoa > Arthropoda > Insecta > Coleoptera > Staphylinidae > Philonthus > Philonthus cognatus. The sequence goes on from OW052244.1 coordinate 49,116,078, forward strand.
TTTGAATAACCCTGTACATAAACATATGAGGTACTTAGAAGCAAAGGCCAATCTGAAAAAATGGAGTACAAGCAAGAGACATCGAGCTTTCATTGATATGCAATATTTTTTCTGTAAATCCTCATAACCGCTATGCTATTTTGTTTGTTCGTTTTAATGCAACTTAAACTTTAAAACTGGATTTCTCAATGTTTTTATTAGTCACTTACACCCCTTTGCTTCTAGGTGATTCATATGTAAATATAATATCTCTTAAAAAAATATTAAACCAATTATGAAGCATTTGTTGATAAAAAGATCTATTCAAAGCTAATCTTAACAGTGATCTAATTTTGTTAAATTGTCTGTGCAGTCTGTCTGTGCCAAATCCAGTTACATAAAAAGTTAAAAACGTACTTGTTATTGCTATAAAATTTATATTTATTCAAACACCAACAGTATTTTTATTAATTTTTACTCAATTAATTGAAATATTAAATGCGCTTGATTCTTGGCTTATATGCGCCACGCATATAAAACACTGGTTTTATTTAAGTGAAGTTCCAAATATAGATCTTTAGCATACTCCTTTAGTAGCATATTGTGATCTTCGCAATATTTCAGTGTTTTAGACGCGTGGCCATGAAGTAAAATTTCGAGTTTAGAAAAGCCTGAAAATTTGGTTTGGTCGCGTAGCGCTACGCGCTACTCGACCAAACCAAATTTACAGGCTTTTCTAAACTCGAAATTTTACTTTATGCTTAACCTGGGAGTGGAAAACACTCGTTTGTGATAAAATTTATGTTGGACAAACTCAACGCAATTTGCAGACCAGGTTTAAAGAACATACCTTACACATCAAAAACTTTAATGCAGATAAATCAGCGTTAGCTCACCACGCTATCGAATCAGGTCACACATTTTTCAATAGATAAAATGAAATTATTAAAATTCTCCAGTAATTACCGGCTTAATACTTTGGAGGCAATAGAAATGAAAAAAGTGGAAAACAGGCTATTAAACTTTGATTTAAGCCCATTAGTATATCCTTTTCTAGAATTGATCCCAGCGCTCTAATCCCAGTCACCCGAAACATTGTAATTATAATCCGAATCTGTATACATGGTCTAAATTTTCCGTTTGTTTTTGTAAATAGTTATGAATTGATAATGGTCACATCGTGACCGAAATGTACATTTGCGATTTTTAAATAAATCCTGTGAAGAAAGGAGACTCAATTCTTTTATTTAATAACTCGTTTAAAGCATCAAATTTCACAACGAATAACGAATATCTAAAGATATTCAGCACATGACCTTAATAATACTGGAATTTATGGCCAATTTTTAACTGGCCAATAACTTTTGTTAATTTAATTATCATTATTGACATTTATACATTTTACCGAGTTGAAAACCAAACACTGATTTTCTGTATTTTTTGTAGTTCAACTTTGAACGTCTATAATTTGGTATAAAACTAGTCAATTTTGTTTTTTTCAAAATAGATGAAAAGAATATTAATTTTTTAATAATCGTCGCTACTTTTATCACAATTATTTTTTTAAAGAAAACAATTTGTTACATATATCTAACTCAGTGGCGGCACGTAGATAAGAGCTGCGGGTTTGCAGAGCCTTCATAATAAATTGAAAATGAATATTTTAGAAGTATTCTAGTATATTTCCTTTTAGTAATATATTTTTATAGAAATGGACGAAACGAAAATTAAAATAAAATGATAAAAATCAAGAAATGGACGAAGAGAAAATTAAAATAAGATAATAAATATTAAGAAGTACTAAGTATCTTATTCTAATTTATAACTTTCATTTTGTTTTTTCAGCATAAAAACAGTTTATAAAGTAAAAATAATGACTGTTTATTCAAGCAAAGTCTGGTAGTTAATATAATAAAACTGTATTTTTCTTAATTTGAGTTAGTTTCTAAGAAATGTCAACAATTTTGACCGCCTGTACATTTATTAAAAATTGCTTGATGTTATTTTTTTAATTAGTTCAATTTGACGCAACTAACAAGTGATTCTAATCCTCGATTAAGCTACGCGACCAAACCAAATTTTCAGGCTTTTCTAAACTCGATATTTTACTTCAACCTAACCTAATATAACAATAATCATTTTTGATTATTGAATATAGAATATCAAAATAATCTATTCAGAATAAAAATGTTGACATTGTGAGCATTTAAAATGAAACAGTTTATAAATTAATTGGATCTTCGAAAACTCGCCGATGAACGTAGTCAGGATCGAAACGACATAATATTGTATCTGGGGGGGGGGGGGGGGGGGGGGGGCAAGAGTCAAAATATTTGTTAAAATTCGTGATGTCAACTATTTTCACGAGAAACGTCAAAAATATAATATTTCTTGATTTCTTGGTGGCAAGTGCCCGCCCTTGGCTACGCCCACAAACTCACCTTAAATTCATTGTTTTTGCATATTTTTTTAGTAATTACCTAAATATAACACTTTTTTATTCACCAATACAGAATACAAAAATAATCTGTTTACAAATGATGTGAGCTTTCAAAATGAATTTATAAACCGCAAAATGGAAAAATTAATGGAATAAGAAAGGAAAATAATAAAAAATAGGAAATATTCAGAAAGTAAAAACATTATTAATAAGAGAACATTTAAATATAAAATTCCAACATTCTCTTTTATTACAGAACCGTTAAATTTGTAACTTCTTAGGTGGGTTTCCACTCCCAGATTAAGCAGGAAGTAAAATTTCGAGTTTAGAATAGCCTGAAAATTTGGTTTAGCCGCGTAGCGCTACGCGACCAAACGAAATTTTTAGGCTTTTCTAAACTCGAAATTTTACTTCATGCGCCACGCGTATAAAACACTAATTTCAAGTGAAGTTCTGAATAGTAGACTGCTTGATTTTATGTTTGATTTCAAGTAATAAACTAATTTACATTTTCAGGCTTTTCTAAACTAGAACTTCAGCTTAATTAACGATTAGAAACACTTGTTAGAAGCTTACTTCAGCTTAATCAAGGATTAGAAACATTCTTTAGAAGCTTCATATTATAAAATTATTTACAGTGTATACATGGGGATTTGTATACTCAAAAGAAACATATGTAAAATAACATATTGCTTTCGAATTTTTACAAACTGCCGATCCCTCTACATAAACTAGTACCATGTAATCGTTTAAAACATGATTTAGACTAGGCTTTAAGTTTTAAAATATATTGGCACTACTGCCTGTCAACACATAGTTTAGAATAACCTCAAATTTGTTCCATCATTCCATTGAGGTTTTATATAAAAATCTTATATATAAACATCTATGGAATGATGGAATAAATTTAAGGTTATGCTAAACTGTGTTATCATTCAGTAGTACCAATCTAATTTAAAGCTTAAAGCCTACTCTAAATCATGTTTTAAACGACCGCACGGTACTTAACCTAATGTTTTAAGCCATTTAACATTTTGTAAACATTTTACATATTAATTATTTCGTGTTTTTAATCATTAAATTTAATTTTCTGTTAGTTCCGCGTATAAAATACGGATTTCAAGTAAAGTTAAAAATATTCATGTTGGACAGTATATTTTGAATCCAAGCAGTTTGTTTTCAATACTGAATTAGCAGTATATTTTTGATTTCAGAAGGTCTTTCTAAACTCAAAATTTTACTTCATGCTCAATCTGAGTGTGGTAACAGTTGTTTAAAATTTCAAGCTGACTGCTTTAAAAAAAGCAATGAACGCCTGAAATTTAACAGGGCATGCATCGGAATATACACACTTAAAAGAAAAATCCTTGTAGATATAAATAATTTAAATAGGCACCCAAATTTTAATGACAAGTTTCTTTGTGCAGTCAAATTTGAAAATTCTATATTATGTAGACATTTTACGAAATTTTTTTCTTCCTGAATTTTTACAAAAATATATTATTAAAAGAAAATAAATTAGTATAAAATCAAAAAATCAATGTTCAAACAAACAAAAAATATCTAAAGACATGGTTACTTTGTAGTGGTGAAGATAATAATAGTATTTAGATATTTTTTGTTTGTTTGAGCTTTCATTCACTAATAAAATCAATCCCGCAGTATTTTCAATCTTTTATTCTTCATTCCTTTACAGATGAAGGAATTAGAGCGTGTATTTTATTATCCCTCGCAGTAATATTCTGCACATTCCCTCCGTTTTTTTTTTCTTCTCTCTCCCTGTAAATGTGTGTGATATCTAAGGGAGTGTGTTTCTTTGTTCGCGAGGAGAGGGGGGTACGGAAACGGTTGAGTAATTACGGGCGGTTTTAACAACGTGATATTTGGTGAAATATGGGTCGGTCCGTGAACGCTCCATTAAGATCGGCGTAACTTATCCTCCAGGAGCATCAATCTTCGGCTATCGAACATGACGCTCCAACCCCTCGCCGCCTAAGCCCTATCCCTTCCTCGAGACGCGAGTTTTTTTTTCCTGGATGTACGACAAGGCGTTATTTTACTCCGGCTGAATTTCAATCGGGGATTTTTTTTAAGTTGGATGGTCTGGATTATGGAAAACTTCGTTTTGTTCAATACCAAAATTTCATAAAATTATTGTCAAAATGTCCTTGGTTGGATCATTTTTATCCTTCTTATTACAGCATTAATTCTTTTTGTATTCCGCATCATAATAATCAGACCAATACTTTAGGAATAGATTTAAAAAAATTAAAGTTAATTTGTACGAAAAATATTGTTTCTTTTCCTAGATGTTCAAGGTGGATTTTTTTTAGTTGATATTACAGAGTATAGGCTAAATGGTTAGAGATACAAAATGACTAAGATATGTGTCCCGTTCTCTTTTTTTAGTGTTCAGTTTAATGGCGCAATCAGACCTACGCTAGATTGGCTTAGAAGATACAGGGTGCTTCTCAAAATCTACTGGATTTTATTATCTCTTATATAGAGATAAATTAATATTTTAAATACGAGGGTTTTTTTTAATTTTTACGTGAAATCCAGTAGTGTACTTAAAAAAAGTATAGATGTTTTAATTTTTGAGATATTATCAAAACTATCAATTTCTTAAAGACACCCTGTATCTGAGTACCTTAACACTTAACATTATGCTTTGTCCTAAATAGCTAAAATACTAAAAAAAATAATAACAAAAAAGGATTTCTATATGGCCAAGAATTAAATGATTATTCTTTTCTGTTATAATAGGTATATTAAAAACCCAGTTAACAAGAATCTTGAAACATTAATAAACTAAAACAACTACAACTACAAAAAACAAACAAAAATATATAAAAACTGAACAAATATCTCATATACTTATACAGGGAATTTTTCTTTTAAGTATACATATGCTTGCGCTGCAAATGATCCCATATTCGTTGCTTCTTAAAAGAGTTCAATTTAAAGCTTTAAATGAGCGTTATCCACTCCCAGGCTAAGCATAAAGTAAAATTTCGAGTTTAGAAAAGCCCCGTGAAAATTTATCGAGGGTCGTGCAGCGACCCGAAACAAATTTTCTGGGCTTTTCTAAACTCGAAATTTTACTCCATGCGCCACGCGCAAAAATCACTGATTTCAAGTGAAATTTAAATATACATAAATTTCATAATATTTTAATGTTTTGTACGCGGGGCGCATGAAGTAAAATTTCGAGTTTAGAAAAGCCCAGAAAATTGGTCTCGGGTCGCTGCGCGACCCTCGACAAATTTTCACGGGGCTTTTCTAAACTCGAAATTTTACTTCATGCTTAGCCTGGGAGTGGAACACACCCATTTAAAGCTTCAAATGGAACTCTTTCAACAAACTACGAATATCGGAAGATTTAAGTATATTTGCTGTAATTGGGACCTGTATAGTTAAAAGAAAAACTCCCTGTATAACAATTAGCATAGATGCTTAATCACGAAATGTGCTGAAATTGTCTTCCATTCTACCCGATGCATTTTTGGACTCAGCTTGTAACTAAACGAGTGGCGTTATAGATGTGAATATTTGGTTTTCTTCCAATGCAGTTAGTAAATGCCTAACCATCAAGTCATAAGAGGTTCCCTTTAAAGGATGGAAGTCGTGCAGCCATTAAAACCTAACCTAACCTAAGTGCCTTACCATATGGCTAGTATGTGCTAGAGCACCGTCTTGTTGTAAATAAACATTATTTCTTGTAGCTAATGGCATGTTATTCAACTCGATTATTACACATTGTTCCAAAATTAGGATGTATCCTTCAGTATTCCAATTTTTGTTAGCAATCCTGTAGTTAAGGACTCTGTTTTGATATAGCGCTACCCGCACATGGAAACCAAACCGTCCTTGTTGTACCCTGACGACCGTCTGTTGAGGATTTATGTTTGACGAATATCGATTGTTCTGTTGATTAAAAATTCCTTCGCTAGATATAAAAGCCTCGTCAGTCCATATTATATTTTGAAAAAAATTGGGATTTACCAATGACAAAATACTAAACGCCGCTCCTCATCTCCAGAATGCAAGTTATGAACCTTTCTTATTTTATACAATTTATACTTACGCTTGCGTAACGTTTTGGAAACTTTAAATTTACTTGTGCCAATAGCTTTCTTAATATTGCAGCTAGATACCGTCGGATCAGCAGTAACATAAGCTAATGAATTTATTTCACCTCTTTCTCTATTTTCTTTATTGTAAATCTTATCTCTTAGTTTTCCAAACAATCCATACTCACTTAAATTGTGATATAATCTTTGAAATATTTGTTTTTCTGGCTGTCGTCGTTTCGAATTCCGCTCAAAATATAGGTCTAAAGCTGCGTCTTTATTTTTATAACTCTCAATATAGCTCGAAAACATGTTTAATTTTTCATAGTTTTGAAAAATATTCATTTTAGACTCCTTTTTTAAAGAAATACAATGGAAAATATTTCGTTAACAATGGAATATCAAAACCAATACGTAATTGTTATTGTATTTGACGACATGTAAAAATACAAAAACAAACGCTTAAAGAATTCAATTCATGGCCATCTAGAAAATCTTTTATTTTTTAGTATATTAGCTATTTAGGACAGAGCAAAATATTAAGTGGTACATATTGTTGCATTCACAAGAAAAAATGCAATTTTTGAGATACTCAGATACAGGGTGTCCTATTTTTTTTTTTTTTTTTAGTATATTAGCTATTTAGGACAGAGCAAAATATTAAGTGGTACATATTGTTGCATTCACAAGAAAAAATGAAATTTTTTGAGATACTCAGATACAGGGTGTCCTATTTAAGAAAATGCTAGTTTTGATAATATCTCAAAAATAAAAACATCTATATATTTTTTAAGTACATCAATAGATTCTACGTAAAAATCATAAAACTTTCGTATTTACATTTTTTTTATCTCCACAAATAATATCTTCTGAACCAATCTAGTTAGCGTAGATCTGATTGCGCTATTAAACTAAACACTAACAAAGAGAGTACATAACAAGTTTGTTTTACAAGAAAAAAATACGATATTTTAGACGTGGCTAAAGCTCCCTGCTGTACGAGATTTTTTCTCTCGCAACTGTACGACAAGGCGTTATTTTACTCCGGCTGAGATTTAATCGGGGATTTTTTTATAGTTGGATGGTTTGGATTATGGGAAACTTCGTTTTGTTAAATACCAAAATCTCATAAAATGATTGTAAAAATGTCATTGTTTTGATCATTTTTATTCTTCTTATTACAGTATTATTCCTTTTGTATTCCGCATCATAATGACCAGACAAATACTTTTGGAATATATTTTTAAATTTAAAGTTATATTGAACGAAAACTAATGAGAATAGTAGGTTTCTTTTTCGTAAATTTTCTAAAAGACTCGATAATTGACTTTGCATCAAAATCACATCCTGATGTTTCCCATTATTTTTCCTTCCGCGACTTTAAATTAAAATCCCCTCACTCTGCGGGGAATTCCCCATCAATTATTTCGGCATTATCAGGAAATTACTGGATCGTGTCTCCGCTCAAAATTAATCAATCAAACCTCGAAGAAGAGGAGCACAACACGAAAAAAAAAATTCGATTTTTCAGCAACTCGCGTCTTCTCGTCCCGCGTCTTCTCGTCCAATAAAGTCATAAGTTGTCGTGTTTGTCAGGTGAATTACAATTTTCCCTTTTCCCGGGCTTCACGTGTTTACAGCGAAATAAATCTAGCGAGGTTTCCAACTCAATTTCGCGGAGGGATGCTCTCTCGCAAACCGCCCACTCAACCCCCCTTCCGGCCTTCGCCGGCATGCATACTGTTTACCTTAATCATTATTAAAATATAATATTCCGGGGGAATTGAATAATAAATATGAAATAATATTTGCTTTCCGTGAACGGGGAATCTGTTTGTCTGGGAATGTTTTTCTTTTTTCGCCCGCCTCCCACTTGTTATTCTTAGGGCTACAGAAGTGGGAGGGAATTAGTTTTAACATGAATTATTTACTTAATATAAATATCAATAAACTATTGTACAACTCACTAGGTAGGGACAGACATGCGATATTTGGTACAATTGAAGGGTCCAATGGAAGAACCGGTTAAGTCCAATATAACAAATTTTACAGGAAACAAAAAAATCGTTTTATGCTTATACTGTTATTAATGAAAAATTTTTGAGTGCATCAATCCACAGGTGGAACCATGCATGACATGGATGATGATTTTGGTATTTATGAGATTTGAAACCGTCAAGCTATTTAAAAAAAATGGTGGACTTAACCTGTTCTTCTTGGAAAACTGTGCTTTGAATAAATACAAATAGAAAAATTAAATAAAATCCACAATAAAAATAGTATGTATTTCTTACGAATGGTTTATAATAATAATGAACACAAGTTACATTTCTATATATATTTTCGGTATTTTCCTTATTCGGTTTCGCTAAATTCGAATGCCGATGATTGTTTTTCGTCTGACTTAAAACTTCGATGGTACTTCTCTATGTCGTCATAAAACCACATGTCACTTTTTGGTACGTAGTTTTTCGCTAGACTCATTACATGCTCAAATTTCTTCTTCTTCAGTTGGCGTTTCTCAGTGTACAGCCTCTTTTCATTACTGGGTAAGGATAATGGTTCACACACTCTTTTATCCCGTATAACAAATTCGGAGAATACTGGAAAGGAGACACTTTCACTACATTGTAGTAGTGTAACAGCTTCTCGTTGCTCATAATTTATCCTTCGATATTTAGATATGGTGAATTAGTTGTACTTTTTGGAGGGATTTTTTACAAAAAAAATCATAAAGTGTTCGTATAAATTATAAAACATGTCTTGTGATACTTCAATGACATGAAAGTTCTTACTTGATGACTTAATAATGTTCACATAATCTCGAGGTAGATAAACTCGATCATATTTACGTTTCTGAATTTCAACTAGACCAAAACTACGGTCACAAGGCAGAAAACTATGACCAGGTTCAGGGTACCTGTGATGTATGACTCTGAATCTTTTGTTTTCCACAAGAGTGTAAAAGAACTGCAAAGGTACATAATTTTTGTTTTGTGACGTTTTGTTTTGTGAGTTGTCTGAAAAAATATATAAATCAGTAACTTTCGGTCCCAAAAAGTTATCAATGAAATGCATTAACATGCTGGCTACTTCATTTCTTCCCTTTGCCCCTAATGTTTCATCATAGACGTAAAAAAAGCTTTTCCCAGAACTACCCATAAAAATACAAAAGTTGTATGCTCAAAGTTGAATTTTATAGAATACGTCGCTACTTGGTGCGACAGGTAGTGGCAAATTCTGTTGAAAATCGAATGATTATACTTCGACTTTTGTATCAGTGTGTGCTAAAGTAGTTTTTTCTTTTAAATCTGCATAAATTGTGTCAGCTTTTGTTACATGTATAGCTTTTTCTTGTTGCAACTGTTTTTTCCTATTGGCAGACTGTGCAGCACTAATTTTATTTTCTAGTTTGTCACACTTTTGGCAGGTATCGGATTTTGGCCTTCCAAAAGATATCTTAAAATTTTCCGCAAAAAATGTCCGGAAATATTCATACTTCACCATTGGATTACCTATAATAAATTTAACATAATAGTACTGGAAGTGCAAAAAACATAAACAAATCTTTTAAATTACCACGTTTCTTTTGCAATAGAAGCTGATGTTGTTCAGGTTCGTGCTTTTCCAATTACATAGCATGCATTTTTATTACACTCAGAAGAGGCGACAAATAATGGTGTTGAATATTATCCTTCCTGCTGTAATGGGATGTGTACTTAGGAAAACTAAGGATGTGTTCCCTTATTGCATCATTAATATTTGCTGGTAATTTGTTGGGTCTAATATTATGTTTACCGCGTTTATCAACCGGAGGAGTTCCATATTTGCCTATTAAATGTTCTTGCAAACGAGCAAGCCTACTTGTTGTTAATCCATGTAAAGCTAATAATGCTTTTTTACAAACTGTTAAACAGTTGCCATCATGCCGAATCTAAAATCAATATTTTGTTAAAACAAAGAACAAGCAATATGCCGAAAAATTTACCTGGTATATAAAAGATGAAGCTCTGGCATTAGCAACTTCAGAACGAGGTCTGTGTCGTGCAACAATACGTTTTTGAACAAGCCCATACAAATGTGCATCCTGTAGGTCTTTTGTGGCAATGTCGTAGAAATCTTGAAACATTTTACTGCAGCCTGTAGCTCCGATTTTCTCGAAACATTTCATTTTACAGTCGCAGTTCCTTCCAAGTTGTTTTTTTGCAGTTAATCTTGCAGCAGTATTTACGTATGCTTTCCCTTTGGTTCGTTTTTCCTTACGGATGTTCCTCTTCCAAAGCGATTGGCGCACCCGCCGCTTTTTACCTGGATGTGCTGTACTGGTAGAAGTTCCAGGCTGTGATAAATCTACAGTGTTTTCGGAAAGATTATCCTCAGAATGACCTGATGAACTTTCCGAAGTTAATAAGTTGAGGTTATGTGACTCACTATCAGGAAAATAACCCTCGTCACTATCGGTATGAGTTCCTTGAAACGGATCTTCATCTTCACTTGCACTAATTGACGACATGATATTCTGTTGCGCGATTCTTCGTAAAACATTCACAAAAACTTTGAAAAGCAACGGAGAACTTACAAATTTGTTTATCACTTCTGAGTGCAAGAACAGGCTAAGTCCAGGACTTGGCCTGTTATTGCATAGGAACCGACAATAGGCTATCAAACAATCTCTGCTGTAGTGCGGGTTACATAAGCTAGGGAACCGGTTCTTGCACAGGACAAAAACGGACTAAAAACTGTGCAAAAATCTATTAATATCTAATTTTGGGCAAAAATGGACTTAACCGGCTCTTGCATTGGACCCTTCGATTGCACTATATTTGAAATAATATTTGCTTTCCGTGAACGGGGAATCTGTTTGTCTGGGAATGTTTTTCATTTTTCGCCCGCCTCCCACTTGTTATTCTTAGGGCTACAGAAGTGGGAGGGAATTAGTTTTAACATGAATTATTTACTTAATATAAATATCAATAAACTATTGTACAACTCACTAGATCAGTGTCTACCAAACTTGTTTATCTAGTGGTACACTAAGTAGGGACAGACATGCGATATTTGGTACAATTGAAGGGTCCAATGCAAGAACCGGTTAAGTCCAATATAATAAATTTTACAGGAAACAAAAAAATCGTTTTATGCGTATACTGTAATTAATGAAACATTTTTGAGTGCATCAATCCACAGGTGGAGCCATGCATTAATTAATATCTAATTTTGGGCAAAAATGGACTTAACCGGCTCTTGCATTGGACCCTTCAATTGCACTATATTTACTACACTGATATAACTTTTGGTACGTATTACCTCAGGTTAGGTTAGGTTAGGTTTCAATGGCTGCAGTTAGAGCGCTCACAGGCTCAAATGGCCCCTTGTGATACCATAAGGGTAAAAAGGAGTCAGATCTCTCCTCCCTCCCCACCTATACAAACCAATCCGAGCATCTAATGAACCCGATCAGATTTCTCACATCTAGAGGTGTGAGGTCCGCTAGTCCATTCGCGTAGTGCATACCAAGGTACTTGATTCTTTTCCCTTTAAGAGCAGGGCATTGTCCCAGATAGTGGAGTACCGTCTCTTCCTCCTCCACATCCAGGCATCCACTGCAAAAGTAGTTGTGCTCAAGACCCATCTTTTGTGCATGTCTGCCTAGGAGGCAGTGGCCCGTGAGGATGTCTTACCCCTTCTTTATGTCAATTTTGCTAAGTACAATTAATCTGTTGCTGTTTATAGTATCCCATATAGGCCATAGCTGCCTTGTTAGGAGACACGTATCTTCTTCTCTCTACCTATGGTTGGCCGATGCTATCATTTGGTCCCTAAGTAGTCTCTTGCATTCCACAAGAGGAATGTGGGTGGAGAGTTCAGTAGACAGGTCCTTCATTCTTGCCCCCTTCCTTGCAAAGTCGTCGGCAATTGAATTCCCCCTGATATCACTTTGACTAGGCACCCACGTTAATACCTCAATAAACAATCTAATATAATTTTACTTATTTTATGTAATAAAATGATTATAAATAATAAGAATAAAAAAAGGCGTAATCCATTATGTCGGTTATTCTGAGAGGATCAATTGTTTGTAAATAAAATTAACATTTTTTTCTCACTGCGTTAATTGCAATATTTCGACTTGTATGAGTATCAGAGCTGGGACGAATCCTCGTAAAAAGGATTCGATTCACGAGTCCGAATCATCTAATATGATTCGAATCACGAATACTCGAATAAAGGATTCGTAAGAGATAAATATGATTCGAATCAAAGATTTAAATCCTGTTTTTTCGAATTACGAATACAAAACCTTTTAGAATAACACAAAGAAATTTAACATAAAGAACAATTGAGTTTGTCAATAGTTTGCAGAATATTTACAAAATATAAAAACGAATTAAAACTGATATAATATTTTTGCAGAAAGTCGATATTAATTAAGTATAAATTTAATTTTATTATTTTTTACAACCATATAAACGTTAACATATAAATAACGTTTCCAGTTGTTTTATCAAAAATATTCAAAATCTAATTATATATTATTAACACTGAATATCGTTGATAACAGACTAAATATCTAATTCCGTGTTACTCTGATTAAAGATGTATTTGTGTGTTTTTTAACTTCACTTTAAATCAGTGTTTTGTACGCGTGTCGCATGAAGTAAAATTTCGAGTTTAGAAAGGCCTGAAAATTTGGTTTGGTCGCGTAGCGCTACGCACTACGCGACCAAACCAAATTTTCAGGCTTTTCTAAACTCGAAATTTTACTTCATGCTTAACCTGGGAGTGGAATCACTCTTTCAAAACTGCAAATTGAACTCAATTATAAAATCGACGAATGCTGGAAAATTACGTAAATTAAAAATTCACTGAATATCATTAAAACCGGGAAAGTCGGAGAAAAGTCATAGAATTTTATTCAAATTGACCAAAACACTAGCAAAAAAGCCATATGATGTTATTAAATTTGTCAAAATCAGCAGGCGTCATAAGAATTACAGACACGTAAAAATTTATAAAACCAACTTAAATATTGACAAAAACAATGAAAATAATTTAACAAAATGGGGGTTTCCCACAGAAGAAAGTTATATTAAAAGGTCAGGGAAAAAAATCTTGAATCAGCGAAATGTCGGAAGAATTTAACATTTTAGATTTTCAGTTTTATTTCAAATATCATTAAACAAAATTTTGAAAACTAGATTATCTTTAAAAACATGTACAGTAATTTATGTTCTTATCAAAGCATTCAGTTAGAAGTTTCGAACAAGCGTTTCCACTCCCAGACTAAGCATGAAGTAAAATGTCTTACTTTATGCGCCACGCGCATAAATCAGTGATTTAAGGAGAAATTTAAAAATACACAAAACAAATTTTTCATGTTAATCCTCACAATTAATTCGAATTATTTTTGACGATTGGAATCCTTTTGTAAGTATTCGAATCCTTTTGTAAGTATTCGAATCCTTTTGTAATTATTCAAATCCTTTTGTAAGTATTTGAATCCTTTTATAAATATTCGAATCCTAGAAAAGGATTCGAATCACCCACATTTGGATTCGAATACGAATCCTCTTAAAAAAATGTAACGAATCCGGATTACAAATCCATTTTAAGTAAAGTATTCGAATGCCTCTTTTAAATCCTCTAAAAGGATTCGAATCGAGGATTTGAATCCTAAATGATTCGAATCCTGCCCAGCTCTGATGAGTAGTTTTTGAAAGCAGAATATACTAATTTCGTTTTATACTTAAAAGATACATTATTTAATATTCTTGAAAAATTCAATAAAATCGTTTTAAAAGATGTAAAAACGTATTGAAAAATGGAAAATGATTTCTGCAAATACTTCAGGCAGGAGCAGAAAGACAGCCCGTTAATTGCACGCCTTGTTTGATTTATCCGCTTCCCATAAATTTCGCATTTTTTCCCGCTCGAATCCGCAAGATATAGCGACTCTAATTAATCTCCTTCTCATATATTCGAATCGATTGAATGTATCGAAAAAGGTGCGAAAAAGGGCCGTATAAATTAGTCCGCCCTCGGGGGGCATGTGTTTGCATATTAAATCAATTTCGCCGCCCCCTTCGTGCTCATATAATCTTCAGAGTCAGAGCGAACGCGGGGGGGATAAATCAATTCCGGGAGCTCCAATTTCTCGTTAGATACCAAAACTTGCTGATGTATCAAAAAGTACATATGTGTGTGTATGGTTATATTTATGTGTGATGGTATGTGTGTGTGTGTGTGTGTGTGTGTGTGTGTGTGTGTGTGTGTGTGTGTGTGTGTGTGTGTGTGTGTATGGATGATACGCCTCGGGATACATCCGCACCCTCGTTATCATCACAGCTCTTTGACGTATCATCTCGCTTTTTTGATTGCTTTAGATATATTTTTATTGTATATATTATGTTTTTCGATTGTTCGATCAAAATAAAATAAACAATATAAGGTACCATAATAATCTACGACCGTATGCATAGTCTTGTGATTAAAGTGTTACTAAAGTGATATTAACTAAACGCGATTAAAATGTTACTAAGTACGTCGTACGCATAGTCATGTTTTAATATATACTTGTAAGTAGCGTCTACAGTGACTTAATTAAACACAGTGGCGACAACCCCCTGTTATCCGCCATGATGAGGCTATCTTAATCAAAAGCATATGTTATAATACCGGGCTTTCATTAATTCCCGAACCCCACGTGACCAAAAATAATAGGCAACCAAATGTACAAGGTGGTATGGCTCACACAAAAATTCCCTAGATTTAAAAATATTTATTCGCCGGCGTATTTTTATGACGACTGAAGATATTATATTTAAAATGATTAAAAAATAGGCTCATCTTCAAAAATGTAACTAATTTTTATTAATTTTTTTTCTTAAACACGAACAGAACATACAAAAAAAAAATAGAAATAAAACTCAATGTTTCAGAATAATTAAACAATTTTTGCTTACCTGAAAATTCCGGGCGAATCTTGTAAGATCTCAAAGGTTGGTTTAACGATGCACCGCGCATAAACGTTTATGTCAAATTTGACTTTAGTAACGTTTGGTTACTTTTTTCAAAGCCTCCAACGTACAAATACAATAATTTACGCGGCAATTTTAAATTTAGTCACGTGGGGTTCGGGAATTAATGAAAGCCCGGTACAAACATCTGGTATTCAATTGTAACAGCGAGTGTTGTCATCTTTTACTTGAAGCGTCATCCATGGGCGGGAGCTATTCCCTTAATTTTGAAATAGAAACATATGATGGTTAATACCTGAAATTAACGTGCTTAGGTTGATTTTATTTACCTTCGCGAATTTTCGAGATATGATTTTGGGGTAAGTGAAATAAAGCACAACTTTTAGACGGAATTGCTATGACCAACTTTAAACCGTATAGCTACGCCGCTGTATTTCCGCCATTTTGGGTCAGAATTCGTAACAACCAATCAAAAAGAATACCAAAGTTATCGCCACTGTGTTTAATCAAGGCACTGTAATAGCGTTTATCTTACGTCGCGCATGTCGACAACATTGCTTTTTCCGTCATTTCTGTGTTAAATTGACTCATAGACTAAGAATCATATTGATGCATATGTGAAATGTGTCTGTGTAATGCAGTGTCACTTTATGTAAGAGAGTACCGCAATTGATAAGACCAATCTAAGGGCGTCAACATGGCATCACGACTGTTCCATCACAACGCTTGAAACAGTCGTGTGCATGTCCAGTAAAACATTAGATGCATTGTATTTATTAATAAAAGAATGTACTTAAACCCAGATTCACAATTCTTAACAGAAATTAATAATTAAATAATCATTTCGATTTATTAATTCATGAAATGTTCATAATTTGTAATTGTCTAACATTAGTTGGAACACTATGCTTCGACAAACGTCAGGTACAAACGTTATTTCGCCAAAAATAACGCGTGCGTTTTATTTGTTTATATAGTTGTATTTGGCAATTTAGAGGTTGTTTTCACACATAATTCATCTACCCCATTTTTACTACCCGTGAAACTTATGTTTTAATTTAGTATACAATGATTTAGTTTAAATTTGGCGCCTAAAAGCGTCAAGATGGATGCCAGTTTGCGCTACTCTCTTAAATACAGGGACACTAAGGTAATGAGGGTGCTACGCCCTCTGTGCCAATGTCTCCGATTAATGTATACTTTAACAAATGTTTAAGCGTAAAATTAGCAATATTAAATAACCCATGCTAACCAATGCTGGATTTGGATGCTTCGCGTCTAAATCCAAATGCTCATGCTTTTCTAAACTCGAAATTTTACTTACTTAGTCTGGGTAATAATATTTTACAGTTACAGTTAAGTAACAATTAGGATATGCAAGGATGTTTTTTTATAAACATGCATACGTTTTTTTAAGTTTAATTTGAAGCTTTAAACTAGTATTTTCCAGTCCCAGACTAAGCATATTGTTTCTATATTTATATATTGAAATTGGTAATCAATGTGGACACAATATTGTTCCAATATAGTTTGTGGTTATTGATATTATACATAGAATATTTATTTAATTATACATATCTCGACTCGTGGTTCTTTTAATGAGTTACATTTTAAGTTTAGAACGAGTGTTTTCCACTCCCAGACTAAGCATGAAGTAAAATTTCGAGTTTAGAAAAGCCTGAAAATTTGGTTTGGTCGAGTAGCGCGTAGCGCTACGAGACCAAACCAAATTTTCAGGCTTTTCTAAACTCGAAATTTTACTTCATGCGCCATGCGTATAAAACACTGAAATATTGTGAACTTACAAATATACTGTTAGATTAGTATTAAAAAAAACCATCTACAGCAGGATTAAAAATATACTACTAGACAAGAATATTCTGAATTTTACAATATTTCAAAGTCTTATACGCGAGGCACATGAAGTAAAATTTCGAGTTTAGAAAAGCCTGAAAATTTGGTTTGGTCTCGTAGCGCTACGCGCTACTCGACCAAACCAAATTTTCCGGCTTTTCTAAACTCGAAATTTTACTTCATGCTTAGTCTGGGAGTGGAAAACACTCGTTCTAAACTTAAAATTTAACTCATTAAAAGAACCACGAATCGAGATATGTATAATTAAATAAATATTCTATGTATAATATCAATAACCACAAACGATATTGGAACAAAATTGTGTCCACATTGATTACCAATTTCAATATATAAATATAGAAACAATATTGCTACAATGTAAATACAAGATGCATTTCTACTAGGGTACACATATGCAAACTACGAAAAATAGTTTATACTCATAATAAAACATTTTACACAAATTTGATGCTTATCTCCGCCTCGGGCAAAACAAACCGTTTTCCATCCGCGGGATAAATCATAGCCTGTAGGGCGTAAACCGATAGGTCCGGTTTTTATTGCGGTCATCCCGAGTTTACATTTTTAAGAGGACGGCCGTTAAGGGAGATAAAGAGACACGTTAGACGGCGATCGTAAAGGTTTATTCCGGGCGATGATAAAACCGACTCCGGAATATAATGCCCATTCAGAACATCACTATTATTGCCCGCCCTCGCCGAAATCTGACTGAGACTGCACCGAATTGGATTTCGCGTTTATTGTAATTGCAGATTTGAATTCGGGCGATAGTAAAAATGGATTTTGTTCAAATTTGGCTTGTTTCATACCATACAATGTTAATGTTTCTCTACTATATATATTCAAATTATAATTTAAACAAAAGCCTTATTTGATATAAAAAAATACTTAACTTTTTTATACCACTTATATTTTACTTTTGTGACTAGTTTCAATTACACGGTAATCATTGTCAAACTAATAGTTTGACAATGATTACCGTTTAATTAAAACTAGTCACAAAAGTAAAACAAAAGTAGTATAAAAAAGTTAAGTATTTTCTTTATATTAAATTGAAAATATACCACGAAATAAACGCCTTCAAGATTCAAGAAAAGCCTTATTATTAAGATAAAAAATCCCTCTATATAAACACCAACAAGTGGATGCTGATTTTTTGAGCAAAATCATTCTAAGCGATGAAGCACATTTTCATCCTGATGGCTGTGTTAATCGCCAAAATTGCCGTGATTTGTTAAGTAAGTCATGAAAAGAGTTTGAATGCTTAATGCCTTGGCGCAGTGAGATTGTTTTGCGTAATATTTACCGACGCATATTGGGGTATTTTCCAAATCTGGGCGGCCAGAAGTGTGATTGTCGAAAAACAACTACATCCCCAAGGTTTCACTGTTTGGTGCGGATTTTGGGCTGGAGGCATCATTGGACCATACTTTTTTGAAAATAAGGCTGGCAAAGCACTGCCTGTTAATGGTGCACAATATCGCGACATGATAACACAGTTCTTTCTGCCGAAATTGGTTGATATTGATGTGGCCAATATGTGGTTTCAACAAGACGGTGCCATATGCCATACAACCCGCGAAATAATTCAATTACTGCATGGGACATTTCTTGGTCGTGTACTCTCTCGTTTCGGTGATCAGAATTGGCTCCCTAGATTGTGTGATTTAACACTATTAGATTGCTTTTTGTGGGGTTATTCGAAGTCAAAGGTCTATGTCACCAAGCCCACAACCATCGTGCATTGCAGGAGGAAATTAAAAGTTGCATCAACAAAATTCAGCCACATCTATGCAGAATGGTAACAGAAAATTTCGACAAAAGAGTGCGTATGTGCCAGCAAGCCGTGGGGGTCATTTGCCAGATGTGTTATTTTATAAATAACCCTATCTTATGTACTTTATGATTCAATAAAAAAATAACAATCTATAGATTGTTATTTTCTTATCAAATCATGAAGTATTAGGGGGACCGGAAAGTAATGTCATTATTTTACATTAAATTCAAACAACAACATTTTTATCGATATTTTAATTCAATCAATAACATAATAACCCTAATTTTCTACTACCTTTTGCCATCTAGTGTGCAAGTTTTCAATCCCGGATCGATAAAAATCACCAGGTTTCTCATAAAACAGAAAAAAAAATTGTTGTTTGAATTTAATGTAAAATAATGACATTACTTTCCGGTCCCCCTAATACTTTATGATTCGATAAAAAAAATAACAATCTATAGATTGTTATTTTTTTATTGAATCATAAAGTACATAAGATGGTAACAATCTATAGATTGTTATTTTTTATTGAATCATAAAGTACATAGGATAGTATCCTATATACTTTTAGGGGGACCGTAAAGTAATGTCATTATTTTACATTAAATGTCATTATTTTACATTAAATTCAAACAACAAAATTTTTATAGATATTTTAATTAAATCAATAACATAATCACCCCAATTTTCTACGACCTTTTGCCATCTAGTGTGCAAGTTTTCAATCCCGGATCGATAAAAATCACCAGGTTTCTCATAAAACAGAAAAAAATTTGTTGTTTGAATTTAATGTAAAATAATGACATTACTTTCCGGTCCCCCTAATACTTTATGATTCGATAAGAAAATAACAATCTATAGATTGTAATTTTTTGATTGAATCATAAAGTACATAGGATAGTAACAATCTATAGATTGTTATTTTTTTATTGAATCATAAAGTACATAGGCTAGTAACCCTATCCTATGTACTTTATGATTCAATAAAAAAATAACAATCTATAGATTGTTATTTTCTTATCGAATCATAAAGTATTAGGGGGGCCGGAAAGTAATGTCAATATTTTACATTAAATTCAAACAACAACATTTTTATAGATATTTTAATTAAATCAATAACATAATCACCCTAATATTCTACGACCTTTTGCCATCTAGTGTGCAAGTTTTCAATCCCGAATCGATAAAAATCACCAGGTTTCTCAAAAAACAAAAATAAATTTTGTTTGAATTTAATGTAAAATAATGATATTACTTTCCGGTCCCCCTAATACTTTATGATTCGATAAGAAAATAACAATCTTTAGATTGTTATTTTTTTATTGAATCATAAAGTACATAGGATAGTAACAATCTATAGATTGTTATTTTTTATTGAATTATAAAGTACATAAGTAACCCTATCCTATGTACTTTATGATTCAATAAAAATTGAATCATAAAGTATTAGGGGGACCGGAAAGTAATGTCATTATTTTACATTAAATTCAAACAACAAAATATTTATCAATATTTTAATTAAATCAATAACATAATCACCCTAATTTTCTACGACCTTTTGCCATCTAGTGTGCAAGTTTTCAATCCCGGATCGATAAAAATCACCAGGTTTCTCAAAAAACAAAAATAAATTTTGTTTGAATTTAATGTAAAATAATGACATTACTTTCCGGTCCCCTTAATACTTTATGATTCGATAAGAAAATAACAATCTTTAGATTGTTATTTTTTTATTAAATCATAAAGTACATAGGATAGTAACAATCTATAGATTGTTATTTTTTATTGAATTATAAAGTACATAAGTAACCCTATCCTATGTACTTCATGATTCAATAAAAATTGAATCATAAAGTATTAGGGGGACCGGAAAGTAATGTGATTATTTTACATTAAATTCAAACAACAAAATTTTTATTAATATTTTAATTAAATCAATAACATAATCACCCTAATTTTCTACGACCTTTTGCCATCTAGTGTGCAAGTTTTCAATCCCGGATCGACAAAAATCACCAGGTTTCTCATAAAAATATCTGGAGATGGCATTTTCAACTTCTTTAGAATTAGAATTAAATAAAATCCACCTAAAATATGCTGTAGCGATCGAAGTGGAAATCAAATGGCACAATATCAGTTGAATAAAGTGGGTGCGACAATACTGCCCATCCTAGTTCATTAATTTTTTCTAGCGTTCGTCTTCCGCAGTGCGGTCTTGCATTGTCTTGTTGCAAAATTACACCTGTTAACAAGAGCCGGGTAGTTTTCTATTAAAGATTGATGTACTTTATCCAATTGTTCACAATAAAGGTCTGCATTAACAGTTTAACCAGGTTTTAGCATTTCAAAATGAACAACCCCACGAGTATTCCCTCAAACACACAAAAGCGCCATTTGGGGTGTAAACCTGATTTTGCTCTAGCTCGTGGCGAGTCATTTGGAGAGAGCCACACCTTTTGCGTTTTGGGTTATCGTAAAGGACCCATTTTTCATCCCCGGTAATCAGTCTATCAAAAAGCGCTTCTGTGTTATACCGCTGAAGCAATAAGTTGCAGGTATTGGAACGACTAGATTTGTTTTCCTCGGATAGATTGTGCGGGACCCAATCACCTGCTCTGCTTACTTTCCCAATCTGCTTCAAATGTTGAATAGTTGACCAAGGTGTTTTAAGATTGTTCGAATGGAGTGGATTTGCTTCCACTTCCGCTCTTAAAATGTCATTATCCAGAGTTGTTGGTTTTCCTGATCGATGAGAGTCAGAAAGACTGAAATCACCGGATTTGAACTTTGAAAACCACCTTTAGCATTTACGAACATCTAAATCATTTGGATAAATATCGCAAATGCTTTTGGTAGCAACCGTTGCATTACTACCCTTATGAAATTTAATAAGCATACAATGCCGGATATGTATCTCTTCTGGTTTTTGACTGACCATTTCACCAGATATTGTAAAAAAACTTACAAATTTTATAACTTACAAGAAAACAAGTCACTCTAATCTTAAAATGTCTTCGACAGTACTTTAAATTACCCAATGAGCTGCTAGGCGACCACAAAGACCAACATGCGCAAAAACAACATTACTTTCCGGTCCCCTATTACATTGGATAGGGTTATTTTTGTCTATAGACTAAGAACTGTGTTTACTATTTATTTAAAATCTTGCAATAATTTTGGCACACCCTTTATAACTAAACATCTTCAATTTGCAAAAGAAAATCCACATCCCTTAATTAAAACCCACTAAAATGCAAAATCCCCTACACAAAATAATCCCTTTATCAAAACACTCTCACACTCACAATACTGTATTAAGGTAAACATAATTTGAATAATGATTTTTGAGTGATATCCTCATTAAATCCCCCTTTGCCTGTGTGTGCGTGCATGTGTGTTTGAGGCGCCAAGGCAGAGATCCTTCATTAGGACGACATCCGTCCCATCCAAGTCCCATCCGAAAACCGCCTTTGTCTCGCAGACTCGATCCATTCACTCGCCTTCGGAGAAAACAAGCAATAACGACGTTATAATACTTCATTGTTTACCGCTAAGTGTGCTCAGGGTGTAAGAACAGGAGATGGATTGAAGAGTAGTGGGGGGAGTGGAATTATGGGGGTGGAAATGGAAAGGAGTGAGTAAACATGGGGATAATTACTTTCTTGTGACTACCTGAGGATTTGTTTAGTGTCATGAAAAGAGTTTGAATGCTTAATGTCTTGGCGCAGTGAGATTGTTTTGAGTAATATTTACCGATGGCTCCAAGTTTGATCTGGCACACGGTGCACCAAAGTATGAGCAGAAATGGATTAAATAATTTTTTCTGTTATTACATAAATATTTAATTTCATATTATCCGCATTAGGGGTCTGCATACAGATTAATATTGATCGTTTGTGAAATTAAAATATGTCGATAACTTTAAATGCCGTTTATATCGAAATCGAGATTAATATTCAATGCTGAAAAAGGATTTAAACGTCCAATAATTTATTCCCAATAAAACGTGCCTATCTCCATGAAGCTTAACACCACCATAAATCCATATTAAACGGCGTTGAGGGGGTTGGGGGGTGTCCGATTTTTTCAATTTTCCAAAGCGTGAATAACGAGCTTGCACAGCTCTGGCTCGTAAAAAAATCTAACAGAGAGGGGAAACAATGGTAAAATCAAAGTGAAGTCATTTTCCCTTTGCCTTTTACACATATGTATACGTGTGGGTATGTTAGAGGAATCAAATGTGTTTTTTTTTTCTATGTGTGTGTTCGAGGAATAAAATAAAAGAGTCAAGGGGTGATAAGGCGGTGGTCGGGCAGAGATAAAAACATATGTCTAAAAATCTTCAACTCCTTTTGTGGCTCATCACCGCTTTCCTCTCTCGCTTCGGCCCCAGATAAGGGCTGAAGGGGCGTCGTAAAAAAGAATCCCCTGGCCCGGGAGAGCTCTACGGTTTCGCTCTTTCCGGCAATGCGATTCGGAGTTATCGCCAGCGTGTGGATATGTCCGTTTCTCTAATCATTTACAAGGGTCCTAACAAAGACGAAAAAAGTTTCGGGGATATAAAATTTTGATTTGTTTTTTTTTTATAGTCGGATATGTAAAGTTTCATTAATACCCATCAGTGGCGGCTTGTAGGTATTTCTTCTGGTGAGGCAAATATATCAGAAATATTAGTACCAGTACCACCACCAGATTTTTCTCTATCTTTCTATGCTTAGATCAGTGATTCTTAACCTGTTAACGGTGGAGGCTTCTAGTTCGTTATACACCATAATTTACAAATGAAACAAGATTTTAACTTTATATTACTGAGACTTTATTAAGTGACTACAGTTTCCACAACTTTAACTTTTTACACTCAAAAGTGATGTTTAAAATGAGAAGTTAAAGTTGTCGAAACTATAATGACTTAATAAAGTCTCAATTATTCAAACAAAGTTAAAATCGTGTTTTATTTGTGATTCTTAATCTTTTCAGAATCATGGAACACTTACAAAATTACAACATTTTCAGAAACATAGTCCAATATATTTGTTATAAATTGAACTATTTGTTTAAAACAGTGACTATAATAATATTTATTCAATTTTGTTAATTTAGATCGACATTATTAACTCCATAACAACCGTAATAAACAAGGTTTTATTCACCAGTGAACTAAAATTTTTTTAGGTCACTAGTGAGTTAAAAAATGTATTTAAAAATAAATGTAAAGTACATTTTCTTTACAATTTCGTCAAAATTGAATAAAAATATATATACGCCACGTGAATTAAACACCTTTATTCACTCAAAGAAATGATTTCACTCGCGCCGAGGCGCTCGTCAAATCAAAAATCTTTTCGTGAATAAAAGTGTGTTTAATTCACTTGATGTATAATATTTATTATTGCTATACGAGAACTTTACTTTCAATCAGTGTATTGTACGTTTGGCGCATGAAGTACAATTTCGAGTCTAGACAAGCCTGAAAATTTAAAATTGCCAGCGCCTCGCTTTGCTTTTCATACATATTTTTCAAAAAAAAGGAAAAAAAGTGATCATAACATACAGTACGGATGCCTGTATATATACATACAGGCATATGTACTTGGCGCGGAGTTTAGAAAAGATTCTGACCATTCTTAATGCAAACATCATTTATATTTGTCCTAGATCTTGTCCATTATCATCACTATCAGTATAATGCTAAATAACCAATAACGCGATTAAAATACTGAAATAGTGTAAAACTAGAAATGCACTCAAATATATTTTTTAAGTGATTAATAAAAAAATAATAATCTTTATTTTTATACGAGTCTTAGCAAAATCGCTCTATTGTGAAAAAAAAATAAACGATGAATTTAATTTTGTATATTTATTCGAGAGAATTTGTTTCTGTTATTTTTTTGTTTCTCTCTGTAGAATATTTGAGAGAAGTGTGCGAAACGCACTGCATACATTCCAATTCCGAGCACGGTTTCGCTCAAAATTACTGAAGGTATGTATGTACTTCAAAGGGAAACGCACGGGGTTAAAATGTATCGATCAAACATTCGGGGCTGTGACCTGAAAGTAGTCGAGGGCTCTTTACGTACATAATATAAATCGAATAAGGTATAATCATATATTAAAGACTGTTACGTAAAAATCAATACAAGGACGGAAATATTTTAAATGTACCACCGATACATTTAAATCGTAGCGAAAAGAGACAAAGAAAGAATAAAACAAATACAAAATTAATAAACTTACATAATATAGACATTAATAATATGCAAGGTGTCTATTTCACCAGATAAATAATTTTAATTTAATTTTGTTGATATATTATATTACTAAGATTTAAATTTAAGTTGACAAAGCCGGTCAATAAAGAATAACATTTCCAATTCTTTATTCTTTATTATTAAGAATCGACAACAACAATTGACAGATTTTGCTAAGTATTACATCGAATTTAACCACGTTTTTACAATACTACACACAGGTAGTAAAGGACGGGATTTAAATTTTAGAGAAGGCCTATAAATTCTTAAGGCCATAAAACGGGGAAAAAGCATTGTAAATGAGTGCGAAGACATCTGGCACTCCCCTATCATCACTACCTGATTGTGTATATAACTCTGTAAAAATATATTTTCCGTACATTATTTATTTATTTATTTATTTATTTATTACATACCCAACAGCCATAAAGGCCAATTACAGGATAACTTAAAGATACTAAAAGAAATGAATAACAATAATTATTACAGAGCTTCACTTATAAATTAGACAATAATAACAACAACATGCAGAAGTACCACTACATTACATTATATCAAACATATCACGCAATTCACTTAATAATCTCGTTTCGCTATTAACAGTAAATATATCTACAGTATTACAATATTTGTTTACTGCGCTACACATTGACCGAAGAGGCGAGTTTGAGTGTTGACGAGTATTTACTGAGCCAAAATAAAATGTTTGTCTTATCCTGCTATTCAAACGTGGTACGTAAAAATTTAATTGGGACATTTAATGGGGACAGCAAATACGAGTGTTTCAATCTATCCTGCACCAATTTATAAATAAAAATAATTTGTGCAATGATCCGTCGGTCCTAAAGAGACATGATATTGAATTCACTCTCTAACATTTCCAGTGGATAACCTTGTGTTGGATATATATGGTGTTCTCTATAATATAATGTTTTTATGAATTTCCTTTGCCCGTTCTCAATTTCCAGAATGTGGACATTGTATGAAGGACTCCAGATAACTGAGCAGTACTCCAAACGACTACGGATATATGCGCAATAAAATTTAATTAGAGGTTCTACTCCTTTAAATGGTTTAGTGTTCCTAATCATAAATCCTAACAATTTATAACTAAAACTGGTAATGTGATTTATGTGTTCAATGAACGTGAGTTTGCTGTCGAAATAAACTCCCAAATCTTTGAAGGAAGTGACAGATTCGATTATGGTATTATTTATATGGTAATCAAATTCATTATAAATACGCTTTCTGCTGTAAGTCATACGTTTACATTATTCCTTAAGAATGACGATTAGTCAAAATTAGTTAAAAAAGTAAAGAAGTTAGTGAAACAAACCCAGAACCTTTAATTCAAATTCAATATTAGGTAAAATGTTTCATCAAGTGATTAAGGAGAACCAAATTGAAGAATTTCTAAGTTCTGTTGTAAATATCGGAGCATTTTTCATGAATATTTAAAATTTTTAAGTTAGAAAATTAATGTTCGAATTATCATAAACATCTGTGTTGGGGCTCGCGATTAAAATGCGCAATTTAATTTAATAAATTTGATCCAATTTGTTTTCTGTCAAAAATTGTACTTTTTTCTGTATAAGTGGAGGTGAGAGCCGTTCGTTCCGTCCGGAATCCTCCGGGACGTATTGTATTGAAATTGCCGGGAGTAATTAGGGTTATATTCGTCGACTCGAATACCAAGTAATCCCTTAAAATATCGTCCATTAAGGGACGCGGCCATAGATTCCGCCGTTAACTCCCCAGTCAGGTTTTCAATTAGGGCCGAGTTTGAGCCGCCCCTCTTCCCCCTGCCCACCCCGCAAGCCCTTTCAGGGTCTACGGAAGAAGAACGAATTGAGTTATTCCTTTCGCCCAACAACGCAGATATAAAATACAAAAATTACTACAAAAACTAAGACTATTTTATAAAACTTAGTTAAATTAATATAACTCAACAAGATATATTTTCTTAAAATAATTTAATAGTACAATTGCATGTACTCTTTACCAATATAATAATAATAATAATAATAACAATCAATACTAAACACACATTACTTAAACTCTGAAATATCATAGAGCTGGGCAGGATTCGAATCATTCAGGATTCGAATCATTCAGGATTCGAATCCTGGATTCGAATCCTTTTAGAGAATTCAAAAGTGGTATTCGAATACTTTAGTTAAACTGGATTCGTGATCCGGATTCGTTACACTTTTTTAAAAGGATTCGTATTCGAATCCAAATGCTGGTGATTCGAATCCTCATAAAAGGATTCGAATCCTCATAAAAGGACTCGAATCCTCATAAAAGGATTTGAATCCTCATAAAAGGATTCGAATCCTCGTAAAAGTATTCGAATCCTCATAAAAGGATTCGAATCCTCATAAAAGGATTCGAATATTTATAAAAGGATTCGAATGGTTACAAAAGGATTCGAATCGTCAAAAATAATTCGAATTAATCGTAATGAATAACACGAAAAATTTGTTTTGTATGTTTTTAAATCTCTCGATAAATCACCGTTTTATACGCGTGGCGCATGAAGTAAAATTTCGAGTTTAGAAAAGCCCCGTGAAAATTTGTCTCGCGACCCTCGACAAATTTTCTACGCGGGGCTTTTCTAAACTCGAAATTTGACTTCATGCTTAGTCTGGGAGTGGACGACACTTGTTTGTAAGTGATAAAATCAATTAAATTAATGATTTGTGTCAAATTTGACATTTTGATAAATTTTGATAATTTTTGCCAGATTTGAGATTTTGAATTGTTCTTCGGTAATTTCGCCAAATATAACATTTTGATGAATATGAATTGACAATTGCAATTAAATTTTTACATTTAACATGTCGATTTATAACATTTTTATAAGATTTTCAACAAATCGATATTTTCGTAAAATTATCATCATTTCGAGATTTTCGTCGATTAATCAAATTGTTATCAGATTTTGCAGTATTTCCTCAATTTATGAATGTTGATGTAATTTTCAATATTTCGAGATTTTTAATTAATTTATGAAAATGTTTATTAGATTTTCAACATATCTTGATTTTTGATATTTTGTCATTTTTATCGATTTATAAAATTTTGATGAAATTTTCGATATTTCGAGATTTTCTCGTCAAATATATAAAATGTTTATATGTAAGATTTTCAATATTTTTATTTAGATTTTCAATATTTTTATTTAGATTTGTAACAATTTTCAAAAATTATTGAATCATTACTTGAACACACAAATTTGAGATTTTTTTTCTACAAGACATATTTAATCATTTTTGACATTGAATGACATTTTTGAAATTTTTTACCTTTTGAGAAGACATTTTTGACAATCGATTATATTCTTGATATTAGACTACGTTTTTTGATATTGGATGTCATGTTTCACATTAGATGCTACTTTTGATAAACAATGACATTTTTTACTTTTTTACTGTTTCTGATGTTGACATTAAATGACGTATTTGACATTAGATGGCAGTTTCTATTTTCTTGAAATTAGACTACGTTTTTTGATATTGGATGTCATGTTTCACATTAGATGCTACTTTTGATAAACAATGACATTTTTACTTTTTTACTATTTCTGATGTTGACATTAAGTGACGAATTTGACATTAGATGGCAGTTCTGACATTTTATATTTTTTCACTTTTTTGACATTAGACGACAATTTTGACATTTGATATTTTTGATATTACATATTTACTTGTTTTACATTAGATAACAATTTTTATATTATTAGATAACTTTTTTGACATTATTACTGACTTTAACAGAAATTTTCGTTTTTGTATGAACGTTTTTGTCAAACTGTCACGTACTGACATAAAATGATAATTTTCACGTAAATCGATTTAATCAACACGCCGAATTTTTTACGTTTTAGATATTTTTTATATTTACGGGATGACATTTTGGTCATTTTGATGTTTTTGGCAATTTTAAATAATTTTGATATATTGATATATATTTTGATAACTTTTAAAACTGAAAACAGTTTTAATATGTTTTTATATTTTTAACTTTACTTGAAATCAGTGTTTAATACGCGTGGCGCATGAAGTAAAATTTCGAGTTTAGAAAAGCCCCGTGAAAATTTGTCTCGGGTCGCTGCGCGACCCTCGACAAATTTTCTACGCGGGGCTTTTCTAAACTCGAAATTTTACTTCATGCTTAGTCTGGGAGTGAAGACACTCGTTCGTAAATTTTTGAATTATCATATATTGTCATAAAGTTGTGTATTTATTTTCAAAAAAAACTTTCTCGGTTTATTGAACAAAAACAAAAGAGCTGAGATGAAAAGTGTTAAGATAAAAGTGGTTTATTTTTTCGTTGGCTACAACTTTTGTTTGAAACATTTTTTGATTTAGACGTCGAAAGCCATAATCGGTGAGTTGTTGATCTCCACTAGATTTGTTAGTTTCTAATTCAAAAACAAAAGAGGTGAGGTGAAAAGTGTTTAGGTAAAAGAGGTATATTTTTTCCTTGGCTACAACTTATGTTTCAAACATATTTTGACTTAGACGTTAAAAGCCATAGTGAAATTCGTTTAATAAAAAAACATCTAATGATTTCTGGTGATTTTTAACACAAGACTTTTAGACATTTGATGGTATAATTAATATTGAATTACTGAAATAATAAGCGAAACTAGTCGAGTAAATAGAAACAAATAGTGAAACAAACCAAGTGTTTTTAATTTATCCTTCAATATTATACTGCAATAAGTATAAATTTTTCATATATTCGTAAATATACGGTAAACAATGTAAAATATTTATTTAATTAAAATATTTAGAAAATAACAATACAATAAATTTTATATTATTATTATTATTATACTGGGTGTCCGTATTTCAACAGAATGTATGGGGATCTCGGTTATTTAAAGAGATAGAGTCGGTTAAATTGGGGCAAATTTGCATAATTTAGGCCCCAATAATAACCCAAAAATAAGTTTGAAATATCTTATTTCCTTAATGAGATATTGTCAAAAAACGTATTTTCTGAAAATTCGTTTTTATTTTTTTATTCAAAAACTAATGAATTCAGACATTTACAACTTTGACATTATAGGCACTTTTCAACGATAAAAAAAATTTGTGATAGTAACATATTTTATTTTAAGATAACTATAACATTTACCTAGGGACCATAGCTAACTTTGTTTTTCTAATGAGCGCCATTTTTGATTTTGATATTTTTTAGAAGAATATTTTTTACTGAATGCAATTACATCATTGCATTCAGTAAAAAGTATTCTTCCAAAAAATATCAAAATCCAAAATGGCGCTCATAAGAAAAACATAAGTTAGCACTTATAGTTTATTGTACATTTTATATATAAAATTTTATTCATTTGGTTTTTCAAAGAGTGCCTTGGAAACAGTTAAGTAACTCACTTATTGGGCAACTCCTAGGACCCATAATTTGTTTACAGATCACCCCTGAAGACGGGAATTCGACGTTACATACTTTAACAGTTGTGACATATTTTAAAGTAACAAGTGTCTTCCACTCCCAGACTAAGCATGAAGTAAAATTTCGAGTTTAGAAAAGCCCCGCGTAGAAAATTTGTCGAGGGTCGCGCAGCGACCCGAGACAAATTTTCACGGGGCTTTTCTAAACTCGAAATTTTACTTCATGCGCCACGCGTATAAACCATTGATTTGAAGTGCATTTCAAAAACACACAAATACATCTTCAAACAGAGTAACACAGAAATTTAGTTAGTTATCAACGATGTTCAGT
This sequence comes from Philonthus cognatus, assembly GCA_932526585.2. Taxonomy (NCBI): domain Eukaryota; kingdom Metazoa; phylum Arthropoda; class Insecta; order Coleoptera; family Staphylinidae; genus Philonthus; species Philonthus cognatus. The sequence continues at coordinate 49,147,205 of OW052244.1, forward strand.
GTTAATAATTATTAATTAGGTTGTGAATATTTTTGTTAAAACAACTGATAACGACATATATATGTTAATGGTTGTAAAAAAATAATAAAATCAAATTTATTCTTAAACGATTTGTATTCGTGATTCGAAAAAACGGGATTCGAATCTTTGATTCGGATCATATTTATCTCTTACGAATCCTTTATTCGAGTATTCCTGATTCGAATCATATTAGGTGATTCGGATTCGTGATTCGAATCCTTTTAACCAGGATTCGTCCCAGCTCTGTGATATTTAAGGAACTCTCCAAACGCGGCGCATTCACCATTTGTGTTCATTTTTTCAAGTAGCTTGAAAATGCAAATCTAGTAGAGTAAATTCAATATAATTTGTTGAGGGTATTCAAGGATATTTAATAATAATCTTAATTGTTTTAACATTAAACTTTAATTTAACCCTTTTTTATTTGCCTTGGTAACTATGACCATTAGCCATCAACCTATATTTTAGGGCCCTAGAAGCCAAGGGATACATGTGCATACAAATAGATTTGAGAAAAAAATTTGAAAGTTGAGTAAAGAAAGTATACTAAGAAAAATTTGCACTCAATGTCTTATATTAAATTAGAATTATCTTTTATTTACCAATAGGAGTAATATCCTCTTGCTAACAAATGATTGAATGTATCTAAAAGCCCATCTCAACACTTGTAACTTTTATAAAATTTGCACCTATATCTCTTATATCGAAATTACATCTAGGACGCCACAACACATATACACTACAACCATGGACCCAGATGGAATCATTTATTATTCACAAATAATTCCATCGGACAGGACCTCTGGGTTTGTGGGCAGGATCTTAGCCCACTCGGCCACCGAGGCCCCATTTTTTCCTCATCTAATAATAATTAATAACATTTATTGTATAAGGTGGTCAAATTTGGATGTTTCTTTAAGGGTTATCGGTAACTAAAATTGATAAAGAAAATCGGATGGCGCATGCTCGATCTATTTCTCAAGGCAACAGAATGGCGAGAACTAAAATCGGCTGTCGTCTTTGTTACCGGCGTTTTACCGGAAACGCCGCAACTATGATTATTTCGGCGATTTATATAGTTTAATTTCATTTCGCGATAACAACGGACCCCACATAATTTTTATTAATCATTTTTAAATTCACTTTCATAATCATTTATTATGAAATGAACTAAGTTCGTCTACATACACTGATCGTTCGGGTTTTGTAAATATTTGTAATTATAGGATTAGTCATTTTTATTTCATTTGTAGGTTTTAGAATTTTTGATTTTACGCGGCGCAAATCTCGTTCGGGTCGTAAAATGCAAAATTCCAAGTAACCCCCTTTGATAGTCTATTGGTCTGATGTTATTGCCATATACTTGTTAATATGTTAGTTCTGATTCTAACATTCTAACATAAGTTTCCATACGAAAATTCACACAATATAAATCCTATGCGCGCGTTTATAAAAAAATAAAATGTTTCTTTTCACTTCTCGAATATGTTTATTTGAAATTCTTGCACATGTAATAAAGAATATTTTCCGTATTCTGTTGTGAGATACACTCGAAAAATACGCTCGATTCGTTAACAAACCCCGCTCTTAACGACGTTCCTCACGCTCGGGAATGTCGCGCGCTTTTTCCCTTCCTTTTGTAGGGGTGTGTAGTTGATAAATTTCGTCTTCGGGTGAAAATACACCGTATTTCGAGGAGATAACGAAATGACGCGCCTGTTCACTTTCTCGACGAAATAGAATTTTTATTGATAATTGTGTTAGATGTTTATAAATACGAGGGGCGTTAGAAAAATATATGGACACATTTTTTATAAAATTTTATGCAAATATCTAGACAATGAATTAACGAATATTATTCATATTATAGAATCTAGTACGTTTTGAATAGTCTAGTCTTTTGTATAAATTTTCAAGTTAAAATAATTTGTTATTAGTCAAATTAATCACACATATGTGAGTCGCCTGTTTCCAAAAACACCTAAATCCATTTAAAAATTACGGATTGAGAGGTTTTTGGAAATAGGCGATTAATGTATTTTCGCTGTTTCTATAAAAGAGTTCTATTTGCGACTTCTAACAATTTTTAGGCTTTCCTAAACTCAAAATTTGAATTCATGCCCAACACGTATAAAACGCTGACATATTGTGACCAGTAACCAGTGCTTTGGCGTAATACGTTATTTTTTAGGGTTATCGACATTTACATTTATACAATGATAGCTTTGACACGAGTCGACATTAGTCCATCGTGTCAACTCTATACTGATTTAATGTAAAGTTGGAAATATATACTGCTTAAATGTGTTAAATCAATTTTTACCTAAATACGGCGAAAAAAATTAAACAATCCTCTTTTGTTCATAATTTCTGAATAATAATAATAAAAGTAGAATGTATTTAGTTTCAGCAACTTTTCCATATTAATAGTACAGTGCGATCGTTTAAATTATGATTTAGAGTAGGCCGCATTTTTTTGTTAAGTTGTCCAGACTGCTAATTTAATGATGGAATAAATTTAAGGTTATGGTAAACTATGTGTTCGAAGTCAGTAGTGCCAATCTAGTTTAAAATACAAAGTATAAATACAGTGTACAGGGATTTCAAAACATTGTATAATTAACAACCACTTTATAGATGTTAATAATTTCAAAATTTTATATTCAGGTAATAAGGGCCGTAATTTAAACCTCAGGGAAGGCCTAGAAATAAATAGGGCAATAAAAGACGGAAAACACCTCGTCAACGACAATGAGGAGATTTGGAATTCCCCAATCTTAAAATCCCTTATTACCTGACTATATATAAGCTTGTCGGTATCATTTGTAATTCACTCCTGATAATGCTGTAAAACGCGAAACTAGTCGAGTAAATAGTAAAGTAAAAAATTGTGAAACAAACCAAGTGTAATTTAATTTAAACCTTCATTATCAATATTTAAAAATGTTTCACCAAGTGATAAGTGAGAAAATTATTCAAGAAATACAAAGCCTACTCTAAATCACGTTTTAAACAATCGCACGGTATTCAAATTATTATCTGCCGTATTAATGGACCTTAGCATACATCTTTAACTCTGTACTAAGGATGATATTAACATTTTCGTATTAATGAAATATTTTAATAGATTACTATTGTTAGTTTACAAATAATAATTTAATAAAATGGTACTCTTAGTTTAAGGCATAAGACATGCGTTGTATATAACCTCAATTGCCATAGTAAAACGAATTTATTTAATTATAATGCTGTGATTTATTTAAGGTATATAAATGTACATACCTAAGCAGTATATTTTGAAATTTACTTGAAATCAGTATTTTATGAGGATGGCGCATGAAGTAAAATTTGGAGTTTAGAAAAGTCTAAAAATTTGGTATTTAGGCTTTTCTAAACTCGAAATTTTACTTCATGCTTAGTCTGGTAATAGAATCATTCGTTAGACATAAAATTCAATGAAATAATTCAGCAAAAGAAATGTTTTCACAAACATTAATAAGGTAACGTAACCTCTAAATGGTTTAAATTTAATTAAATCGAAGTTGGTACACATGAAAATGCGATGTTGTCACGTTTATTTTATCAATAGTTCAAAACTAGTTAATAAGCAGTATATTTTGAACTTCACTTGAAATCAGTATTTTATGAGCGTGGCATATGAAGTAAAATATCGAGTTTAGAAAAGCCTAAAAATTTGGTATTTAGGCTTTTCTAAACTCTAAATTTTACTTCATGCTTAGTCTGAGAGTGGAATCATTCGTTAGACATAAAATTCAATGAAATAATTCAGTAAAAGAAATGTTTTCACAAACATTAACAAGGTAACATAACCTCTAAATGGTTAAAATTTAATTAAATCAAAGTTGGTACACATGAAAATGCGATGTTGTCACGTTTATTTTATCAATAGTTTAAAACTAGTTAATATGCAGTATATTTTGAACTTCACTTGAAATCAGTATTTTATGAGCGTGGCATATGAAGTAAAATATCGAGTTTAGAATAGCCTAAAAATTTGGTATTTAGGCTTTTCTAAACTCTAAATTTTACTTCATGCTTAGTCTGGGAGTGGAATCATTCGTTAGACATAAAATTCAATGAAATAATTCAGTAAAAGAAATGTTTTCACAAACATTAACAAGGTAACATAACCTCTAAATGGTTAAAATTTAATTAAATCAAAGTTGGTACACATGAAAATGCGATGTTGTCACGTTTATTTTATCAATAGTTTAAAACTAGTTAATATGCAGTATATTTTGAACTTCACTTGAAATCAGTATTTTATGAGCGTGGCATATGAAGTAAAATATCGAGTTTAGAATAGCCTAAAAATTTGGTATTTAGGCTTTTCTAAACTCTAAATTTTACTTCATGCTTAGTCTGGGAGTGGAATCATTCGTTAGACATAAAATTCAATGAAATAATTCAGTAAAAGAAATGTTTTCACAAACATTAACAAGGTAACATAACCTCTAAATGGTTAAAATTTAATTAAATCAAAGTTGGTACACATGAAAATGCGATGTTGTCACGTTTATTTTATCAATAGTTTAAAACTAGTTAATATGCAGTATATTTTGAACTTCACTTCAAATCAGTATTTTATGCGCGTGGCATATGAAGTGAAATTTCGAGTTTAGAAAAGCCTAAAAATTTGGTTTGGTGGCGTAGCGCTACGCGCTACGTGACCAAACCAAATTTTCAGGCTTTTCTAAACTCGAAATTTTACTTCATGCTTAGTCTGGGAGTGAAATCTGTCGTTAGACAAAAAAATTCAATGAAATAATTCAGCAAACATTTTTTTTTTCACAAACATAAAGAATGTAACATAACCTTTAAATGGTTAAAATTTAATTAAATCGAAGCTGGTACACATAAAAATGCGATGATGCCACATTTATTTTATTAATAGTTCAAATCTAGTTAATAATATGTAAATTTTACTCTATTAATACGAACTGATAGTATCATGTTTGTACGTTGTTTACAGTAATTAAATAGCATTAAACTAAAATTATATTAGCGGCAATTCTATTAATAAGGCTGTTGTATATCTTTAAGGGGGAAAGTGCTATATTGGACACATCACAATTTTTTAACAGTAATGTCGATTTCGAGGGAGAATCATTGCCTTGAATCCTAAAAAAATCGAATTTAGAGAAATCTTCGAAAATATATTAAACATTCAAAAATAATGCCCTCTCGTAGGCGTGTTACTTTTCCCATCCGCGATTTATTCTCTGTGTACATTACATTTTTTCTTACCCGAAGCAAACCCGCGCTTCGTTGGAAAGATAATGTGAAATATTCGAGGCAATATTCGCTCAATTTTCGTGCGGCTGCCACCCGGGGGCGGCGATATTTTAGCCCCTACGAGCTCGCGATAAGGGCGCCCCCTTCCCCCTTTAATGGACCCGTATTAAATATCTGCCGCCCATCATCCTTCATCATCTCGTGTCATCATCGGTATTGACGCCTCGCCTCAGAAAAGCACTCTGCTCACTCTCTGTACGTGTAAATATGTGTTAGTGTGTGCGGGGTCTTGTCCGAAATAGGGTCTAATGGACCAAACACCTCCTACGATCCTTAAAGAATCGCGTCACGAACGGGTTATCGATAACTTTTATTTATATTGAGGGTAAAGGTCTGTGACCTTAAGGGTTTTGTAGAATCGGGTGAAGAAAATTGATTGCTCCTTTCGTAGAATCAATAAATATTTTTTCATTAAGTGATCTTTGTGTCTACATATGGTATCAATACTGAATGTCTACTTACGTGCAAAGAAAACGGCCCACCCATTATTTGTTTTTTTATTTTTCAGAATAGCATTACTCTTGCAATACTGCACATAAAACTGTTTGTATTTTAGGATATAATAGACTTCTAGGGTATAGAAATAAACAGCATATGGTATTTATCAGTTTATTTACTGAACAATAATCATAACAAAAGAAATTTAAAGATATGCTGTCCATTCGACATTATGCATAAAGTATTAAGATGTCTACGTTCTTCCACTGTTTTTGCTTTTTTGTTTTGATCTTCAGTAGATGTAGGAATTAACCCACTGAAGGTTGCTGTGATCACCATGATTTTAGATGCTGTAGATAGTGCAAAAGCTATAGCACTTTTTGGAAGATTGACGAAGCCAGTGGTATGTGGCCAGAGTGCTTAATGTCAGCCGTTCTAACCGTCAATGTCTATTTGATATAAAGAAAATTTAACATAAAGAAAAATTAAGTTTGTCAATAGTTTGCAGAATATTTACAAAATATAAAAACGATTTAAAATTATTATCAACTTTCTGCAAAAATGTTGCCTCATTGAGACAAGTCTCCAAATATTCATTATATTCATTGAAACAACTACTTCTCGAGCTAATACCCCGACAGATATTAAATTATACAATGAATATTTGAGCTGTCGTGTAACTCAAATATTCATTGTATAATTCAATATCTGTCGGGGTATTAGCTTGAGAAGTAGTTGTTTCAATGAATATTTGGAGTCTTGTCTCAATGAGACAAAAGTTTTGCAGAAAGTCGATATCTATTTCATAGTTTATCGTAAGATACCAAACGTTTTGTTCGTAGTATTGCAACAGTGATTTTATTATAAAAAAATAAAAATATAATGGGTGGGCCGATTTCTATGCACTTAAATATTGATACTAATAAAAAAGATAATACAAAATTAGACATTTTTTCGAAATTGTTGACAGATGTTTCGAAATTGTTGACATTTCTAGGTGCCCTACTTACAAGTGCTCCCCATTGCCCATATGTGCGGGCGCCCATGAGCATGAAGTAAATATTTTGAGTATAGTAAAGTCTGCAAATTTGGATTAGTCGCGATTTACGTAGATCTGGGAGGGTTTATTTGAAATCACTCGCATGCGAAAATTGGCGAATGCTAAAATTCGCACAGGAATTGAAAAATTGTTATGGGTGGCTTATTTGAAACCACACGATTATTATAATGTTCACATGCAAAAAATGCGAAGGGTAGATATGACAAATATGCTATAAAATGTAATGAATTTTCATAGTTTTGCTAATCTGTTGATTTGTGTTTGACAGTTGATTGTCATTATTTGTATAATTAATTCTATATAATATACTTTACACAATGTGTTAGTGCAAATAAAGAACTAAATAATATTCTATTAAACATTTATTTTAAATAGGTAGCTTAAAATTGGAAGCATTATTTTCCTTCAAGGATGCCCAAAACTGTTGTAAAAAACCGATGGATTATTGAATCTTGTTTCGGGAGGTAGTTTCAAATAAATCAATGTAAAGTAAATATAAAACTCAAGAAAACATAAGCATGCATACTTTGAACTTCACTTTAGATAAGTGTTTTATACGCGTGGCGCATGAAGTAAAATTTCGAGTTTAGAAAAGCCCCGTGAAAATTTGTCTCGGGTCGCTGCGCGACCCGAGACAAATTTTCTACGCGGGGCTTTTCTAAACTCGAAATTTTACTTCATGCTTAACCTGGGAGTGGAAAACACTCGTTTAATGCTCAAAATTAACGCATTTATAAAGTTAGAGGTTGTTTCATTTAACTTGCGAGAATAAAAACCCATTTGTGCACATAACTAGAACATTTCCAAAAATCGACTTGTTTAACTTATCAAAAGTAAATTACATACCGGGTGTAACACAAACCAGGATCACTCCCTTTAGTTTTTTATTAATTGAGATATTAATTTGAAATTTTCTACATTTATATTAGAAACAATTTCGAGTTCAATGGTGATTATAAAACTTTAATAGCACTTCCGGTTTCACTGAAAGTGACGGTAATTTTTAAATTTTAAACAGAACACCTTATATATTTTTTTGTTTTCGGATACAGAATCTCATTTTACATACAATTATTAAAAAAAATACTAGTGTTACCACTCTATGTAATATTTACTGCATGGTAATATGCTTACTGTGGATCTTGAATTGTCAAGTGTCAAACTTGTGAACATGTCAAATAATAAATACTACAATAAATTTGGAGCTGGCGGTTGTTTAATTTTTTAAATATTTAATACAAGAATTAAAAAATTTGTGCGGATCTACCGGGTGTAACACAAAACAGGATTACCACCTTTAGTTTTTTTATTAATTGAGATATCAATTTAAAAGTTTTCTACATTAATATTAGAACAATTTCGTGTTGAGTGGTGATTATAAAACTTTAATAGCACTTCCGGTTTTACTAGAAGTGACGTTAATTTTTAATTTTTAATGGCGGTTGTTATGATCAGCTGATCTGTCACTGTTACTTGCATCCTACCGGTTCCACGCGTTTCGTCTCAGTTTTTGTGTCGTTTACCAGTTATCTGTGCCTTTGTTTTATGTTTCGCCTCAGTTTTTGTGTTTTTTTACCAGTTATTTCTCTGTTTGATTCGTGTTTCGTCTTAGTTTTTGTGTTTTTTTACCAGTTATTTTGTTTTTAACTATGGATGTATATATATTTATATATATACATGTATCACTGTTTCTTCGGGTTTGGTCCTGCGTATTTTCTTGGCTCTGGTCCAATTTATTTTTAATTCGACGTTTCGATGACGTCGCAGTCATCATCGTCAGGAATAACTATCAAAATTCCAGTGATACATGTTACGCCCGCAAAAATCTACGTTTTAACATATATATACATATACATATATATATATATATATATATATATATATATATATATATATATATATATATATATATATATATATATATATATATATATATATATATATATATATATATATAGTTTTTGTGTCGTTTACCAGTTATCTGTGCCTTTGTTTTATGTGTCGCCTCAGTTTTTGTGTTTTTTACCAGTTATTTCTCTCTTTGATTCGTGTTTCGTCTTAGTTTTTGTGTTTTTTACCAGTTATTTTGTTTGTGTCGTTTACCAGTTATCTGTGCCTTTGTATTATGTTTCGCCTCAGTTTTATTTTGAAAATACTTGTCTTTTCATCGATAAACCGGACTTTGAAAAGTATGGAAACAGCGAAATATTTTGAGAACGGTTTATCGGAATGTCCTGAAATTTTGCAAAGGTTTAGAGTACGTTAAGTCAACTTGCATTTTTATTTTTTTATATTCATTTGTTTTGTAAATATTCTATTTTTGGTCGAAACTTAAAAATAAAAATTAACAATTTCAACTTAAAAAAATAGTTGCCTTTGAAAACAGTTTTCATTAGCCTGTCAACCTTGTAAAAAAGATGGTATTGCAGCATTTAGAAAAAGTACTCGTTTGGCTGTTTCCATACTTTTCAAAGTCCGGTTTATCGATGCAAAGACAAGTATTTTTTAAAAAAGGTATATGGTTGTAATCAGAATTATAAGGTCTATAAAAGTTGTAAAATAAAAAAAATCGAATTCCATTTAAAAAAATTCAAGATGGCGTCCGTATGTGAAAATACTGAGAATCATTTTTGAGTTTTTCACGCCAAATTGTTCAAGAAAATATCCCATTTCGAAATCCCAATTTTGGTGGTTCTGTTTTTAGCCGTTTTCACGTGAGAGCCGTGTTTCCATACTTTGTAGCGACCCTGTATATTGTTACTTTCTCCGTTACGAAGTTGTATTAATGATGAAACAAACGAATGTCTTCCACTCCCAGACAAAGCATGAAGTAAAATTTCGAGTTTAGAAAAGCCTGAAAATTTGGCTCGGGCGCGTAGCGAAGCGGAGCGACCAAGCCAAATTAGGCTTTTCTAAACTCGAAATTTTACTTCATGCGCCACGCGTATATAACAATTATTTAATGTAAAATGGTCTTCAACCAATTTATAAGTAAAATAAGTTTATTATGTCAATTATTTGTTTAGGTGATGGGGAAAGTGCTACGATGGACACAACACTATTTTTTTATATAATGAAGAAAGTTTGCCTAGAATTAATATATGGGTTGATATAATTGTTAATGGTATTTTATGGATAAAATAATTCCAAATAAATTGAATTTTACCGCCAAAATATTTCTTATTACTTTTCTGGTGACTTTTACAGTGTAAATGTGACTTTCGTCTATAATCCGCTTGGTTATTAAATAGACTATAGTATCATATTTTTTTCAAAAAATAATAGTGCATCCAAAGCCGTAGCCAGAAAAACATTTCAGGGGGTGATATAAAAATTTCGTGTTTTTTTTAACATTTTAAAAATTTTGAGGTGGAGGGGGGGGTTTAACCCGCATATAGCCCCCCACCCCCCACCCTAGCTACGGCATTGAGAGCATCTAAGTTGCTGTGATCTCCATAAAATCTTTTGCTTCATAACATAGACGGTTACAAAACAAATATTACCAACGTTTGTTTCTTAATTTGGTTATTGCCTTTAAATCGTAATTCGATCGATTTTTTTTAAATAACAATTTTTTTTAAATGTCAACATGGCGGATCAATGTGATTTTTTTAAATGTTAATATACTACCTATTTAAATGTATTTATTTGAGACTTATATAACTAGCGAATAAAGAAAAAAAAAATAGTAAAAATCAGGAATTTTATTTGAAAAAAATGAGTTATTTACAAAAAACGATCGAATTACAATTTAAAGGCTTGTGTTGGACAAATTAAGAAACACAAGTTTTCATATTATTTCTTTTGTATGCGTCTATGATACGAAACAAAAGATATTAGGGCGATTACAGCCACCTAGATGCAATTTTATTAAAAAAAATTTGACACTAGTAATTTTTTTTAAATAAGTGATTTGTATGTAAAATAAGATCCTGTATCTGAAAACAAAAAAATATATAGGATGTTTCGTTTAATATTTCAAAATTGATGTCACTTCCGGTGACACTGGAAGTACTATTTAAGTTTCTTAGTAACCACTAAACTCGAAATTATTTTTAGTATAAATGTAGAAAATTTCAAATTGATATGTCAATAAATAAGAAAACTAAAGGGGGTGATCCTGTTTTGTGTTACACCCGGTATAGTGTCGAAATGTCATTATTTTTTTAGCTGTAGTCACACAGAAAACTCAGATATGGATTTGAAAAATTTGACTTCGTCTAATAATATTTCAAATATTAAAACACTTCAAGGGTACGAAAAAACATAGCATATTTTCTGAAGAAAGCCGGTAATTAAAAAGTCGTGCATGCTACAAAAATAATAAAAATTTATATAACATTCCCAATACTTAAATAAAATTTTATAAAACTTTAAATAGTTTACACAAGGTTTAAAACTTAGCTCTGAAATTTTGTTTTTAATCGCTCTCTCTTTTGTTATATTATCGTGCTGATTATGTGATTTAACTTTGGCATTGTTTTTATAGTTTTATTAAACTTCGCATAAAATAAAAAACCTCAAGAAATTCTTTAAGAATTCATCCGAAATGAAATTATAAATTCTTAGAAATAAGCGCAAAACTAGGTTGTATAGAGACTCTTTGTTTTAAAAGTGGTGTAAATCCATTTGAAAGAGATAATATAACTTTTTTTTTAGTTGCTAATTAATTATTCACAAACTATATGATATCTCAATTTTCCTTTTAAATAGACTTACATCACTTTAAAAATAAACAATCAATTTAATATTTTCTTTTTAAATAGACTTACATCACTTTGAAAATAAACGGTCTATTTATTTAATACAAAAACTAAAATTATCCAATATTGATATTATAAATATCTAAAGTTTGCATAAATTAATTTGATCTTTGCTTAGACTTTTTATAAAAAAATAACCTGAAGTTCATTTATATTCAAAATGACTCTACATTTTTATAAATTACCTAACAATAATTCTTTTCGATTATCCAATATAGAAAATCAAATTAATGTAACCTATTCTAAACAAAAATAATCTAACCTAATCTAACCTAACCTAACCTCACCTTACAAAACCTAACCTAACAATAATCATTTTCGACTACAAAATATAGGAAATCTAAATAATCTATTCTATCTATTCAGAATAGAAATTTGGAAATTGTGAGAATTTAAAATGAAACAGTTTATAAATTAATTGGATCTTCGAAAACTCACCCATGGCCGTAACCAGGATCGAAACGTTATAATATTGTGTCCAAGGGTGCGAGAGTCAAAATATTTATTAAAAACCTATGATATGTCAATTATTTTCACGTGAAACGTCAAAAATATACGATTTCTTGATTTCTTGGTGGCAAGTGCCCTCCCTTGGCTACGCCCATGAACTCGCCTTAAATTTATTGATTTTGCATATTTTTCTGAGTAATTACCTGAATATAACCGTTTTTTTATTCACCAATACAGCATAGAAAATTAATCTGTCTAAAAATGATGCGAGCTTTTAAATTGAATTAATAAACCGCAAAATGGAAAAATTAAACAACAAAATAAATTAAGTAAATATATCGGAGCAGAAAATGTACAAAACATATATCCCTCGATACCAGTAGCCCGAGATGGGAACAATCACCCAACGATCCCGCGGCGAAGAAGTAGGGAAGAAAAAAAGAAACATTTCAATTTTTACAATACCATTTATTATAAATATAGTATTATTGTAATGAATGTTTGTAAATATTTGTAAATAAAGAATATTGTACTTAAAAAAAGGTAAATAATAAAAAATAGGAAATATTCAGAAAATAAAAACATTATGAATAAGAGAGCATCTAAATAAAAAATGCCAACATTCTCTCTTAATATAGAACCGTTAAATATGTAACTTTTAAGGTGGGTTTCCACTCCCAGATCAAGCATGAAGTAAAATTTCGAGTTTAGAAAAGCCTGAAAATTTGGTATGGTCGCGTAGCGCGTAGCGTAGGAAATATTCAGAAAATAAAAACATTATGAATAAGATAGCATCTAAATAAAAAATGCCAACATTCTCTCTTATTATAGAACCGTTAAATTTGTAACTTTTAAGGTGGGTTTCCACTCCCAGATCAAGCATGAAGTAAAATTTCGAGTTTAAAAAAGCCTGAAAATTTGGTATGGTCGCGTAGCGCGTAGCGCTACGCGACCATGCCAAATTTTCAGGCTTTTCTAAACTCGAAATTTTACTTCATGCGCCACGCGTATAAACACTGATTTCAAGTGAAGTTCAGAATAGTAGACTCTGCGTGATTTTATGTTTGATCTCACGTAATAAACTAATCCACATTTTCAGGCTTTTCTAAACTAGAACTTCAGCAGTGCTCTAATTTAAAACTCAAAGCTAGAGTAGTCTTTGAGTTTTAAATTAGATTGGCACTACTGAATGTTAACACAGTTTAGCATAACCTTAAATTTATTCCATCATTCCATATGTGTTTATATAAAGATTTCTATAGAAAACATCAATGGAATGATGGAATAAAGTTGAGGTTATGCTAAACTATGTGTTGCCAGCCAGTAGTGCAAATCATGTTTTAAATGATGGCACCCAATGTTTTCAGCCATTCAACATTTTGTAAACATTTTACATATTAATTATTTCCAGTTTTAAATCATTAAATTTAATCTTCTGTTAGTTCTGGGTACTACTACTTCTATTTGGACAAGATTTTAGAATATAATTCTCAAAACGCACAAGTTAAATGAGAATTGAAAATCGCTGCCAATTTGCGAGTGGTGTTTAAGTAATCAAATGCAAAAAAACAGTTGAATTTGCGCATACAAATTGAAGTTTGCATATCCGAATCTTTTCAAATAAACCTATTCTTGAAAAGTCGTTCGCAAGTGCATAGTTGCTTCCAGGAATAACTTTAAATAAATCTCTTCAGGTTATTTAAAATATTATCCACGTAGGTTAGATTCCGTTTGTTACTTATGATGTGGCTATTTTTTTACAGCAGAATCATAATTTGATTTTTTTTGACAGAGCAAATTATTTCATTAATTTTCACACCCCCATCAACAATATCATCCACCAACCGCAACGCCACACAAAGAGAAGAGAGAAAATAGGATAGTGGTGTCATGACTCTTAAAGGGTTGAGGGTGCGTCGGAATGTGTGTGCACGCGCGTCAAAAAGTTGAACATCGGCGGCGGCGGTGGCTTTGACAGTGGCGGCGGCGGCATTTTTTGCTGCGAGGGCGGCGCGGAGGGGGTTAACAGTGCGCGCGCCGCCCCCCGCGCGCACAGATAGAAACGTATGCGTGTGTGTGTGTGTGTGCACGGGGCGAGGAGATTCCCCCGAAACGAACGGAAGTGACTTCACTGGGTGACGAGCCGCCGGCCTGAAAACACCACCCCCACCAGTTACAGTGCTACCACCACCACAACCACCGAGATCATCACCGCCACCCCTGAACGGTTCAGACTTGAGTTTTTCTCTGAGTGATTGTCCACTTCCGGTTTTGATTTTTCTCTGTGGGGACGTTTCAGTTGTTTCGGTGTGTTGATTGTGCAAGCTTTTTAAAAAGAGACTGTCGTTATTTTAATACATTTTGTGTGAAACTTCTTCATCAAATGGTGAGTGATTTTTTTCAAGGAATGTATTTTAATAACTAAACTTTGAGAAATAAAAGAGGTAATAGAAAAGCGGACTAGATTCAAGCGAATTGATTTGAATTGAATTGTTAAAATAATTAACACTGATTACTTTTTTGTATTCACTTTTTATTTTAAACTGTGAGTAGTTTCGGCTCAACAATACAAAAAAGTAATCAGTGTTAATTATTTTAATATTTACAATGTTTCACAAAGTAACCGAATTTACCACAAGATATTGAATTGAATTGAGTCGCCTATTTCCAAAAACCCCGAAATCCATTGTTTTCAAATTAATTTAGGGGTTTTTGAAAATAGACGACTCAATTATGGTGTCACTTAACAAAAACAAAGTTAAATTATCCCTTACTTCACTGTAGTAAAGTGAATAATGGAATAAAAACGTGTTTTTATTAAGTGCCGCAAATTTCGTAAAGATTTATAATAATTGATAATTATAGTAAATTTAATTAAAACCCTTGATTTGTTTCACTGATTTTAATTTTTACTTTAAGCGGCACAAAGTGTTTTGATTAATTTTACCACATTTATGTCCGGTTTTGCCAACGTCAGGTAAATCTTAATATAAGTTTAAATTTATTTGTCTATTGAAATAGACCTTTTGGATGTCATAATCTTAAACAATATATATTGATTGACTTTTTTTGGGCATATAATTAACTTAAGTATAAATGAAATTGCCAATATTTCGTCCAAACATTTAAAGTGCGATTCTTTACGTAATCTGCAACAAATTAATAATTATGAATATGAGTGAGTTACGTGAAGATGATAATAACTTTAAATAAAAACAGTTTTTAACTTTTCTTCACAAATTATTTTATACCAGATGTACATTGCGGTCACAAGGTGACGATTATCAATGGTTTGATACTCAAACCATTGATATATCAAACCATTGTGACCGAAATGTACATCTGGTATAAAATAAATTTGTGAAGAAAGGTTAAAAAGTGTTTTTATTTAAAGTATTTATTTAAAGTTAATAATTAATTATTATAGTTCATTTGATTTTTATATTAATTGTCAATATCAAAATTACTGTGAAAAATCACCAGGTATAATAAATATATTATATTGAATCACCCTTATAAGTTACTAAATTCTGACATATTAATGTTAGGTTAGATGTCATTAGATGATGTTGCATTTAAAGAAATGAGGTTTTGTAATTCTTATAATGATAAACTAATACCATGCGACCGTTTAAAACATGATTTAGAGTAGGCTCGAGTTTTAAATTAGATTGGCACTACTGACTGTTAACACATAGTTTACCATAACCTCAAATTTATTCCATTCAATTAGCATTCTGGGCAATCGTACAAAAAAATGCCGCCTACTCTAAATCATAATTTAATCGATCACGGTCCAATTATAAACTGTAATTTTCTGTTGAAGAAATGTATATTAATTATTTAAAGTAATAACGAAATATGATTAAATCAATTTAAATAATTTCTGTTTTATCAAACTATAAACTGAAACTCTTCATATTGATTGAAGTCTTTAATAATATTCAAACGAGTATTTTCCACTCCCAGGTTAAGCATGAAGTAAAATTTCGAGTTTAGAAAAGCCTGAAAATTTGGTTTGGTCGCTACGCGGCCAAACCAAATTTTCAGGCTTTTCTAAACTCGAAATTTTACTTCATGCGCCACGCGTATAAAACACCGATTTCTAGTGAAGTTCAGAATACACTGCTAACTGAAATATTTGCAGTGTATTCTGAACTTCATTAATACATTTTACAGGTGTTCATTCTTCCAATGCAATTATTCAAAATTCAACCATCTGTTAAATTTAATTAACTTATACCTAAAATAAACAATCCCCGTGTATACTTTATTTTCTTGTTGCTGTTGTGTTAATAAATGAATTGTTATTAATAATCATAAACATAATTTATTTCCATAAATGACTACAATTACAAAAGTATGGGAAAGTATACAAAATGTTTTTCGTGTAAAATGAAACCAATGTTTCTTAATTAATAAAACAACTAAAGACAATAAATATCCATTGAAACAACTAACAAACAATTGTTGTGTTTTCTAAAAGTACAAATTACTGATTAAGTTAATCGACTTGGATGCAAACGGGCATCAGGATCACTTTCTGAATCTGCTTAGTTTGTTAATGTAATAATAATGTGTAGAATTATTTTCTTGCAGTACAATAACTGCAAGGTAATTTAATTCAGTATTTAAAATAATGGTTTGAAAATAAATACATAAAACTTACATCAAAAATTCGAAAAGCTCTTTCACAAATCTTTTGCTTGTTTTCAGTTTTGAAGTATTTAATGCATCTGAACACTGATGTTTTTTATCACGAAGGGATAAAATCACGCTAGGTTTGCGGTTTTTTTGGTAAGATTTCATTATTTTTAGACATTTTGATGTGAATGAAGAGCGTCAATTACAAAATTAAAATTAAAACGACAATGTCACTAAGACATTTTGGGACTGACTACCAGCATTCACTAAAATCACTATTCTGAAATATTGTATTTTGCCAACTTAAGAACGATTTAGGAATTATTATAAAAATCAAATGAACTTTACTAAAAGTCTAGTAAAGTTCATTTGATTTTTATGTTAATTCTTGAATAACTATTCGTTGACTAACTATTTGTCGATTTAAAGTTAGTAAAACCCGACATTGGATTCAAACATATTTTATCATGAGCTAAGAGATAAATTAATTACAAAAACAATTGAATAGAATATATAAAATTACGAACATGTATTTCGTCTAAAATGCAAACAATGTGTCTTAATTAATAAAACAACTTTAAACAATAAATATTCATTAAAACAACTTGTCTTGAGTTGTCTTATTAATTAAAACACATTGTTTACATTTTACACAAATAACATGTTCGTAGTTTTATATATATTATGTTTAAAGTGTGCAAACTATAAAAAACGTAAGCCTATTTTCTCTAATTCAAACATTTTTTAATTGGAATTATTCTTAGCTGAATAGAAGTTGATTAAATTTAAACTATTTATCTTGTAAAAAAATTATATTCACGCAGGATTTATTTCCTCTTAACCCTTTGAATTACGATTTAAAATTACATTTAGATGCATATAGGAAATTTTTTTCTTTAAAGTATACTTTTACATATTCCAGACAAGCATTTGTACAATGAATTAACAAGAAATCAAACTTAAGCAATATATTTTGAACTTCACTTCAAATCAGTGTTTTATACGCGTGGCGCATGAAGCAAAATTTCGAGTTTAGAAAAGCCTGAAAATTTGGTTTGGTCGCTCCGTGCTTCGCGCTACGCGACCAAACTAGATTTTCAGGCTTTTCTAAACTCGAAATTTTACTTCATGCTTAATCTGGGATTGGAAACACTCGTTAAAAGTTCCAAATTGAACACTTTTATAATAATTAACGAATTCCTAAACATTTACTAAGTATGCATCAAAATATGCGCACTTCAAACAAAAGTAAAATTCGTAAACTTAACAAAGCTAATAAATGAAATCGTCAACATTTTTAATTTAAACAAAATCGGCCGAGATTGATAATCTAAATAAAATGATAAAAATCTATTAAATTTAAAATTACGTCAAAAATGAATGCTATTTGATTTAATAACTTGCCTTTAACGAGTGTTTTAACTCCCAGACTAAGCATGAAGTAAAATTTCGAGTTTAGAAAAGCCTGAAAATTTGGATTTGCCCGGGCGCGCAAGCGAAGCGAGTCGCGCCCCGGAAAATCCAAATTTTCAGGCTTTTCTAGACTCGAAATTTTACTTCATGCGCCACGCGTGTATAACATCGATTTAATATGAAGTTTAAAATAGACTATTATTGAATATTTTTAACTATCTATTAATAACTATTTTGTTGATTGCAGCGCCATCTGTCAAAATAACAAAACATGTTTTTAGATAAAACTTACTATTCCACGACTTATCCAAATCTGTAATGCGAAATAGGGGTTGCTGTCTAAGATTTAAAAGCTACCCCCTCCCCAGCCTTCCCTGGGGGGTAGGGGTTGAATTTGTTTACAGAATTGTATGTCCCTCTCCGAATAAATAAATTTTTAATTAAAACATTTTTTCATTTAGTGCATGGTTCTGAAGATCTTCCAGGTGGTACTTTAAAATGGGACACACTGTATATATAATAGAAAATTTATGATTTTTTGGTCTATTTTTGAGATTTTTGTTTTTTAATTTTATTAATTTAAAAATTTCTTTACTACTATTTATTAATGTTAACGTTTTATAATAATAATAATAATAATAGTAATAATGCTTCATTTCTCAACAGAATTTGTTCCAATTACAAAGGAATGTATATTGATCTCAATTAATAAACTAAAGTAACTAATACGTTTTGTTTTGGTTTAATTGCATTTTATCGATTTATTTCAATATTTATTTAGAGGGATGTCACCTTTGTACAAAAAAACATTTTAATAACAAATATATAAAAATGAATCTAAACTCTATGCAAATACAAGATTACATAATTTCTTTTTTAAATCGTTATTTTATTTTAGAAAACAATTCGCACATGACATATTAATATGTTGAGTAAACAGTCTCGATTTTAATATTTTAAATTTTCTAACAAGTGTTTTCCACTCCTTGATTAAGCATGAAATTAATATTTTGAGTTTAGAAAAGCCTGAAAATTTGGATTTGTTGGGCGCAAAGCGGCCGACAAATCTTCAAATTTTCAGGATTTTCTAAACTCGAAATATTTACTTCATGCGCCAGGCGCGCTAACGCTTGTTTGGCGTTGAGTTTAAAACGCGATCGTTTACTAATTTTCTCATCATTTAGAATATCAGAAGTTTTAAAAAATAATGTTTTACAGGTAATAAAACAGTTTGAAATTTATAACAATTTATTATTTAAAAAATTATTTCAAAATTTATTATTTCAAAATAATAACGGCGTGAGACTTTTAAATTTCTTTGAAATTGACGAAACTGCAACTTAGTTCATTTCCTGTCGTCATTTGACAGATTCAAGCGCAGAATTTTGATATTTCAAATACATCACTTTTACCTAAAATTTATATATTCTCAAATCAATCGACGATTATTTTTTTTATGAATAAAATCTTGCGAACTTTTCAAAACTAGAAACCAACTGAATGGTTTTGTTTTATTGTTAGAAATTAAACAATGTTCTGGTAAAATTAAATTGATAAAATTAGTAAAATTGAGATTTATTTTCAAGTTACGAAATATTTTTGCGATCTTTATTTAATTAATCAATTTATACCTAATACCGTGCGATCATTTAATATATAACTTAGAGAAGGCTTTGAATTTCAAATTAGATTGGCACTATTGACTTTTAACACATATTTTACCATAACCTCGATTTATTTCATCAATCAATTAGCATTTTGGGCAATCGCACAAAAAAATGCCGTCTACTTCAATTCATAATTTAAAGTATCGTACGTTGTTTATGTCTCTAGAGGAATTAGATTTTTTTATTTAAGTATAGCATTCGTTTATTTATACTTGTTACTGAGTTATTGGGTTTTTGCCTGTTTGGTAAATAAATAATCCTTAAGTAACTTATCACTCAAGTGATGGCTAAATCTATAATTTGACGACAAATAATAGATAAAAAAACATCATCAAAACAAGAATAATCGAAACTTGAAACTATTTTAATTCGAGAAAATAAGCTTACGCTTCATATGGTTTGTACACTTTAAACATAATATATAAAATTTCGAAAATTCGTGTAAAATGCAAACAATACGTTTTACAATAAAACACTTTTTACTTTGTTTGTATAACTATTTTTATTGAATGTGACTGCAGTTTCGAGAAATTTTGCTTGTTATTTTCAATGCAACCTTATGTTTGATAATGACAAGCTAAATTTGTTGTAACTGCAGTTATATTTAATAAAAAGTGTTATACAAACAAAGTAAAAAATGTTTTAATGTGAAATTAACATGTATACCGAAGTAGAAGCCTTTACAATACAGAATTCAATACGTCTTAATTAATAAGACAACTTAAGACAATAAATACTCATTGAAACAACTACTTCCGGTGGAATACATTTCCGGATGTTGAATTATACAATGATATATTCAAAATCTTATTTGATTTGTTTTTTTGTTCGTAATTTTATATATAAATGTCATCAATTTTAAAGAGATATTCACTTTCACAATATTAGAGAAAAACATTCTCGGAAATGTGTATTATCAAGTGTTTTTCCATCAGATCAAACACATAACTTATGAATTTCTTATTAAATATTGATCGCAATACGAAATTATGATTTGATATTTCATGTGTGTTTGTGAGGCAAATAATCAAATAGAAAAATATGATTGAAATGTGGAACAGCGAAATTGTATAGCTGGATGAAGACGTGCCCGTCGGCGTTTTCCGGGTTCGATATCCGAACCTCTTAAGAATCGATATTTCCCGTTCTTGCCGCCGCCACTGCCTCCAACCCACTCCTGCTGACTCGGCCGGCTTCTTAACCCGATTTCAATAAACCCATTCAACCCTATCTAATATACATAAACACATACATTATCCAACCTAACTGGTAATTTAGTAAATTAACTTAAATCAACAACAAAACCTTGTATTAACTTAGTAATAGGCAATGAAAAATAATGAAACAATTATACTATTTACATAACTTTTTGAAAACTTTGAAATCAACAATGATTATCATGAAAATTATATTATAGTTAGCATACAGAGAGTTTTATGTAACACCGAACATGAGAATTTTTCGTTTTAGTATACATTAGCATACGTTGTACATTTGCCGACGCTCGGTTTATTAACAGAATGTAATTTGAAGCTTTAAACCAATGTTATCTACTCCCAGGCTAAGCATGAAGTAAAATTTCGAGTTCAGAAAAGCCTGAAAATTTGGTTTGGTCGCGTAGCGCGCAGCGCGGAGCGGCCAAACCAAATTTTCAGGCTTTTCTAAACTCGAAATTTTACTTCATGCGCCACCGATACAAAACACTGATGCAATGTAAAGTTTAGCGGTGTGTTTTAAACTTCGTAATG
Organism: Philonthus cognatus; assembly: GCA_932526585.2. NCBI lineage: Eukaryota > Metazoa > Arthropoda > Insecta > Coleoptera > Staphylinidae > Philonthus > Philonthus cognatus. Next base: position 49,168,725 of record OW052244.1, read on the forward strand.
TCAGTGTTTTGTACCGGTGGCGCATGAAGTAAAATTTCGAGTTTAGAAAAGCCTGAAAATTTGGCTTGGCCGCTCCGCGCTTCGCGCTACGCGACCAAACCAAATTTTCAGGCTTTTCTAAACTCGACATTTTACTTCATGCTTAGTCTGGAAGTGGAACACACTCATTTTAAGTTTGAAATTGAACGCTTTGAAAAAAACGAGTATCTGAAGATTTACGGCATATGCGCTTTGATTGGGACATGTATACTTAAAAGGAGAACTCCCTGTATGTATAAGTTGAGGCATTAATTGCGATTGATTGGCTACAACATGTAATGGTCATATAGGCAACCCAATTTACACATTATTTTAAAATTAAAGGTGTCAAATTGTATTGGATGAAAATGTTCGGTGTTACATCAAACTCTCTGTATAGTTATTTATACCGGGTTATGACTTGGCGGACGCAACATAGGAAATCCCATGTAAATTTTTAAATCTTAAAATATTGGCTCCCCTATTTATTTTAGAATCAAAATGTATTTACTTTTTTGTAGAGAAAAAATTGAATTCATTTATGTTAACGTGTATCACTTTAAGTTTCTCTAAGTTAACATAGTTAAGAAAAAGTTTAGTGATTTTATAAAAATAATGACATGCCATGGAATTAAAACAACAATTACGGATGTCAAAATGGCAAAAGATATCGCTGTCACTTGATTAAAGTAAATGTTTTCGAAATGATTTACACTACACAAGAAAAAAATCTCTTAATTAAGTAGTAGTATGCAGACCACAGTTATCAGAATGTTTGCGATATTTCTGTCTTTAATCAAATGACAGCAATATCTTGTGCTATTTTATGTTGCGTCCGCCTAATCAACACCCCGTGTAGAAAGTAGTTAGACGAAAAAACATTTCCGGAATTTGTTACCGCGAGATCAAACTTAAGCAGTCTATGTTGAACTTCACATTTATTATCGGTGTTTTATATGTTTCTACTGCTTCTTTTAGTAAAAACAGTCAATTAATAATACTTTTCTCTATCAATATACTATATGAGCAAACAGTTTTATCCTCTAGCATGCTATGGCTTTTGTTTGCATTTAAATGCAACCCGACATTTGATGAGCGTATGTAAACTCTGTTTTTTTTAATATGATAAAACTTAGGGTGTATTTACTGCGAACAGTTGCAGTCCTGCTTTTACAGTAGGGTATTTTAAACATAAAATTTTGAAATGTTGGTAAATGATTATCAATGTTACAAAAAAAATCATAATGTGTCAATTAAATTGTCACGATGCAAAGATTTTCAAAAAAAAAAAACGCTACAACTTGCAACTTTACAACACACACGGGGATTTTTTCTTTTAAGTATACTTTCACATATTCCATATAAACATTTGAAAAATTAATAACCATGTGATTAGAACTAAGCAGTATATTTTGAACTTCTCTTTAAATCAGTGTTTTATACGCGTGGCGCATGAAGTAAAATTTCGAGTTTAGAAAAGCCCAGAAAATTTGTCTCGGGTCGCTGCGCGACCCTCGACAAATTTTCACGGGGCTTTTCTAAACTCGAAATTTTACTTCATGCTTAGTCTGGGAGTGGAAAACACTCGTTAGAGTTTTTAAAATGAAAGTTTTCAATAAGATCACGAATGTCTGAAAATTTACATAGATAAATAGTAACATGTATACCTAAAAAAAAAATCCTTGTACTTTGAACATTTTTAAAATTTGAACATATAAATTGGCAGATAATAAAGAAGACTGATATTCCCGAGCAAGGAATATTACCTTATTCTTCTATCCTACCTGATCCTCAGAGAGACTTTATTAAATTGGTAGTAGATACAAATAATTTGAGGCGGTGACAGGTAAATACATTTGTAATCGTAATCTTTGTGAGTTAATTGAATTGTCATATTAATGTCAGATTTCTCTTCACATAATCTACAAATTAAAAGTTGATGTACAACATAACATGTGATTAATCTTGTCCTAACCTAAAACACACAACCTACATCACACTACTAAATTTTTGAAATGTCAAATTTGATTGGTCATATTAAAAAGAACAGATTATACGAGGGTTGCCTTTTATATTTCAGGATTAGAGAACAAAAATAAATATTAATCATTGAAAATCGCTTTATTGTTTTTCAAAATATTCCCCATTAAGATCTATACACTTTTGCATGCGTTTGAACCAATTGTCGAAGCACTTTTGCCACTCTGATTGAGGTATCTCCAAAACATGCATTCTGAACGCATCAACCGCTTCTGCAGGTGTCGAAAAACGTTGACCTCTCATTTTATTTTTTACGGATGGGAATAAAATGAAGTCATTCGGTGCCAAGTCAGAACTATATGGCAAATCGATGTTTTGCGCGCTCAAAAATGCAGTTGTTTGAGCCGATGTGTGAGAGCTTGCATTGTCGTGGTGAAGAGTGATCCGTTTTCGGCGATTGGTTTTCCTGATTTCTTGGATGACAACTGGCAAACAAATGGTTGTGTACCACTCAGAATTGACTGTTCTGAGTTGTTCTAGTGGCACGGTTGCGACATGTCCAGTTTTTCCGAAAAAACAGGCGACCATTTGCTTCGAAGTGCTTCGTGCGCGAACAACTTTTGTTGGATTTGGCTCATCTTGAAACACCCATACGGTCGACTGCTGTTTACTTTCGGGCTCATACGAGTAAATCCATGATTCATCACCTGTTACGATGTCATAGACGTGTTTCGAAGCACCGCAATCGTATTTTTTTACCATTTCTTTGCACCAATCCACACGAGCCTTTTTTTGAGCGATTGACAAATTGTGTGGGATCCAACGCGACCAATTTTTTTTGACAGTCAAATGTTCATGCAATATTGAATGTATGCTGATCCCACTAATGCCTAAGGTTGTCTCAATCTCACGATAGGTCCCATGACGATCTTGCAATATTTGTTTGCGCACAGCGTCAATGGTTTCCGGAACAACAACTGATTTTGGACGACCTCCACGAAATTCGTCTTGGAGTGAACTACGACCTCGGTTGAATTCACCATACCATCGATAAACACTGGTCCTTGATGGAGCTTCATCGCCAAAAATTGAATTAAGTTCATCCATGCACTGTTGTTGAGTTAATCCATGTCGAAAGTTGTAAAAAAATAATCGCACGAAAATGTTCACGATTTAATTCCATTTTTTGGCCGAGATAAATCTTTTAAGTTAGTGTAAACGACACAAATAACGCTCATATGTCAAAACGTTCTGAGTACGTATAACCTCAAAAATGTCAAACTTTATGATAGAGCTCTCAGTTGCCAGATTGCAACACTAGAGTTGCCCAATCCCGAAATATAAAAGGCAACCCTCGTATGTATTTTGTATACAAAATATTAACAGCAACAATTGCAGTGAGAATTATTATTGCTTTTAATAATTTGTTACCAACATAATATATTTTAAAAATAATTTCATAGCCTTCAAGAGGATAAAGCTTTTAGGTCAAATGGTACACTTATTGCCAATTTTTATTATGATGCAAAAATAACATGACATTTCCCCAATCGCAGTTCACTTCCTTATAAAAATATTAACATAATTTTTTATTTTAAGAAAATACACAATCCATTACCGAGCTATAAAAACCAATCACCCCTTAGTGATCGATTTCCCACCCAACCTTCCCCATCTCTCTCTTTCTCGAAAAAAAAAAACGCATTCGTTTCACCCTCGTGGATTCGCGAACACATCCAACATCCTCAATTTTACATTTCCCGATCGTGAACGTCTCTTGAGCGCATGGAATATTTCAGATACATATTTTTGTTTTTTTTTTGGCAAACGCAACCCGGGCTCGCAAATTGCTAATAATGGCCTATAGAACGGGGTTGAAGGAGCGAAGAAAAAAAAAAATGTAACGAGCATCGCGACGAGACGGGATAAATCCATTGCGGAGATAATATCTCGCCAGATTGGATCCACTCCAAAAAATATCGAGAAGGGGAAAGAGGGGAAATACTGTTATTATTTTATAGAAAGAAAATGCTATTGATATTCTGAAGATAAAAATACTGATAATTTATTTTAGAGAATAATACCGGATGGCCATGAAAGTATTGCCTACGCAGCTACTAAGGCAATATTAATGGTAGACATTTGAGTTTTGGGATGTATCTATAATTTAACTTTAGTTTCATTTTGGCATAGTATTAGATATTTGTAGGGGTGGCCTCTTGACCTGTACCACCGCGACCTTTACAGATCTATTGTGGAACTGGCATAGTATTAACGGGCATAGTATTAACGGGCATAGTATTAACTAGTAATAATTCCGATTTTGGTGAAATTAATATCATATTTCTTATTTTGAATAAAAACCCTAACTTTATTTAACCTGTCATATTTTCCTCTCAATTCCCTTTCTAATGATGTATAACAAGTTGATATTTTCGTTGAAACTAACTTCAAAATTAATATTTTTCGAAATTGACTTAGTAGGCCAAGGAATTGTAACTAAAATGAAATATCACACAGTGGACCGTGAAATGTCTATGACAGTCTATTCAACGCCTTTGTTTTATCTAAGAACAGTCTGCTATTAATTTTTTAGCCAATATTATTATAAAGCTTACTTAGTGCAACCTTTTTTTAAATACTCTAATACGGTCTAAGTCTTGAACTAATATCAACTTGCAACACATAATTGAATAGGGAATTTTAAATAGAATGTTATAGTTACAAAATTGGCAGGGTGTGCTTTTTAAAATTTTAATTTTACAGTGCGTTTATAAAATAGAATTTCGGACTTTTTAATTTTGGTATTTAATTTTTTTGTCTGTAGCTGGTAAAAATATTCGATGTTATTAGAAATTGTTTTTAGATAACATGACTATTTCACGGCCGACTTTGTTATGTTTCATTCCAGTTACAATTCCACAGCCTACTTTGTTATGTTTCATTCCAGTTACAATTCCACAGCCTACTTTGTTATGTTTCATTCCAGTTACAATTCCACGGCATACTAAGTCAGATTCGAAAAATATTAATTTTGAGGTTAATTTTAACGTAAATATCAACTTGTTATACATAATTGGAAAATGAATTTAAAGACGAATACTTTAATAATAATAATTCATTCCAGTTACAATTCCACAGCCTACTTTGTTATGTTACATTCCAGTTACAATTCCACAGCCTACTTTGTTATGTTTCATTCCAGTTACAACTCCACGGCATACTAAGTCAGTTTCGAAAAATATTAATTTTGAGGTTAATTTTAACGTAAATATCAACTTGTTATACATAATTGGAAAAGGAATTTAAAGACGAATACTTTAATAATAATAATAATAATTCTTTATTAACGGACAAGCCATTTACAATGTAGAGCCAAAAACATATAACTAAAATGTAAGACACAAAACATGAATCACAAATATGCACAAAGACACATATGTTAATCTGCGTAAACCACAATAGGGTTATAACATTTAGTGCACACCATCCGCGAGACGTTTAAGTTAAACAAAAGTGGGGGTTGCACCTTAAAATAAGAATGATTATATCACTGCCGGCTAAACCAGAAGTAGTATTTATAGTTAATACTAGGCTAAAATCAAGCAATTGTTAATATATAAATACATCCCAAAACTCAAATGTCTACCATGTATATTGCCTGAGTAACTGCATAGGCAATACTTTCATGGCCACCCGGTATATAATGTATACGGGGAATTTTTCTTATAAGTATACATACATAACCCAAAGGAAAGTACTCCTAAGATTTGGTTAGATGAAATTAACATTTGAAAAGCCTATTACAGTGTGTGTATGAGAGAGAGAGAGAGAGAGGAGTATATTTTGAACTAAACATGAAATCACTCACTAATACGCGTGGCGCATGAAGTAAAATTTCGAGTTTAGAAAAGCCTAATTTGGATTGGTCGACCAATCCAAGTTTTCAGGCTTTTCTAAACTCGAAATTTTACTTCATGCTTAGTCTAGGAGTGGAAAACACTCGTTTGAAGCTTCAAATTGAATACTTTTATAAAAAAGAACGGATAACATTTACAGCGTACACATCGGGATGTGTATACATAAAAGAACAATTATATATATCTAACCATTTATAAAATAAATTATTGTTTGTAAGTGTTTATTTAATAACTTATTTTAAAACAGTATTTTTAACTTTCATATCATGTGCATCGTCAATTATTCCTATAAATGATCATTTGTTTATTTATTTAGCAACCCCCTAAATAAATAAACAAATTATCATTTATAGAAATAATTGACGATGCACATGAAATGAAAGTGATTTCACAATTTTTCTTAAACTTTATAAATTTTATTTAATAAAAATAGGATTTATATTTTCATACTTTCACATGTAGCTATTTATTATTATTAGATTATTATTATTATTACTATATTATATTAATTATTGGCGATATTATTATTATTATTGTTATTAATCTTACTATGTTATATTTATTATTGACGTGTTTAAAACAAGTTTTAAAGCACTAATATAGAAAAATGAAGCTAACTTGATTAATATGTAAATAAAAAAAGTAAAAAGTACTACAAAAATTTTGATAATGTTATTGATATTCAATTAAAATAATTCAATTTTCTGTTTCAATTAAGATGAATGTACTTTCTTTTTAATTTTCTATTTTTAAAATTTCGATCTTGCGATTATTTTCTCATTCTTTTCTTTTAGACTTTAGTGTGATGGCAATTGTTGTTTTAAGTGTGGCCAGGGGGGGATTTTTACGCCTTGATTTTATAAAGGAGCCGTTTGGGTTTTATGGATTGGTCATCAAATATCAATTCGAGATTTTATTGCGACGAGTTAAATTAACCGGATCGTAAATTTCGGCATTCATAAAACGAAAAACACGAGGAAGAAAACGTAATTGAATTAAAAAAAATAAGGAATTGATACATTTTGCGAAAAACCGTATTATTTTTTATTTCCGGAAGCAAACTCGTTTGCGGTTTTAATTACGGTGGATACGCCGCACAATGGGCTGAATTGCATGAAAATCGGCAAAATACAATAAGTGTTTATTTTAATTTTCGTGTTTTCTCTATTGTATTTTATAAAATAGATATTGCTACGTTCATGCTAGGAAGACTAGTCTCTAGTCCCTGCACTGTTTAACGGACAACAATCTGAACTCGACCCTTTTCGAGTGATTTGCGCGCTATTTCATAGTCCAAAATATGCAACTCGCGCGAAGTAAAATAATTTCTGTTTCGCAATGTCAATTTCAAAACGGTTTACTGGATGATAATGTTAAAGGTATGTAGATTATTTTTATCAAAAGATTGTTTAAAGTTTTCTACTTTAAATGTTTAAAAATGCGTTCCAAGAAAGCGCGTGAAAAAAACATATAAATACAGGGTATCTAAGATATTCTTGTTTGAGTTACGTGAAGGTTAGTTTAATGGTAATTAGTTAAGTTATTCCTTTATTCCTTTTACTTCACTTTTTATTTTAATTCTATATGTACATTTCGGGTACAATGTACCCTTTATCAATAGAAAAAACTAATTTTGATTTAAGTCCTTTAAACAACCCACTTTTAAATTTAATTCCTTAAACTAGCCTGCCTTTATCTGATTTCAAATAAATCGCACTTGGTTATGAAAATAGTTGTATTTCAATTTTTATTTATTTACTAAATGTCAATTAGTTTTTTCTATTGATAAAGGGTACATTGTACCCGAAATGTACATATAGAATTAAAATAAAAAGTGAAGTAAAAGGAATAAAGGAATAACCTAACTAATTACCATTAAATACAGGGTGTCTACGCTAAACCGATCGTTAAAATTTTATGGGGTTGCCGTTGCACTAAAAATTTGAAAAAAATCCTTGTCATATGGTTGAATCAGTTCTCCTCATGTGAAATATTTTTAACTTTATATCACTTCCGGTCCCACCGGAAGTAGCACCAAGTTTGTTATTTTAAATAGAACACCCTATATATTAGTAATTTTTTGGGTTCCTCGTTTAAATTGCAACATATTTTATTTGAACATATGTATACTTATCTCTTATAGTTTTAAAAAAAAAAAAAGAAATTCTAAAATTCTGACCTCTAAAAGGCATCTTGAAATCTGTCTGTAACTTTTCTTAAGAATAACATAAAAATATGATTTATATCTCTACTTGTACCTAGAGGATGCTTCTATGAGTGAATTAATTGGAAACTGTCAATGTTCACAATAAGTGTTTTTAAAATGTCAATATCTGAGTGCCCTCTTCAATATCTAGTAATTCATTTTTTTTAAATGGAACGACCCAATTTTTATCACATGGTACGATTGGAGGGAAAATTTCCTACAAAAAAGTATTATAAAACTATACTGCTAAAGCAAGTAGTTTTCGAATTATTTCGAAAATTCGATTTTTGTCGCGTTTATGCAGGGAATAATGCGCGCATAAGTCGCAATTGAATTTTAGTAGGCCAGTAGTATGCTTTTGTTTTGTCGCGATTGTATTGCGAAATGTCAAATAATAAAAAGAATTAGTACAAAGTTTTACACAAATCAACAAAATGAATAATTATACAAATGAACAAATTATCAATTTATTCTTTATACATGGCAACTGCCAATTGAACAAAATTTGATTCCAATCTTCTAAATCTTGTTTTATTCATCGGCGGCAAATGTGGATAAGTTTAATTAAATATTCCACATGTTCGAGTACCAATTCTATCGCAGTTGCCATGTATACAGAATAAATTGATAATTTGTTGATGTGTGTATTTAATAACTTTGTACTAATTGTTTTTATTATTTGACATTTCGCATTACACAAGCGACAAAACAAAAGCATTACTACTTGCCTACTAAAATTCAGTTGCGACTTATGCGTGCATTATTCCCTGCATAAATGCGACGAAAGACAAATCTTCGAAATAATTCGAAAACCACTTGCTTTAGGAGTATAGTTGTTAATACATTTTGGTAGGAAATCTTCCCCCCAATCGTACCACGTGATAAATAATGGGTCATTCCATTTAAAAAAATTGAATTACGAGATATTGAAGAGGGCACTTCGATATTGACATTTTAAGAACACTTATTGTCAAAATTGACAGTTTCCAATTAATACACTCATAGAGCCATCCTCTAGATACAAGTAGAGATATAAATCATATTTTTATCTTACACTTAAGAAAAGTTACAGATAGATTTCAAGATGCCCTATAGAGGTCAAAATTTTGGAAATATTTTTTTTGCTTGAAAACTATAAGAGATAAGTGTACATATGTTCGAATAAAATACGTTGCAATTTAAACGAGGAATCCAAAAAATTACTAATATATAGGGTGTTCCATTTAAAATTACAAACTTGGTGCTACTTTCGGTGGAACCGGATGTGATATAAAGTTGAAAATATTACATATGAGGAGAACTGATTCAACCGTATGACAAGGATTTTTTTCAAATTTTTAGTGCAACGGCAACCCCATAAACTTTTAACGAACGGTTTAGCGTAGACACCCTGTAGTTATGACCCGAGATATCCCAGACTATTGTACATTGTAGAGTATTGGATATGTAATTAAGATTCTAAATTGACAGACATTTGCTGCAGAATGTTGTAGTCCTAGCAGCAATGACGGAAATGCTGGGATGGTTTTTTTTTCAAGAAAAAAAAAAATGGTTTAAAACGAGAATATTATGAAATGATGCTGCACAATATTACAAGCTCTTCAAATTGGTTTGCAGTAAAAGAAACTGCGCTTAAAGAATATTGTCTTGAAACGGCTGAAATGTTATTCTCGGTATTGCATGCCAACCACGGTTCACAAAGTTTTAATTCATGGTGCTTTCCTATTCAAATTCAAATTCAAATTCCTATTGAATAAATGTCGCAAGATGCATAAGAAACCAGTAAGAAAGACATTAAAAAATATCGCGAGTGTTTTTGTTAAAAACATTCACGAAAAGTAAGATAATGCAAGACATTTTCAATCGACTCCCCTTTTTACAATTTATGTACATAATGTAACTTTTGCAAGGTCGTAGACAGGGAAAAAAAGCCTAAACATTTGGTTTGGCCGCTCCGCTTCGCGAAGCGACCAAACCAAATTTTGAGGCTTTTCTAACCTCGACTCCATGCTTAATCTGGGAGTGGATAACACTCGTTTATAGCTTTAAATTAAACTGTTATAAAACTACGAATTTATGAAAATTATCTATATGCATGAGTAAGTATACTTAAAAAAAAATTAGGTAATAGAAAAATTCGCTGTATTTTTTTACTTTAGGGAAAGGAAAGGAAACAGGATTATTCTAGGAAATTTAGGAATCTCAGTAAAATTAGGAGTGTTGTCTCGTATTTTCCTTTTCTTTTGCGTATTTAATGATCTAGGCGACTAATCCCTGTTGACCAGATCTCGTAGTTTTGTTTTTATTAAACAGATATTTTATTAGTTTATAGGTTTTTGAAATGGAATTCAATATCAATTTTTTATTTTACATTTCTTAATATTGAAATGTAAGTTTTTTCGAGTTAGTAAAACTAATTGAATTCTTTAAATTTCTATTTAATTTTATTTCATCATACAAATGAATACACTGTTGTCGAGTTGTTGATTTTATCGCCGCAATAAATCCGAATGCTTCCCGTGCACCAGACTGCATCTTTTCCTTCCTGCAGGTTTGTTTACGATTATTTACTCCTGCAGCGAGGGGATGGAGCATTAAGATAAAACTAAGGATGTACGACTGGAGAGCTCAATTTTTACGGTCCGAGTTTAATTTAATCGGGCCAGTAATTCCACAGAGTACACTCTGCCTCATGCAAGTCGTTTTAATGTAGAAAATACGTTTCAAGGTAAATTGATATCTACAAATTCACACATACAAACAATCATACTATAAAATAAAAATAACTATAATAATCGTTATTTTAGCAACTGTGCTACCTAAAGTTTTACAGTTAATTATTGTTACATCAATTTTATAGTTTGATGTTGTTAGTACAGGGTGACCACGAGGAGCATTTATATCTATGATGGGATGGTACTCAATTAGGGGGACCGTAGTGGGGTGGAGGGTGATTATTTGTCTAACGATGGGTGGCCATTTTGTTTACAGTCGTGTTTTAGTCGCAATGGAGATCTATCCGGATCTATCACCACATTCGTCAAGGAATTGTAGCACGACGATTTCAAATGGTCAATTGTGAAGAGCATAGGAATCTTCTCCCTAGGAGTGACGATAGCCAAAGAACACCACGGCATGGAACTGTTTGTTCCATCCCAGTAAATCGTTTTGTGTGGAGTATATAGTACAAAGCATGTATAAGACTTGTTATCTAAAATAATTTTATAGTCGCAACGGAACAGTGGTCGGTCGAGTAGGGGATGTTTGCTTACGACATATGAATGTGTATACGATCAATACTTTTTTTCTCCTACAATTGCGGATGCTATACTTAGAAAAGTTACATGGTTTCAGCAAGACGGGGCTCACTCAGCAAGGATTTCGTTTAACCTACTGCGGAACTTGTTACCAGGTCGCCTGATTCCCAGGTTAGGAAATGGCCCTGGCCTCCTCAAACTCTTGACCTCAACATGTGTGACTTTTTTGTGGGGACATTTGAAGGAAAAAGTTTAAATTCTGCTCTAATTCTCACTAACAACTTGATGGGATCGTGAGTGGATATTCTTTCTATTATAATCCAACTTTTGTGACGTTTTTGTAGGTCGGCCACTGCTTTTACCATTTACCACGATATCCCGATTAGTTAAATTATTAATCGTTCTAGATACGACGAATTTTAATACATTGTATCTACTCGCAATATGAACTTGCCTTACACGACTTTAATAAGCACTTACAATGTGTTGTTTTAAATCAAAAAGTGTTTACCCTTAGGTATCTTGCTACTTTGATTTGCAAGCGTATTAAATTTTAATAAAATAAAATGTATTTATAATGGATTTTTCAATGAGACGTTTCATTTTTGTCCGGTATAAAAACGCAGAATTATTTTTAAACAAAAAAGTACTGTAAATATTTAATATTTAGTAATATATACGTATATACCAGGAATTTTTCTTTTAGTTATACATGTTACAATTTTTACTGTAAATTTTACATTTGCGATCTTAATAAAAACTTTTAATTTAAATACTCTAACGAGTGTTTTCCACTCCCAGACTAAGCATGAAGTAAAATTTCGAGTTTAGAAAAGCCCTGTGAAAATTTGTCGAGGGTCGCGCAGCGACCCGAGACAAATTTTCTGGGCTTTTCTAAACTCGAAATTTTACTTCATGCGCCACGCGTATAAAACACTGATTTAAAGTGAAGTTCCAAATTTACTGCTTAGTTCTGATCATATGTTTATTCATTTTACAAATGTTTATGTGCAATATGTGAAAGTATACTTATAACAAAAAATCCCTCTATACCGTATGTGTATTTAACATTTTTTATTTTATTATCACTATGTATGCCATTGTTTCAAAAATAATGAATATTTTACAGTGTCATTTCCTTTTTGGCCCCTACTGTATGTGTATGTCAATTTCTTCTGGTTATTTTCTGCTGATGATACATTAGTTTTTGTTTTTAATGTAAAACAAATAGCTGTATATAAACCGTGCTTTAATTATCGCCACATTCACGTATAATTTAGGTCCGAACGGGGGCGCATTTACATACACACGTATTAATACAAGGGGTGATATATATTACGGTAAACAAGCGCCCGCCCGAATGTAACCTCGTTACGTAAACGCCCGACACTGCCGAGATTTGAATTACTTAACAATTTATCAAATTAAACCGCCACCCAACCCTCCGAAAACCCCATACCGCTTGAATTATTCCGCACATAACATTACATCAAATACATCTGTCTCAATTACTTGAATGTATTACTCGTGTACATAATACATATATAATAAATAAGTTGAGGACGAGTTGGAAATAATTACGTCACTTACGATATATTACCTGAAAATAAAATTGTATTTATATATACAGGGTGGTTCATTTATCTTGGTACAGTGGAATTGTTCCGAAGAAGAGCAGAATATTAAGAAATAGTTCAAATAAAAGTTTAATGGTTTCGAGGGGACTATTCGATCCTATGATTTTTTCTTCATCTCTAACCCCCTAGGGGGTGGGGGACGGTGGCAACTTTGATATCTTAAATAGAAACCCCTAATTTATTATTGATAATTCGGATTTTACACCAAACACTATGCAGGTTTTATTCGAGATTTTTTTTTTAATAGTTTTGCTTTTCGAAAAATGTAAATGCTTCTTGTGAATATGCTCCTGTATTTGTAAATATTCAGATATTATTTAATATGTTCTAGGGGGCCATCCGATCCTATGAAATTTTCAAAAAATCTCGATAAAACCTACATAATTTCTGGTGTAGAATCCGAAATTTCAATAAAAAATCACCCCCACCTCCTGAGGGATTGGGGGTGATTTTTTATTGAAATTTCTGATTTTACACCAAAAATTATGTAGGTTTTATTCGAGATTTTTTTTAAATTCGTGATAGATGGCGCTGTAGTCGGTTTTCTTTCTGGCAAAAATAAAGGGTTTTTGCGGTATTCGGTTCAGCTCTAATTGATTGTTTTAATTTTTGAAATGTTATTCCATAATAAAAAAAATGTCTATGTGTCTATCATAGCACTGATCTCGTTATAGATATGATGATTTAAATATAAGGAATATGGAAAAGTGTCTCAAACGAAATTTGTCTACTTTTATTATTATTATTATTATCACATTTACAAAATATCTAGAAATTAAATATTTTTTCCAATTTTTGCTATATCTTAATAAATATCCATCACATCTCAGCAGTATATTTTTTTAACTTTACTTCAAACCAGTAATTTATACGCGTGGCGCATGAAGTAAAATTTCGAGTTTAGAAAAGCCGCGTGAAAATTTGTCTCGGGTCGCTGCGCGACCCTCGACAAATTTTCTACGCGGGGCTTTTCTAAACTCGAAATTTTACTTCATACTTAGTCGGGGAGTGGAAAACACTCGTTAGTTTAAAATATGTGACAACTATCAAAATGTCTGTCGCAAGTGTCATAAAGAAAAACAATAATATAACCAGCTAGTAATATATTACAAATAATAGTTGTCTCAAATTTACAATAGTCAGCTGACGCCGATTTGTGTCGAGTTTGATAGGTTGGACTAAATGTCATTTCAAGTTGGTAAGATAGAATATCGGCTGACGGCGACTTAGGTATGTCAAGTTGACACAACATTTGAAAACATCAACTATTAATCGATTAAGTTGACTTCATACTGATTATTGACTACTATTCATATGTTGTCATTTAACAACATTGACTATTTATCGATTACATTGTGACTACATTGACTCTCATTTAACAACCTTGATTTAATTAAGTCCTATCCACGTAGCCGAAAGCAGGAAATAAAACTAACAGAAGAAAATAAAATTATAGAATCTACTACCTTACATGTTTTAAAAGGCATCCCACAGAGATCTTTCTTGGACCTATTCTTTTTATAATTTGTATCAATGATATATTTGTATCAATGATATATTTGTATTAATGATATATTTGTATCAATGATATATTGACTCTCATTTAACAACCTTGGTTTAATAAAGTAATATCTATGCAGCCAAAAGCAGAAAATAAGACTAACAGCAGAAAATAAGACTAACAGCAGAAAATAAATTGACTGAATCTGCTACCTTAGATGTTTTAAAAGGTATTCCATGGGAAGTTTCTTGGACCTAGTCTTTTTATAATTTGTATTAATGATATATTCAAACTCACTGATGCATGTCCAGATCAACACGAGACAATAATAAGCTTTGTAGATGATAGCTACATTTTACTTCAGAAAAAAAATTACGAAGATCTTACAGCTACCCAAACTTTATTTGGAGACACCAAACACTGGCTAAACAAAAACAAGGTGTTTCTTAGTAGAAAAAAAAAACGAACGGTGTAATTTTTTGCACAAAAAGAAGCAATTTTAACAATCAGGAAATATTGTCTCTAAATGTCAATAACATAGGTCTATCCAAATCATGTAAATATTTAGAAATATTGATAAAAATCTAGATGGTCTTATCATGTTATTCAAATAAATAAGAAATTTAGCGCAATCATTTTTTGTATACGATCAATTAAACCATTCGTACATATAAACTTAGTAAAGACCATATATCACTCCTATTTTTGTTCGATAATGCGGTATGGAATAATAGGTTAGGGATCATCAAACGATTTAAGTAAAATACTTACTACATAAAAATACAGTGAACGTCTGAAAATTTACAGAGATAATCGAGACATGTATACCAAAAAAAAACCTGTATGTTTGGTTAGGTTAGATGAAAGTTAGTGAAGTTGGGTTATAGGTTAGATTCGTTGACAGTTGCATACCTAACACCTACAACCCATAACCCAACCTATAACCTAACTTCACTAACTGTCATCTAACCTAAGTTGACAGTTGTATATCTAACATATGCAACTAACGACTAATCTTTTGACACGTCATCTTTTTTTGACATATGTAACTCACACCTTTGACACAGTCGACATTTAACGCCAATTTTGACATATTTGGCACAAATGTGAGGTAGTGAAGAATATAAAAATGGTTAGATTACTTTCAACATATTAGGAGATTTTTTATACACTTTATTTCGCTTTCCACATTTGCCATAATTTTTAACGTTTTTCGACATAGGCATAATTCTACAACGATATATCGTCGTTTAAGTTTCAACATAGCATATCTCAATAAAATGCGAAATTGAGTTATGCATACTGTTGGATTTATTTTTCCTTGCCATTGTGTTGGTAACAATAATTCATAGTTCTGATGCTTGAAAGCGCCACAATCGAGGTTCTTAGGATGTTCACATATCTCAAATTACAAATCTTCAAATATCTCAAAACAGTTTTTCCGCTGTCCTGTAAAGTAGGGAAAAGTAAGATATGCGATGTTTAAACTTAATCGACGTCATGATATATGTTGATAACAAGACAAGTCGGCGTTAGCCGGCATTTGGACTATAATGACATTTAACATAAATGTAGATCAGCATTAGCCCATATTTGAACTGAATTTACATAAGTCGGCGTTAATCGACATTTGAACTTTAATGATAGTTGATACAATGACAGTTGACATAGGCTTAATGCCTTAATACCACTTGAACTATAGTGACAGTTGAAATAAGTTGGCATGAGCCGACATTTAGTCGACAGAGTAATATCTAACGTTATTTTTTTTTGACTGAGTGATATCTAACCTAACCTAACTTAACAAAGCGAAATCTAACCTAACCTAAATAACGTAACTCTTTAAGCTTCATCACTTTTTAACATATTATCCACATTGTATGCCACTTTTTGACATTTCAAGCGCAAACAAATTTAAAAAAAAAACAAACAACAAGTTTAAATTAATATTCATACATATATATTTAATCATGTTTCACCAAGGGATTAATGAGAACATAGTTAAAGATATATATATTTATATATATATACCAGATAAGAAATAACAGCGCATTAGGTCATGATGTAAAAGTTATTTTTTCATCAAGTGAGTGTGCAAGGAGGACAGAAGACGACGACGATCGTTTCGCTCTTTTTCTGAGCTCCTCAGGCCGCCACATCCATCTTTCCATACACACTCACTTGATATTTAGAAGTTGTATATATACTGATTTCGCTAACCATAAGCCGGTATTGACGTCAGTATTTATAATTGCTACTGCATTGATAAGGGCATTGATCTCATTTTGCTTCTACAGTTAGTGTCGGTTTTTAGTTTAAACCATCGACTAGCATCGGAGCGGCGAGAAACCCGAACCAATGCGATGATAATATTCAGAGCGCCGAATTCTAATTTATTTCTAATTTATATAATTTAATTCGGCGCTCTGAATATTATCATCGCATTGGTTCGGGTTTCTCGCCGCTCCGATGCTAGTCGATGGTTTAAACTAAAAACCGACACTAACTGTAGAAGCAAAATGAGATCAATGCCCTTATCAATGCAGTAGCAATTATAAATACTGACGTCAATACCGGCTTATGGTTAGCGAAATCAGTATATATACAACTTCTAAATATCAAGTGAGTGTGTATGGAAAGATGGATGTGGCGGCCTGAGGAGCTCAGAAAAAGAGCGAAACGATCGTCGTCGTCTTCTGTCCTCCTTGCACACTCACTTGATGAAAAAATAACTTTTACATCATGACCTAATGCGCTGTTATTTCTTATCTGGTACTAAAAAGCAGGTCGTTAATTCTAATTTATATATATATATATATATATATATATATATATTTATATATATATATATATATATATTATTTTCTAACATATTGTCTTCCTCGTAGGTAACACAAAGCGATGTGTCCATCATACCACTTTCCCCGTTAAAGATATGATAATTTAAATATTAACAATATGAACAAATTGCTCAAACTAAATTTATTCTTCTTTTATTATTATTATTATTTAGAAAATCTTGACAAACAAAGTATTTTTTGCAACTTTTCGTTGCATCTAAGTAAATATTGACCCATCACATCTAAGCAGTAAATATTTTCAACTTTATTTTAAATCAATGGTTTATACACGTGGCGCATGAAGTAGAATTTCGAGTTTAAAAAAGCCCATAAATCTTGGTTTGGTCGCTCCGGGGCTACTTGATTTTTGGAAATGATCGTGCAGTTCGATCTGCTCGATACTCCAACTGCTTGGTTATTTATCGCTTGCTCGATCTTCGAGATACTCGATGTTGCCAATCATTAAGAAAAAGTGTTATACAAGAAGTGTTTAAAATTGTATCTGCAATTTTTTTTCTGTTCAGAGATTTTTTTTGATATTTTGTGAGTTTTAACAAATCTTTCACTTTATTGTTGAACACTGTAGCATGTGGCTTTATCAGGTAGATGAATAATTCATTATTCTGCAGGTGAATTCACTGTGTGGTGAACTGTGTTATTTTAATTTCAAATTTATGATAATTCCAACAACGTTTAATAAAAACTGTCAAATACGTTGAGATAAATAATACAATTTGACAATTGCTTTGAATTTCAAAATTGTTTTTGAAATACATTGCAATTATATAAATTCTAAAATTAGTTCTTGACATTACATGAAAATTATCAGTTCATAATTAGAAGTGTCAAATATGTGTATTTATGAATAGAAAAACTAATTTATCATTTGCTCTCAATTCTTATAAAATTAACATTTATCGATTTGGTAATTCAAATAAACGTGTGAAGAAAGAATATTAGTGCTTTATTCGTCAAATTTACATTCGTCGTTTTATCCTTTATTTTCATTGGACAATATGCAGGGAGTTTTTCTTTAAAGTATACGTATTCTAAATTCAGCTTATTTTCTTTAAATCTTTAGATATTCGTTTTGTTTTTAAAAGAGTATAATTTGAAGCTTTAAACGAGTGTTTTCTATTCCCAGACTAAGCATGAAGTAAAATTTCGAGTTTAGAAAAGCCCCGTGAAAATTTGTCGAGGGTCGCTGCGCGACCCTCGACAAATTTTCACGGGGCTTTTCTAAACTCGAAATTTTCCTTCATGCGCCACGCGTATAAAACACTAAAATATTGTGAAATTTATGTGGCGCATGAAGTAAAATTTCGAGTTTAGAAAAGCCCAGAAAATTTGTTACTTAGCGGGTATGAATGTGAAGAGCTTATATGATCGAAATGTACCTGTGCATAATTATCTATACTTCATATAGATAATCATGCAGAGGTATATTTCGATCACATAAGCTCTTCAGAGTCATAGATATGTACATTTATGACGGCATTGTCTTTATATTACAACATCCAGGGAGTATTCATGAGTATATAAACACAAATTTCTACAATACAAGGCAATCAAAAATATACTTATATTACCCTAAACATAACTTAACATTGTTTGAAAGGGCTCCACATTACATAATGATCAAATTATACAATACCGATTATCGAAAAATTAAGGATACTCGAAAATTTAACAAAGAACTTAAAATGCTTCTAATTGAAATGGAACTGTACACACTACAAGAATATTTTCCATATTTTTAGTACTTTCTTTTATTTTCTTTCAACTCTACTTATTTATGTACACTTACTTAATGTTTTGTAATACTTGTATGACTTTAAGAAATAAATGAAATCTTACTTACTAACTTACAATATTGATTATTCATCGATTTTATTGACCACATGATTCATGCTAATTGTAGACTACTATTTAATATTAATTTTTATTTGACAAAATAATTTATTATTCGATTATGCTGACTACATACATGCTAATTGTCGGCTACTATTTATTGACTGTCATTCGAAAACATTGACTGTATTAACTAAATTGGTAAGAATACTTGATAACTTATGTTACCAAGATAACTGCAAACCAGCATTCATAAAGCTAAAAATATTAACACTACCTTGTCTCTATATCCTGCAAAGTGTGCTATTAATTAAATCGTATTACGACTACAACAAATTAAACCAACAAAGGCACAATTATCACACGAGAACGAAAAGTGACTTAAGCATTCCCAACCTCAGGCTCCAAAGATCCAGGAATTGTCAGAACTATTATGGTCTGAAATTTTTCAATCATTTACCGGATAGATTTAGGGAACAAAATATAGTAAATTTCAAGAAAGAAATTAAGATAATTGTTATCAAAAATGCCTTCTACACCATAGAGGACTTTCTAAAGCATACATTTTAGTCATGATTTACTGCTCATATACTCTGTACGTATGTATAAATAATCGTTTTTTGTTTCAATTCTGTGTTCGTATACGCATTTGTGTAAATGTTTATATCAATAAATCTTAAATACCTAAACTTGTA
This sequence comes from Philonthus cognatus, assembly GCA_932526585.2. Classification (NCBI taxonomy): domain Eukaryota; kingdom Metazoa; phylum Arthropoda; class Insecta; order Coleoptera; family Staphylinidae; genus Philonthus; species Philonthus cognatus. The sequence continues at coordinate 49,188,630 of OW052244.1, forward strand.
AAACTTGTAAACTCTGACTTGTGTAAGCTCTGCTATAACACTAATAAAGCATTATTATTAAATTGACAATTGTCGACGTTTTACGTCAATATTTATGTTGAAAATCACGACGAGCACGTCAGCAAAGACAAAAATAGCATTATACCCGCAAAACTGAAATTTTCGAAAAGACCGCTTCTGCTAATTTAAGATAAAGCCGATTTTTTTTCTCCAACGATTTCCAACAAATCACTTGATATTTTGGAAAATCCAGTGAAGATATTTAAACTGTGATTGCAACCAGTCAACGTATGTTAAGTTTTCAGTAAATTTATTCTTTGATGTTAATATTTTCGTCAGATTTAGGTAAATCTGTAATATATATTCTCAAAATAAAAAAATCAGAAATGGTCTTAATTGCCGAAACCAATATTTCCGCAAACAATTTTAATTTAAAAATTGCAAAAAAGTAGAAACTGTTGTAGAATTAAACGTGTTCACGTGTATTTGAAATATAATAATTAATTATTTATTTTATAATATTTTATAGAGTTTAAATTAATTTATTACCTATTTTTAGTTTAAATAGAGTATTGTTGGTCCATTTTAATCCCAAAATATATAGTCATAAAGGTAATCCCTTATTCCCTATAAACTTAAAATTAATTAAGTTTACCCTTATAAACTCCGAGATAATATCAATTTTATTACAAAACAATCTGTAAACTCATTAAACCCACCTCTTCCATCCCACCCCGTCCCTTTCATCCACCCCAAGTCTTATTTATCGACATTTTTAATTAAACGTATTCTGCTAGGATCAGCTCGCGCCCGCGCGCTTTATTACACATCCGGCTGGATTTACGAGTGTATAAGCCGCCGATTCTGATAAGAACGGCGACTGGATGGGGGTGGAACTATCGGGGGGACTAGGCCCTTCAAGGAAGAGGTGAGTAGGACGAGTTAATTGTGGAGACTTGCCACATAAATCAAACGGTATTTTCTAGGTGAAACTGGCAGGGACAGGGGGAAGGGATGGGGTTCTCGGGACGGACCCGAATCAACCGCAAGTTTCCGAAGGGAGAAAAGGCCCTTTTTGCGCACACCTAACAAGGGACAGAAGTGGGACTCGAAGTTGTTGGAGTGGCGGGATGTAGGAAGTTGTTGGATTAAAAAGTTTTTCAGCGGAGGGTTTGGATGTGTAGGCTGACTGACAATGAGCAATAGTTTAGGTACTTTTAATAAATTAATATTGATTAAAATAAGTTTAGCAACGAATTAAAAATCAGTGATTTAAAAGAAAACACTTGATTAATTTTCATTAATATTTTGTTTTTTCATTCAAACTAGTTTCGACTTAAAGTCATTCTCAAGGAAGAGAATGACTCAACGTCGAAACTGGTTGAAATAAAAAAAACACAATATTAGAGAAATTTAACAAAGTGTTATCTTTTTCAAATCTAAGTTAATTATGTTTCACCACGTGAAAGATGAGAAATTGGTTCAAGATATATTAAAAATTAGTATAAACTCACAGCTTTGATAGTGAAGTTTAGAGTCCTTTTCTTTACAACCGCAAATCCGCATTTCTCGGTCTACTCGACCAGCGAAATCGCTAAACAGCCCAGCTTCAAATTGAACATTTTTATGAAGACATCGAAAGCCTTAAATTGTACAGTGTCTACGTGGGGATATGTATACCTAGAAAGAATAATCATACCTTAAAATGTACAGTGCTTACGTAGGGATATGTATACCTAGAAGAAAAAAATCACAGTATAATACTTGATACTAAGTTAATAATAAAATGCACATTTTTTTCAATTAGATGCACATTTTTTCAATTAGTTCAAAGTTTCCTGAAAAATGTGCATCCCGAGAAATCCCAAAATACCTCCGAAATACAAAATCCCTCCAGCACCTTATTTGAATATATTTCCTCTCTACATCCCAATATCCAACCTTGAATTGGAATTCCAAAAATATCAAGTCAATGGGCAGAATAACTTTTGGTCGATAGCCCTTACTTGGGAACTTCGTACATTGACAATATACAGGTAGTTTTTCATTAAAGTATACGGATTCCAAATTCAGCTTATTTTCTTTAAATCTTTAGATATTTGTTATATTTTTAAAAGAGTTCAATTTGAAGCTTTGAACTCCCAGACTAAGCATGAAGTGAAATTTCGAGTTTAGAAAAGCTCCGTAAACATTTGTCGAGGGTCGCGCAGCGACCCTCGACAAATTTCTGGGCTTTTCTAAACTCGAAATTTTATTTCATGCGCAACACTTATAAAACACAGATTTTAAGCGAAGTTCATATATACATAAATTTCACAATATTTTAGTGTGTTCTACGCGTGGCGCATGAAGTAAAATTTCGAGTTTAGAAAAGCCCAGAAAATTTGTCTCGGGTCGCTGCGCGACCCGAGACAAATTTTCACGGGGCTTTTCTAAACTCGAAATTTTACTTCATGCTTAGTCTGGGAGTGGAAAATACTTGTTTAAAGCTTCAAATTGAAGTTTAAAAAAAATCAGTGAATATCTAAAAATTTACAGAAAATAGGCTAAATTTGAAATACGTATACTTAAAAGAAGAATTCTCTGTATAATGTAAATACATATTTAAGTTAAGAAAGGTGCAAAAAGGGGAAATTAATATTTAAAACATGTTAATAATTTTATTTATTTACAATTTATTAAATTTTCTACTCTTTGCATTTTTTTTATTTGAGAGATTTTGCTCTTAAAATCTTTGTTATTTGTAAAAAGTAAATATTAATAGTTTAAATAATTAATTCTTATAAATAATCTTTGTTTGTTTTATTATAACCAAATCAACGTCAAAATATTTTTTTTAATTTAATTACACGTAACACAAACTATTATTTTAATTACACTTAACACTAACACAAATTCTTATTTTATTAACACTTATTTTTAACACAAAATATTAAAAAAATCTATCTATGAAAGTACAGCAAAACCGGAAAGAGAGGTTATGATAGACTCAAAAACGTAACCATATACAACATCATTGTTCTCTCTCGCACGTACTAGAACCTGCTGGGGAAGGGGTAGGGCAAAACATGAAATGATCCAATTCTGTCATACCTTATAACACATATGTGTTACGCCCATCGACGTACCCTGGGCTTAATCTAGAATCTAATTTTGCCGTGCAATTAACCACGTGAAGCCGGCGACGCTTTTACACAACAATGGTTTTTTAAATTCGAATTCCTTTATTAACGGCAATAAACCTTTTTACATCAAAATATAAATATTATAAATAACGATTAACAAATTATACTGCTATTAAAGCAACATAGACTAATTGTAAATATTGGTATAAGGTAAAATGTAGTAACAGTAATAAAAATCAGCAATGTACATGCTTTAGATTTGACATAAATTGAGAATGGGATTGTGAGAACAAATCAAAATTGGGATCAAAAGACAGTGAGTTTGAAATACGTATGCATCTGGAGAGTGGATTGTTGTAGGCGTAGTTTGACCTATGCATGGGAATGCGAAATAGTTATCTATGACGAGTAGTACGATCTGATATACTAACGTAAAAATCAGCGTGCGCCAATAAATACGGACATTCCATTTGGCTACTCAGTAGTTTATAAAACACTGACAAATCTAAAAGAATTCTGCGTCGCTTAAGCGTATGAATGTCATCGTTTAAATGTGACTTAAAAGCAAGGATTTTCAGAAATTTGTTCTGAATTCTCTCAAAAGCATTACTATGAGTTATGGTGTTAGGAGACCAGACACAAGAAACGTATTCCATATTAGAGCGTACATAAGCAAATTAGACAAGGTTGAATAATTGAGCTGATAAATTATTGGCCATCCTTTTTATGTAACCCAACATTTTTGATGCTTTGTTGCAAATTGAGTTAATGTGGCTATCAAAGGGTTAATTTTGTAACCAGTAACACTACCAGATCTTTAATTTCACACAATTGCTCAAGATGTATATTATTGATACTGTAATTGAATTTAATTTGATTTGATTTACTGGACGAAGAAATTGCTTTACACTTTTGAATATTGAAGAATAAATAGTTGTCGCAACAGAGGAGAGGTCACTTTGCAGCAGGTCACAATCGTTAACATTTGATATTCTTCTATATATCTTATGATCGTCGGCAAAGAGTAAAAATGAAGAATATTTTATGACTTGCTTAATGTCATTAATAAATAACAAGAATAACAAGGGACCACAGTGTGATCCTTGAGGTGCACCAGATGGGACAGCAATTACTTTAGACAGGAAATTCTTCACTTTTACATATTGCGTTCGATTAGTTAAGAAACTATTGAACCACTTTACGACATTCGCATGAAATCTATAGGCAGATAGTTTGGCAATTAAAACATCATGATTTACACGATCGAATGCTTTGGCAAAATCTGAGAAAATAGCATCCACAGATTGATTAGATTCAAAGGCTTTCATTATATAAATGGTAAACGTTTCTAGAATGTTTATGCTGTCTTCAGTAGACATAGTTTTTTTGTTTTAATCAATTTATGATTAATAGTGGCATGTACTTTTGCGCTAATGCACCAGATTACTAGATAAAAATTCACGTTTTTGTAAGTAATTTTTTATTGTAATGATAGGTTATGTTTGCTAAAAGTAAATAAGTTTTACAGTTTCCCTGATGAAGCCGACACGGTTGGCGAAATATTGGATTTGAAAAGAGAGTTTGCTTATAGCCCTAGCCGTTATTATGCCCACATCTGTTTACTATATATGTATATACCGTGTGATCTGTTAAATGCTGATTTACAGTTTAGAGTAGGCAGCATTTTTTTGCGCAGTTGCCCAGATTGCTAATTGAATGGTGAAATAAATTTTAGGTTATGGTAAACTATGTGTTAAAAGTCAGTAGTGCCAATCTAAATTAAAGTTCAAAACCAACTCTAAATCATGTTTTAAACGATCGCACGGTATCAAATAATGCAAATCCCATGTATTTAAAAAAAATGCCTAAAAAATAAAATTAATCAAAAAATACTTAAATTAACGAGTTAATAAAGATGAAGTAAAATTGGAATATTTTTAATTAATTATTTCACTTTAATTTCCGTACTCCTCCTTTAATTTAATTAAAGTATACATACAGCAAGTTGAAATGAAACACGCAAAATCACTCATCACTGTACACAGTTGATGTTTTATTCTTTTGTGTTCGCTCTTTATGAATTCGTGTGTTTTATTACGGTGGCGGCACAAAAGGAGGACGCCGCTGCCCCCGGGGGGCATAAATTACACGAGGAACGATTGGAATAAACAAAACGGTCCCACATGTACTTCCGGGGCCGCAGTCCGCCGGCCACTTCCGGCGTGGCTCGTGTGTGAAACACTGTTGCCACATCGGCCCAGTTTCCGGTCCGCATGCGGTCGCCCGCCTACCCTAATTTATGTCTTATAACTGAAATAATCAACATACACATGAAACTACACATATGGATATACCAGTGAATATTTAATAAATTAAATATCAAGGCTTCATCACTAGTTTAGTTCTAAGTAATCTCCAGGCCAGTAATTGTGTATTTCATTTACACTTATGTTTGAACTGCACGGCAACGTGGCTGCCAGTCTAAGGTGTAAAATTGTTTAGAGTAAACGGCAATGCTATACTGATGAGAGATACATTTTAAAACGCGTCTATAGATGACCTGAATAATTTGACCCAAACTGTTACATTTGCAGTAGGTTACTGTATGTCTGCGGCGGCTCGCAGCCTAAATTTAGGGTAGGCCAGAGACCCAAGGTAATATGTATCCGTTATTGAAAGGTGACTTTGTTGTGCAAAATTTTGTATGCCTTGGCGCTGTGGTCGAGCCTGAAGTTAGGCTGCGAGCCTTCGCTGCTGTATGTAACAGTAAATACTTGTTGTATAATTCAATATCCGTCGGGGCATTAGTTGTTTTAATTAGTGTTTGATGTAGTCTTTGTATGACTAACTTGTTGTAGATTGCGAGAAGAATAGCACTTTTAATTTTTATTATTTATTTATCAACGCTTTCCAAATTCGGCTATTATTTTGAAAAGGACAAAAATTATGCTAAATTTAGTTAAAATCTTAGGAAATCTGAATTGTTTTCACATAAAATGTCGCAAGAGAATAAAATGTTTGTAAAATCAAATACTTATTGTGATTATTAAGTTTCTTAAACTTGACGTTTTTAGATACATTTTGACAATTTTAAACAACGTTCTTCAATGCTGATGATTTTCGTTAGTTTTGGGTAATTTACCAATTCTGATTTAAACAAATGATATGTAAGAAATGAATTTTAATTTTTGTTATTTTGTAATGTAATTATTATTATAGACGAAGTATGTTTATAAACATCCTTTTAAATCAGTCTTTTATACGTGTGGCGCTTGAAGTAAAATTTCGAGTTTAGAAAATCCTGAAAATTTGGATTTGCCGGGGCGCGACTCGCTTCGCTCGCGCGCCCCGGCAAATCCAAATTTTCAGGATTTTCTAAACTCGAAATTTTACTTCAAGCTAACCAAGGAAAGGAAACACTTTTTATAAACTTATTGAATACTTTAAGAAAAACACTAAAATCTTAATCATTACCTGGTAATTAACACTGTTGTATCCTTTCTTCACACTTTATTTTCTAATGGTTAGATATATATTTCAAGTGCTAAGCACTCATTCACTTCAATAACATGAAAATGAGTGCTTAGCACTTGAAATGTATATCTAACCATTAGAAAATAAAGTGTGAAGAAAGGATACAACAGTGTTAATTATTTATGATTATACTCTTCACGAAACTCAAAAACAAATATCCATTACCTGGTAATTAGATTTTAAAAAACTGCTTTTGTACTACATACAGTATGCTCACCACTTTGTAATGATTAAAAACAATTTGAAGTGCAATCGTTTTTGTAAGAGTTATGAAATAAACTAAAGATTTTTAACATTTTTCTTGAACGCTCATAAAATCTAATTATCCTTCATACAAATTCTATCATTTAAAATTAGGATTTTACAATTTCACCCTTCTATCTATGGAATTTCATGGATTTGAACTTGCTTTTGCTTTTAGAGGTTTTGTTATGATATTTATAATGTAATGTTAAATTTGGCAATGTATTACTAAGTAGTCATCAATAAATATCGCATTCGTGATACTAATGATGTATTTTATTGTAATAATAGTGTTTAACAAGTATCACAAAGTAATCATTTCCCAACAAATCAAATAATTTAAACTCATTTTGATGTCGCAAGATTTTTTAGTGATTTTCCAAATTGAAACCTACTCAAAACTAGTTAGTTAATTTTATTATGATAGTGTTCATATTAGAATTTCATAACTTCAATTTTAGACGAATTATTGAATTATTGGATTATCATTCAGGGTTATTTCTAAAAATTTGAAGTATTTTTATTTCATTTATTGCTTTCCAATTAGAGACTTTGAAAACTAATAGCTATAACGTTGTAAGCGACCAAACATGATTTTTCAGAAATTAAAAAAAATATTTTTGATACATAAATCAAATTTTTGACAGCTTTGTTGCATTTAACTACAACGTGTTTGCCATTTAAACCCTAGAAATGAAAGGAAATTTCAGTATGATATTCCGATATTCCGTAAAACATTACTTCGTTGGCGCTTACAACGTTATTCGGCGGACCCCTTCAATTTCAGGCAAGATGTTTCAGTTCTCTGTACAGAAATTTTAAAAATAGTTATTCATTAATAAAATTATTCTGAAATTTCAAAGAAATTTTGTCACCGTATGACTTTTGAAACATAATTTCAAAATCCAATGATTTTTTGTGGTTCGTTTTTTTGAAAACTTATAACTTTATTTTTAGTCAGGATATTTTACTTTTCTGTACACCCAAACAATATTTTTAACAAAGAACCATACAAACCCTGGTTGGAGAATTACGAAGATATTCAACGTTTGCTTAGAAATAAAATTAAAAAAAAAACTGGCAACACTGACAATAAACTGCATCCAAACTTAACTAAACATAGAATCGACTAAACTATGGATTGAACTAAACCAATGATATCGGACACTTTTTTCTCATCACTTAGTAAAACATTTACAAAAATATCGTATGTCCAATAAAAAAAAAAACCTCTAGAGTGCCATTAAAATATTGTAGGTTAGCAACTCTGAAATTATGTATGATAATTATTATGTCTGCAGAATTATATGTTAATTCTTGAAGCGTGTAGCCAACTTAAATTTGAAAGAAGATGAATCATGGCACTCTAAAGATTTAATTTTATTGAACATACGTTAGATTGTGTTGTAAATTAAATTCATTTGGTTTTGTTTCACTTATATGTATTTTATTTTCCACTAGTTTCGGCTTAATGCCATTATCAAGAATGTTGTACAAATGGATTTGTTCAGGAATATATACAGTTTTGAATTTCATTGGGTAATAAGGGTATTTAATATCAGGAAATTTTATAGGTCTTTGTTGTTAACTACATCATTGTACATCATTCTTGATAATGGTATTAGGCCGAAACTAGTAGAAAATAATTACATGTAAGTGAAACAAAACCAAGTGAATATAATTTACAAATCAATATATTAACTAATAATATCTAATCACATATTAAATATCGTGAACATTTTCGCACCTCATTGATTTAATTTTATTGTGTATGCTTTTCATCCACATACATTTAAATTGAATCCCCTAAAACAAAACCTGCAATAATCCAAATAACAGGATGTGGTTTATTGAACAGGTGTAATGAATTAATTGTTTGGCACAGCCGTTTTAGATCGCACCTCTTCAACAATGGATGCACTCGCAATTGTACGGGATTTGCGAATTAATCGCCGGTGTTTTCGCACGAATTGCTCTAAATATTTAAACCTGATGTAAATTATTTAGTTCGCACAAATGGGTTTTTAATTATTTATAGCTTGAGTTTTAAACTTTTGCAATTTGTGCAAATATTTTATTTATTGTAACAAAACGCCACCAAGTTAATCAATAAATTAAAAATACGCTCTAAAAATAGTTTCTGATGATAAAACGAGTATTTTCCACTCCCAGACTAAGCATGAAGTAAAATTTCGAGTTTAGAAAATTTGTTTCACGCCCCGCGTAGAAAATTTGTTTCACGGGGCTTTTCTAAACTTCTAAACTCGAAATTTTGCTTCATGCGCCACGGGTGTAAAATACTGGTTAAAAGTGAAGTCCGAGTTTTTAAAATTTGATGTATTTGAATATTATGTAAAGTTAATTAAAGGATAGGCACTTGGTATTGTTTCACAATTAAATCTTTATTCCGACTAGTTTCGGTTTGTTAGACCATTTTCCTTTCCTTTGAAAATGGCCTAACAAACCGAAACTAGTCAGAATAAAGATTTAATTGCCTTTCCTTTAATTAACTTTACATAGTGTAATATGTTTCACCAAGTGCTAGAAGAGAAATTAATTCAAGAAAGTATTTGAATATTTTTCCATGGCACACTTATTTAATTTAACAAAAAAAAAAACTCCGAATTTGATGTAAAGAAACAGGATTCAACAAAGATAACCTCAAAAATTGACAGGACTTAACAAACGTAACCTCCAAATTTGATATAAGTAAGGTGAGGTTTTAATGATGCACGCTCTAAAAATTATTTCTAATGAAGAAATAAGTGTTTTCCACTCCCAGACTAAGCATGAAGTAAAATTTCTAGTTTAGAAAAACCCCGCGACCCGAGACAAATTTTCACGGGGCTTTTCTAAACTTGAAATTTTAATTCATGCGCCACGGGTGTAAAACACTGGTTAAAAGTGAAGTCCGAATTTTTAAAAATGGTTGTATTCGAATATTTTTCCATGGCACACTTATTTAATTTTAAAAAAAGTAAAAAACAAGATTAAACAATCTTAAACTCCGACTTTGATGTAAACAAACAGGATTCAACAAAGATAACCTCAAAATTGGACAATTTACAAACGTAACCTCCACATTTGATATAAATACGCTCTAAAAATAATTTCTAATGAAGAAACGAGTGTTTTCCACTCCCAGACTAAGCATGAAGTAAAATTTCGAGTTTAGAAAAGCCCCGCGTAGAAAATTTGTCGAGGGTCGCGCAAGCGACCCGAGAAAAATTTTCACGGGGCTTTTCTAAACTCGAAATTTTACTTCATGCGCCACGCGTGTAGAACACTGGTTAAATATGATGTCCGAATTTTTAAAATTGATGTATTCGAATATTTTTCCAAGGCACACTAATTTAATTTAAAAAAGAAATCATTTTAAATAGAAGATTTATTTTAATTTCTTTTTAACTACAACATTTTTAAAAAATAACATATTGGACATTACTGGATTCAAAAAAAGGTCTAATGTAATAAAAATAAAAAAATACAGGCAGCCGTTTACAAATTTTAAGTTTGCTATTATTTGGCAATGAAGAAAATAAAATATCATTTCTTAGTATTTAAACGGCCATTGACTTTGTTTTTTAGTTTCAAATCGGTCAATTATTAACGGAGTTATCGCGTTGGGCGTTTTGTATTGAAAGCCCGGTATACTACCTCTTATATTTGATAGTATAAACTAATTGATAAACTGTGAAAGGTTGAAAATTTATATCGATAATTACAATCTTGTCGATTCAAAATCACATCATAAATTCATATAATAACATTGTCTTCTTTTCTATTTGCATATTTACCATATTTAACATTTCTTTTATTTGTTTTTACGGAATTACTCTTTTTCCTGTTTCTTGCTATTATCTCTACTCTCTACTCTAAATGCTTGTGCGTGGGGTTGACAAAATATTCCCTCCATTCTACACTTCAGTCTATAGTTTCTAAAATGTAGCTTTTTGATGGTGCATTTAACACTCAGGCACATTAAACATAGGATTTGCGTGATAAATGTGGTGTTTTACCACGAATATTGTCAGTTGTAACATCAAAAGCTCCTTTACATTACATGGTTGAAAATGCAAATAGAATTTTAACAAACACGAGCTGTGATATATTCTCTGATTACGATTGTACAGTAAAATATATGCATAATTATGTTAATATGTCTCTTTAAAGTCAAATATTCACCTGTATATGTATTTGTTTTCTATTTCTTTACTTATTTGAAACTATTTAACGCTGTAATTTTTTAAACGTTTTATACACATATATTGTACTTAATTTTGTCCTGTAATTGGTTATCTGTTGGGCAAATAAAGTTATTATTATTATTATTATTATTTTTTTTTTTTTTTTAATTGAATGGGTCACCCTCTACACCCACATGCCTCTGATTTCATGTGGAGAGGGTGCCAAATATATCCCCTAGTTACCTCCTCCAAGCCTGGAAGTGGGGTAACTAGTGGTGCCTAACGGTATGCGATCTCAGCAGACGCAGCGAACCCAGTATCACGGCCTTCTGCATCCCTCCGATAAGGGAGTGTGCGGTGTCGCGACATGCTGGTATGGCCCTAAGGCTGCTCAGCATTGAGCCACTGATGCCGCCTAGAGCACCGACGACTAATACCACCAACTTAACAGTGTGGCCTGGGTAGAGTCTGCTCATGTCGTACAAAAGGTCCTGATATTTCGTCCGTTTTTCCTTCTCCTTTAAAACGATGTTTGTCTCTGCTGGTGCAGAGAATTCGATGACAAACATCGTTTTTAGACGGTGGTCGAGGAGGACTATGTCAGGCTTGTTTGCTTGTATTTGCCTGAGCGTTGGGAATGAGAAGTGCCAATATATTCGGCACCTCTCATTCTCCACTACGGACTCAATATCATCCGGGGCATATGGCAGCACTGGTGTTTCGTCAATACCGTACGAGTGCCTGAGGTGGTAATATAGCACTTGTAGCGCCGCGTTATGTCTATGGATGTAGGCCGAAGACGCATATGCTCTGCATGAAGATAGCAGATGCATTATTGTCTCCGGCGCCCCGTGACACGCCCTACAGCGTAGATCCGGGACATCAACACCCATAATGCGGCTACGGTAGACCAGGGTGTTATGTACACCGTCTTGACAAGCTATGATGAAGCCCTCAGTTTCTGACTTTAGTCCAGCTGCTCGCAGGAATCCAAACGTTAGCTGCTTGGACAAGCCAAGTTCTTCTATGTTCTTAAAGAAGACGGAATGCATTGGCTTGTCCATGTGGCGTTGAAGCAGCTTTTGGACTTCAGCGGTTTTCAGCTGGACTCTTAACTGGTCAGGATTGAGCGTAGCGAGTTCTCCCTGACCGTTATCGAAGTTTAAACCGAGGTCTTCAGCTGCCTTTTGTGCTGCCTTTAAGATAAATGCCCCGGCCCCTGTTTGTTCGTGCTCTCGCACCATGCGGAGCAGGGGGTCAGAACTTTGTACGACCTTACAAGCCGTACCCAGGACCACTCTATCGTGGAGGCACTCCAGCGCTAAGAGGCCACGGCCTCCCAGATGGCGTGGGAGATAAAGCCGTGGGACGGACGACTTTGGATGTAAACTCCTAAAGAGATGCATCCGTTTTCGTGTGTCGATGTCAAGGGTGCGCAACTCTTCCCTCGTCCATTTTATTACCCCGAACGAGTACATGACTATCGGAACGGCAAGCATATTTGTGGCAAGCACCTTGTTTTTACCAGACAGCTCTGATGACCAGATCTGTCTGACAAGGTGCTTGTACTTGCCGCGGAGAGAGTTTTAACAGCGGCCACATCATGCACATTGTGCTGCGGCACACCTAGGTAGTCATATGTCTCTCCAGCATTGAGATGGTGCATAATGCTCCCGTCTACGAGTTGCGCATCCTCTCCAAAGCCACGACATTGTCCCCTCTTTAGGTGAACCAGTGCGCATTTGGCTAGCCCAAACTCCATGCCTATTGCGTTAGTGTACTCCTGCACCGCTTTTAGACTGGTGTAAATCCCTTTCTCCAGAGGCATATAGCTTAAGGTCATCCATGTAGAAAAGATGGGTGACCTTGTGCCTCCGGTTACCAGGTGGGCCGCAATTATAACCGCGGGTGCTACGGATTGCAACGGATAACGGCAACAGTGAGATGCAGAATAAGAGAGGGCTAAGAGAGTCCCCTTGGAACACTCCCCTCTTATATGCGATCAGCTCTGTTCTGACTCGTTGTTCGCCGGTTCTTATCATGAACCGAGTCTTCCAGAGTGGCATGAGGTGTTGGATACATCTCACTATAGGGTCTGGCACCGCAAGACACTCGAGCAAATGGAGTAATAGCTCATGCAATGTGGTGTCGAATGCCTTGCGGTAATCGATCCAGGCCATTGATAGGTTTCGCTTAAACTGCATGGAGTCTTGCGTGATACAGCGATCGATCAGCAAGTTCTCCTTGACCCTCGCTGCTCGTATATCCGTTGATACACCCCGTCGGTTGCATGTAGTATGCGGGAGTACAGGATCCGCGTGAATGCCTTATACCACGCGTTCAGGCATGTAATGGGACGGTAGTTTTTGGGCTGAGACAAATCTCCTGTTTTAGGAAGTAGCACGGTTCTCCCCTCGACAAACCACGTTGGAATTTGCTGCTCCCCATCCAGCCATGTATTAAAAATTCTGGCTAAATGCTGGTGGGTGCAAGTGAATTTTTTCCACCAGTAGCTGTTGATCCCGTCGGGGCCAGGAGCAGCAAAGTTCTTCGAGCCTGCAAGGGCGCTCCGAACTTCCGCTATCGTTATCGGCTGGTGCGCTTCCCTAGTTCTATTATTATTATTATTATTATTAATAATATAAATAATTGCCTAGTTCGATTTTTTCCGCTATGCAGTAACAGCGCTGTTCTAGTCAAATCAAATTCTTTTATCTTACATTTTACCTGGTGGTGATGTCGACGCTATTTTGTTAAAAGTACGAAGTAACGCGTCAACATCTCCGCCATTCTCACTAGTTTAACCCGCGTAAAACGCGTTTGTAAACACAAATCATTCTTAAATCGGTTAAACAAATGTGCTTCTATCCGTCGCGAGTGTTTTTTTAAAGCGGAACAAACGTTAACACCGCGAAAACTCCATCCAAACAAACGGAAGGGTTCGTTTTTTGTGCAAAGTGCGTGTTTCTACGTAACTTACGCAAAAGGGTAGACTATGTGAGTATTGTTTGTTGTTGAACGATTGCTCATATTTGTTTTAAAGTGGAATTAACCCTATTACACATTCAAATCATAACACGACAATCTGTCATCATTTATCTGTCAAATTATTGTAAAACAGAACCGACCATTAAGACTGACGCGTATTTGATAAATATATATAATAAATGTTGTGGTGTATATTATTGTTGTCGTGAACAAAGTATAGTGTATAACTCGCTAATGACTATTAATCACGAGAACGAGGTTTGCGGAACGAGCGGAAAGCGAGTGGAGCAAGTCGTTCGAGTGATTAATAGCCATTAGCGAGTTATACAAAGTATAGTGTATAACTCGCTAATGGCTATTAATCACGAGAACGAGGTTTGCGGAACGAGCGGAAGGCGAGTGGAGCAAGTCGTTCGAGTGATTAATAGCCATTAGCGAGTTATACACTATACTCGCGACAACAATAATATACACATTATATACTCGTTGTACAATATACTATTCATTCATCTTCCCATTTATCCATTAGATTATTTAACTCATCCAAGTATTAAGTTTTATTTAAATGTTGTAATCTAACTTTCATTTATCTTTCCATTTATCCATTAGATTATTCAACTCATCACAATAGAGTTTCCCCTTTTTTCTTCACCTCAAGAAATAAACCTTTTTACCCTCGGCGTTGCCACTCGTCTCCCATAAATCTAATGAGATGATTAATTCTAAGCCCCAGCAGATTTGACCGGGCGTGATGGATGTGCGGCCCGGTGATTTTACGAGGACACTCCTCGTTTTATTTTCACCCCCCTCCGGAGTAAAAAAAACCGCCACTAGCCAAACGACCTCGTTGTCGGGGGGCGCAAGAAAAAGTCGGGCTCGAGAATCCCCCAATTATGGGCGCACAAAAGGACGTTGTCTGCGGGCGCAATAATGCGGAATGGCGCAATTAGGCCTTTTTTGCGATCGGGTAAATCCCTAGCTTGGCAAATATAAATGGGAGTCAATCAACGGCCCGAGAACGCTGAGTGTGAGTAGTGCAAAAAAAAACGTTGAGGGAAAATTCTGCCCTAAAAATTTTAGGGTGGTTTTGATACATTCTAAATTTGTTAGATTAGTTTTGGTTATTAACTGATTTTTCTTTACATTATTAATATATAGCTGTTAGGTCGACCGTTATCTAAACGTATAAAACATATTATTGTCGTCTTCCCTATATCCTTTTAGATATTCGTAGGGGTGCTCTCATTGGCCTGTACCACCGCGACCTTTCCAGATCTATTGTGGATGTAGGGATCCACAATAGATCTGGAAAGATTGCGGTGGTCCTTACTTGGTATTGAAACATTTTGAAAAAATAGGTATATTTTAGGAAAGTGCAATGTGTATGCCTGTCTCTATTAAATATTTTCTACTTTTACCATAATTTCATAAAAAATGTCAAACATTAGTAAACCAGCGTAATTACGGCTTGAATTTATTTTTTTCTGCAACATCTATAAATAATATTGAAAAACTAAATCAGTCACATTGTAGAAGAATTTTTTTCAGAGATATGTTTTTTTTTTTCATTTATATATCTACTAAAATAAGCTTACTGGGAGGTCGCGCGTATATCAGTTTTTTCAATTTTTTTTAAATTCGATAACGCGCGATATCCTAGTGAATTTATTGTAAAATAGATATTATTGGAACAAATACAAATTTTTCCAAAGGAATCTTCTACAATGTGACTGATTTAATTTTCCAATATTTTGTATAGATATGCAAATGAAAATACAATTTAAGGGCATGATTTTGTTGATACCGTTACATACGGTATTTTACATAGAGTCGATTAAGTTGAATATGTTATATTTGTAATTGAAAAATTAATGTAACGAGCTAAGAAAGGACCCATCCGTTCTAGCGCGTTTTTTTACCAAGATAGATAAAACGCAAATGACAGCGGAGCCGATTGCAAAATTGTTCGGGGCATTTCGGCCACCCGAAAGGAATGTTATTCCTAAACTCCAACAATGTGCGTGAACTTAGCAGATCAAATGCTAGCAGATCAATTTTTTCTTGGAGTTCTACTCGCATGCAGTCGAGTTCTATAGTTCCTGATAAGTTTTAGTCATAGTTCTGGCAAATTAAGCCCACAAAATTATATCAAAATTATGATCTGCTAACTTCGCGTAGCAGATCATTTTTGTAAAAAGTAATAAAAAATTATATAAATCGATAGATAATAATATTCCAGAGAGTTCCCTCATAATAAAAAAAAATAGTTCTGCTTTCGGTAATTTGTTATAAATAATTTAAATATTAATTATGCTATATTTCACAGATGCTCTTCCTACAAAAATAAAAGAGTTCTGGATTTAATTCAATGTGTATATCATTACTAATTAGTTAGAGATACTATGTCCAAGGAGTTGTTACTTGCAACAATAACTAATTTGTTATAAACAATTATTTTGTAGTGTTTTTACCATCATTTATCATTCAACTTTGATCTGCTGATAGAAAAATGGGAGTTCTGGACTAATTTCTTTCTGGATATCATTGCTATGTAGGCCTCGATACTATATACAATGAGTTCCCATTTGCAACAATAACCAATTTGTTATAAACAATTATTTTGTAGTGTTTTTACCTTCATTTATCATTCAACTATGATCTGCTGATAGAAAAATTGGAGTTCTGGACTAATTTCTTTCTGGATATCATTGCTAAGTAAGCCAAGATACTATATCCAAGTAGTTCCCAATTGCAACAATAACCAATTTTTTATAAACAATTATTTTGTCGCGTTTTAACCCACATTTTCCATTCAACTATGATCTGCTGATAGAAAAATGAGAGTTCTGGACTAATTTGTTTCTTGATATCATTGCTAAATAGGCCTAGATACTATATCCAAGGAGTTCCCATTTGCAACAATAACCAATTTTTTATAAACAATTATTTTGTCGCGTTTTAACCCACATTTTCCATTCAACTATGATCTGCTGAAAGAAAACTAAGAGTTCTGGACTAATTTTTTCCTGGATATCATTGCCAAGTAAGTCTAGATACTATATCCAAGGAGTTCCCAGTTGCAACAATAACCAATTTTTTATAAACAATTATTTTGTCGCGTTTTAACCCACATTTTCCATTCAACTATAATCTGCTGATAGAAAAATGAGAGTTCTGGACTAATTTTTTTCTGAATATCATTGCCAAGTAAGTCTAGATACTATATCCAAGGAGTTCCCGTTTGCAACAATAACCAATTTTTTACAAACAATTATTTTGTCGCGTTTTAATCCAGATCATAGTTGAATGGAAAATGTGGGTTAAAACGCGGCAAAATAATTGCTTATAAAAAATTGGTTATTGTTGCAAATGGGAACTCCTTGGATACAGTATCTAGACTTACTTGGCAATGACATCCAGGAAAAAATTAGTCCAGAACTCTTATTTTTCTATCAGCAGATCATAGTTGAATGGAAAATGTGGGTTAAAACGCGACAAAATAATGAAGTTTTACTTCATGCGCCTGGCGTACAAACACACACATTATTTAAAATTACATGAAAAATTAATGGAATTCAATTTAATGAGTTGCCTTTAAAAAGTGTTTTCTACTCCTTGATTAAGCATGAAGTCAAATTTCAAATTTAGAAAAGCCTGAACGTTTGGTTTTTGGCGTCCACATCCAAATTTTCAAGCATTTCTAAACTCCTAATTTTACTTCATGCCCCACGCGTGTAATTTCAAAATAGACTGTTATTAGTTATGTTTAAATAAATCACTTCAATAATTATATAACAGTTAAGAAAAATGAAATGTTATTTTCAGTGAAATAGTATTTTATGTTCTTTTATCATCTCCTGCGCAGGAGCACGAAAGCATGGTACCAATGTTACCAAAACAGCTGAGTAATATGCCGTAATTTACAGTAAATTACCGGTGGAAATTACAGGCGTTAATTACCACTAATATCACTAGTAATAATAAACACTACCTGTATAATTTAATATCCGTCGGTGTATTAGCTCGGGAAGTAGTTGTGAATTAATATTTTGGGAAGTTTAAACAGTGCAAAACATTTGTAGGAAGCGAGATAATCCGCATTTTAATAGATTTAGTTCTATTCTTTATAAAAAAAAATATAAAGAATAGAACCGAACATCAACACCCAATATAAGAGAACAAGATTAAGAAAGACCAATAGATTTAGTTAATTATCTAGCGATCATTTTAACGTTTTTTTTTTTTTCATAGAACGTCGACTTTATTCATTATAAATGTAACCTTCTTTTGTAACAAACATGTGGGGTTTTCCTTCATTTCAAATTCTCCCGAAAAGTGCCTATCTATACCAAATATCCCGAAGAAGACACAAAAAAGAACGTTAACAGCACGTGCCGTCGCCTCACATCCACCCCAATTCCCATCAATTCCGGATCGATATCCACGTGCCGCCCCCTGAATATTTCATTGTATCGGCCCGGGGATGATTTATGCATACAATCAAAGAAACGCCATTCCGGCTCCACGAACGGAACGGAAAATATAAACAGGAGGCAACGGACTTTCCTCAAATTACACGCTCGTTTCCTTGTATTTTCATTTCAAAACACTGCAGGAGGCTAAATGGAAAAGAGTCAACCAGGAAAATCGTACTAAAACGGATAATTGCATTTTTTTAAAAACATTTGATAGAGTGATGACTTTTATCAATAAAAAACGTTTTAACTTTGTTTGTATAATACAAATAATTTTTATGTGACTGCAGTTTCCGCAAATTTAGCTTGCCATTATCGAACATCTTCGATAATGGCAAGCTAAATTTGCCGAAACTGCAGTCACATAAAAATAAACTGTGTTTTACAAACAAAGTTAAAACGTTTTTTATTGATAAATTAACATGTATAACGAAGTAGAAGCCTCCACAAAACAAAATTTGATGGTTTTTACTTTCTCTCTTATAAAAAACAAAGAACATTTGTGATTATTTTTCATTCATTTCATTGCTGAACTAAATTCATTAGGAGATAGCGCGTGAAACAGTTTTTCACATTTTAGCACCACTAATGTTCTCACTTAACGGTTTTGAAGAAGTAAGGATTTATTACTTTTCAGTCTCCACCACGAAGACCGTAGCCAGAAAAAAAATCGGAGGGGTTTATAAAAATCTAGGGGGGGGGGAGAGGGATTTAATAGCAGAAATATTGTTTTTGCTTTTACAGGGCAAAAATACAAAATTAACCATTTTGAAAATTTCGGGAGGGGTTTGAACCCCCATATCCCTCCACCTCTGGCTACGGTCTTGTCCACCATCATTCTCATTTTAATCCCCCGACTCTCTGTGTATTTTTCTTTCATATCGCGATGCTTTTTGTCTAACAAACAAAACAAAAACATTGTGTATCCGCTTTGAAAAGGAATAATCGGAAAATGCAACGGACACGGTGACAGGCGGCGTCGCGGGCGGTGTGCGAGGGCGGCCGTAAATTGCGCCTGAAAAATGACTGTAGCAGGTGAGCGGCCTGAAACTGATGTCCCGTTTCAGCAAACAATGAATACGGGACGGCACTCTTCAGCGATATATATCGTCCCCATATTTCTGCGATGGTCACGGATCCGTGAGGGGAACAGGGAAATACGTCACGACCAGCAACTGGAACAAAAAATAAAAGAAACGACAGATGCACAAAAAAAAGATTGCATGAAATGATGCCGTTCTGAAATTGTGTAAATCAATCTTGAAAGAATATAAATATACACAGATTTATTATAAGATTTGCTGTTAATATCATAATAGTTAGGTTCTAGATTATTTCTACTAAACTCGTATACAGACGATACTATCGTTTCATATTAATAAATCAAACTGTACATAAGGTATGATTCACGAGAGCTGTCTCATAGTTTCCTTGAATAGAATAGAATAGAATACCTTTATTATGCTATTGTTAAATAAACATACATAATTTACATAATTTGTGAACATTAAGTCATATAACGGTAAATACATGCATACATAGACATTCACAATGACATGGTAAATTCTTCTACTGAGGAGGGTACATTCAGAAGTAGCATTTTCTTTAGATTATTTTTGAATTTATTTAGACTTAATTTTCTTAAATATTCAGGAAGTTTATTGTATAATTGAATTCCTGCGTATATCGGAGATTTCTTGTAAATTTCAAGTTGGCATTTCTTTACATGGATATTTGAGGAATACCGAGTGTTATAACTGTGTATTTCAGTAATACCAGTGAATGTATGTTCTTTCTCATGTATATATTTTAACAGCTTGTAAATGTGTATTGCTGGAGTTGTCATTATATTATATTGTTTAAATATGGGCCTGCATAAATTGCCATATTTTACATTTAAAATTAATCGCAATACTCTCTTCTGGGCTATGAAAGCCTTCATGGCTACTGAAGACTGTCCCCATACGACAATTTCGTAGCTAAAACGGGAGTACACTAGTCCATAGTAAACGGAGATTAAGCTATCTATGTCTAAAATATGTTTTAACCTACATAGTGCAAAGTAAGATTTGTTAAGTTTACTCAGAAGACTATCGATATGAGATTTCCACGATAAATTTTTGTCAATTTTTAATCCCAAAAATGAGGTCACTTCGCTAATTGACAAGGTATTGTTATTTAAGTTGATTGCATATTCTGATGGTTTTATATGTGTGTTATAAAATTCTATACAGACAGTTTTTGAGTAGTTACTTATTAAGTTATTGTTAACACACCATAAATTAAAATGGCTTAATATTTCATTTAATTTATTATTGCAGGAGTTTGTGTCTGGTCCATTCACTATGATAGATGTGTCATCATCAAACATACAAACATGTGAATTTTTGATATGTTTAGGTAAATCGTTGATGAACAAAATAAATAATAACGGACCCGCCACGCTTCCTTGCGGCACACCTAGGGATATACCCCAATGGTCTGACATTGTGTCACTTATCTTTACAACAATTTCTCTGTTCTCGAGGTACGATTTGAACCAATTATTTAAGGGTCCTCTAATCCCTAATGTATTTAACTTTTCCAATATAAAATTATAGTCTAGACTATCGAATGCTCGTGATAGGTCGAAGAAAGCACCAATCACTATATGTCTTTTATCAATCATAGAGTAAATATGTTAAACAAAATCAATTGTTGCTGTTTCTGTTGATCTGTTTCGTTGGAAACCGTGTTGTTCATTCCAAATTCTGTTTGTTTTGTTTGATTCGTAGTGCTTTTTGCACCAATGCATGTAATACGAAAATATGTTCCGGTATGCAGCTTTTAAATTTTAAAGTTAAACGTCACATTTTGACAATGGCTTCGTAAAACTAAATCTGCAAATACCCAGCCATAAATCATTTAAATTAACATGCACAACCGTTTTAAATGTGAGTTTAAGTGGTATAACACTATTTTCCACATCTACTAAATAGTTCAGGTATTTACAGAAATAAATAATGGATTTATGTTGATTTTGTGTAAGCTCAATCGAAAATGTTAGTTGAATCGAATGCGCATTCAGTAGATTTGGCAGTCATCCGATTAATTTGTTAATACAGGGAATTTTTCTTTTCAGGGAATTTTCTGTTAGGTAGAAACGCTTTTTTTTAAAGAGTTCAATTTGAAGCTTAAAACGAGTGTTTTCCACTCCCAGACTAAGCATGAAGTAAAATTTCGAGTTTAGAAAAGCCTGAAAATTTGGTTTGGTCGCGTAGCGCGAAGCGCGGAGCGGCCAAACCAAATTTTTAGGCTTTTCTAAACTCGAAATTTTACTTCATGCGCTACGCGTATTAAACACTGAAAACACTGAAATATTGTGAACGAGTAAACTTCGCTTGAAATCAGTGTCTTATACGCGTGGCGCATGAAGTAAAATTTAGAGTTTAGAAAAGCCTGAAAATTTGGTTTGGCCGCTCCGCGCTTCGCGCTACGCGACCAAACCAAATTTTCAGGCTTTTCTAAACTCGAAATTTTACTTCATGCTTAATCTGGGAGTGGAAAACACTCGTTTTAAGCTTCAAATCTACAACACGTAATTGGGATATGTATACTCAAAAGAAAAAATTCACAAGCAATTATGGCTTAAAGCTTTTCCAAAAGAGCAACACTAATATACTCGCGACCTAAACAGTAGACATTGTTATGTAACGTCAAAATTTGACACAACTAGGAAAAATCGTTGCAGATACAACTGTCGATATACTCTGTAAAAAAATTTGAATCACAGATTCCACATCAATGTGTCATAGGATATTTCTCTAGAATTCCACTATACTATCGTATGGTCAATAAATAAAAGACCTGTAGAGTGCCATGTCTTCATCTTTTTTTAAATTTAAGTTGGCTACACGCTTTAGAAATTGACATATACAACGTCAGACATCATAATTATAATACATAATTTCAGAATTGCCAACCTACAATATTTTCCATAGCGCTCTAAAGGTTTTTTTCTTATTGAACATACGATATTAGTTTGTTTTAAACTATTGATACAATTAACGTGGCAACATCGCAGTTTAATGTATTCCAACTTCACTCTCGTTATATTTGGAGGTTATTTTTCACTCTTCTTGTTTATGTGTGGTAGAATTTATTTCTTCATCTGAATTATTTAAATTAATCCCTTAACTTATACGATTTAAAACTACATTTAAGATAAATACAGCGGTTTTTTCTTTCGAGTATATTTTAAAAAATATCTTCAATTATAAATTAATAAATTGTGCTTTTTGTGCAAATAAACTTAAATAATTATCGTGTTAGACAAACGCGGTTAGTTAAACAACCCTCGGTCGAGCGCAGTGAGGGGATTATCCCCGTGCGCGATTTATCCTAAAGTTAAAGTCGGTCTGAAAAAGCGGCGCTCATTAATTAAGTGGCACTTTTTTCAGCGCACAAAGGGGAAGGATTTTAACTACAAATTGTCCTCGTTAGCTTCGGCTTAGTTAAAGGGAGGGCGAAAGAATAGCGGCTCGTTTTCCATTCAGCGCGCCTCCCCGACGACGTTAAGTGCAATTCGAGATTTTCTTTCTACACACACACACATACAAATAGAAAAACACAAATATAAAGGAAAATAAACACGAAAACATCCTCTTTCTCTGATGTTTTCTTTTTTTTTTTTGTTATCCATTCTGGTTTCGTTTCATTTCGAGGAATCACAAAGCCGGGTAATAAGAATTCTAATAACGAGGACGATTGTTGAGTTGAGTTATAAACTCATATTTTATTTCGTTTTTTAGTAGTAACGAGAAATTTCACGAGATTAAGTTCGATTTTCTTGATACATAAAGTGTTTTATCAGAATCAGTTTCCAATCATTCGAATTTAATAAAATCTCTTCAGCTTCTTTTGACACTCGTAATATATCAAATAAACTCTAGTAGTTCTCAAGTGTCGTAGATAGTTGAGGCACTTAATTTAAAAAAAAAAAAACCATGATCACTAAATAAAACGCTCAATGATTTTTAACTATTTTTTGCGTATTTCACAGTTGTTTTGCAACGTTGTTACTCAGGTGAAGAACTTATTATAATATCATATGTTCAATAAAAGGAAACCTCTACAATACCATGATTTCATGTTTTTTTAAATTTAAGTTGGCTACACGCTTTGGGAATTGACATATAAAACGTCAGATATAATAATTTTAATATATAATTTCAGAGTTGCCAACCTACAATTTTTTCCATGGCACTCTAGAGGATTTTTTTCAATTGAGCATACGATATATAATTGACATATAAAAGGTCAGACAATAATTTTAATATATAATTTCTGAGTTGCCAACCTACAATTTGTTCCATGGTACTCTAGAGGTTTTTCTTTCAATTGAGCATACGATATATAATTGACATATAAAAGGTCAGACATAATAATTTTAATATATAATTTCAGAGTTGCCAACCTACAATTTTTTCGATGGTACTCTAGAGGTTTTTTTTTAATTGAGCATATGATATATAATTTAGTAAGTTCTTCGCCTGGAAAAGTTGCGAAACGTAATTTTATATGCATGTTATGGGTCTTCAGATTATTACAAAAATCATCTCTTAAAAATCAGTTTAAATAACTTCATGGAAATGCATGTAAGCTTACGGAGCACAAAAAATGATTCACTTAAGAACTCTTAAATTAAACATTGTTTTTAATTTAAGAGTTTTTAATTAGATCAGTTTTAGTGCTCTGTAAGCTTACATACATTTTCATGAAGTTATCTAAATTGATTTTCAAGAGATGATTTTTGTAAAAATCTAAAGACCCATGACATACATATAAAATTATGCGCTTTTAACGTTCAATACAAAATAATTCATAATTTATTAATGAGATATTTTTAGGTCTTTTAAAAAAGTAATATTTTCTTGAAATCCACACTAAATGTTGCAACGATATCTTGAACATACTGAGAATTACGATTTTATATTAAATTTAAATATCAAAAATTCGGTTAAAATTTCCCATTTTTATATTAAATAACTTCTAAAGTTGATTCAGTTACGTAAAGATCAAATTAATTTAACGAATAAAGCACTAATAACATTTCTTTACACGTTTAAACGTATGAAGAAAGGTTATTAGTGCTTTATTCGTCAAATTAACTTCTAAAGTATTAATGGAGTATTACTACATTTTTACACAATTCGAAAAAGCAGCATTTTCAATATTCACACTAAATTTCAGACGCTTACACATAATGTTTTACTTTTTAGTATTTAGAGCGTTTTTCTTTTAGATATACATAGCCCAACATACTGTATACGCTGTAAATTTTCAAATATTCGTTGTTTTTAAAAAGGATTTAAATTTTACCCGTTACCTAATTTCCACTCTGTATAAATTACTGAGATACTCGTAAAAAAAAAACAGCAAACTGAATTTTGAAAAGTATTTTTTACGATTTCCGCTAGATTCTATCCACCAATCTAGTGGTAAATCGTAATAAACACTCTTCAAAATTTACTGGTAATTTATCGTTTTTACGGGTATTTCGGTAATTTATACAGAGAGTTTTATGTAACACCGAACATTTTCATAACGAGAATTTTACTTTTAAGTATCCATATGCATACGTAGGAAATTTTTCGACCTTCGGTTTATTAAAAGAATTCAATTTGAAGCTTTAAGCGAGTGTTTTCCACTCCCAGGCTAAGCATGAAGTAAAATTTCGAGTTTAGAAAAGCCTGAAAATTTTGTTGGGTCGCGTAGCGCGAAGCGCGGAGCGGCCAAACCAAATTTTCAGGCTTTTCTAAACTCGAAATTTTACTTCATGCGCCACCGGTACAAAACACTGACATTACGAAGTTTAAAACACACCGCTAAACTTAGCATTGAATCAGTGTTTAGCACCGGTGGCGCATGAAGTAAAATTTCGAGTTTAGAAAAGCCTGAAAAATGTTGATTAAACTCGAATTTTTGTCGTAAATCTTTAGATAATCGTTGTTTTTTTTATAGAGTTTAAATTGTAACTTAAAGAGAGTGTATCCCACTCCCAGACTTCGCGCTACGCGACCAAACCGATTTTTCAGGCTTTTCTAAACTCGAAATTTTGCTTTATAGCGCTGTGTTTTAAACTTCGTAATATGTCAGTGTTTTGTACCGGTGGCGCATGAAGTAAAATTTCGAGTTTAGAAAAGGCTGAAAATTTGGTTTGGCCGCTCCGCGCTTCGCGCTACGCGACCAAACAAAATTTTCAGGCGTTTCTAATCTCGAAATTTTACTTCATGCTTAGTCTGGGAGTGAAATACACTCACTTTTAATTTCAAATTAACCCATTAACGGCCGAGCAATTATAGAGTTAACTGAAAAAGTTGATTTTATGTAAAATTATGTAAAATTTTGCACTTCGTTTTATGATTTCGACGAATGATTTAATATATTATTTACTGTGATTTTTTTTTAAATATACATAATATAATGTACGCTGTAAATTCGTGGAGTTTATATAAACACGTGCAATATAGAGTTTCGAACAAGTGTTTCCACTCCCAGACTAAGCATGAAGTAAAATTTCAAGTTTAGAAAAGCCTGAAAATTTGGCTCGGGCGCGTAGCGAAGCGGAGCGACCGAGCCAAATTTGGCTTTTCTAAACTCGAAATTTTACTTCATGCGCCACGCGTATAAAACACTGAAGTTAGAAATACATTGAAATATGTTTTTTAATTGAGTAATAATCGAAATATTTAAATAACAAAATATTTACATTTTTCTTCATACATTTTTAAGACAGGTCAAATAATCTGATATATATAATTTACTTATTTAGTAATTTAATAATTAACAACAAATTTATATTGTTGCGTGTATGCACCAATGACCAATGGCGTTAAATGGGTTAATCTCATCTAAAAAAACAACGATTATCAAAAGATTTACGGCAAAATTTTGAGTTTAGAAAATCCAAATTCTCAGGCTTTTCTAAACTTGAAATTTTACTTTATGCCCCACCGGTACAAAACACTGATTCAATGTAAAGTTTAGCGGTGTGTTTTAAACTCCGTAATGTGTCAGTGTTTTGTACCGGTGGCGCATGGAGTAAAATTTCGAGTTTAGAAAAGCCTGAAAATTTGGTTTAGCCGTTTCGCGCTTCGCGCTACGCGACCAAACCAAATTTTCAGGCTCTTCCAAACTCGAAATTTTACTTCATGCTTAGCCTGGGAGTGGAAAACACTCACTTTAAGTTTCAAATTGAACGCTTTTTTTAAAAAAAAAAACGACGATTATCTAAAGATTTTCGGGAACATTTCGAATTTAGAAAATCCAAATTTTCACTCTTTCTATCTAAACTTGAAATTTTACTTCATGCGCCACCGGTACAAAACACTGATTCAATGTAAAGTTTAGCGGTGTGTTTTAAACTTCGTAATATGTCAGTGTTTTGTTCCGGTGGCGCATGAAGTAAAATTTCGAGTTTAGAAAAGCCTGAAAATTTGGTTTGGCCGCTCCGCGCTTCGCGCTACGCGACCAAACCAAATTTCCAGGCTTTTCTAAACTCGAAATTTTACTTCATGCTTAGTCTGGGAATGGAAAACGCTCATTTTAAGTTTCAAATTGAACTCTTAAAAAAAACAACGATTATCTAAAGATTTATGGCATACACGCTGTAATTGGGACATGTATATTTAAAATAAAAACTCCTTGTTTTTACAAGTTGAGACATTAATTGCAATTGAATGGTTACAATTTGTAATGATCATGTAGGCAACACAGTTTACACATAACCTAAAAATTTAAGGTGTCAAATCGTATTGGATGCTTACGCGACCAAACCAAATGTCCAGGCTTTTCTAAACTCGAAATTTTACTTCATGCTTAGTCTGGGAGTGGAAAACGCTCATTTTAAGTTTCAAATTGAACTCTTAAAAAAAAAACGATTATCTAAAGATTTATGGCATATAGGCTGTAATTGGGACATGTATACTTAAAATAAAAACTCCTTGTTTTTACAAGTTGAGGCATTAATTGCAATTGATTGGTTACAACTTATAATAGTCATGTAGGCAACACAGTTTACACATAACCTAAAAATTTAAGGTGTCAAATCGTATTGGATGCTTTGGATTGATAAATATAACATACGAAAATGAACATTGAAAATGTTTGGTGTTAAATAAAACTCTTTTTATATTAAATTATTTAGAGCCGCTTTTACGATCCATAGTTACACCTCTGTTAACTTAACCCAAGGATAAAACCTTGGGTGTGTATTTTACAATTGCGAGGCTTAGAGCTTGGGTTAAACCTGTGGTGGGCCGTTTCTATAGATATGTATCATTGGATTTGTTGTGACAAATTCAATTTCATTTGAAAGTAGAGGTTAGCTTAGTATAGTTAAATCCAAAAGCCGTACAACGAATTTTAAGACGGAGAAGATAAATTTACTTGTCGAACTGGCAATTAAATATCAAAATTTCATTGGTGAGTACTTTCTGTGTATTAAATATTTATATTAAAATATGTTCTTCTTTATATTATAATCATTATTTTATGAATTCAGAGTGTAAAAAAACAGAAACTATTTCAGAAACTAGTTGGCTGTAGAGCTCAACTGAGTGAAAAATCTGTAGGTAACAACTGAAACAATTGTAAAATGGCAAGGCCGTTTACCAATGGTTTAAACTAGGCAGTACAGTACCAGAGAGTGTACAGGGTGGTCTAATTTCGATGTTGTTTATGGGCATCACGGTAAATATAAGAGTTAGAGAAAAACCGATGACGCAGTCGCGATCTCTTTTTTTGAGACTAGGACTTTGCCGAAAACAAAAATACACCATCTTGTTTTTTTCAGAAGTTATAGGGCAACATCGGGTTTTCTTGATTTTTAACTTTAATTAATACCTTGCGTAATTTGTGAAATAGACAAAAACAATAAATACCTTCTTAAGACTCTTTTTGAAGTAGAATCCAGTAGCGTAGGAATTTTTTATTTTATGCACACATTTTCGAGTTATAGCCAAATTATTTTTTCTTAAATGTAAATCATAGTTGGCTTTGACATAGTTGATGAGAGTGTTTTTCACTGATTTCAAAAATATATACTTCTGTGAATTTATCTTAAGAAACAGTGTTACCATAGAGTAAAAACTAGTTTTTAATCAGCTAAATAATATAATATAGAAGATTATAGCCATTTTTGATCATTTGCATTCTCAGTTTTAATTATGATAAACATTATAAACTAATGATATTTTAAATAATAATAACTCTTTTTTGAGTAATAAATATTTTATTATTTTTAGTATTTATTAAAATTTTTATATATTAAGAAAAAAAAACTTATTTTAAATATTCGAACTGATGGCCATTATTTTTAATGCATCTTTGGCATCTACCTCTTACAGCTTGAATGGCGACACAAATTTGAATGTTGGGAACAGTTCCTATGAAAACCATGAAAATGTTCCTATACGTCTAAATTAATTTAGGCTGCTTGTAAATTTTGTCCTGCAGGTATCCCCATAGAAAAATCTAACGGTGTTAGATCTAGAGATCTAGCAGGCCATCTAACTGGTCTAAATGTTCTCAACCAATTGCTCCCTAAATTTGCATTAAAAAGTAATCTGCTCCATCTTGTTGGAAGAACAGAACTCATTGCTGTTGCAATAGAATAAAATAATTAAAATTGAGCATGCAAATGATTAAACATGGCTATTGTCTTCCGTATTATATTATTTAGCAGATTAAAATTTAGTTTCTACTCTATAGGAACACTATTTTTCAAGATAAATTCACAAAAGTATATATTTTTGAAATCAGTGAAAAAGACTCCTTTTAACTATGTCAAAGCAAACTATGATTTACATTTAAATAAAAAATA
The DNA here is from genome assembly GCA_932526585.2 of Philonthus cognatus. Classification (NCBI taxonomy): domain Eukaryota; kingdom Metazoa; phylum Arthropoda; class Insecta; order Coleoptera; family Staphylinidae; genus Philonthus; species Philonthus cognatus. The sequence goes on from OW052244.1 coordinate 49,218,046, forward strand.
ATTTGGCTATAATTCGAAAATGTGTGCATAAAATAAAAAAATGCCTACGTCACTGGATTCTACTTAAAAAAGTATTTTACGAAGGTATTTAGAGTTTTTATCTATCTCACAAATTACGCAAGATACGAATTAAAGTTAAAATGAAATAAAAACACTTTAACTTTGTTTGTATAACACACTATTTTTATTTTCGTGACTCTAGTGTATACTCCCATTTTTAATGCTATTTTGTAAATAACCATTTTGTGTATATATACCTGTACCATACCGTAATTTAAGTTACTCTGTTTGATAATGGCAAGTTTAATTGCCGAAACTGCAGTCACGAAAATAAAACGAGTGTGTGATACAAACAAAGTTAAAGTGTTTTATTTCATTGAATTAACATGTATAACGAAGTAGAAGCCTCCACAGTTCATAAAGTTAAAATACAAGAAAACCCTATTTTGCCCTATAACTTCTGAAAGAAACAAGATGGTACATTTTTGTTTACGTTATTATCCTAGTCTCAGAAAAAGAGATCGCGACTGCGCCATCGGATTTTTTGTAACTCTTATATTTACCGAGATGCTCATAAGCATCATCGAAATTAGACCACCCTGTACAACACGGCACTATTTGATTTATTTAATAATATTATAACCACTCTCGAAAATGGTGAACTAGCTTGTGGAATATTCTTAGACCTTTCGAAAGCGTTTGACTGCGTTAAACACGAAATTCTATTAGCTAAATTAGAATGTTATGGAATCAGGGGTACAGCTTTGGCTTGGTTTATGTCGGATTTAAGTAACAGACAACAATTAATCAAATTAAATGTCATCAGCTCGTGCACATTTTCAGAACCCAAAAAGATAAATATAGGGCTTCCTCAAGGTAGCGTTCTAGGGCCCATATTATTCATAATATTCACGAACGATACAAAAAACTCTTTATCAGACGTCCAAGTTAGTATAATATCATTTGCTGACGACACAAGCATATTAATTACAGCGAAAAACTACACAAAACTCAAAACTTGTTGTGAACATAATTACAATAGCATCCACGGTTGGTTCATCAATAACAAACTAACGCTCAATACAACAAAAACTAAATTTGTCTTATTTCAAACAAAACAAAACATATATGATAAAAACAAATTAACAATAAAGAATCTTAATACAACAGCAAGTAATTCTGTACGTTTGCTAGGTATAGAAATCGATGTGCATCTTAAGTGGCGTGACCAAATAGAGAAGCTTTCAAAAAAATTAAGTGGGATATGCTTTTGCATACGTACACTTCTGTGCAATAAAATTAAGCACAAATCTTATAACTATTTTTCACAATATTCTAGTTATATAATTCGGGTCTGTTTTAATTACCTAGCAGCAGTTTCAATAAATTATAAAAGACCATACCAATTCTTTCCTGCTTCCAACGTTTTTTAACTCTGAAAACAGTGTCTTTACTGATGTTCAACAATCGAGCAATTTGTCTAAAAGAAAAACCATCTTCTATATATATATATATATATATATATATATATATATATATATATATATATATATATATATATATATATATAATAATAATCTTTATTAAAGATCAGTACAAAATAATTGTTTACAATATGGAATGAAATGTATACATCTTAAAATTTGATCTTTATCTTTGAAGGGCTATCGACCAGAGGTCTTTCAGCCCGTAGTCTGCTGACATTGATATTTTAGTTTATGTTATTGATGAGATGAGATGTACTGATAGATGGTATTTGCTGGATGCTTGCATTTAGGATATTTATTGGGATTGCGGGAAAGGCATAGGTGATTTAGGGTGTCTACGATGTGTGGGTTGGTGGCGAATTTTGTAATTAGATGTTTGATGCGCTCTTCAATTGGTATTAACTGGGTACGTTGATATAGGAGGGCATTAGAAGGGTTATGGAGTGGATTATCTGGATGCCTAATTTTTGTTACCATCTTCTATTTTAGTTAGTATTCGAAATTTCGAATTATTGTTTAAATGACGCGGCATTTTGACATCAAGGACATTGACATATTTACGTAACTAGGAAACTCATCATGTCCGTTTTAAACAATAACATATTTTGTGTACTTAATTTTATTGCACAGAAGTGTACCTTAAAAGATATGGTAGATAATACAAGTATAAAAATTGTATACAATAATGTTTTTGTCTCAAATATGCGATACAGAATACGATTTTGGGGACATAGCAAACAATGTTCTTCAATATTTGTCATCCAAAAAAAGAGTGTTAAAAATAATGTATAACCTGGGATTTAATGCTTCTTGTACAGGTAAATTCAAACAAAACCGCTTACTAACGTTTTACGCGCTGTGCATATTCGAATGTCTAACATTTATTCATAAAAATAAATTACTATCTTACTAATATAAAATAGGTCATAGGTATGAAACAAGACACGCGATTAATTATAATATCCCCAAACACAGACTCACATTATCAGAAAATAATATAAATTATAATTGCAACAAATGTTTCAATAGCTTGCTAGATAATATTAAAAAAATAGAAAATAGGAAGACATTTAAAAATACATTATTTGATTTCCTCTGTAACAAAGAATTATACAGCATAAATTAATACTTTTCCTTATTGAAATTATGTACATGTTTCATTTATTTACATTATTTTACCCCTTTTACCCCCTTCTTCGAATATGCATTGACATTTTTGTTATATATTTTCTTAAAAGAAATAAAGATTATTATTATTATTGTAAAAGCGGCCCTTAGACACATTTTTAGTTATTTTTTTGTTTTACTTACCGGTATTACAATCCCCAGGAAAGACATCTTACATCTCATCCCTCTTCGCCCTATCGTAACTTCTCTTTCCCTCTCTCTCTCTCTCTCTCTTTATTTTTTTTTTCGATAATTAGTTTATGCACTTCATTAAACTCAATTTATTTCATTATCGGCCTCTGCTGAATTGAGATAAGAATTATAATGAGATTCATTTTTTTTTTCTCGCGCTATCTCTCTCTCTCTTCCTCTGAGGGGGGCGATGAAAAAAAATCAGATCGATAGGCGGACGAGCGGAACGGCTAATCGCATTTTAAAACGCTCAAGATTAAGATTTTTCGAGGAAATAAAGCGGCAACGCTGCCTTTCGCATGAATTGATGATAATTGAGCGGCATTGGCTGGAAAAATCTTTTGAAAACACGATTAGGGATTTCAGGCTTGTTTGTGAGAAACTTTAGCGAAAAGGGAAAGAAATCGAAGAGAATTTTAATAGAAAAAAATACGAAAACTGTGGAGAGCTATTTGAAGGAATAATAATTAAAAGAAGTATAATGTCCGGTATCTTAAATAAGTTTCTCAACTTTCAAGTGGTGAAACATATTTAACTATGATTTGAAAAAGAGAGCCCCCGGTTAAATGTTACTAATATTAATTAATTAAATATTAATATTAGTGAAATTTAACCAAGTGTTTTCTTTTTAAAATCATAATATCCGGTTTTAACAAGGGCTAGGAATTTGAATATTTGCGAATATTCAAATACTTATATTAAATCGTTTACTTTTCCACATATTTATTTAATTTAGCTATTTGAATATTTAAATATTTCAATAAATCAGTGTTAAAAAATATCTAATATTATTTCTAAAACCAAACAATCAATAAATTCAAATAGTTTATTTATTTAAATATTTGACTAATTTGAATGTTTCATATTTCGTTTAATTTCCAGGCCTAGTTTTTATCAATTGAGGCGTTGTTTTTATAAACAGCATATGTCCAAAATTGTACAAATCGAAATTTTAGCAACAATTGGTAGAGTATTTTGCAAGCTATCCGATGGTAATAATATATTACGTAATGAGAGTGGTATGCAGCATATTACATATGAGCGGACATGTAGCGCACGAGCCGCGTAGCGGCGAGTGCAGTATTCCGCAAGTATGTAATTGCCATACCAATCGAGAAACGTACGATACTTTCCCTACGCCCTAACAAAATAAACAATGAGCATGAAAGAACAACTTATGTATAGCAATAATTTTTAATAGTAACATGACAATGACGAAAACTAAATTACTACTTGATCAATATCTAAGGAATTTTTCTTTTAGGTAAACATATGTCTAAAGCGGTACATTTTCCGACATTCGTTGTTTTTTAAAAGATTCAATTTGAAGCGAGTGTTTTCCACTCCCAGACTAAGCATGAAGTAAAATTTCGAGTTTAGAAAAGCCCCGTGAAAATTTGTCGAGGGTCGCGCAGCGACCCGAGACAAATTTTCTGGGCTTTTCTAAACTCGAAATTTTACTTCATGCGCCACGCATATAAAACACTGATTCCAAGTGAGATTTAAATCTACATAAAGTTCACAATATTTTAGTGTTTTATGCGCGTGGCGCATGAAGTAAAATTTCGAGTTTAGAAAAGCCCAGAAAATTTGTCTCGGGTCGCTGCGCGACCCTCGACAAATTTTCACGGGGCTTTTCTAAACTCGAAATTTTACTCCATGCTTAGTCTGGGAATGGAAAACACTCGTTTAAAGCTTCAAATTGAACCCTTAAAAAAACAACTATTAAAGATTTAAAGAAAATAATTTATTTCGAAGAATGTATATTTTCAGTAACTAATTATTAATTCATGTTAGTGTATTTCATAAAATAAACGAGTTTATTGCAATATTCTTCTTGTTTCTGTTAAACAACCTAAACAGTTTTTTTCGATTTTCTTAAAACGTAATTTTTGGACTAATGCTGTTTATAAAATGCCTTAGTTGCAGTTAAATCTTATTCAAAGATTACATTTATTTCTCGATTCAAATAGACATTTTTATTGTCATCAACGTCAGGAAATATAAATTGACTCCATTGTTTACAGCATGGATAGGAAAGAAACCATCTAAATTTTAAAAAATATCGAAGTTGAGTTGGTTTTCAGTGTGCTTTTAACTTCACTTTAACTTAGTGTTTTATACGCGTGGCGCATGAAGTAAAATTTCGAGTTTAGAAAAGCCCCGTGAAAACTTGTCTCGGGTCGCTGCGCGACCCTCGACAAATTTTCTACGCGAGGCTTTTCTAAACTCGAAATTTTACTTCATGCTTAGTCTGGCAGTGGAAAACACTCGTTTAAATTTATGGAGTAAAAATAAAAATCCGTACCTAAAAAGTTTTGTTATTAAAATCATCAATATTGCTCATTCTAGACATTCAAAAATCTAATGAATAGTTTTCAGTAGTTTTCAGTTAAACGCCGAAAAAGGTATTTTTCAAATTTCTAAATATAATATATGATATTTCATAAGATCATAACTTGTAAACAAATTTACAGCATGGATAGGAAAGAAACTATCTAATTTTGAAAAAATATCGAAATTTGGTTGGTTTTCAGTGTGTTTTTAACTTCACTTTAAATTAGTGGTTTATACGCGTGGCGCATGAAGTAAAATTTCGAGTTTAGAAAAGCCCCCGTGAAAATTTTCTACGCGGGGCTTTTCTAAACTCGAAATTTTACTTCATGCTTAGACTGGGAGTGGAAAACACTCGTTAAAATTTATGAAGTAAAAATAAAAATCAGTACCTAAAAAGTTTTGTTATTAAAATCATCAATATTGCTCATTCTAGACATTCAAAAATCTAATGAATAGTTTTTCAGTAGTTTTCAGTTAAACGCGGAAAAATGTATTTTTCAAATTTCTAAGTAAAATATATGATATTTCATAAGATCATAACTTGTAAACAAATTGACAGCATGGATAGGAAAGAAACCATCTAATTTTGAAAAAATATCGAAGTTTGGTTGGTTTTCAGTGTGTTTTTAACTTCACTTTAAATTAGTGGTTTATACGCGTGGCGCATGAAGTAAAATTTCGAGTTTAGAAAAGCCCCGTGAAAATTTGTCTCGGGTCGCTGCGCGACCCTCGACAAATTTTCTACGCGGGGCTTTTCTAAACTCGAAATTTTACTTCATGCTTAGTCTGGGAGTGGAAAACATTCGTTTAAATTTATGGAGTAAAAATAAAAATCCGTACCTAAAAAGTTTTGTTATTAAAATCATCAATATTGTTCTTTCTAGACATTCAAAAATCTAATGAATAGTTTGTCAGTAGTTTTCAGTTAAACGCGGAAAAATGTATTTTTCAAATTTCTAAATAGAATATATGATATTTTATAAGATCAAAACTTGTACATTTTTGGAGATATTTTCATGAATTTTTGTATGGACATTAAAAAAAAAATCCTCTTTCAAATCTTAAAATCTAAATATATCCTATCAATAGTTTCTGAGTAATTTTCAGTTGAAAGCGAAAAAAAATATTTTTTTAAATTTCATGTAAATTACTATTCCATAAGGTCATAACTTTTAAATTCCTTAATATATCTTCATGAATTTTTATGTGAATATTAAATAAATTTTGCTCTTACCAAATATTTACAAATCTAAAAATACCCTATTAATAGTTTTTCAGTAGTATCCGGTTGAACTCGAAAAATGTAATTTTCTAATTTCTAAAAAAAATATATGATATTTTATAAGATCATAACTTGTAAATTTCTAGAGAATTCTTTATGAATTTTTCTGTGAATATTAAAAAAATAGTTCAATAGATTCTGAGTAATTTTCAGTTGAAAGCGAAAACACGTATTTTTTTTTAATTTTCATGGAAATTAACATTTCATTAGATCATAACTTGTAAATTCCGTGAGATATCTTCATGAATTTTTGTGTGAATAATAAATCAATATTGCTCTTTCCAAATATTTACAAATCTAAAAATACCCCTTCAATAGTTTTTCAGTAGTTTTTAGTTGATCGCGAAAAAATGTATTTTTTTAATTTAAAAAAAATATATATATTTTATAAGATCTTAACTTGCAAATTTCTTGAGATATCTTCATGAATTTTTATGTGGATATTAAAAAAATATTGCTCTTTCAAATCATCTAAATATACCCTATCAATAGTTTCTGAGTAATTTTCAGTTGAAATCGAAAAAAAAAAAATGTTCTTAAATTTCATGGAAATTACTATTTCATAATAATAATAATAATAATAATAATAATATATTTATTGACGGGAACCCCCATTTTATACAAAATAGATATACAAAACAAATAATATTTTAAAGCTTACAAAATAAATGTAACATTAATACATAAAATATATAAAAAGTCTATGAATATTATAAGATCATAGCTTGTAAATTCTTTAAGAAATCTTTATGAATTTTTGTGTGAATATCAAATCTATATTGTTTTTTCCAAATATTCAAAAACTAAAAATACCCATTTAATAGTTTTTCAGTAGTTTTCAGTTGAACGCAAAAAAATGTATTTTTCTAATTTCGAAAAAAAAAATATATTTTATAAAATAATAACTTCTAAATTTCTTAAGATATCTTTATGAATTTGTGTGTGGATATTAAAAAAATATTGCTCTTTGAAATCATCTTAAAATCTAAATATACTCTATCGATAGTTTCTGCGTAATTTTCTGTTGAAAGCGAATAAATATATTTTTTAAATTTTCATGGAAAATTTGGCATGTATTTTACTATTACTATATTTTATTCGATGAATAACTATTTGTCGACATAACTGACATTTGTGAAACTCGACATAAATGTATAAAACATATACAAGTATAACAAAGTAAGAGCTTTGATAAATAATAGAAAATAATTTAATTTTTGAGAGAAAAAAACTAATAAATGTTAATAGCATTAGATTTTTTTAAATTCACAATAAAACATTTTGACTTTGTTTGTACAACAGTTTTATATTTAATGTGACTACAGTTTCGACAAATTTAGTCATTATTACACATGAAGTTTGATAACGACTGAATTTGTCGAAACTGCAGTCACATTAAATAAAAAGGTGTTGTACAAACAGATAAAAAACTATTGTAAAATCAACATGCATGTAAAGGGTGTTTTTTTTAGATGTATAGAACTTCTTTTTCAAATAAAACCTATAACAATCAATGAAACAATCGATTTTTTGGCTTCAAGAGGTTACCAATGCAATGGCATTTAGTGTTTAAAAATAATTTCGGGCATGTGACCACCGCGACTGCGTCTTAGATAAACTCTTCTACTGGTCCAAATTTTTATAACTTTTTCCACTTTAACTGGGCTAATCTCGCTAGTTACAAGGCCAATGTTGACCAAGTCTTTAATCGTTGCTGATTTATCAGCATAGACTAGTGGTTTGTCGTAGCCCCACAAAAAGTAATCCAATGGGGTCAAATCACACGATCGAAGCGGCCAATTAACAGGCACATGTCTCGAAATAATTTTATCACTAAACGTCTCTCCCAACAATGTAAGTTTCACGCGGTTTTACGCGTGCGCCATCCTGTTGAAACCACTTAGTTCTCAACAGATTTGCATTGACGTTCGGGGTCAAAAAATGTCGAATCATTAATCTGTAGCGCTCGCGATTGACGGTAATATTGGCTCCGTCTTTATTTTTGAAAAAGTAGGGGTCAAAGTAGTAGTACGAGCTCGTCTTGGGTTTGAAATTGTCCACAAGTGTATACATAGCCATAAATCAAGCCATCATATTCTGTATATGCTGCTCAGATGGACGATTATGAGCACCACGAAATGGGCAAAGTACTTTATAAGTTTGACACACAGAGCTCGCGTTTTAGAAATACATTTTCACAATTTGTAATCGTTGCTCGACTGTGAGCTTTAGCATGATAATTTGCCAAAGCCTACCGAACAAAATTGCCGTCAACAGCTTCTCATTCTGACAATGGTTTGACAGATATCCATCATTGAAGTTCTATACCTCTAAAAAAAAACCTTTATAACGAAATAGAAGTCTCCACAATACAAAACATTTTAAAATTATTTTCTTTTTTTTATTATATTTTGACGAAGAATCTATATATGTTATGCTATATAAAAGTTATCAATTTGTTCGTAAAAACTCAATTTTCTATAAAAAAAAAATGTATCTAATATTCTGCGCAAGAATCGATATTCCAACATACATACCCAAATATACTGTGTGTATTTGTGCGTTAGAAACGAAATATACACAGAGGAGAGAAAACGAAAAAATGAGAAACATCCATCAGGAAAATAAATTACAATTCGACACGGATTGGAGGCGGAAATCTCCGGGACGCGTTTTAAATGCAATATCTGTAAGAATTCCATTCACGGCCTTCTCCCTTGATATTTCCATACACACGTATGTATACAGTAGGATAAGAATATACACATATACAATGCGCCATATGGAATTTGGAATATTCACGCCTATTGTACATTTTTGGCACGAAACTTTCATTATTTTCTAATAAAATCCAGTAATCCTTGTGTATGTTTGCATATAACTTCTCAGATCTTAGAAAAATTATTGCTTTCATCAAAAAGCTGCCAAGTTTTAAATATCATAAAAATTGTGCCGAATGGAATTTAGAGTGTTTATGGCTATTGTATATTTTTGGTACAAAAATTTTGTTATTGTCTAATGAAATCCAGTGTTTGTTTGCATATAACTTCTCATATTTCAGAAAAATGATTGCTTTCATCAAAAGGCTGTCAAACTTTAAAGATCATACCAATTGGAAATACGTGCATAATTTGAAAATTCGTTTTTTCAGGCTCGGATAGGTCTAAAATGTGAAGATTGAATAACATCTTCAGGTCTTTTATTGACGATTACAATATATTTTATTTAAAAAATGACTTGATTTGCTTCACTTTTATAACTAATTATTCTGACTGAATAAATTATCAGTTACGTTTTACAGATTTGTTTGGCTCACGTTGATTTAGGTGAAGATATTAGTAATTATGTTTATTTAAAATAATATTTTATTAAAATTAGTGTAATAATTGATTATTGTCGCCTATATTTTAATTTATTGTTAAAGCCTTTAGTTTCTGATGCATACTATGCATATTAAGTGGAAATTAAATATTAACCTAAGTAGGTACTTATATTATTATTTAATAATATCCGAATAGGGCGAAACTGGTTAAAATAAATTGTAAAGACTGGTGTGAAGAGAAAGTGTTTTTATGTTAATTTTCCTTAAATATACAATATCTTCATTAAATATACAATTATTTGGTCTTCTTTAAAAATGTCAAAAATATCGTAAAATAGTTTAAATTTCATTTAAATGAATATATTGAATTAAAAAATTAGATAATAATAGGTTCAGTGAAAATTTTTATTGGTGGGGCTGCAGACAATAATTTTTACAAAATGTGCACACATAAAAATAACATTGATAAATATACAGAGCATTTTTCTTCTTCTAGATTTTGAGACATTCATTGTTTTTTTTTAATGAGTTCAATTTTAAGCTACTCGTTGTGTTTCCAGTCGTTGATTAAGCATGAAGTAAAATTTCGAGTTTAGAAAAGCCTGAAAATTTGGTTTAATCCGCCTTGCTACGCGATCAAACCAAATGTTTAGGCTTTTCTAAACTCGAAATTTTACTTCATGTTTAACGAATAAGTCGAAGACCCAAGTTTGAAATTGCACTATTTTAAAATTCGATGAATGCCTGAAAATTTAATGCGTCCATGCTTTAAATCAGGCATATAAATTTATACATTTTTATGTATGTATACTTGAAAGAAAAACCTGCATTAATTAATTTGCAACAAACATTTGACACAATTAATTGAATGGTTGTATATAGAATAATATTCATAAAAGAATGTATACTTCAAATTTAAAAAAAACATCAAAAAATAAAATTTTAAATTAAAGAAAATCAGATTCTTCAACATTCTTCATATTTTTGTCAAAAATAAAATGTTAACCTGAAGCAAATCAGATTCTTTAACTTTCTTTACTAGTAAGCTAGTTAGAATTAGAATGTATTTATAAAATCCGTTATAATCTTCCTTTGTTTTAATATTTAAGTAAACTAAACATGTACAAAAGTTAACATTATTTAAATTTTTCGTAGTTATAATTACAATTTATTTACACAATTCGTTATAACCGTCTTTTAATATAATAATTAAATAAACCAAACACGTATGAAAATTATTAATTGATAAATGTGGCACTACAGTAAAAAAAAAATAATTGATAGATAGATATGCTAAGATATAACATACACTGCAAATTTAGCGAAGTTATTTGTTTTTTAAAAACTCCCAGACTGAGCATGAAGTAAAATTTAGAGTTTAGAAAAGCCTGAAAATTTGGTTTGATGAAATTTTCAGGCTTTTCTAAACTCGAAATTTTACTTCATGCGCCACGCGTATTAAACACTGATTTAACTTAAAGTTCAAAATATATGGTCTCATACATTTTGAGTATCTGTTTATCCACTTCTGGGTGAAGAATTTGATTTCTGATGATCATATCTTGAACTTTAATTAAATTTTTATAAATTACCAAGTTCTTGAAGTTTTTAAGTAATATTTGATTTTTTTTTACAAATTCTTAAACAAAATCCCGTTGAAATATTCGACATTTTACACATAATTCCACGTCTGAGTGAAGAATTTAATTTCTGCTAATTGTATCTAGAACTCTGAATAAATCTGCGTAAATAACTAAGTTTTTGAAACTTTAAAATAATATTCAGTTTTTTTACAAATTTTTACAAATTTTTAAACAAAATTCTATTGAAATATTTAACATTTCACACTTAATTTTCAATTGATTGGCGATAATTCCACGTCTGGGTAGAAAATTTAATTTCTGCTGATTGTGTCTGAAACTAAATAATTTTGCATAAATTACCACCAAGTTTTTGAAACTTTAAAATAATATTTAATTTTTTTACAAATTTTTAAATATATTCCATTGAATTATTCAATATTTTACACTTAATTCTCAATTGATTAGCGATAATTTTACGTCTGGGTGGAAAATTTAATTTCTGCTAATTGTATCTGGAATTTTGAATAATTCTACATAATTTACCAAGTTTTTTAAACTAAAAATAATATTTAATTTTTTTATAGATTCTTAAACAAAATTCCATTGAAATATTCAACATTTTACACTTAATTCTCAATTGATTAGCCATCATTCCATGTCTGGGTGGAGAATTTAATTTCTGTTAATTGTATCTAAAACCCTAAATATTTCTGCATAAATTACTAAGTTTTTAAAACATTAAAATAGTATTCATTTTTTACAAATTTTTAAACAAAATTCAACATATCACACTTAATTCTTAATTGATTAGCCATAATTCTACGCCTGGGTGGAGAAATTAATTTCTGCTAATTGTATCTAAAACCCTAAATAATTCTGCATAAATTACCAAGTTTTTGAAACTTGAAAATAATACTTAATTTTTGATACAAATTTTTAAACAAAATTCCATTGAAATATTCAACATTTCACACTTAACTCTCCATTGATTGGCCACAAGTCTACGTCTATGCAACTAATTTCATTTCCGTTAATTGTATCATGAACTTTAATTCAGTGTGCATAAATTACCAAGTTTTTGAAGCTTTACAGTCAAATTTGATAATTTCGCATATTTTTAAACAAAATTCCACCGAACTAAATGTGCACGTAAACATTTAAATTTCTAAACTCGAAGTTTGACTTCATACACCACGCGTATAAGTCGCGCTCGCACCACGATTATAAAAAAAAATTAAGTTGTTTTATACAGCACCTTCCAAAAAAAAAAAGTTGGTAAAGTTGAGAATTCTAAAAGAACACCAAAAAAATGTATATAAAGGTCAGTTTAAACAATATTTGTGATTATTCATGAAGTCAGCGAAATGTATTTAGGCTGAGTTTAAGTCTAAACTCGGCCTAAGCCCGTTGAATAGTGGCTTAAGCTGAGTTTAGACCTAAACTCGGCTTAAATACAATGCGGTGACTTCATGAATATTCACAAATATTGTTTATATTGACCTTTAGAAACATTTTTTGGCCTGGGCCTAAATAATTTCAATGGGGACCCAAATAACATACCTTTTTTAAATGTTCTGCAGATTAGTCATTTATTTTTTATGTTTCTACATGCAGTGTCAAGTTACAAAATTGTATATCACGTAAATATTTTACAGAATTTTTCTCTTCGTTTATTTCTACAAAATATATTACTAAAACGAAATAAATTACTAGCAGAAAATAATCCATAATTCGTCTAAATATTCATCTTTAAATAAGGGGTAGAAACACTAATTCCTAGAAATATGGAGTTTCATCAATTAAATATTTTCTATTTTAATCGCATTGATGACGTTATCTGCAAAACTCCTTGTGTTCTCCCTTTTCACATACATTTTTAATTGCATTGACAACGTCATTACCTGAGCTTCCTTCTGCTCATCCTTTTTCACATACATTTTTTTTTAATCGCATTGACTTTAAAACCTCAACATTTTCCTCTTAGAATTTTTTTTCTCTCCACATTTTGTCGATGAGCTCCCGTGAAAGCCTTATCATCGGCATTATCCTCCATTTCGTCCTCCTCCTTCTCTTATATATTTTTCCCCCCGTTTCAGTCCAGGTTATAATGAACTTAATCTCCTGAAATTACTCGACCTACATCGGAGATAATGGGGAGAAAAATGGCAGTGTACACAAAACACGACGTACACACAGAAATTTCAGGAAAAAAAAAATAATAGGCTGGATGGGATTAATAAGGCGGAAAGTGGCTAATTGGGATGATCTCTCCTGCCCCCACTCTCCCCTTTACATTCTCTTTTATGCATGTGTGTGTGTGTGTGTTTGTCTGCTAAGTGGATTAAATGATGAATAATGTCAGTGTTTATGTGTTTGCAGAGAGAATATAATCCGTAGTTTATGTTGGAGTTAATTTGCATGTCTTGGATGGTTTATTGCATTAAACTAAGTTATGTTTATAGAAATAAGTGCCTAGTATGTATGAGGAAAAATTAATATATAGTGGAATTTGGGAAAGGGGTCCTAAGACTCATTTATGTGGAATGTGTGGTTCAATTTTTTTAGAGAGTATGTCGACAGTTGTCTCTGCAACGATTTTTCCTAGTTGTGTCAAATTTTGACGTCACATTACAATGTCATACTGTTTAGGTCGCAGTGTTCTTTATTTTAGAAAAGCTTTAAATCATGTTTTCTACTGAATATTCAGAGAATGACTACACGCACTTGCGATATAGTACACTGTGATTGAAACTAACTTAAAGAGTATGTATTAAGGTAGACAATTTGACTTGGATCTTTATTCAGGTAGGAACTAAGCCGCTAAATTGAGATATTGATCTTCTGAGTCTCTTAGCATGCAATTTTTAATTTAATTTAATTTAAATAATTTATTAGTGTTTATCACATACATGTGTTACACAGGTCAAATTATACTATTATAATAAAAAGCTTAAAACTAAAAATATTAACATTAATAAAGGACTTACACTGAGACAACAGGAATAATAATGTTCTTAACTTACAAGGGATGTTGTTATTACGTACAAAAACATATAAAAGTCACGGTGAAATAAATAATAAAATGTAATAAATATATAAATAATAACGATAACTAATTATATTACAAATAAACACGAAAAGTAAAAAATGCACTAATCTGGTTATATAAATAAAATTTGTTGGGTTAAAATCGATGAAAAAAATAAATAAGAATTTGAAATTAGAATTAAAATTTTAAATTTTCTATATAGGTTATAGGTTATATAAGGCCATTGTGAGGCGAGTCAGCCTCTCGTGAACTGCGACCTATCCGATCTATTGTTCTGCCCTTACCCAGTCACTTCCCAAGCAGTCCCACGTCCTCTATGAACCTGGTAACTTCCTTGGGAGTGATGCTACTCACTTCTTCGTGGGATAATCGGTCCCTGCCGAAGTGTGAAAAACGCTTGTGGGCAATCGCGTCACAAGTGCAGAGTATGTGCTCGGTCGTCTCATCTGCCGAATCACATAACCTGCAATTTCCACTTTCCTCTTTTCCCATTTTCTATAAATGGTACCGAAGGGCACAGTGCCCTGTCATGAGTCCCGTGAATGTTCTCAGCTCGTTCCTTGTGAGTTCGAGCACCTTATGGCTGTGATCTAATTTGATGAGTCGTTTTTATTGACGTAGGCCTGGGACGTTGTTCCAGTGTTTACGTATTCTGTCCTCTTCCAATTTTTGCACCACCTTTCTTCGGTGCGCCATGGGGAGTCCGCAAAACGGATCTGGTCCTATGGGAGTGGAATTTGCACCTCTTTTGGCGAGTTCATCTGCCACTTCGTTGCCTTTGATACCCCCATGCCCTGGGACCCACATGCGGGTCAACGAGTTGTTCTTAGCCAGTTGCGAAAGGGATCGTCGGCATTCCCAGACAGTCTGTGAGCCGTGGCTGTAGGCCCGAACGGCCTTTAGTGCGGCCTGGCTGTCTGAGCAAATATATATATGCGCGCCGTTTAGGTGCCTACCCAGGCATTCCCTGGCGCACATATCAATTGCAATTGCTTCCGCTTGCAGAATCGTGGGTGTCTTACTCAGAGCCATGAAGCTCCTGTGGTTTTGGTTAGGCCCATAGATGCCTATTCCAGTACCTCTATTGTTCTTGGCACCATCCGTGTACCAAGCTGATGTACCTCGACCAAGCTCGTTGACTTTCTTCGAAGCCGTTTTGGGGTATTCTATCAACATCTTAAACGGGTTTTTGAATTCGAGCCTTCTGGTCATGATGTCCGTTGGTTTGGACAGGAGGACCGGGTCAATTTGCTGCAGTACTTTTAAGTGTCCTGTCCAGTCTCCCGGCAGAGTTTTCCTCCTCTGGTATAGTCGGAGGGCCGCCACGAGTCCCTCCTTTTGTACCACCAGATGGAGCGGTGGGAGAACTATGATTGCCTCCATTCCCGCGGTAGGGGTCGTTTGCATGGCCCCTGTGATACTTAGACATGCTAGCCGTTGAAGCCTACCCAACTTCTTTTGCGTGTCTAGTTTTTGGGTTTTTGGCCACCACACAAGGGCAGCATAGGTGACAATGGGTACCACCGCCGTTCTAGACATCCAATATGTGATTTCTAAATATTCTTCCCAACTGTAAAATGCATTTTCGATTAAATATATTTTAATGATTACTTTAAATTTATTTATTGGCTGATCTCTAATGTGATCAGGAAGTGAGTTGTAAAATCCCATGCAGTGGTATTTTGCGTTTTCGATTTACTTAACCGAAGTTGGTGATGATGTATCTGGTCAGAACATTTTGAGATACTTGCTTCACTAAAGAGCGCAATGCAAATATGCCAGAAAAAAGTTTGAAAGCAAGTACGTCACTGTGTGAGCCCCATGAGAACGATGATGTTGTATTGTCGTTTTCTCTGCTTCTTCCCCTTTTACTGAAAATTGCATAGTAACAGTTTTAACTTTTTGCTGTGAAACCAGTCTGAGGCCTTCAACATTGCCTCCCTATGCAATAAGTTGGTACTTTCTTGGTTGTTGGCCTCATTTAAGAGCGTAGTGTCATCCTCATACAATAAAAGTTTTGCGTTCCCAATGGAGTAAGGTACGTCATTAATATATATTAAAAAGAGTAAAGGACCTAGTATTGACCCTTGAGGTGTACCATGTACTATTGGCAATGCAGATGACATGTTTTCCTGCAAAAAACGCGTTGAGTCCTCTAAGATAAATATGATGAATTTAATCTACAGCTCTTCGGATGCAGATTATAAAAGTATTGTTTTCTAATTAGAGTAGCATGGGAGACACAGTCGAAGGCCCTCGATAGGTCTAAAAATGACGCTTTGCAAATTTGTTTTCTTTCGAAACAGTCAACAACTATGTCCGAAAAGTCGCAGACCGCTTCCGTAGTTTTCAAGATGTTCCGTTAATTGATTGAACAAAACTTTCTCGAATACTTTTAACATCATGGGTAATATTGAAATTGATCGATGGTTGCTGGGATCAGAATGTTCGCCTTTTTTTATAGAGATGTATTACTAATGCCTTTTTCAGTGCATCGGGGAAGATTTGGTTTCTAACAGAGCTGGGATGAATCCTCAAAAACATGATTCGGATCACGAATCCGAATCACCTAATATGATTCGAATCACGAATACTCGAATAAAGGATTCGTAAGTGAAAAATATGATTCGAATCAAAGATTCGAATCCTCATTTTTGAATCACGGATACAAATCCCTTAAAATTAAATTTGAATCTATTATTTGCAACCAGTAATATTTTATTCCATCAGTTTCTATTAACAAACATGTTCATTTACCGACTAAATATATGATTATATAATGATTTTAATTAATGATGATATATGTGTTATTGAACTTCATTTTGAATCTGTGTTTTATGCGCCTGGCGCATGAAGTAAAATTTCGAGTTTAGAAAAGCCCCGTGAAAATTTGTCTCGGGTCGCTGCGCGACCCTCGACAAATTTTCTACGCGGGGCTTTTCTAAACTCGAAATTTTACTTTATGCTTAGTCTGGGAGTGGACAACACTCGTTCTTAGAAGTTTCAAATTAAAGGATTACTCTAGATTACTAAGTTTATTACCAATTTACAAAGGCTACAGCTCGAAGGACCAATCATGGTCTTCGGAGACCGAAGGACTACAGGTAATCGAAGTTTATTTACAAGAAAACAACGAATATCTGAAGGTTTGCAGCATGGATAGGAAAGAAAACATCCAATTTTGAAAAAATATCGAAGTTGGGTTGGTTTTCAGTGCGTTTTTAACTTCACTTTAAATCAGTGTTTTATACGCGTGGCGCATGAAGTAAAATTTCGAGTTTAGAAAAGCCCCGTGAAAATTTGTCTCGGGTCGCTGCGCGACCCTCGACAAATTTTCTACGCGGGGCTTTTCTAAACTCGAAATTTTACTTCATGCTTAGTTTGGGAGTGGACCGTCAAGATTTTCTACATGTCGGGATTTATGATATTTCTAGATTTATGTCGATTTATTCACAGTTTGTTATTGTATTAAATGCAACCTTAATATTAAATAAAAACGGTTTTTTAGGAATAGAATATTCACCCATTAAGAGCCGAACAAATTATAAAGTTAACTCTAAAAGTTAATTTTAAGTAAAATTTTGCATCTTTTTCTATGATTTCAATGAATGATTTATTATATTACATACGTCGATTTTTTAAAAGAGTTAAATTTAAAATTCAAACGAGTGTTGTCCACTCGCAGACTAAGCATGAAGTAAAATTTCGAGTTTAGAAAAGCCCCGCGTAGAAAATTTGTCGAGGGTCGCGCAGCGACCCGAGACACATTTTCGCGGGGCTTTTCTAAACTCGAAATTTTACTTCATGCGCCACGCGTATGAAACACTGATTTAAAGTGAAGTTAAAAATGCACTGAAAACCAACCCAACTTCGATATTTTTTCAAAATTAGATGTTTTCTTTCCTATCCATGCTGTAAACCTTCAGATATTCGTTGTTTTCTTGTAAAAAAACTTCGATTCCCTATAGTCCTTCGTTCTGCGAAGACCATGGTTGGTCCTTTGAGCTGTAGCCTTTGTAAAACGGTAATAAACTTAGCAATCTAGAGTAATCCTCCAATTTGAAAGTTCTAAGAACGAGTGTTGTCCACTCCCAGACTAAGCATGAAGTAAAATTTCGAGTTTAGAAAAGCCCCGCGTAGAAAATTTCACGGGGCTTTTCTAAACTCGAAATTTTACTTCATGCGCCACGCGTATAAAACACTGATTTCAAGTGAAGTTAAAAATATATATATTAACGTTGGATATTTTTCATGGTTAAGTAACCACATATGCATTCACAAATATTTGAATTATTCGAAAATTTTAATATTTATATTCAAATATGAATAATTTAGTGATTTAAATATTCAAATTAGAATATTAAACTATTTGAATTAATCGAATTCGAATCCCAGCTTTAATAGCGATGATTCGATTTATTTAGGAGGATTTAAATCCATGTATCAGGATTCGAATTTTATAAGGATTCGATTCCTTTTATAAGGATTCGAATGCTTTTATAAGAATTCGAACCCTTTTATAAGGATTCGAATCCATTTATAAGAATTCGAATCCTTTTTAAGGATTCGAATCATCTACGTTTGGATTCGAATACGAATCCTTTTAAAAAAAATGTAACGAATCCGGATCACGAATCCGTTTTCACTAAAGTATTCGAATACCTCTTTTGAATCCTTTAAAAGGATTCGAATCCGGGAATCGAATTCTGAATGATTCGAATCCTGCCCAGCTCTGGTTTCTAATACATCTATTTAATAGTTTTGTCATCGGTGATATTATAGTACTAATTACATTTTTTAGAACGTCCAACCGAATTCCATAAATATCTCTACTTTGGCTAGGTTTCAAAGTATTGATGATACTACTCACTGAAATAGGTGATACTTCATCAAATTGAAAATGCTGTTTATCAGTTAAGGAAGTGTGACGGTTACAACACATTAAAAAAAATGGATCAACGTCAAATTCAGGCAATGAATTTGTTATATCAGTGGATATAGTAGAAAAAAAATGTTAAATTCGGTTGATGTTATCTCACAGGTGAAATTGTTTTTAGTCGTTTGCCTAGTTGAATTTATTATACTCCAAATTGCTTTTGGAGTATAATTATTTTGTTTTAAATAAGAATTGTTTATTTTTGTTAATCTGAACTCGGTATGCAGATCTGTATTTGTTTTTAATTATTCTTAGTTCCGGATCTCCAGTGCGATTATATGCCTCTGTCATTAAAACAAGCGTATTGCGCATTATGCCTAAGTTATTATTAAACCACTTGATTTTTTTATTTTTGTTTAATTCTTTATATTTTTCTCAGGAAACGTATTATTATAGTGTACTAAGAATGTATCTAAAAATTTGTCTAAACATAAATTCTCATCAGCCACGGTATCAATGAAACTCCATGATTGTTTATCAAGAGATTGGAATAGAGTGAATTTACCAGATTTTGTAATGGGTAGAACAATTTTTACCATTGGCTTAACAGTGGACAAGTGATTATTAGCAATGGTAAATAGTATCCCCGTATGATCAGATATACCTGTTTCTATAGGAAAAACTGGGGTGTCTTCAACATAATTGGTACAGATATTATCAATGCAATTTTTAAGCCGCGTAAGAAAATGAACTAAAAAGTTCATCCGTGGATCTGTGCAAAATCTTGAAGTTTAGATTTATTGCTATCATTGCCATTGAATCTGACGATGAAGTCTGCATTAAGATATATCGTTTTATTAAAAACGTTTAAATTATTTAAAATTTCTGTTAAAATATATAAACAATGGTTAGTCTCCGCATGGTGAGCGGTATGCTCTGAGAATAATGCAATTGTTAACCGTGATTCCAACAATTTCACAGTATTTTTCCAGAATAACATTATTGAAGATATGTGAAAAATATTCTACATTATTTCTTACCATTATGAGCACCACGATGAGTGTGCCTAGAGAATTGTGTGGCAATATGAAAATTATTGAGCCCAATAAAAAAATATTCTGAATGCATTAACCAGTGCTCATAACCGCAAAAGACTGATATATTGTCACGATCATCATTAATTATAACATCAATTTTACTGATTTTAGATCTAATTGATTGAATATTGATATATAGGCGAATTAGTTTATTCTCAAGCATAGCGTTGTCTAAATCATGTTTTTTGGCGAAGACGTAGTTAATAGTTGGACTTTGCTGTGTCGGAATGTAAACATTTTTTCACTACGAAAAACATTATTTAACATATTATATTTGTCTTTATTACTAATGTAATAGTTATTTTGTGATATCACTTTATTATTATGGAAACAACATTCTAAGTCAAATGCGCACTGAGATAATTATTAATTGTACCTATGAATTTATTTAAAATAAATCTTTTATTCTATACCGGATTTTCAATAATAAGAATGTTTGTCTTGAGGCAAGCAATAGATAAAAGTTGTTTTACTACACTAATATTTATTTGTTAGCCATAATGTACACATCGTGACTTTTGGTAAATGTTTTCGTTAGTTTCTATATGTCCTCGATTACATTGATATGTAATGTTATCGAGGACATATAGAAACTAACGAATTGCATTGGGTGTGTAAATAGTTATTGTATCCGGATTCATGTAATATTTGTTGAATAATTTCTTAACTATAAATCCTATGTTTTTCCCATAATTATCACTTAAAAATAAAATATTTGGACAATGAAACACTTTTAACTTTGTTTGTATAACACGTTTTATTTAATGTGACTGCAGTTTCGACAAATTTAGCTTGTCATTATCAAACATGTTTGATAATGACAAGCTAAATTTGTCGAAACTGCAGTCACATTAAATAAAACGTGTTATACAAACAAAGTTAAAAGTGTTTCATTGTGTAATTAACATGTATAACGAAGTAGAAGCCTCCACAATACAAAATATTTGGAGCCTCCACCGCATTTCCGGTTTCCTTAGTCCAGCTGCTGTTTACTCCATTTGGAGGCTGTATCATCTGATGACGTTTTGCTTCTAGCTCCAATTCCATAGATTTCAGTTTGGCTTTAAGTAAATCATTTTCCTCGAGAATATGAGATATGTTTTCAGTTTGACTTTCTATTTTATCTTTGAGTATATAACAACCATCACAGCTGTTTCCGTTGTCATTTAAATTAAATTCTAATATAGATGATGAATTTCTCTCATGGTCTTTATAGGTGTTAATTTCATCTCCCAGATCTATGTTTTTTCTGTTGATTTTTATCATCTCAGTATTTATGGTTTTAAGTTGAATTTCCAATTCAGATATTTTGGATGTCAATGCCTCTTCGTTTTCAATAGCTTTATTTTCTAATAATTTAATACGCGATGTCAATTTTGTAATGTGATTGGTTTTATTTTTTAAATCTAAGTTGAGATCACCAATTATGTCTTGTTTTAATGATTCAAAACTGCTGTTTAGTTGCTAATTATTTAAATTTCAATTGCAGCAGATAACTTTGTGCCCTCCGAGAAATGTTATTTTTATACCTATAGCTTTACAACAAGCTGGATGATAAATGTTGTGGCAATTAATGCAAACATAACTTTTAAACATTACATTCTTACATTATTTAAAAGTTGTAGCTGATTGGGTTTGAGACATGACTATGTATTGAGTGGGTTATTATGCAGAAAAATATGATTCGCGCGGAGCGACCAAACCAAATTTTCAGGCTTTTATAAACTCGAAATTTTACTTCATGCGCCACGCTTATAAGACACTGATTTCAAGCAAAGTTTACTCGTTCACAATATTTCAGTGCTTTCAGTGTCT
Organism: Philonthus cognatus; assembly: GCA_932526585.2. Classification (NCBI taxonomy): domain Eukaryota; kingdom Metazoa; phylum Arthropoda; class Insecta; order Coleoptera; family Staphylinidae; genus Philonthus; species Philonthus cognatus. The sequence continues at coordinate 49,240,253 of OW052244.1, forward strand.
AATACTCGTGGCGCATGAAGTAACATTTCGAGCTTAGAAAAGCCCAGAAAATTTGTCTCGGGGCTTTTCTAATCTCAAAATGTTACTTCATGCTTAGTCTGGGAGTGAAAAACACTCGTTTTAAGCTTCAAATTGAACTCTTTTAAAAAGAGCGTATGCATATGTATACCTAATAGAAAATTCGCTGTATATATACTTAAAAGAAAAATTCCTTGTATTAACAGATTAATCCGATGACTATTTGCCCAATCTACTAAAAGCGCATTCGATTAAACATAAAACCTAAAATTACGATAAAATTCTGCAAACTTATGCTTTATTAGTGCTAGACAATTTTTACATTGTTTACACAGGTCGTTCAATACATACTAGTCTAAACATATTAAAATTACAATAAAATTCAAAATAGGATAATAATTTCGACTCTACAATAGTTAAAACTTATACAATAAAAAAAATCAAACGTTTAAAAAGAAAGTTCACTTGTCATGACATCACTTACATTATAAAAAGCTTTTGATATTAAATATAGCTTAATTTTTTGTTTAAAATTCTTAAAATCGAGATTTCTCATATGCTCTGGCAGTAAATTATATACCGGGCTTTCATTAATTCCCGAACCCCACGTGACCAAAAATAATAGGCAACCAAATGTACAAGGTGGTATGGCTCACACAAAAATTCCCTAGATTTAAAAATATTTATTCGCCGGCGTATTTTTATGACGACTGAAAATATTATATTTAAAATGATTAAAAAATAGGCTCATCTTCAAAAATGTAACTAATTTTTATTAATTTTTTCGTTGTAAATACCATTTTCGCAGTATTTGCTTATCCTAGCAAATTGACTCTGCAAAATAAATAGAAATAAAACTCAATGTTTCAGAATAATTAAACAATTTTTGCTTACCTGAAAATTCCGGGCGAATCTTGTAAGATCTCAAAGGTTGGTTTAACGATGCACCGCGCATAAACGTTTATGTCAAATTTGACTTTAGTAACGTTTGGTTACTTTTTTCAAAGCCTCCAACGTACAAATACAATAATTTACGCGGCAATTTTAAATTTAGTCACGTGGGGTTCGGGAATTAATGAAAGCCCTGTATTATTGGTCCATAATATCGTGGTCCATTTTGTGACTTTGTAAGTCTGCTGTGGTCAGGAATATTGAGTCAATATTTCTGGTATTATATTCGTAGAAATTCTTATTGGTAAAATATTGTGACTGGTGCTTCCTTGTCCATATTAAACACTCGAGTATATATTGGCTAGGAAGAGTGAGAATTCCAAACTTGCTGAAAATCGATGTGCAATCTTCTCTATAACCTAGGCCAAAAACCGCTCTAACAGCTCGTCTCTGCAAAGCAAATATTCTGCTTGCGGTCGCAGAATGTCCCCACAATAGAACACCATAAGGTAAATGAGAATGTACAAGTGAAAAGTATGCTGTTTTTACCACATCGCGAGGTAAACATTTATTTAAATTTCGTAGTAAATAGATGTTCTTACTTAGTTTATTAGCAATATTTTCCACATGCACATCCCACCTCAGGTTGGCATGTATGTACAAGCCAAGATATTTTGTATGTTCAGAAAGTACCTCATGGTGTTCTTTGAGAGAAAATATCATTCTAACTGTTTTTTCGTCGTTCATACTTAATTTATTGTATGCAAACCAGTGTTTCGCTTCTGTGCGAGCATATGTCTCTTTTGAGATTAATTCATGTATATCTCTATTTGTGATTGAGATCGTATTATCATCTGCAAACTGTGTTATTTTTATATTAACATCAGAAAAAGCATATGGATAATCATTTGCATATAAAATAAACAACAAGGGCCCCAAGTGTGACCCCTGCGGAACCCCACATGTTACGGGTATTTATGCAGATATATCCGACTTGAATGATGTTACCTGTTTTCGTCCTGATAGGTAAGACATAATCAGTCTGCAATAATCAGTCTACAAACTTACAGTGTAATCTTATTTTCTCGAATTCGAAATAGTTTTGAAGTCAAAATATTCAATTTATTATAATATTCTACCTACAATTAAAAATAGGTATAAAAAGAGGATCTCCTCTTTTTATACCTATTTTTGTTTTCTTTGTCCTTTTTAGTCGGAATTGAAATTTTTATTAATAAATCTTCGTATTTGTCTATATTTGTCTAATTTTTATTTTATAAATTGTCCTGTACACCTAAAGTGGATACGAGTCAACCTTAAAACCAATGTTAAATCGGTAATTTTACATGTTATTTTTTTGAAATAAAACAACGCAGTTGGGAGGGTTTCACTTTTATTGTTGAACACTGCAACATGTTTCACCACACAGTGGCTTCATCAGGCAGATGATTATTTCATCTGCCTGATGAAGCCACTGTGTGATGAAACATGTTGCAGTGTTCAACAATAAAAGTGAAACCCTCCCAACTGCGTTGTTTTATTTCAAATAGTATTATGGAGTTTCATCATGTATCCGCCTCATCAATTAAATATTTTACATGTTATATAGGGAGTTTTGCCTTTGAGTATACATATCCCAATTATGTGTTGTGGATTTTTAAAGATTCGTTGTTTTCTTAAAAGAGATCAACTTGAAGTTAAAACGAGTGTTTTCCACTCCCAGGTTAAGCATGAAGTAAAATTTCGAGTTTAGAAAAGCCTGAAAATTTGGTTTGGTCGCGTAGCGCGAAGCGCGGAGCGACCAAACCAAATTTTCAGGCTTTTCTAAACTCGAAATTTTACTTCATGCGCCACGCATATAACACACTGATTTCAAGCGAAGTTTACTAGTTCATAATATTTCAGTGCTTTCAGTGTTTAATACGCGTGGCGCATGAAGTAAAATTTCGAGTTTAGAAAAGCCTAGAAAATTTGTCTCGGGTCGCTGCGCGACCCTCGACAAATTTTCACGGGGCTTTTCTAAACTCGAAATTTTACTTTATGCTTAGTCTGGGAGTGGAAAACACTCATTTTAAGCTTCAAATTAAACTCCTTAAAAAAAGCGTATGCATATGTATACCTATTAGAAAATTCCCTGTATATATACTTAAAAGAAAAATTCCTTGTATTAACAGATTAATGCGATGACTATTTGCCAAATCTACTAAATGCGCATTCGATTAAACATAAAATGTAAAATTATGAAAACGTTCTGCAAACTAAAAACAGTGTTATCTTCTTTCCTCGAATTCGAAATAGTTTTGAAGTCAAAATATTCATTTTATTATAATATTCTAGTTGCAATTATAAAAGAGATCCTCGTTTTATACCTATTATTGTTTTCTTTGTCCTTTTTAGTTGGAATTAAAAAATGTTTCGCGTTCAAGTCGTGCAACATGACGGAATTAATTGGGTCCGTTCCCGAAGCAACGTTACTTCCGTCCAAAGCGTATTTAAATTAAAGTCCGGTGCACCGTTTGAAGTTAACGTGGTTGCCAATTTGATTTTTCGCTCTCTCTGTCAATTAGCAGAAGCCGATCGTTTTCAAATTGGACGAAATTCTGTTTCCTGTCGACTTTCATTAATAGAAAATTAATATTGATTTCGAAAGAGTTCCAACTTCATTGATGTTAGAAGCTAAACTATTTAACATTTATGTAGTTTTTTGCCGTCGGGTTTGTTAAAATTATTATTGTATATTTATTACTAATATTTAGGAATCAAACATTTTCTGGAATATGAATTTGTGTTCAGTACTCATTCATCACTGAACAACCATATACGCGTTTCAGGCTCTAACGCCATCATTAGTATAGTCCCGAACCAGTGCTTGAAGAATAATAGTAATAATAATACTTAATTATCCAACAGATACACAATTTAGTGACAGGGTAACATCATAATTTAAGTAAACTGTTGTAATAAATGTAAAATTATTGATCAAGTAATATTTGCGAAACTATTGACAACGCGAATAACAACAAGATTGTACAGACTGCAAATAAATAAGTTGAATTCCACTAGTTTGTTTTCTACAAAACCAACAGGTTATGGGCCCAGGGCGCATGAATTGAGAAAAGAACTTGTGTTCATCTCAAACTGAAGTGGTGTTCCTGCAATTTAAAAAAAAAAAAACGATGACCGACCATCGAATATATGTGGAGAAACTCGAAGGGCCTGACGATTGGGCAAAATGGAAATGGCACATATTTATGGTGTTGCGTTCGTATGGACTAGAAGACATTGTTAACGGTGAACGTGAGTGTGTCAAGTTAACAGAAAATCCGTCAAACGAACAGAAAAAGGAATATGCTGAATGGCAGAAAGACGATGCAAAAGCAGCAAGTCTGTTAGCAAGTGCGCTGAGTAAACCAGTGGCCGAACTTGTGTTGACGTGTACCAATGCAAATGAAATTTGGAGAAAGTTACGCTCGCGATTTGAACGAAGTAGTACCCAACGACTGAACATGTTGATTGAATCATTCTTCTGAGTTAATCGTGATGATACAGAAGATATTAGTACACATGTCGCAAAACTGCAGAAGTTATTTGTGGATTTAAATGACGAACTTGGAAAACACAAGGAAAACACATTGTCAGAAAGGATACTGAATGGTCGAATATTGTCTACATTAGGAAAGGAATATGATAATTTTAAAGATCTTTGGGACACAATTCCATCCGAAAATCAGAATCTAAATTTACTTATTGAAAAATTGTGTACGATTGAATTGCGTGACCAAAGCATAACACAATCAACTGTATTAGTAACGCACAGAAAGAAAATTCCTGGAAAAATATCAAAGGAACGGGCAAAGCAAAAGTTTCCATGTAACAATTGTAAACAATTAGGGCATTGGGCAGCGGAATGTACACAAAAGAAGAAAGGCAAGCAACAGAAGAAGCAAAGTGACAATTCCACTGACAATTCTACATTTATGTCACAACATGTCATGGGCGCATTAATTCAAAATAACGTTGATGCAAATAAATGGTATTGTGACAGTGGTGCAAGCAAGCACATTACTCCGAATAGACAGTGTTTCGTCTCGTATAGTGAATTTGCAGTGCCTGAAGTAATTTCTATTGGTAAACAAGACATGTTTATGTATGCGTATGGACAAGGTACAATAGAAATTAAAGTCCACCTAAACAATAGAAACTATAATGCTAAAATGATTAATGTGTTATACGTTCCTGATGCAAGTGCGAATTTGTTTTCTGTAAAAGCTACAACAGAAAATGGCCACAGTGTGACTATGGATAACAGATGTGTTAAAATTAGAGATGCAACTACTAATACTACTAAAATGACTGGATGTATGAAGAATGGTCTGTATGCACTTAACATGCAAGTTATTAAGCTGAAGGTAAATGTTCAAGCTAATTTAGTTTCATCATCCAACACGTTACACGTGTATCATGAACGACTTGGTCATCAAAACAAACAACACGTGAAAAGTATCTTGAAGAAAATGGACCTAGATGTACAAGGATTGAAAGAAGAGTTCTGTGATGGATGCGCATTAGGAAAAATGCATAGGTTGCCATTCAAGAAAAGAACGAATCGTACAACAAGTACTGGTCAACTAATCCACGCAGATGTTAATGGTCCAATGAAAACTGAGTCATTTGGTGGTGCAAGATATTATGTATGTTTTAAAGATGATTATAGCAAGTATCGAAGAATCCATTTTCTGAAGCAAAAAGGTGAAGTATGTGAAGTTCTGGAGACATTTTTAAACGAAGCAAAAACAAATGGACATGTTGTGAAGCGGTTCAGATGTGATGGTGGTAAAGAATTTGTCAACAAATCAGTTTCTAAATTACTCGCAAGTAGAGGAATTGAGCAATGGATTACTCCTCCTTATACGCCTGAACAGAATAGGACAGCAGAACGTGAAAATCGAACCATTGTGGAAGCAGCACGTTCTATGCTAAACTCAAGTAAGTTACCAAAAGGATTGTGGGCAGAAGCATGTAACACTGCAGCGTACATTTTGAATCGAACTGGAAAATCTTGTCTTCCCAACAAAACTCCGTATGAATTGTGGTATGGTCAATCATTTGACAAGCTTGATCACTTGAGGATTTTTGGCACTGGATGTTATGTCCATATAAATAAAAATTTCCGCTCGAAATTTGACAACAAAGGAGTATTTGGAAATCTTGTTGGATATGTTAACGACAAAGATGGATATCGAGTATGGATTCCTTCTCAAAGAAAAGTAATAATGAGTCATGATGTTATATTCAAACCAGAAGTGGTGTGCAGCGTAACAATTCATGAAAGTGCAGTTCCAGATAAAAGTCTACCAGTCACATCATCCAAAGAACAGGAAGATTCCGAGGCAATTGAAACGGAAAACTTTGATACAGAGCCTTATTCCGGAGGAAGTCAACTTCAAAATGAAATTGTTGAATCGAATGACAGTGACAGAAATAATGAAAATAAAAGAACTAGAAGAGAACGAAAAAGACCAGGGTGGATAGAGAGTAACGATTTCATACTAACGGCTGGAAGCATTGTTAATGAATGTAAGGATTCAAACTCACTTACTGATGCCATGAATTCTAATGAAAAGGACAAATGGATGCAGGCTATTCAAGAAGAATTGGACTCTCTGAATGAAAATAACACTTGGGTATTAGTTAAACGTCCAAAAGGCAAACAAATTATTAAAAACCGATGGGTTTTACGTCAGAAAACTGGAAGTAATGGAACTACTCGTTTTAAAGCTCGGCTCGTGGCGAAAGGATATGTTCAAAAGCCAGGAATTGATTATGAGGAAACGTTTAGTCCAGTTGCACGGTATGACACCATTCGAACTCTCTTAGCGGTGATGCTCTTAAGAACATGAAATTAAATCAATTCGACGTTAAAACGGCTTTTCTAAATGGAGTCCTCGAAGAAGAGGTATATTTAGAACAACCAGAAGGTTTTAATGATGGTACCGATCGCGTATTCCACCTAAAAAGAAGTTTGTATGGACTTAAGCAGGCACCACGTTGTTGGAACAAACGATTTATGGAATTTATGAAAAAGGAAGGTTTTCAAAACAGTAAGGCAGATCCTTGTTTATTTTTTTGTAGAAATAACAATCATTGCTTGTATGTTGCAATTTATGTTGACGATGGATTAGTTGTTGGTAGTGATAATGAAGAAATAACTAAATTCTTAAGAAGTCTTGAAAATGAATTTAGTATAACTCTAGGTTCCTTGAACAATTTTCTTGGTATGAAAATCGATCAACAACAAGATGGATCGATAGGATTAGTCAAGAAAATTATACAAAAAGGATTTTGGATAGATTTAAAATGCAAGAATGTAATACAGTTTCTACTCCTGTGTGTCACGAAGAAAGTAATTTGGATAAAGCATTATCATCTGATGTTCCATACCGAGAAGCAGTGGGTTGTTTGATGTACCTCATGATCGCGTCTCGTCCAGACATTGCTTTTGCGGTGAATAAAGTTTCTAGGGCCATGAAGAATCCAACAATAGAAGACTGGAATCGAATAAAACGTATACTTCGTTATCTGAAGGGTACTATAAACTATGGTATAGTATATCATAAAGAAGAAAGAAATCTAGAGGTTTACAGTGATGCTGATTTCGCTGGCGACAAGAAAACGAGACGCTCAACATCTGGAATTGTAGCAACATATGCTGGTGGAGCCATAACATGGTCTAGCAAATTACAAAAAGTAGTAGCGACTTCTACAACTGAAGCTGAAATAATAGCAGCAAGTGAAGGAGCAAAAGAACTAATTTGGTTGCAGCGTTTATTGTCGGAACTGGTTGATGTACCAGAGGTGCTCTCAACACTTTATGTCGACAATGCAAGTGCTATCAAGCTGGCGAAAAATCCGGAGTTTCATCAAAGGTCAAAGCACATTGAAGTTCGATACTTTTACGTACGAGAAAGGTTCCTTAATGGTGAACTCAAGTTGATGCACATCGATGGGAAAAATCAGCTAGCGGATTTATTGACAAAGCCGCTAGAACGTGTTTGTTTTAATAGGCTACGGAAAAGCATAGGTGTACAAAATTGTGATAATTAATTCTGTATCAGATCAATTATTTTTAGATTTGGAGGAAGTGTTGTAATAAATGTAAAATTATTGATCAAGTAATATTTGCGAAACTATTGACAACGCGAATAACAACAAGATTGTACAAACTGCAAATAAATAAGTTGAATTCCACTAGTTTGTTTTCTACAAAACCAACATAAACAAACAACAATGTAAAAATTTAAAGCTAAACAATATATAAAAATTAAAAAATAAATTAAAAATGTACGATAACTAAGCACTTGAACGCAATTTAAAATTAAGGCATTGGTTAATGTAACTAAGAAATGTACTGAAAGAATCACCAAATATGTATGCATTGTATTGCACACTGTGGTATGATTTGTATAGCTTACATAATGGAGAATTATTATGATGAAGTGATTTAGGAGTATTGTAAGAAAAGGTGCTGCAAGATCTGCTTACCAACCTAGGTATATGAAAGTTAAGTAAGTCAATGGACCACTGCCATCATCAATGATGTTGTTAACTAGTTTGTACAGATACAGGCATGAGATACGCCTATGCCTATCATTTATAGAAATTGTGTTGAATTCTAGGAGTAAACTGGAGTAGGTAATCGTTCTGTCTGGATACGATTAATGTTTGATAAAATATAGATATTTTAAAAATTTGCGCTGAATGCTCTCGGATAGCCCAATGTATTTATAAAACTGCGGTGCCCATATATCAGAGCAATACTCCAATTTACTGCAGATGTAAACATTAAATAGCGATTTTAATGTATTCACTGAAGAAAATGACTTGCTAATTCTAATGATGAAACCTAGTGTACGAGAACATTCCTTAACAATTTTGTCAATGTGATCATTGAACGTAAGTTTATTATCGTATAGTACACCTAGATCCTTAGAACGATTAACTCTCTGTAAAGGTTTAGTTTGTACAGATACAGGCATGAGATACGCCTATGCCTATCATTTATGGAAATTGTGTTGAATTCTAGAAGTAAACTGGAGTGGCTAATCGTTCTGTCTGGGTACGATTTATGTTTGATAAAATATAGATATTTTAAAAATGTGCGCTGAACGCTCTCGGATAGCCCAATGTATTTATGAAACTGCGGTGCCCATATAACAGAGCAATACTTCAATTTACTGCAGATGTAAACATTAAATAGCGATTTTAATGTATCCACTGAAGAAAATGACTTGCTATTTCTAATGATGAAACCTAGTGTACGAGAACATTCCTTAACAATTTTGTCAATGTGATCATTGAACGTAAGTTTATTATCGTATAGTACACCTAGATCCTTAGAACAATTAACTCTCTGTAAAGGTTTAATGCGTATTATACTGAACATCTTTGACCATTTATTATGGCCTGTGCAATTTACATATGTTTGACAGTGTAAACGCCATCCAATGCCCATTAGCTTAAGTAGCATCGTCAATGCTACTTAACCTAATAGGCTTTAGATAGCGTTTATGCTGTCGAACAAATGCAAATATTTTCTATTTGTACTACAAAAGAAGAGATCTTTCTTTACTTTGTTTTGCTCAGCACCTGTGTATTAGCACTTTATCATTTGTTTATTTTGTTTAATAAAAACTGTCTTTTATAAGAACATGAACATATTCATAAAAAGGAAACAGCCAGTGAAAAACGATGATGAGCAGAAAATTTGTCAGGAACGACGTTAACATGAACGTTGGCTCGCATTTATCGACGTACGCGCGCTCCTCCCGGAAATGTACACGCATATAAAACCGGAAAACCCCCGTGAAATCTTTGCGCGCCCCCTTTTTATATGCCAGTCGGAGGCCTAACGTAACGATGACGATTCCACGTTTTTTACTGCTCCGCTTTTGCGAGTGCCGAGAGGAAACGTGTTCCTCCGTTTTCATTTCGACCGCAAACGGATTCCCTTTATTTCCGCCCGCTTTTATTGGATCCCCCCACACACACACTCATATACACACCCTTGCGGAATAGGGAGATCCTGGGGGACACCCTGGGGCTCATCCTGCCTGGATTAAATGAAGTGTGGCTCCGGATACGGTTCTGGTGATCGAATGATTTTGTGGTAAACACCTTGGAATATTGGAGATCATGAGAGGAATTCGATTTTTCTAGTATTTGCGTGGATATGATAAGACATTTCAGACAACTCTTCAAATAGTTCAAGTTTTGTTTTAATAAAACAAATGCTATCACTATTAAAATTTAAACATAAAATACTTATACCAAACAAAATGTAACAAAATCCACCAATACTTTTTAAGAGGGCCAATTTTTGCTAGTAGTGTGTTTCTGGGGTACGAGATGGCGCAGAGATAGCAAAATTGCTGAAAGTAGTTTTGACTATGTATTGGTTCATAGTGCCTGCCGAATTTTATCACAACGAATAATGAAAATTATGAGTGCGGAGCGCGTTATTTGTTTGTTTAGATAGCGCCGGGCGAATGAATGGGTATTGCATTTAAGTAGACAAGTGAACCGAATAAATAAATATTCACGATTTTAATTTCAATCGACAAACTTTTAACTGTTTTTGCTTGTGTCATTTCCAATACTCATTTTTATTAAATAATTATGAATTACAATTATTATAAATATATATATATATATATATATATATATATATATATATATATATATATATATATATATATATATATAAATATATATATTTATACATATATTTTTTCTTTAAAGTATACATATTTCAAGTTCCCCCTATTTGTTGTAAATCTTTAAATTCTAGTTGTTTTTTTAAGAGTTCAATCTGAAGCTTCAAACGAGTGTTTTCCACTCACAGACTAAGCATAAAGTAAAATTTCGAGTTTAGAAAAGCCCCGTGAAGATCTTCTGGGCTTTTCTAAACTCGAAATTTTACTTCATGCGCCACACCTATAAAACACCAAAATATTGTAAAATTTACGTACATTTAAACTTCACTTGAAACCAGTGTTATACGCGTGGCGCATGAAGTAAAATTTCGAGTTTAGAAAAGCCCAGAAAATTTGTCTCGGGTCGCTGCGCGACCCTCGACAAATTTTCACGGGGCTTTTCTAAACTCGAAATTTTACTTCATGCTTAGTCTGGGAGTGGAAAACACTCGTTTAAAGCTTCAAATTGAACTCTTTTAAATAAAACAACCAATATCTAAAGATTTACAACAAATATTTGAATATACGTACTTCAAATATTTGTTAAAGAAAAACTCTCTGTATAATAATAATAGAGTTCAATGTCTTTATCTGGAACTTTATGCTCTGTCCGTGGTGCGAAAACTATGGAAAAGTGATAAAGTGTCATGGGAAAAATGTTTAAATTTGCCAGAAGTTTGAAAAAATCGAAAACTGTCGAAAATCGATGAAATGTTTATATTTGATAAAATGTCAAAAAGTGATGAAATGTCAAGGAATATTTAAATTTTACAACAATTTGAAATATGTGAAAAGTAACAATCTATAACAAACAAATGTTTTAAATATTTTAAACTTTACAATTAATCAATGTTTTATACGCGTGGCGCATGAAGTAAAATTTCGAACTGAGAAAAGCCCGAATTTGGATTTGGACGCTGTGCGTCCAAATATAAATTCTTCGGGCTTTTCTCAACTCGAAAGTTTACTTTATGCTTAGTCTGCGCGTCCAAATCCAAATTCTTCGGGCTTTTCTCAACTCGAAATTTTACTTCATGCTTAATCTGGGAGTGGAAAACATTTGTTAAAAAATAATCACTAGCTATTTACAATATTTACATTAATTTACAAAATCTTGAGAGTTTTAAGTTTTTCCAAGATTTTAATTGATTTTCAAAATTTTTACGACTCGGTAATTTTGTAATACGTTTGTTAATTTTCAAACTTTTTTTTAATTGCCAAAATTTATAACAATTTGCAAAGTTTTTACAAAAATTATGTATTTTCGAAGATTATTGCAGATATTTTTTTCTTGACTTATTTCGTTACTTTTTATAACTTTGATGCCTTTCATGTATTTACTAGATTTTCGTTAATTTGAAAAAAAATGGCGGTATTCATAAATATTGAAGAATTTAAAAGTTAAAATTGCTTAATTTAACAGAAGTATAATTTACAGAAACGACAAGATTCAAAACACGTATCATCAAAATTGATATACTCATTGAAAATTCGGTCAAATTGACAAATTCAATGTAAAATTATTAAGATCTTTAGAATATAAAAATCTAACGTCAGTTTTAGAAAATTAGATTATTACAATCTAAATATTAAATTTTAAGATATATTGAAATATGTATACTGTAAATTTTCAAGCATTCTTGATTTTTAAAAGGTTTTAATTTGATGCTTCAAACGAGTGTTTTCCACTCTCAGATTAAGCATGAAGTAAAATTTCGAGTTAAGAAAAGACTGAAAATTTGGTTTGGTCGCGTAGCGCTATGCGACCAAACCAAATTTTCAGGCTTTTTTAAACTCGAAATTTTACTTCATCTGACACGCGCACAAATCACTGAATTATTCCAAAACTCAAAATAAATTAATCATGTATGTTCATTTACAAATCATAGCATAAATAAATATATCTATAGTCTGTTTAAAAACTAGAAGGAGTAAGTACCAAAGCCCAATTTACACTATAAAAAGTTACCAGAAATATCACTAGATAAATTTCGCGGCAATTTTAAATAATTTCATAATTACACTTTAAATAAAATCAAATATCCATTTTGTACTTCTTAATTGTGGTTAAGTATTTTCTTTTCCATCGTACGATATCGTCATTTCAATTAAAATGCTTATACGGCATCTTGCCATATATCTGTGAAAGAAAACATATTTACATTATGTTCATAATATAATATGGAATTTATATAATAATATGTCTCTATCAGAGCCGGAACGAATCCTCGTAAAAACGATTCGAATCACGAATTCGAATCACCTAATATGATTCGAATCACGAATACTCGAATAAAGGATTCGGAAGAGATCAATATGATTCGAATCGAAGATTCGAATCTTGTTTTTTCGAATCACGAATACAAATCCTTTAAGAATAAATTTGAAGTTATTATTTTTTTGCAACCATTAATACATAAATATCGTTACCAGTTTTAACAAAAATATTCAAAACCTAATTATTTATTATTACCACTGAACATCGTTGATAACAGACTAAATATATGACTCCCTGTTACTCTGGTTAAAGATGTATTTGTGTGTTTCTGAACTCCATTTCAAATCAGTGGTTTGTACGCGTGGCACATGAAGTAAAATTTCGAGTTTAGAAAAGCCCGAAAATTTGTCTCGGGTCGCTGCGCGACCCTCGACAAATTTTCACGGGGCTTTTCTACACTCGAAATTTTACTTTATGCTTAGCCTGGGAGTGGAAACACTTGTTCATAACTTCAAATTGAACTCTATTATAAAATCGACTAATGTCTAAAATTACCGTAATTAAAAAATTCACTGAATACTATTAAAACCGGGAAAGTCAGAGAAAAGTCATGGAATTATTTTCAAATTGACCAATACACTAACAAAAAAGCCATATGATATTATTAAATTTGTCAAAATCAGCAGGCAAATTACAAAACACGTAAAAATGTATAAAATTAACTTATATATTGGCAAAAACAATGAAAACTATTAAACAGAATGGGGGTTTCCCACAGAAGAAAGTTATATTAAAAGGCCAGGGAAAAAATCTTTAGTCAGGGAAATGTCGGAAAAATTTAACATTTCAGATTGTGGCTACCATATCAGTTTTACTTCAAACAATATTAAAGAAAATTTTGAAAACTAGATTATTATCTTTAAAAACATTTTCAATCATTTAATGTTCTTATCAAAGCATCCACTTTGAAGTTTCGAACGAGCGTTTCCACTCCCAGACTAAGCATGAAGTAAAATTTCGAGTTTAGAAAAGCCCCGTGAAAATTTGTCGAGGGTCGCGCAGCGACTCGAGACAAATTTTCTGGGCTTTTCTAAACTCGAAATTTTACTTCATGCGCCACGCGCATAAAACAGTGATTTAACGAGAAATTTAAAAACACAAAAAAACAGTTTTTATGTTATTCCTCACAATTTATTCGAATTATTTTCGACAATTCAAATCTTTTTGTAAGTATTCGAATCATTTTACCAATATTCGAATCTTTTTATGAGGATTCGAATTACCCACATTTACACTCGAATACGAATCCTCTTAAAAAAATTTAACGAATCCGGATCACGAATCCAGTTGAACTAAAGTATTCGAATGCCTCTTTTGAATCCTCTATAAGAATTCGAATCCAGGATTAGAATCCTGAATGATTCGAATCCTGCCCAGCTCTGGTCTATATTTAGTTCAACTGGATTCGTGATCCGGATTCGTTACATTTTTTTAAGATATATGTATCTTATATGTATTAGATAAATATTAAAAAATTTAATAGTTGAGGCTGTTACTTGGTGAAATTCCATATCAAAAACTTTTAGTAAATAACACACTTGGTTAAGATTTCACTGTTGATTGATTGACACTGCAACAATTGTTTTGCCACACAGTGGCTTCATCAGGCAGATGAATAATGAAATACAAACTTAAACTAACGTTTAAATACTAATGACGTGGAGGAGGTGGTGTTGCTTAGGGAAAGGGGTGGGGGGTGGTAGTGAATTATGTGAGAAATATATATGCATATAAACATACATAAGTATATACAAACGTTAACATATCGTATAAACAGAGGATAAAATGTCAGGACAAATTAAATTAATAAATAAAGATAAGTATAAAAATCAAATTCACACAAGTAAATATATACATATACATACACAAAAACGTATAAAAACATTAACCTATGCCATATACATATATACCGGGCTTTCATTAATTCCCGAACCCCACGTGACCAAAAATAATAGGCAACCAAATGTACAAGGTGGTATGGCTCACACAAAAATTCCCTAGATTTAAAAATATTTATTCGCCGGCGTATTTTTATGACGACTGAAAATAATATATTTAAAATGATTAAAAAATAGGCTCATCTTCAAAAATGTTACTAATTTTTATTAATTTTTTTTCTTAAACACGAACAGAACATACAAAGTTAACAACAAATAAAGAAACAACAAATATTAAACCTAATAACTAAAAAGATTAATAGCTTAAAATTAAAAAAAAATTATAATAAGTGTTCTATATGTCCTCCTTCTTCTCTTACACATAAATTTATCCTACGCCGCATATTATCAAACACATGATGGAGTTCATTTTCGGTGATATTTTGTACCTCTTGCATAATTGCTACTTCTAAATTTTCGAGAGTATTCATCCTATTTTTGAAGATATTACTTTTTATTCGACCAAATAGATAATAATCTAAAGGTGTCAAGTCTGGACTGCGAGGAGGCCACACACCTCTACTATTTGCAGTATGTGCTGTGGCCCCATCTTGCTGAAAATAGCCCAATCGAAGCTCATCGTCGTGCATTTGTCTAATAGCTTCTTCTAAAATTAACCGATACCGTTCAGCAGTGATAGTTTCTCTAAAAAATATTGGGCCAATTATCCTTCTCCTAGACATAGCTATCCAAATTCCTAGCTTTTGGGGATGCAGAGGTGTTTCCTTCAATACATGGTGATTTTCTGTCGCCCATGTCCTGTAATTTTGGCTGTTCACGTACCCAGATAAATGTATCCACACTTCATCAGAAAAAAACGTAAGATCAAGTACGTCATCATTATTTAACTATTCATTAAACCACTGGCAGTATCGTACTCGCTGAATAAAGTCTGGTGGATGTAATTGATGCACTACTGAGACTTTGTAAGGATGCATATTTAGTGATTTTGTGAGTGCTTTATGGCAGGTTCCAACAGAGACTCCTATAAAGAAGCACATTATTAATTCACGGTTAATTTATTTATACTGGAATTTTTAAATATAAAAACCCCAAACAATAGGATTTGTTTTACCTGATTGGGCTGCCAATTTCGGTACGGATTTCTTAGGACTTCGTTCCATCCTCACTCGAATATCTTCGACAACATCATTAGTTAAGACTGTCGGTCTACCAGTGGATTTTCCTTTGCAAATGCAATGTTTGTCTTCATATCTTTTAATAAGAACTTGCTTATGATGTTTAAAAGTATCATACGCAATTACCGCATCTGGAAATTCTTCATGAAACTGCTCAATGCAAGACTGCAGAGAATAACTCCAGTTGCCGTCAATATTACGTGAAGCACTACGAAAATGTGCCATCAAAATAAACGCGTCTTGCTCCGTTGTAAATACCATTTTCGCAGTATTTGCTTATCCTAGCAAAATAAATAGAAATAAAACTCAATGTTTCAGAATAATTAAACAATTTTTGCTTACCTGAAAATTCCGGGCGAATCTTGTAAGATCTCAAAGGTTGGTTTAACGATGCACCGCGCATAAACGTTTATGTCAAATTTGACTTTAGTAACGTTTGGTTACTTTTTTCAAAGCCTCCAACGTACAAATACAATAATTTACGCGGCAATTTTAAATTTAGTCACGTGGGGTTCTGGAATTAATGAAAGCCCTGTACAACAAGCTAAAAACAAGAATTTTAGCAACTATTAATTTTATTTATCATTTATCTTAGATCAATCTATTTAATACAACATGTTTATAATAATTACCTCAATAAATTACATCAATATGAAGAAGACATTACGTTGTCCATGAAAGTAATACACGGATCTGAGTAATCACTTGAGAGTGTTACATTATTTAATTTATATTTAACCTAAGAAATATTAAAAAAAAAGTTTTGTCAATTTATTCGCAAGCGCTTCAGTGTACAATATGTATAAGTTTTAACGCTCTATTTTCATTATTGTGGAAGATTAATCATTGTTCGTTCTTATGGCGAAATAACATGTTAACTTCCGACCTTGAAACAAAACTTTGGGTTTTGTTTAAATACAATCTTTATTTAAGTATTTAATATTTGTTTCAGTAGAAGTAACATTACGATTAATATTTGATTTTCAATTTCTCAGCTCAACAACACCGAATAGAATTTCTTATTCTACGAGCACAGTGTTTCTAAGTTTAACAAATAAAAGTAAGCAATTTTGGTAGTATCACTAAAAGACCGAGCTGTTTTCATAATCTTGTAAACATTTGGGTGAATACTTGCAGGAGGGTTGGATCTTTGATGGACGGATTGTGTTAAAGTGATGATATCGAGCTAAGTATCCCCCGAGGATGCCGGGAGTGCAGTACATCAATTACACATCCGGCAATTACCAAGACGGTGCGGTGCACGAGATTGCTCTTTTGCGGATGTCTGCCGAGCGTCAATCTCCTGCGGGGAATTTGTTTCGCGAACAATTCGCGGAAAATGGAAAATCGAAATCCCAGACAGACAGACAGAATCCCACCATCTTAATCCACTTAAAAGTAAAATTCACATTCAAAAAGGTATTCTTTCAATAATTTGTTAATAATGTTTAGAACATTTTTAATTTGGTTCTCAATAATCACTTGATGAAACATGTTAACAATATTGATAATCAAATAATAGTCACCTGGTTTATTTCACTAATATTATTTATTCTCTCCGACTAGTTTCGACTTACCGTCATTACTCCTTGAGAATGACGATAAGTCGAAACTAGTCGGAGAGAATAAAAAATAGTAGTGAAACACACCAAGTGAGTTTTATTTAATTATTATGTAAACGTTGATAATTAAATAAAACTCACTTGGTTATACGCAATGGTTTTTAATATTCTATTACACTCTTCGGGATCAAATGGCTTAGTTACGAAGTTATTAACGCAAAAAGAGACTTACAGGTTATACAATCGCTAGCTTTAACAACAACAAAATATATAACAATCTATCTTTCTCTCGAAATCCATAAAACTGCATATTTTGTATTATTAATAATGACATGGCCGTATCGCATTTGTTTACTTGTCGCGAACTCGGAGAGCTGCAACTGACATAATCTATTATGGGCGAAATGAGGAACTGTATATATGTGCATGTGTGTATGTGTGTGCTAGGGGTTGCTTTTGCGAGCTTCTGCTTCCAGCTTTAGCTCTTTTAAATTGAAGTAAACAGAGTGACAAGAAGCTTGATGTGACGACGCTAGGGCAACGGGCACGATGGGGGAAAAAAAAAGGAGGGAGGGGATGTAAGGATTTGATCTTTCGCACCCTTAGATATTTATACTTTATCATACAACAATAAATTTGCATAATTTGAATATTCATTGATAAAACAAATGCATGTTTTCTGTAAATTTGACTCGTTCACTCTCTTGTAAATTCATTAAGGTCGGAAATTTACATGTTATTTGGCCATAAGAATGAACAACAATTAATCTTCCACAATAATGAAAATAGAACATTGCAACTTATACATATTGTACATTTAAGCTTCACGAATAAATTGACAGTATTTTTCTTTTTTTAAATGTTTCTCAAATTAAATATAAATTAAATAAGGCAACACTGTCAAATGATTACATTAATCCGTGTATTACTTTAATAGGAAACATTATTTCTGTTTCATATTGCTTTAATTTATTGAGGTAATTATTATAAGCATATTGTATTAAATAGATTGATCTAAAATAAATGGTAAATAAGATTAATCGTTGCTTAGAAATCTCCACAAGAGCAATGTAAATTTTGATTATACTTTCAATAAATAGAGGGCAGCATCATGCCTTTTTAGTAATATTTTAAAAATATATTGTGATTTCTAAAAACACGTGAAAAGAAATTAGGATTGATATGTAGATTCATTTTCGACATTTGTTGCAACACGGGCTCCTGACTCCCGGCTCCCGACCTTGAGTTGCGAATGTATTTTATCTGACTCGAACCGTTCATTTATTCATTTTGTTATTGATACACAACAAAGAAAGACATTGTTAAAATATTTTCCCATACATTTTGTAAATTTAATTGTATTCCTAGATTCATGTTTTGAATAAGAATGTGAAATGCCAGTAAATGTTGATTCAAGTGCTG
This sequence comes from Philonthus cognatus, assembly GCA_932526585.2. Taxonomy (NCBI): domain Eukaryota; kingdom Metazoa; phylum Arthropoda; class Insecta; order Coleoptera; family Staphylinidae; genus Philonthus; species Philonthus cognatus. Next base: position 49,259,252 of record OW052244.1, read on the forward strand.
AGTCGGAAAAATTCCTATTTCATTTATAAATTACTAAATTGAATGTGCGGCATTCGGCGATTTGATCACCGAGGCACCGAGTCAGCTTAGCGTTTTTTAGGTTTCGAGTTTGAATTGGATTATTCTAATTTCCCCTTTTTGTACTGCGCGGTGGTTTAGACTACTCAGCTTGGAGTGTGGACCGTCTCGTGTTGGATGCAAACACGAGAACACTTTTTGTGTGGTTCGTTACAATATTTTTTTAATTTATATCAACGACTTACCTGACGGGGACCCTCGTGGGTCAGTGAGTAGAGCTCCTGCTCTTGGGCCAGAGGGTCGTGGGTTCGAATCCCACCGGGGGGTGCCAGTTTCTTATGGGGAAATTGGCACCCTCTGGAGCCATGGTTGTGAGTGAATGTGTTGTGCCGTCCATAATTAGTTGCATAAGCATGTAGAGAATTAAATACTTAAATGGAATAAATAAAATTAAGAATTGATGTTGGACAATAGTCTACGTTACTAAGGCCAGGCAAAAGCCAAACCCAAAAAAAAAAAAAAACTTACCTGACACGGTCTCTTGCTACACTAAACTTGTCCTATATGCTGATGATACGACATTAATAAGCTAATCGAAACGGGTAAATGTTGTAAGTAGCTTGCAGGTAGAAGCGCAGGAGAAGGCCTCGGATTGGTTCGTTATTAACAGGCTCAAACTTAATAGTAGCAAAACCAAATGCTTGACCTTCAGTCTCGCAAAAGGAACCGACCCAAACGACAATGCGAAATTCCTTGGAATCCTATTGGATAGTCGCATGACTTGGGCATCACACGGTGATGCTCTTGCTAGCAAACTGTGTTCCAACATTTTCCTCATTCACAGCCTTTCTAAAGTAGTCTCTAAAGAAACACTTCGTGTAGCATACTTCTCACTATTCCAGAGTCACATATTGTACGGGTTAATAGCATGGGGTCACTCTGCGATAAGACATCACATATTTGGGCTACAGCGTAAAGCTTTACGTATCATGACTGGTTGTGGGTACTCAGACGATTGTCGTCCAGCTTTTATAGAGATGCGGATACTCACGTTCCCGTGTCTATATATCCTCGAATGCTTGTTATATATTAAAAATCATTTGCATCTCTACGAAAGCTGTACTAAAATACATCAATACCCTATTAGACAAAATTCAAATATATACGCTAACACCATCAGACTAAGTAAAGCTCAAAACGGAATCAGATACCATGCTATTAAGTTTTATAATGTACTACCGGACAACATCAAAAGCCTTTCACTCCGTAAATTCTCATTAACCATGAAAGAGTTCCTAAAGAAGCATGCATTTTACAGCTTAGAGGAATACTTAGATTTTAACTTTGAATTGTATGTGTTTTAAACATGTCATTCATGTAGATCCTATGTTAATGTTTTCTGTTTTCTTTTTAAATTGTATATGACTTATGTAAAACTATCATGTTAATACATCAATAAATAAATAAATATATCAAATTAAAATGTGTAGCGCGCAGTCTAAGACTTCAAGCTTAGCGGTTTTAAATCATTAAAATTAAATTAAATCATTATCTTTTTTACCTCCTCACAGCTGGTAGGTTGTATTTAGCAAGTTGCTATACATACATAACAAAACGACAAGTAGAACATTTTACTTACTGAATTGATCAATTTGACCAAATTTTCAATGATTATGATAATATGTGTTTTGAATCTTGTGGTTTCTGTAAATTATACTTCTGTTAAATTAAGCAATTTTAATTTTATTTTTTGAAATCAATGAAAATGAGCAATTTTTAATGTTTTTGATGATTTGCAAAATGTTTAGGGTTTTGTTAATTTTTGTTATGTTCGACATTTTAAAAGATTTTAATTGAATATTACTATGTTTATTTAAAATAATAATAATAATAATCATAATTATTTGGCCCCGTGAATTTAGAAAATTTTAGTTCATTTTCAAAGTTTCGAAATTTTTTTGCGGTTTTCGCTTTTCATTTCAGCTCCAAGTAACTGATTATTTAATTTTTTAAATGTTTTTATTTCATAATAAAAAAAATGTTAATGTGTCCATCATAGATAGCACTGTCCTCGTTATAGATATGACGATTTAAATATTAAGAATATGGAAAAGTGTCTTAAACTAAATTTCTTCTATTTTTATTATCGCTTTTACAAAATAAATATTTTTTACATTTTTTCGTTATATCTTAGTAAATATCTAGCACATATCAACAGTATATATTTTTACCTTTACTTCAAAACAGTGGCTTATACGCGTGGCGCATGAAGTAAAATTTCGAGTTTAGAAAAGCCCCGTGAAAATTTGTCTCGGGTCGCTGCGCGACCCTCGACAAATTTTCTACGCGGGGCTTTTCTAAACTCGAAATTTTACTTCATGCTTAGACTGGGAGTGGACGACACTCGTTTAATTTTCGTTAGATTTTCAACATATCGAGATTTTCATTAATTTACATGATTTTTTCAGCATCGATTAATTAATTTAGACGTTATATTAATCGATAACGATTATTAAACGTTTTGAAATTTGCGAGTCCAAAATTAACGAAATTCTAGAAAATTCATGAATGCCGGCATTTTTATTTAGTTTAACGAAAATCTAGGAAATACATGTAAGGTATTAAAGTTTTAAAAAGTAACGCAAGGAGTCAAGAATTTTAAAATCAATTTTTATAAAAACTTTAAAAATTGTTAGAAATCTTGGAAATAAAAAGAAAAAAAATAATAAAAAAAAAATTGAAAAATTCAGGAGTCGTCAAAATTTTCAAAATAAATAAATTGTACAAAAACCCTCAAGATTTTGTAAACTAATAAAAATATTGTAAAAAGCCATTGAATATTTTTTTAACGAATGTTTTCCACTTCCAGACTAAGCATGAAGTAAAATTTCGAGTTGAGAAAAGCCCTAAGAATTTGGATTTGGACGCGTAGCGTCCAAATCCAAATTCGGGCTTTTCTCAACTCAGAATTTTACTTCATGCGCCACGCGTATAAAAACACTGATTCATTGTTAAGTTCATGCGTGGCGCATGAAGGAAAATTTCGAGTTTAGAAAAGCCCCGTGAAAATTTGTCTCGGGTCGCTGCGCGACCCGAGACAAATTTTCTACGCGGGGCTTTTCTAAACTCGAAATTTTACTTCATGCTTAGACTGGGAGTGGACGACACTCGTTTAATTTTCGTTAGATTTTCAACATATCGAGATTTTCATTAATTTACATGATTTTTTCAGCATCAATTAATTAATTTAGACGTTATATTAATCGATAACGATTAATAAACGTTTAGATATTTGCTAGTCAAAAATTAACGAAATTCTAGAAAATTCATGAATGCCGGCATTTTTATTTAGTTTAACGAAAATCTAGGAAAAACATGTAAGGTATTAAAGTTTTAAAAAGTAACGCAAGGAGTCAAGAATTTGAAAATCAATTTTTATAAAAACTTTAAAAATTGTTAGAAATCTTGGAAATAAAAAAAAAGATTAAAAATTAACAAACGTATTGAAAAATTCAGAAGTCGTCAAAATTTTCAAAATAAATAAATTGTACAAAAACCCTCAAGATTTTGTAAACTAATAAAAATATTGTAAATAGCCATTGAATATTTTTTTTACGAATGTTTTCCACTTCCAGACTAAGCATGAAGTAAAATTTCGAGTTGAGAAATGCCCTAAGAATTTGGATTTGGATCCAAATTCGGGCTTTTCTCAACTCGAAATTTTACTTCATGCGCCACGCGTATAAAAACACTGATTAATTGTTAAGTTTAAAATATTGAAAACATTATTTTATTATAGATTATCACTTTACACATACTTCAAATTGTTGTCAAATTTCAATATCTCTTGACATTTCGTCACTTTTTGACATTGTTGTAAAATTTAAACATTTCATCGATTTTTGGCAGATTTCGAATTTTTCAAAATTCTGGCAAATTTAAACATTTTTACTATGACATTTCATCACTTTTCTATGACTTTCGCACGACGAACAGAGCATAAAATTATAGATAAAGACATTAAACTCTAAATATTTAACACTATTGTATCCTTTCTTCATACTTTATTTTCTAATGGTTAGATATAAAATAAAATTAAGTGTGAAAAAAGGATATAACAGTGTTAATTATTTATTGATTATACTCTTCACGAAACTCAAAAACATGTCTCGAATATACATTAAACTCTATTAATATTATTATATATACACATAAATAAATGTTTATATGTAATATATTGTTAAAATGATTGTAATTCATAATTATATAATAAAAATAAGTATTGGAAATGAGACAAGCAGAAACAGTTGAATATTTGTCGATTGAAATTAAAATCGTAAATATTTATTTATCCAGTTTACTTTTCTACTGAAATTTAATACCCATTCATTCGCACAGCGCTATTTAAATAAACGAACAACGCGCTCCTCACTCATAATTTTTATTATTCGTTGTGATAAAATTCGGCAGTCACTATGAACCAATACATATTCAAAACTACTTTCAGCACTTTTGCTATCTCTGCGCCATCTCGTACCCCAGAAACACACTACTAGCAAAAATTGACCCTCTTAATTGCAATATGAACTATTAAGTCAATTAATGAACGGGCAAAACTAAATTTTCACCGGGACGGTGTTCTAAAAAATCGATATCCATACATAAAATTCATTATTTGTTTATCTTATGGTTATTTCTAATAAATCGATTCATATCTAATTATTTTTCTTATTTATTTAAAACTGCCTCAATCTGTCTATTTGTGTGTTTTTTTGTAGAAGACGAAGTTAATTAAATTTCAGGCAAACGTTTACTCCCGCAAGCCCTTAATTTTATGTCGGTGCCCGCGGAAAACGCACTCATGAAATTTTAAGAAGGCCCCGCAAATTGCAAACCTTGAATAAATAAGCCGACGGTATTAATATTAAGTACCCCGCATTACGCGTTTTTTCCCTCGCCGCGCTTCAACACGACAACATCCACTTATAATTCATAAGATTTAAATTACGTTAGAAGGCTGTTATTTAGGTTAGGTTAAGTCGGGTTAGATTAGATGAAATGATTTACATTAGAATAAATCTTAGATGGCAAATTAGATAATAATTAGGTTAGGTACTACATTCATAAATGATAAAGTGCAACAATTTAGATTCAGTATAAATTACTTGTCAAACAATATACATAGTTAATATTCCCCTTAAATGAGCCTGTACAAGATATGGACGTTTACAAGCCTGTACAAGATATGGACGTTTTATTTCCACATACTCTGAATCACTCTATGGATATAAAACCATATTTTATGTTTTGGTAATAGACAGTTTTGAAATGTTTAAATTGGTTAGAGTGAATCTCTTAAATTGCCTATTAAAATTTGAAAATAATTATATTTGCGGGCCAAAACATACATGCCGCAGTGCAAGCATCGCTGCTTTAGTATATTCTAACTCTTAGTCATTTTTATAATAACTATAAATAAGTACTTACAGTATATCTAAAATAATACTCTCAAAATATTCAAAACCATCTCCCTATGTCCCCTCCATCTAAGAAACTCACAATTTTCTTGTTTACACGCCCGGAATTTATTTTAAGAACGTCTCATCCATAACCCTCAAGATGGAGAATGCGGGGGGCGGGTGGGTGGCCTGGATTACGGACGGCTCCTTATTCATTATCCAACGCAAATGGCTCAATCTTAAGCCCTCTGAGGACAAATGGGGGTCAATTTATTAATAAAACTCCCTGATGGATGGATCGCGCAATCCATCCCATTTCATCCCACCCTGACCCCCCTTCTAACCCTCCATCAATTGACAGTTTTCCAATAAGCCCTACACAACAAGCGAAACCCGGAGGATGGATCTAAAAGTGATCTTTATTTGAAATAATGGTGGAGATAAAAAAATAAATGAGATTAGCGAAAGGTTTGTTTGTGATAAATTGAAAATGATGATGTTTAGATTTTAGTACTAACTACCTTAATAGATAAATATCTTATTAAGTTTTAAGATTTTAATTAATAATAATAAAAATAACCTATTGTTTAGAAAATTCTTTTTTTTTATTTCTGCGCAAATTCTGTTGATTTTATTAAAAGCGGAGCCATTAGAAATAAATCTGATTTAGTGAAAATAGATCGATCAAACATAACAATATGTCAAAAAGTAAAAAAGAATGTCGAAAGTGGCATAAACGTTATAAACGTAAATGAATAATTCATTTAACACTGTTGTATCGTTTCTTTTTTTATTAAAGAAAAAATGGATACAACAGTGTTTATTTAATTGAATATACTCTTTATCTACACTAAAAACATTTAGAAAAAAAAATTGTTGTTTTTTAAGCCTGTTCAATTTGAAGTTTTAAACGAGCATTTGCCAATCCCAGGTTAAACATGAAGTAAAATTTCGAGTTTAGAAAAGCCTTAAAATTTGGTTTGGTCGCGTAGCGCGCAGCGCTACGCGACCAAACTAAATTTTCAGGCTTTTCTAAACTCGAAATTTTACTTCATGCGCCACCGGTACACCTGGTTTCAAGTGAGGTTCAAAATATACCTTTAAAGCCGTATTTGAAGCAGTATATTTTAAACTTCACTTGAAATCAGTGTTGTATACGCGTGGCGCATGAAGTAAAATTTCGAGTTTAGAAAAGCCTGAAAATTTGGTTTGGTCGCGTAGCGCTATGCGCTACGCGACCAAACCAAATTTTCAGGCTTTTCTAAACTCGAAATTTTACTTCATGCTTAATCTGGGAGTGGAAAACTCTCGTTAAAAGTTTGAAATTTAACTCTTTAAAAAAACAACGCAAATCTGAAGATTTACAGCATATACGCTTTAATTGAGGTATGCTATTTAAAAGAAGAACTCCCTGTACATATATTTATGCAGAAACTCCTCTGTATTAGATATCTAAATAATAAATAACAATAAATTTAAGAATTCAGCATGATGTACGAATGGAATAAAAGATATTCGTAAATGTAATGCAATTTCAAGTCTTATTTACAATAAAAATAAAACTTGAAATAAAACAAAAGAGTAAGAAGGGTTTCTCTTTAGTCTTGAATACTGCAATATGTTTCGCCATACAGAGGCTTAATCAGGCAGATTAATAATGCCATTCTGTGTTGTTTCATTTTAAGAGTAATAATAAGAGACAATTGAAATAAAAGTTAAGACAACGCAATGGAAAACTAACTAAGAAAGAATTCAAATTTATTAAAATAATTAAAGTAACCAACAAAGAATTAAAATTAATACATAAAATAATAAGTACAAATTTGTTATTGATAGAGCTGCAGACATAAACATACAGAGAATTTTTCTTTTAACATTCGTTGTTCTTTCAATGAGTTCAATTTGAAGCTACTAACAAGTGTTTCCAATCCTTCATTAAGCATAAAGTAAAATTTTAAAGATAGAGAAGCCTGAAAATTTGATTTGGTCCGTTTCGCGGGGGCGAAGCGAAGCAACTAAACCAAATTTTCGTGTTTTTTTAAACTCGAAATTTCACGTAATGCTTAACCAAGGGGTGCAATCACTCGTTGGAAGCTTCCAATTAACCGCTTCTATAAAAACAACGAATTCCTAAACATTTACTATACATTGTAATGATCGGTAAATGTATGCATACTTGAAAAAAATATATACAGGGTGGTGCAGAGGAAACGCATGTTTTTCATTATTGAATTACTGGGACACAATGGGTTAAAAATAATAAAAAAAAGTATTAAATGATAGGTATTTTAATGCAGTTTTTGAAATAACATACCATATTTAGGTTCGGAAAATAATGTCTTTGAGATGACGTCCTTCTTGCTGGATACAAATTTGGATCCTCTTCTGAAAAATACGGACGGCTCTCTCCAACATTTCATTCGGCACGGCTTCAATTTCCTGACGAATGGAATTCTTAAGGTCATCGAGGCTTGTTTATGTACACTTTTGATTGCAAATATCCCCACAAAAAGAAGTCACATATCGACAGGTCGGGTGAGCGAGGGCACCAGTGAACATCACCAAATCTCGAAATCACATGTCCTGGGAACATTTGTCGAACCACTTCCATGGATACTCTCGCCGTGTGAGCTGTGGCACCATCCTGCTGAAACCAAATGTCTCTCATGTTCACTTGACGCCTTTCAAGTTCTGGGCGAAGGAAGTTGTTTAACATTTCAACGTAGCGAGCTGATGTAACAGTAACTGCAATTCCTTGTTCTTCAAAAAAATAGGGTCCAACAATCCCCAAGTTTGAAATGCAGCACGACACTGTTACCTTTAAACTGTGCAGAGGTCTTTGGGGTAATTCTTGTGGGGTCTCCGATGCCCAATACCGACAGTTTTGAACATTGACGTAACCGTCAAGATGAAAATGTGCTTCATCACTCATGAAGACTGTAGCATCGGGATCTTCCGTAAACATTTCATCCATTATGCGACAAAACTTTCTGCGCTGTACAAAATCCCCGTCATTAAGCTGCTGGACGATCATTATTTTGTACGGATGGAACTTGAGGTCATCATGTAAGATGCGGTGAAGCGAACGACGTGACATACCCAGCGCTACAGCATGTCGTCTAGTCGATCGTCTAGGACTAGTAACAATTGCCGTTCTCACTCGGTCTACATTTTCCGGAGTACGAACTGAACGGGGAAGACCAAGTGGTTTCTTTTTCATCACAGAACCAGTACTTCTAAACGCTGCAACCCATTGGAGTACGGTATTTCGATCAGGCACTGCACTCGACGTCCAACTCTAAAATATTGACGGAACAGACGTTGCACTGTGACTACAGAATCATTGTTTCTAAAAAACTGCTCGACAACGAACACACGATGTTGTACGCTCCAACGCTCCATAGCGACTGAAACGGCATTGCATGGGCCGTCTGCCAACATTCGTTCAAGGTCAATACCCCCTCCCGTCGCCGCGTACTAGCGGTTCGAAAAACATGCGTTTCCTCTGCACCACCCTGTATATAAAAAATATAACTCATACGTCACATGGCTACATTCCCTCCAATCTGAATAGCTTATTTCCATAGATACATGTTATCACAGCGGTGATAGAATTCTATCACTTTGTTGTGATCGTTGCTACGAAAATTATTTGCCAAATCTGACAGGTAAAATTTCAAGTTTGGAAAGCCTGAAAATCTGGATTGTTCGCTGTTTTATTTGTTGTATTCTCTCATCGAATGTGTCATGGTAAGATTAATAACACTAGGCAACAATACATTTGTTTATGACAATTTTTTGTTCGGAAATGAAGCCGGCCAAGACATTGATTATTTCTAATAAATTTGTTTTGTTCAACTGTCAGCATTTTGTTCATTATATATGTTTTTAATAAATCAGTGAGAATGTCGACATGGGGAGTTATTGTATATTGTAATATTCATGGTGTTATAACTTAGGAATAGTATTAAGCAAACAAGAAACAATATCCTACAGGCAAGTGGCATCTCAGAGACAATGAATTTCTAGTCAAAATAACCTTATTTATAAGTCTTTAATTTCAATAATGAAATGTTTTTTCCGCTTCACATTGAACTTAGACTTATTAAACAAATCCTTAAGGCTTTCCAAATAACTTAGAAAGTCTTCCAGTTTATTAGAAGAATATTCTCTAGTGTACTAATTGCTAAAATAAAAGCCCTATTTTCACTGCTCGGCAAATTAAAACTAAATTTGAATGTGAAAAAATGGAGAGAAAAAATGAAAACAACTGAAACAAATACCTGGTATGCTTTGAAAAATGTCAATTGTTTTCTTTATACTTACTGAGTGACAATTTATAACTTTTTAAAATAGTAATAAAAATTACAAATGGTTAGGTTTCAAATCTGATTTAAGGTGCAGTTTTTGCACTCTCATTTGGGAATTTTTAGATTAAATTTACAATATATGATTGAGGAACATGGGCAGAGGTTCTAGCTAGATATTGACAATATAGAGAGACGCTATTAAGGCAGGTGGAATTAGAAGATGATGGGAGAATTATATATATACCGGGTGTTAACTTGGCGGACGGAACATCGCATGTTAATTTTTAAGTGTTTAAATATTGGCTTCCCTATTTATTTTAGAGACAAAATGTATTTCACTTTTTTGTAGAGGGAAAAATTTTAAATTTATGAATGTTCACACTCAACACTTTACGTTTCTATAAGTTGAAAAATTTTAAACTTATGAATGTTCACACTGAACACTTTACGTTTCTATAAGTTGAAATAATTAAGAAAAAGTAATGTGATTTTATGAAAATAATGACATACTATGGAATTGATACAACAATTGCGGATATTCCCTGTTTTTTTTTTAAGTTCAATGTATAGCTTTAAACAAGTGTTTTCCACTCCTAGACTAAGCATGAAGTAAAATTTTGAGTTTAGAAAAGCCCCGTGAAAATTTGTCGAGGGTCGCGCAGCGACACGAGACAAATTTTCTGGGCTTTTCTAAACTCGAAATTTTACTTCAGGCGCCACGCGTATAAAACACTATAATGTTGTCAAATTTATGTATATTCAAACTTCAATTAAAACCTGTGTTTTATACGCGTGGCGCATGAAGTAAAATTTCGAGTTTAGAAAAGCCCAGAAAATTTGTCTCGGGTCGCTGCGCGACCCTCGACAAATTTTCACGGGGCTTTTCTAAACTCGAAATTTTACTTCATGCTTAGTCTGGGAGTGGAAAACACTCGTTTAAAGCTTAAAATTTATCTCTTTTAAAAATCAACGAATTTCAGGAAATATACAGCTAAAATATTTAAGAAAAGGTAATGTGATTTTATAAAAATAATGATATTTTTCTTGTATAGTTTCGAAAACGTTTACTTTAATCAAGTTACTGCGATATCTTTTACCATTTTGACATCCGCAATTGTTGTTTCAGTTCCATGGCATATCATTATTTTAATAAAATTGCATTACTTTTTCTTAATTATTTTAACTTAGAGAAACGTAAAATGATAAACGTTAACACGAATAAATTCTGAATATATATACGCAATTGGTTAGGGAAAGTAATACTGTTCATTATATGAAGACAAAATCACTTATTTACTTTTAAATCGTAACAAAATTATCGTTTAGGGCTTGTTACAGCTTCAGATTATATTTTGGATAGTTATTAGTCCAGAGTTCCTTTTTTAAATTGTAATAATTATAATGAAACAAATGTATTACTAAAGAAACCATAATTTTCTAAATCGAATAGGTGCAGTCATTATACTTCATAGTTATGCTTTATTAAGAGGAAGTCGACCGCTCTCTAAACATATAAAACTAAGCATACTGCCGTCTAAATTACATCCTTGTTTAGGGATGAAATATTTTGAACAAAAATAGGCATACTTTAAGGAAATTAGAATCTTAATGCTTGTCTTAATAAAATATTTCCCACTTTGACCGTTCTTTTATAAAAAAATATCAAACATTGTGAAACTAGCATAATCGCATCTTCAATATAATTTTTTTCTGCAATAATAGAGAGACACTATTATGGCGGGTGGAATCAGAAGATGATGGGAGAATTATATATATACCAGGTGTTAACTTAGGAAATCGCATGTTAATTTTAAAATGTTTAAATATTGGTTTCCCTATTTATTTTAGAGACAAAATGTATTTCACTTTTTTGTAGAGGGAAAAATTTTAAATTTATTAATGTTCACACTGAACACTTTACGTTTCTCTAAGTTGAAATAATTAAGAAAAAGTAATGTGATTTTATGAAAATAATGACATACTATTGAATCGATACAACAATTGCGGATATTCCCTGTTTTTTTTAAGTTCAATGTATAGCTTTAAACAAGTGTTTTCCACTCCTAGACTAAGCATGAAGTAAAATTTCGAGTTTAGAAAAGCTCCGTGAAAATTTGTCGAGGGTCGCGCAGCGACACGAGACAAATTTTCTGGGCTTTTCTAAACTCGAAATATATAAAACACTATAATGTTGTCAAATTTATGTATATTCGAACTTCAATTAAAATCTGTGTTTTATACGCGTGACGCATGAAGTAAAATTTCGAGTTTAGAAAAGCCCAGAAAATTTGTCTCGGGTCGCTGCGCGACCCTCGACAAATTTTCACGGGGCTTTTCTAAACTCGAAATTTTACTTCATGCTTAGTCTGGGAGTGGAAAACACTCGTTTAAAGCTTCAAATTTAACTCTTTTAAAAATCAACGGATGTCAGGATATATACAGCTAAAATAATTAAGGAAAGGTAATGTGATTTTATAAAAATAATGACATTTTTCTTGTATAGTTTCGAAAACGTTTACTTTAATTAAGTTACTGCGATATCTTTTACCATTTTGACATCCGCAATTGTTGTTTCAATTCCATGGCATATCATTATTTTTATAAAATTACATTACTTTTTCTTAATTATTTTAACTTAGAGAAACGTAAAGTGATAAACGTTAACACGAATAAATTCTGAATATATATACGCAAGTGGTTAGGGAAAGTAATACTGTTCATTATATGAAGACAAAATCACTTATTTACTTTTAAATCGTAACAAAATTATCGTTTAGGGCTTGTTACAGCTTCAGATTATATTTTGGATAGTTATTAGTTCAGAGTTCCTTTTTTAAATGATAATAATAATGAAACAAACCATAATTTTCTAAATCGAATAGGTGCAGTCTATATACTTCATAGTTATGCTTTATTAAGAGGTAGTCGACCGCTCTCTAAACGTATAAAACTAAGCATACTGCCGTCTAAATTACATCCTTGTTTAGGGATAAAATATTTTGAAAAAAATAGGCATACTTTAAGGAAAGTAAAATCTTAATGCCTGTCTTAATAAAATATTTCCCACTTTGACCGTTCTTTTATAATAAAATATCAAACATTGTGAAACTAGCGTAATCGCATCTTCAATATATTTTTTTTCTGCAACATTTATAAAAAATATTGGGAAACTAAATGAGTCACATTGGAGAAGAATTATTTTCGAAGAATTTTAATTTTTTCCAATTATTTCTATCGTACAATAAATTCACTGGGATGTCGCGCGATATTGAAGTTTCAGAAAATTTGAAAAACTGTTTTACGCGCGACATCCTAGTGACTATATTTAACCAAATAAATAAATGAAAAAATCCCATATTTTTGCAAAGAAATTATCTACAATGTGACTCATTTAGTTTTTCAATATTTTGTATAGATACTGCAGACAAAAATAAAATTAGGAACGCGATTTCGCTAGTTTACCAATGTTTGATATTATTTTATGAAATAACGGTAAAAGTATAAAATATTTTATTGAGACGGGCTTAAAGATTGTACTCTCCTTGAAGTATACCTATTTTTTCAAAATATTTCATCCCTAAACAAGGATGTAATTAAGACGGCATTATGCTTAGTTTTATACGTTTAGAGAGCGGTCGACTTCCTCTTAATCGATTTGATTAAAAACTAGTCAAAAAACAAAATTAACAAAACTTTTTCTTAAATTTGTTGCCTACTGTAATCGATAATATTCATTCGTGAAACCAGAGCAGCACATTCAACTCGCCCTTCGGCCTCGTTCAATCTGCAGCTCGGTTTTACTCATGAATATTATCGATGATAATCATACTACTTGTTATATTATAGCTAAAAATTGCTTAAATAGTTAATAAAATGCATAGCATATATTTTGCAGGCTTTGTGTAAATGTCACAGTGTGTGACATATCTAAAACTCCTACACAGTGGCGTAGATTGCTTTTTGCGGTGGAGAATTTGATTTAATATTTAGTTTCATAAATGTATTTTTCTAAAGTATAAACAATTGTTTAATTTTTTACTTAGATGCAGAGGCGCCATCGATGCTAAAGAACAGTAAATTCTTTAATTTAAATCAAACATTTTAAATTATATAAGTAATCTATATTTAAAATTTCACTTTAAAACGGTATTTTATACGCGTGGCGCATAAAGTAAAATTTCGAGTTTAGATAAAATTTGGATTTTTGAACTCTAGGAAAATTATAAATTGCCAATTAATATGTACAAAAGGCGTCGCGACGCGGCGAAAAATAAAAACGAATTTCACCATTATCAGTCGAATGTTAATTTCGCAGTTCAATAGAGTAATTCCGATGTAATAGCGTTGCAGGAATTTATCAGGGGAGGTGAGGGTGGTATGCTGGGGCAGGGGGGCGGTTTGGACTGTCCGACCCTCTTGCCTCATTTGCAAACATGAGGCGTACGTGACGATCCTCGTGGCCGCAGCGAGCGTGCGTTCCGCACGTTCGCACGCCACTGGATTAAAATGCGCCGCGTCCCATGAATGCATATTCTGAAATCACTGAAATCTGTTTGAATTAAATTTTACAGAAAAAAAAAAATATGAAAGGATTCGAGGATGAATAACAAATAAATATAATCCCGTGGATTTAGTTAGATTAATTATACGGTGGGCTATGGGAAGAATCATATTTTTAATTATGTTTAGAAATAATAAATAATAATAAAGTACGTAAAATATAAAAGGAAGGTATTATACAGGGTGTCCGTATTTCGGCACAATGTATGGGGATCTCTCTATTTGAAGAAATACAAAGTCAGTTAAGTTCGGGCAAAATTGCGTAATTTAGGGCCTAACAACAATCTGAAATCAATTTTAAAATATCTTTTTATTGTTTTTCAGATATCAACAACAAACTGTTTTTTTGAAAAATCGTTTTTACTTTTTTATTCAAAAACTACTAAATCTGGATGTTTAGAACTTTGACAGTATAGAGGCACTTTTTAATGATGAATCTAGTAGCATATTTTTTTAAATAACTATAACATTTACCCGGGGACCATAGCCAACTTTTGTTTTTCTTATGGGCGCCATTTTGGATTTTAAAATGATTTTAATGACATTTTTGTTTTTCTGAACTCAGTGATGTATCACACTCATAATTTATTTTAGATTTGATATTTAAAATTATAATATTTTCTTTTTTGCAAAAAGTGCCTTGAAAATAATGACGTCTTATCAATTAATCAATAAAATATTGACAGCAGTCAATCATTTATAGCAGTCAAAATAATTTTATAACTTTCAATCTTTTGTAGTATTATTAAGTATCGATTATCACATAAAATATAAAGTAAAAAAATGGTGATGTGTCTACCATAGCACTTTTCCCGTCAAAGATATGATGACTTAAATATCAACAATATGGAAAAGTTGCAGAAACTAAATTTATTCTACTTTTATTATTATGATTCCAACACTTTTCAGAAAAAAGTAATTCTTGCATTTTCGCTACATCTCAGTAAATATTTATCACCATCAAATCTAAGCGTTACATGTTTTTAACTTTACTGTAAATCAGTGGTTTATACGCGTGGCGCATGAAGTAAGATTTCGAGTTTAGAAAAGCCCCGTGAAAATTTGTCTCGGGTAGCTGCGCGACCCTCGACAAATTTTCTACGCGGGGCTTTTCTAAACTCGAAATTTTACTGCATGCTTAGTCTGGGAGTGGAAGACACTCATTAGTTTAAAATGAATCATAACTGTTAATATATGTATCGTATTAGTATTTTGTCATTAAATCACTATATTGACTGCATTTGATATAGTGATTTGTGACTTCCAATCATATGATCACAATAGCCGAAACACAGTATATAGAGAGATATAATCAGACAACATCCTACCATAGTCAAAATATAGCCAATCAAACCACTTACAGTCACAATAGTAAAAATACAGCCAATAAATATATAAAATGACAAAATCCTATGATAGTCCAAAGACAGTCAAGCAATTTATTAATATTCAAAATGTCTCACCAGTATTTCGTTTATAAGCAAATACATTTTCTGTCAGTAGAGTGATTAACCCGCCGTCTTAAGGGGTACTACATAAACAAATTATGGGTCCTAAGAGTTGTCAAATGAGTGAGTTACTCAACTGTTTCCAAGACACACTTTACTAAAAACAAAAGATTGAAATTTTACATATAAAATGTACAATAAACTATAAGTATGATACACAATGAGTTTAGGGCTCGACTATACTTTACACCCATTGGAATAACATGCATTATAATATAGATTCACACTGTATTGACATATATCACCAATTAAAATCAATAAATTCACTACAGAAATGATAAAAGTTGACTTTTTTCTACTTTGAAATTTTGACTAGAAACTTCTCTAAAACTATATCACCAATTATAATCAATAAATTCACTACGAAAATGTCAGTGTCATCAGGACAAGTAGTGACAATGGCCACCTCACGGACAAGGGACGTCCAATCGGACGAATCATTAGCCGCCGAGGATTCTGGAGACCAAGAAGGAACCGACCAGCCGGAGATGCCAGTGATGTGGAACTGCCGTCGTCTCATTCACGCCGCAGGGACCAAGGGAGAGGCAATTTCCTGATGATCCTCTATCCGGACCGGAAAGGATACATTTTGGGATCGTTCCGATGCATCAAAACCAAGTGCCAGAAAGAAATTCCTGTGGCCAAGCAGACTTTCTTCTACAAGGCGCATCTAGAGCCACGGCAAGTGCTTGGAATCGCCTATAGCTTTGCTTTCAACAACAGCTAGGCCGACTGTGCCAGAGAGAATCTGCTTCTGGATCAAAATGGACATAATCCTAGAACTGTGCTTTTATCAAGAACCATCTGTGATTGCTATAATTCTATCAGGATGGACGTTTGTGAATAATTGGGCGACATTCAAGAATTAGGAGGACTGATTGGAGGACCTGGATTCATCGTTCAAATAGATGAAGCTAAATTTGGGCAGCGCAAATACAATAGAGGCAGGAAGATTAAAGGTCATTGGGTACTTGGAATAGTGGATGAGACAGACAAAGTCAGAATGGTGATAATTCCGAACAAGCGTGATAGATCAACACTCGAATCCATCATTGTCCAGCATGTGGCTCCTGGATCAATCATTTGGACTGACTTTTGGCGCGGATATTTAGGGCTTTCTGCACATGGCTATGTTCATGAAGGGGTGAATCATTCGGACGATAGATTCCGATTTGTTAGTCCATACTCAACGGATTGAGTCTAATTGGCGTCCTGCTAGAGTATATTTTCGTAAACGTCAGGTTCCTAGGAAGCATTTTGCAATGCATTTATGTAAATACCTTTGGCGTGTACAGTATAAAAGAAATAATTTGGATCCATTTGAGCAAATATTGAAATGTACGAAATTTCCCTATGATAAAACTACATAATTTAATAAAATGGCTCAATATGTTAAAAATGTTCAAACTACATTTTTTTATTGAATATTCCACATACTTCTAGGTTAGGTTAGATTAGGAGAAAGGTTTGCAATAGAATAAATTGTAAATCTCTTTGCGCACGATAATTATTTTACATACTGCTACGACTTAATATTTTCAAAATTTTCAAACTAATTTTTTATATTTATTTAACATTTCCGGTCGAAATCAATTCCATATCTAGATAGTACTCGTCAAGTACTTTCGAATAATATCATTTTATCTATAATACCCACGGGGTGTAAAGTAAATTCTTACCGAATTTAGAAAAAAATATTCTCCCAAAAAATATAAAAATCCGAAATGGCGCCTATAAGAAAAACAAAAGTTGGCTATGCTCCCTGGGTAAATGTTATGGTTATCTTAAAATAAAATATGTTACGAGATTTCTCGTTAAAAAGTGCCTGTATAATGTCAAAGTTGAAAATGTGTAGATTGAATAGTTTTTGAATAAAAAAATAAAACGAAAATTTAAAAAAATCCGTTTTTGACAATATCTCAAAAACGAAAAAAGTTATTTTTAATTTGTTATAGATTATTTTTGGGCCCAAAAATATGTAACTTTGCCGACTCGCTATCTCTTCAAATAACCGAGATCCTCATAGATTCTGTTGAAATACGGGCACCCTGTATACGATGATAGCCATGCATAATATAAATCATAGTCCAGAAGCTTATATACATTTTTTTCGCTCCCATCTTAATACGCCACTGTTTAGTAGTAAGGAATGTTTTATTTGGTGAGTTTGCAAACTTTATCGCCCAACCTCATATATTTATATAAAAAGTAACATTTTCATGCAATCGCATTTTTCCCATCCCCAATTTTTCACCATCTTTATCTAAACAACAAATCATCCCCCTTTTTGTCATCCCTTTCTCCCGGGGTTGATATTTATGCCTCGGGCTTTTTCACGCACATATTCTCGGGCCGGAAAAAAGGACGAGTCCTTATTTTCCTACGGACGTCGGCTCGTTGATTTTTACTGGCATAAATTTTCCGGGGGCCGGAATGCAATAATAAGTCGCCGACGATGAGAAGGGGGCGGCGGAATGTGCCGCCGCCCCCGGCCGCTCGTAAAACCGTTGTCGCTGGAAATCCGCGCGCCGGAACGCTCCCCCGGGGGGGACGCCTGCAGAATGCGGAGAGTGACCGCCGGTCGTCCCGAAAACTGCCAACTGGGAATTGGGATATCGACCCGCACACCCCTTGGTAATTTTCTAAAGTTGTTTCTTAGAAAAAAAAAATAAGAAAAAAAAAATGAGAATGGAGGAAAAAATAAACGATGTACTCTTGAGGGGGGAATTTATGAGGTTGCTTGTTGAAAAAATAAAATCGAATGTTTATTTAAACCAGTGATCAGCAACCCGTGTACCATCAGTGGACATAAAATGTTATGACAAATCGAAAATTGGGTAATGTCAAATATAGCCAAATTTGTACCGGTTAAGTCAGGTTTTTTAAATAAAGGTTATAATATGGAGTGACAATAAAAATGTGTAAGTGAAAGGAAAAGAAAGGAATTTTCAGTTTTGACATATCAAATAACAATTAACTGACAACTCCAAAGTTTGACACACACTAAACAAATTTTACCTGTCCAAACATTTTATTTTCATTGATGGTACGTCTTCTCATACAATTCAGTTTGCTTAGAAATATTCTATCAGAATTTTGTGATGACTGAAAACAAATTTAAATTCTAGTAATAATATTTGCAATTCTTCGAATTTTGCGGATTTATTAAAACCAAGTTGGGTTATTCCTTAACAATCACTGTAATTTTTATGAAAATCTGTTATTGTTCGGTTGATTTTTAAAAAGAGGCGCAGTTCGAATAATTTCAGCTAATTTCAAAGTTTGTTAATGTTTGTTGGGAGTTGCTTGTTCGTTGTTGTATGCGTAGTTTGTGCAAATAACCATTTTGAAAAACGATATTTGTTGTTTGTTTTGATTAAAAATTAACTAGAGCTAAGAACAACTTTTTTGTTTAGCAGGGAGCTTCAAACTAAACTCTTACGTGTGAAATTTTAACAGAAATGTAAACGTTTCTCTATTCTAAACACATAATTCAGAACGTAATTTTGTTTTGAGTTAAATACTCTTTTTTATCATTGACATGTGACTCAGTGGCGTAGATAGGGAGCGGGAGGGGGGATTTAGAGGATCAACTTTACTTTTCGTGAATTTTTAAGAATGAGTTTTCGTTAGTTTCCTAAATTTTCGTTAACTTAAAAATTATTGACGCCTTTTTGCTTGAAAACATGACGTAAGCTTGTATTTGAGTGGAATTTATTTTATTCTTTGATATCATTATTATTATATTGTTGGAAAAAGGTGAAATCTGTTGAAACTAATAGAATAAATAATTCGAATTGAATCCAAACAAAAACGTTAACATTGATAGTAGTAAATTTCGAAATAACTTAATAAATTTTAAATGATAATTATTTGTATTTTAAATAAAATCATTAAAACCAGCAAACATTAATAATAATCTTTAAAATTGTCTAAATTAACACAAATTGACAAAACCACAATAATTTGTATTTTAGCAGGAATATTGGACAAAATTATTTATTTTAAAATAACCAAACTTGACTAAAAAATAAAAATAAACATTCTCAACAAACTTATTACACAGTTCATAACAATTACTAAAATGTATACGTAAATATAACCTCACAAAAATTTTAAAAATTGATTTTAAACCGTAGATGACTAAAATAATAATATTTCAACTTTAAAGTATTTAAAAATAAATATGGATGACTAAGACAATCAGATTTTGAGATTAGTGTGACCACAAATTACAGTCATTTGTGATCACACTAAGATTATGACGTTAATTTATTATTATGACTATGATTATGATATAGTAATATTATGACTTTAAAGTAACCACATATCATATTATCAGGTTTTGACTTTAATATCACTATAGATAACAGAATAGTCAGATACAGTTAATGTAGATCACAATAGAAGTAAAATTTGGCTAATAAAGTGACTATAAATGACTAAAATTGGCATATTTTCTCTATAAAATGACTGCGCATAACTTTAATGATTAATTTTACGATAATAGTGAGACTTTCGCTTTGAAGTTAGTAAAGATTACTCTGTTTGGAAGATTATCATAATCAATTGACTAAAGATGAGTATAATTGTCAAATAGTGGTTTTAAATTGACTATAATAGTCAAATGTTGATTTTAAAGTAAGTACATATGACTAAATATCCAGAATATATGTTGAAATTGAAGTATTTCGACTATAATAGCCATATTTTAGCTTTAACATGACTAAGAATGACTAAAATAGTTAGATTTTGGTCTTGAAGTGACTAATCAGGGCCACAATAGTCCGAGTTTTGCTTCAATGTGTCCACAAATAAATTAGTGTTTTATACGAGTGGCGCATGAAGTAAAATTTCGAGTTTAGAAAAGCCTGGTTTGGTCGCTCCGCGCTTCGCGCTACGCAACCAAACCAAATTTTCAGGCTTTTCTAAACTCAAAATTTTACTTCATGTTTAATCTGGGAGCGGAAACACTCGTTCGAAACTCAAATGAACGATTATTAAATACAATGAATGCCTGAAAACTAATTGAACATTAAAACGTTGTTTAAATAAATCGTGAAAAATAACGAAATATAAAGGAATTATAAAAAATATCAATATTGATGACGATTAACAAGAATCATAAACAATATTTAAAAAAATGATCAATATTGTAAAAGTAAATTATAATAATAAATCTGAAAATAATACTAATGCAGTTAACAATGATAGACATCTGCAAAATATCTAAATATTGACAATCATTTGTTGAATTATTTAATTTGAATGATTTTTGCAATATTTTTTAAACAATTTTATATTATATATTGTGTCGATTTCAAAGGTTTTTGCCTTTTCTAGTTTATTTTATCAATTAGTGTTTGTTAATTTTTGTTAGCATTGATAGAAATCTGCAAAATTCTTGAAGTCAATAAAATTCGAGAATATTTATAGAAATCGTTTTCTGAATGTGTATAATTTATAATGATAATAATAATAAAAATAAGAAATAAATAAAATATATAAATAATTCAAAATTTATTCAAAATGTTTACTATTATAAATCGTATATATCGCTAAAACATGCCTAAAACATCAACTCTATTAATTTTATCTTTGATTTGGTTGGCGTTCACTTTGTGGTACATCTTCATAACAATTTAATTAAAACACTTAACTTTGTCTTACCACTTTTATTTTACTTTTCAGTGAAACTCAGTTTGATAATGACTAGCTTGTAGTCGAAACTATAGTTACTGTAAAATAAAATATAAGTGGTAAAACAATGTTAAGTGTTTTAATTATGTCACTATTTATTTTAGTCATAAATTTTACAATAAAAAAACTGCAAAATAAGAGTATGATTGATCGTCTAACGAGTGTTTTCCACTCCTAGGCAAAGCATGAAGTAAAATTTCGAGTTTAGAAAAGCCTGAAAATTTGGCTCGGGCGCGTAGCGAAGCGGAGCGACCGAGCCTAATTAGGCTTTTCTAAACTCGAAATTTTACTTCATGCGCCACGCGTAAAAAACGCTGATTTAATGTGAAATAGTCTTTACCCAAATAACAAGTGCAATACGTTAAGTATGTCAATCAACATTTGTGTAAATGACGGCGAAAGTGCCATGATGGGATACATCATAATTTTTTGTACTTGATTTTATACAACCTAAAAAAAATAAATGTGTGAAACAAAATACTAACTCCCTACTTTTTAACGAAAGTTTAAAAATAAACATAAACTCGATTAACAAGCGACATGTTGAGTGTTTATGCTATCCAACCTGAATAAAAAAATAAATCCGAGAATAAGATGCCTTTAACATTTCTTGACATTTATCTGAATGGAACGTCCCCATTCAGATAAATCCCAGGCACACAAAGCTCTCTACAGAGAGAAAGAGAGAAAGAGAACCAGGACGAAATGGATATCTCTTTCATCATACCCGCCGGGGATCCCCCTGTCCGCCGGAATTATAAATGGTATCGGGCTCGGACGCAAATGGGGGCGGTGATTTGAAATAACGCGATTAGGGGCGCGATCACCGGCGCGTAATCGCGCGAGCCCGGAATTAACCGGAAAATATGCCTTTTTTCAAAAAAACGGAATCAATTTCCCATGAAAATGGACGCTAATCAAATTACATCAAATTATTCTAGATTATATGAGGATCACTGTGAGTTATCATTAAATTAAGCAGAACTCCCCAAAAATACTTCCAACTATTTAATGCAACATCATTAACATTAAACGATATTTATAATATATATAATATAGTTAACTGTTATTAAAATTGATTACACAGGTCAACAAAAAGTTTGTGATTTGGATTTGTTCATTTTTTTTAAGTTTTGGTGGCAAATATAATAAAGAATCAACATTTTTTTTTGTTTCTATCACGCACTATTTTTTAATAAATATACTAGGTGTTATATTTATGATTTTTTTAAATAATTACTAATATTTAAATTAAATGATATTCTAAAACTTGCTGTGCCACTGAGATTAAATTGTCTACAAATCAATAGAATAGGATATTGAAATTCCCAAAAGTCAAATTTATTGCTAGGATTCCCTGATTTGCAGTCAGACCGCCGGCGAATGAGATATACAGAGAGTTTTATGTAACACCGAACATGCCAGAAAATATTCAATGTTAATTTTCCTATGTTCGATGTGTTCTGGGATGCATCAAAGCATTGAGTGCGATTTCATTGGCTGATTTTAGTCGTTCTAACGCAATTTTAGTTTTTAGTAGTTCTAACGCATACATTTAACGTTAAAATGAAATGTGTCATTCAATAATCGCCTACATCACTAATGGAATGTTAATATTAAACAGAAAAGAAAAATGAGAAAGAGGAGAACAGATTTAGCTTGATCGCAAAAATAATAGAAAAACAGATTCCTGTTTTAAAGGGATGTTTCGAGATTGATAAAATAAGCATGAATTTAAAATTCAAACATTTTGTCTCATTGAGACAAGTCTCTAATTATTCTTGAACAAGTTTCTCATCTTTCACGCGGTGAAACATATTTTACTATGATTTAAAAAAGGAAACACTTGGTTAAATTTCTTTAATATTTCAAGATAAGTTTATACATTGCTTCAATTTCACTGGAGATTATTAAGAACTTCGATTCAGCGTATTGTGTAAACCATTTGATCAGGACCACCCCAAGTACGTTGCTTTGGGTGTACCAGCAAAAATGCCGTCCAAAAACTGCCTGGTCCTTTGGGGAGTGCGCATTTTTACACTGCACTTAGGCCTCATTAGGCCCATTGTGCTAACAAAACGGCCTTTCGGCAGCTTTAAATATAAATATTCCAAATTTGAAGAGCGTGGCGAGGCAGGTTTGCAAGTACCGCACCTAGTATTGCTGCCAAACATTGCAATTTTCATTTATTTGCTAACATAATACTTAATAAAGATAATGTAGGTGTATTTATTACTTTATTAACTGCGTAACTTTCAATGAATTGAAGATACAGTGATTTTTTTCTTTAGGTAAACATGCATAAGCTGTAAATTTTGCGACATTTGTTGTTTTTTGAAAGAATTCAATTTGAATCTTTAAACAAATGTTTTTCACTCCCAGACTAAGCATGAAGTAAAATTTCGAGTTTAGAAAAGCCCCGTGAAAATTTGTCGAGGGTCGCGCAGCGACCCGAGACAAATTTTCTGGGCTTTTCTAAACTCGAAATTTTACTTCATGCGCCACGCGTATAAAACAAAGATTTTAAGTGAAGTTCGAATATACATAAATTTCACAATATTTTAGTGTTTTTTACGCGTGGCGCATGAAGTAAAATTTCGAGTTTAGAAAAGCCCAGAAAATTTGTCTCGGGTCGCTGCGCGACCCTCGACAAATTTTCACGGGGCTTTTCTAAACTCGAAATTTTACTTCATGCTTAGTCTTGGAGTGGAAAACACTCGTTTAAAGCTTTAAATCGAGCTTAGAAAAACAAGGAATATCTAAGGATTTACAGAAAATAGGCTGAATTTGAAATACGTATACCTAAAAGAAAAACTCTCTGTAAGTTTCAGGACAGTATTAATCTTGATTGTTTTGAAATGCTGATGTCTTACTTTGGGCAGAAAAGTATGTTCCATATTCCCACACACTGCACCATAAACGCACAAGATTTAATAACTGACATATTTTATTTTGACGTTACCTGTACCCTATTAACATTAGTCCTAATTTGCATTAGAACTACTAAAAATCGTAACCAATGAAATCGCACCCAAAAGAATGTAAATTGGGTTGACTATATTACCATTGGAAGTCGTAGCCAATCACATCGCATTCAATGCTTTGATGCGTCCCAGAGCACATCGAACATAGGAAAATTTACAGTGAACATTTTCTGGCATGTTCGGTGTTACTTAAAACTCTCTCTCTCTCTATATATATATATATATATATAATGATCATAGTTGGAAAATTTGTGGGGAGGTGAACATTGTGCGACTTCTACTAGGACAGCAGTCAGGGTATACAAAGTAGTGATGGGAATAATCGATATACTAATTAGCAATTAGTCGATTATTGAAATATATCGATATAATAGATTATTATGCTTAAATTAGTATATACTAAATTAGTATATACTAATTTAGGCGATTATTTGTTAGGGTAAAATAGTATATACTAATTTCAGCGATTATTTCGTCGGACAAATTAATAATTAGTATACTAAAATAATTGATCTCGGTAGACTGCTCTAGTAATTATTATTAGTGATGCGATTAATCGAGATTCGATAACCAAGTTAGTCGATTATTAAAACATTTTAATATAATCGATTATTGTAAATCGATTATTATATCGATCATATACATTAGCGTTTCTTAAACTGTGGTTGGTGAGTCAATTTTCTATGGGTGTCTATCTGAGCATATTTTGAACTTCATATCAAATTGTTGTTTTACACGCGTGGCGCACGAAGTAAAATTTCTAGTTTAGAAAAGCTTGAAAATTTTGATTTGCCGGGGCGCGACTCGCTTCACTCGCGCGCCCTGGAAAATCCAAATTTTCTGGCTTTTCTAAACTCCAAATTAAACTTCATGCTTAACAGGGAGTGGAAACACACGTTAGACATTTTTATAGCGCTTATAAACTAAGCTAAGTACCTAACTGGTGACCAACTAATTTACCCTGACAAATTAAAAACTAGGTAACCTAATAACAGTTACATATGATCTAACTAATTTTCAAAATTTAGCTCATGCTATGTTAAATTAGGTTTGGTTAACTTGTTTTACAGGCACAACGAACAAAATCAACCCATTCTGAACAAAATTACAGTTATGATTTAACTGTATTTTTCTAGGACAAAGTGTTGTATCATTTCATAGTTTAGAGGAATATTGTAATCATGATTTTAATGTGTAGTGTCTCTGTTTATGTATGATTATTCATTGTAACTAATAATCATACATACTTGACTTGACTTGTGTAAGAATCTGATTTTTTGTAAGCACCAATAAAGTATTATTATTATATCACGAAAAAATTAATGTTCTCAAAAAGCAAAAATGAACCGTTTGTTAACTTTTGACAAAATTCTCAGTGACTATTCAATTGTAAATAGGTTTTGTTTTAAATTTCTAAACAGCAAAACAGTTCAAGCATAGAAAAACAACAGTGTATTCTTCAAAATGTATAAGTTTATTACGTTTTTAGCCTGTTTAACTTAACTACCGGTCAGTTTTATTTTACAAAAGTTAAAAGGATATGTTTAGCTTTTGTAAAATAAAACTAAGCGATAGTTAAGTTAAGCAGGTCAAGGAATGAATAAACATTTAATGAGATTTAAACCATTTCAGTAATCTCCGAATTGAGGTACAAAATTATCGAGCAGTTATATTTTACTGAAATTTGAAATCGAAATCTACTGGATAATAATAATAATAATAATAATAACTTTATTACCCAACACCCATTACAAGACGATTACAGGAGAAGAAAATAATAACACAGAATTCTTACAGTTATGTATATGAAATTATAGTAGTAACTTATTCCTACTTAACAACTAATTAATATAATTTAGAAAAAAGATGAGGATATCTAGTACATTTTGACTTCAAATTTCAGTAAAACATAACTGATCGATGATTTTGTTTTAGTTACGTGAAGTTGTTTCAAATTTTTGTTATTGTTTTATTCCTTTCTTTACCATATTTTATTGTGTTTGAAATGCGCACATAGCGCATACTAAAATATAGTAAAGTGAGGAAAAAAAATTATGATTTATTTAGGTTTTTCAGTCGTATATTTTTATTCTAAAGCGATGCACTAATAAGTCAAGTATTTGATAAAATGAATTCGTTCTTACGCATTTAGTATTTTTATAATTGCATTCAATAATCCTTAAAAGAGTATGTTCTACTCCTAGATTAAGCATCAAGTAAAATTTCGTGTTGACAAAAACCTGAAAATTTGGATTTGTCAGGGCGCGCGAGCGAAGCGAGTCGCGCCTCGGCAAAACCAAATTTTCAGGCTTTTCTAAACTCAAAATTATACTTCATGCGACAACTACATAAACATAAGTTTCTTTCAAAGTCCATTGCTTATTCAGCATTAATCTGATAGTGATGATAATGAATAAAATATGAAGATCAATTATACATGATGTTTGCATTATAAATGGTAATAATTTTATATTTTGTAAAGCTCAAATATATATGTATACTATCAACATATGTTTAAGTTTTACATTTAACTCAGGTTGATTTTACGTTTGATTTTGCTTTACAATAAGCTTCTGATTTAACCTTTTTGTTTCTATTTATAGAGCTCGTAATCAAATCATTCGAGCTATCCCAAAATATTGGATTATTTTTATAATCGAAACAATTAATTTCCATTCTAATTATACCATCACTAGAATAGATGGAAAATGCAGAAATAATTAATTTTTATATCGATTTATATTTTTTATTAATAGAACGAATTATAAAATCATTTAAGCGATCGCAAAATATTAGATTATTTTTATAATCGAAACAATCAATGTTTTCCATTCTAATTTTATCATCACTAAAGTAGATGGAAGATGCAGAAATAATTGATGATTATGTCGATATATATTTTTTATTAATAGAGCGAATTATCAAATTATTCGAGCGTTCTCAAAATATTCAATTAGTCTTATAATCAAAGCATTCGATGATTTTATTTCTAATTGTACCATTACTAGAGTAGATGGAAGATGCAGAAATAATTTATGTTTATATCGATATAGTATTCGATACCACTAAAAGTAGTTGTAAAAATAATCGATGTGAAAATCGATTACTACAATATCTAGATCCAAAATAATCAATAAGTAAAATATCTCGATTATTCCCATCACTAATTATTATAAACAAATGTATCCCTTATTATCTCGGTAGACAAAAGTACTAATTATTTTATAGTAATATTAATATTTGTATTTCATTAAATAAATGATGAAATAATAATAATTATATAAAAATTCTAATCTTCACTACTAACGAACATCACCCCCAGAAAAAAAAAACGTTCATGAAACCACGGGCTTAAAAACAAATCCTAAAAATCACTCCCTCAATAAACAACACCTTAAAAGACCACCCCTTGCAAAAACTTTGATTGAAAATCACACCTCTGGAAAAAAAAACACGTTATGAAAAACTACCCCATGTAGAAAGATTCCTGGAAAATCGGCCCCACTCTTGAAAAAATATCTCCCGAAAGGAACAATCCCCCTAAAAATCATCCTTACGAAAAACTATTCCTGAAAATCATCCCTCGAAAAAAATCAACTGCTGAAATACCAAGCCTTTGAAATACCACCCCCGAAAAACCACCGCCCGAAACAATCACCCATAAACTTTGCCTGAAATATTATTCCCATCACTAATACAAAGTGCTTGTTTTTTGTGTGAGTGAGACAGTCAAAGTAGACATGAACATTGAAAGAAAAAGGACTGGATAAGAAGAGATAATTTAACTCCCGGATCAAAAAATGTTCTGCACGAAACTCGTGTTGATCCACAAAAGGTCTTGTTACCTCCACTGCATATAACACTAGGATTAATGAAACAATGCGTTAGAACTTTAAATATAGATGGAGACTGTTTCAAATACCTATGTAGAAAATTCCGTGCTATCTCAGATGCAATATTGAAGGAAGGCCTTTTTGTCGGTCCTCAAATAAAGAGATTAATGAAAGATCAAGAATTTGTTAATACCATAACGAAACTGACAAAGATGCATGGGTTATATTTTTAATGTTATTGAAGGTTTTTTGGGAAACATCAAGGATCCTAACTACAAGAACATTGTGAAAAACATGCTACAGGCATTTCTGGAATCGGGATGTAATATGAGAATAAAAGTTCACTTTTTACACTTGCATCTTGATTACTTCCCCTAAAATCTTGGTGATGTGAGTGAGGAGCAAGGTGTAAGGTTCCACCAAAGCATGAAAGAAATGGAACGCTGGTATCAAGGTCGGTGGAATGTTTTAATGATGGTTGATTACTGCTGGTCAATAAAAAGGGACAATCCAGCCCTGAAATACAGAAGAAAATCCACTAATCGAAGTTTTTTATCCAAGAGGGAAAGATCTTTAGGAGAGAAAAAAAAAATGAAAAATTGTTTTAGACTTTTTTCAATTTAGTTTACTATTTGTAATTTGTTTTTGTCTCTGTATCAATAAAAGTAGCGTATATTTTGACAAAAAATGTATTAATTTATGTTCAACATTGATAAAAAAAACCTCACGTGATAGGGAAAAATGACACTCGGTATTGAATTCAGCAGATCAAAATTATACAAAATCAGATGTCAGATCAAAATCTACTTTTAAATAGTCAAAATTTGCTAGCCTGTGTTATTTATCGAGATTATTATTCACGTTTTAATACAAAAGTTCGTTACAACATTTCTCTGTCAACTGTATTTTTTTTAAATTAGAATTTACCACCGCATAATGATCGAGTATATGACAGAGAATATAACTCAAGCGTCACATGACTACATTCCCTCCAATCAGAATCGCTTATTTTCATAGATACATGTTATCACAGCGGTGATAGAATCCTATCACCTTGTTTTGGTCGCTGCTACGAAAATTATTTGTCAAATCTGGCAGTCGATAATTAAAAATGACAACCGGGCGATGGGGTGAGGTTTCCTAGAGTCAAATATAGTGAAATTCATTATATTCTCTCATTAAATATAACTCGTGGTATGATTAATAATCGATAATATTTATTTGTGAAACCGGAGCGCCACATCTGCAGCTCGGTTTCACTCATGAATATTACCGATGATAATCATACCACTTGTTATATTACAATTGAAAATATAATAGTTACCAAAATTGTAAATTCTAATAAATACAATATGTGTTAGTAATGATTTTCTCTGTATTTTTCCAGATTAAACTACCCATCATAACAAACAGGACTGACACGCGAAATCACAAACAAGCCGCAATTCATTTCCAGGTGAGCCTGTCATTTAACACAAACGTATTAAAAAAAGTTGAATGCAAGGGATACAATATTTTTATTTGGCATGGGATACAACATTTCCAAAATTAATCCACGTATCTGATATATTTACCAATAATTAAAAACAATGACAACATTTTATTTCCTTTCGTTTATCCATCGGCGATAAATAAAATGGAAGCGTTTTTATCGAATAAACGTCGCCTGTCAATTGTTTTCGTGCACAGTCCATAAACGTCTGTCGGTCGGTCGAAACAAACAAACGAGTAAACTCGGTGTGCGAGTTCACGAATCGTTTTTCCAACCCGGTTTTAATTTATTAAAAACGAGCGAACGGAAGAGAGTGTGGGTGGAAATTAAATGCGAATTTTATGGATGCGTATTGTCGTTCGGAGAAAACGTTGGCGTTTTAATTATCGGGTAATTAATGGGCGGTTTTCGCGTGTTGCTGAAATTAATTGATTGTTTGTAAAAGCTCTCGCGAATTCAAGTTTTTGTTTGTATGTCAATCATTATTTTTGTGTTGTTTTTAACTGTTTTTGTTTTTGTTTTGTCATTACTTATAGTCAAAAATATGTTTTTTTACTTAAGGCGTATTAAACACTGTATCCCGGCTCAATAAAAAATTACAAAATCACCAATTTATTCTCAATAGAACTAAAGTTGCTTATTTTATAATACGAATAAGTTAATTTTATTTGTATGTCAATCATTATTTTTACGTTGTTTTTAACTGTTTTCGTTGTTTTGTCATTAATTATAGTGAATGTTTTAAACTCCCAGACTGAGTATGAAGTAAAATTTCGAGTTTAGAAAAGCCCCGTGAAAATTTGTCGAGGGTCGCGCAGCGACCCGAGACAAATTTTCTGGGCTTTTCTAAACTCGAAATTTTACTTCATGCGC
The DNA here is from genome assembly GCA_932526585.2 of Philonthus cognatus. Lineage (NCBI taxonomy): Eukaryota > Metazoa > Arthropoda > Insecta > Coleoptera > Staphylinidae > Philonthus > Philonthus cognatus. The sequence continues at coordinate 49,289,989 of OW052244.1, forward strand.
CACGCGCATAAAACACTGATTTCAAGTGAGGTTTAAATATAAATAATGTTCACAGTATTTTAGTGTTTTATACGCGTAGCGCATGAAATAAAATTTCAAGTTTAGAAAAGCCTTAAAATTTAAAGTATACGTATTCCAAATTCAGTTTATTTTCACTAAGTCTTTAGATATTGGTTGTTTTTTTTTTTAGAGAGTTTAATTTAAAGCTTTAAACTAGTGTTTTTCACTCCCAGACTAAGCATGAAGTGAAATTTCGAGTTTAGAAAAACCCCGTGAAAATTTGTCGAGGGTCGCGCAGCGACCCGAGACAAATTTTCTGGGCTTTTCTAAACTCAAAATTTTACTTTATGCGCTACCCGTATAAAACACTCACTTGAGGTTCAAATATTCATAATGTTCACAATATTTTAGTGTTCATGCGTGGCGCATGAAGTAAAATGTCGAGTTTAAAAAAGCCCAGAAAATTTTCACGAGGCTCTTATAAACTCGAAATTTTACTTCATGCTTAGTCTGGGAGTGAAAAACACTCGTTTAAAGTTTTAAATTAAACTCTATAAAAAAAACAACGAATATCTAAAGATTTAACGAAAATAAGCTAAATTTGGAATACGTATACTTTAAATTCTAAGGCTTTTCTGAATTCAAAATTTTACTTTATGCTTAATCTGGGATTAGAAACACTTGTTAGAAGCTTCAAATTAAAAGCTTTTATAAAAACAACGGATGTCTGAAAGTTTACATCGAAAAATCGTGTTATGTATACCCGTTCGAAACATTCCCTGTATAAACAGATATGTATCTAAGATAATATCTAGAGCAGATGGGCAGCCCTATATATTCCCAACGTAGGGCCAACAGAGGAGTAATTTGAGTATCAAGTCATAGCTGACGCTTTGAAACTTCTTGAAACAAACTCTTTAAGTATCCTCCAATAGTAAACTAGTTCACACTATCAAATATTTTTTGTAAAACACGGATAGATCTATTTCAGAGAAAATCTTGGCTCGTTAAAAAATATATTTTTTCGACTTTTCAAGTCGTATGAAAATTGGAGTTTTTTTCTCTAAAATATCTGTTAGATAAATTAACCCAAATAAATTCTAAATCCCAAGTGTCTATTAAAAAAAATGGAAGCACATTTTGCTATAATTTACCTAAAGTATACTTAAACGACGATTTAAATCGTAAATCAAGAGGTTGGAATCTTTAAAAGAGATATTTAAGTTTCATGAAAATTTACAGATTTATTAGTTTGAGTGTGTATTTCTCAAAAGTGAATTAAATTTGTAAATATCCCAATGTGCAATATATAAAGGTAACAAGATGATTTAGGTTTCTTACGAAATTTCTTAAAAAGCCATTTTTGGTTCCTATAATTTATTTCACACTAAATGTGTAGCATTTTAACTTTTTGTTTTTGTAAGAGTTCGTTAGAAACAGTTGAGTAACTCTAAATGAGGGCAGCTTGGTGGTGTAGTGGTTAGAGTGTTGTACTGCCACGCCACGGACCGGGGTTCAAATACCGGCCTAACAAGTTGACTGCATTTATATAGGTTAGGATAAAAATGCCAAACACTCCGTCTTCTCGGATATGACGTTAAATGCATGTAGGACCCGTGTACTGCCTAAATGTTGCGTACACGTTAAAGATCCCTACCGGTGGGTTGGAACTCCCACCGGGTTCGGCAAAATTCCCGGATAGCTGTAGACCTAATCTCCGGCGTCATGATTGGCCTTAGCAGCGGAAATAGATGACGTAAAACCCAAAAAAAAAAAAAAACTCTAAATGCACGTTATCTCAGTTTTCTGTGCTAAATATTCTTGCAATTGTTTTTTTTAGGTTTATTTTAATTTGTAGATTATTATTTTCAATCTGCAAGTACTATTTTAAGATTTAAATGTGTACAAGTGAGAGAGGCATGATGATGATGATGACATATTTCCGTACCGGGTTCCACCTAACCTTGCTACACCACTGCGTGGAGCATGTGTCAAATGTAGCATAATCAATAATAATATGTGAAATATGACAGAAGTTGTTAAATGTTCTTTAAAAAAAGTTATAATTTTAATTTAATGATTTATTTATTATTATAATTATTAATTATTTGTTCTGTATTTCTAATTACACACTACTTAGTTAAATGAGAAATTTTTGTGTGAGTTATATAAATATGCTCCTGTATTAATGTTACGAAAATAATTAATTGCCATCGATCACGTCAAGCGAGCAAGAAAGCAAGCAGCCCAGAGTTCATGATTGATATATAGGGCTGCCCATCTGCCCACTTAAGCGACCGCCGTCGTAATTGCATGCCCCCCCCCCCCAAACAATGGGGGCCCCGATCTCTAATCTACTCGGCCAGGCCAATTACAGCGCTCACGCGAGCTTAGGGAAATTTTCAAAATTGATAGTCCGAGTAATTACCTCCTTGCACACATCAACTAAAATAATTGAAATTCACAGCACCGAAAGTCCCTTATTTATTCACTATGAAAACAAAATCACACTCACAGATAATATTGGACCATTTCGATTCATTTAAATTTTGTAATTTTGATTTTTACTTACCTACATATGCAAAAGAAAAGGAAAGTATTGTGTATTGTATTGCGAAAATTTTCAAATCAAAAATTTGATTGAATGCATGATTATTTTGAGTTCCCCCGAGTTGATTAACCCATTATTCGCCATTGATGCATACACGCAACATTATCATTCTTTTGTTTATTAAATTACTATATAAGTTAATTTGATATATAATATTATTTGACTTGACTTGAAAGTATATAAGGAAAGCTGTAAATATTTTGTTATTGAAATATTTCGATTATTGCTCATAAAAAATATAATAGCAGTGTATTACTAACTTCACATTTTTTTATCGTTTTATACGCGTGGCGCATGAAGTGAAATTTCGAGTTTAGAAAAGCCCCGTGAAAATTTGTCTTGGGTCGCTGGCACGACCCTCGACAAATTTTCTACGCGGGGCTTTTCTAAACTCGAAATTTTACTTCATGCTTAGTCTGGGAGTGGAAACACTCTTTCTAAACCTTACATTGCACGTTTTTATAAAAAATCGACGAATGCCCAAAACTTGACATCGTATACATTATGTATATTTAAAAAAAAATGTACAGTATGTCATATAATACGTCATTCATAAAAATCATAAAAATAAGTGATTTTTTTTACCTAAAACCAACTCTTAGTGTTACCTCTATAATTGCTCGGCCGTTAATGGGTTAAGACCATTTTTGAAAATGGTCTGTCTATCCTTCTGTCTGTCCTTCTGTCTGTCCTTCTGTCTGTCCTTCTGTCTGTCCTTCTGTCTGTCCTTCTGTCTGTCCTTCTATCTGTCCTTCTGTCTGTCTCTCACCGAACAGCCTAAACCGATCGAGATGTTAAGATGACACTATAAAGTTAATCATTTTATTACAATCCTAGGAGGGGAGAAGCTTTTGGTAAAAATGTTGGATTACGTCCAATTTAAACGCCTTGGGCTGATAACGGAAGGAGTGATGATTCTGCTTTAATTATACACACAGTGTCGTTTTTATTTGGACACCCCCAATATATACACTTTTGGTCGTAACTCTCTTAGATAGTTTTTTGCTCTAAATCAGTAAGCATTAATATTAGTAAACATTAAAAGTGCGATTATTTTCGCAATCTACAACAAGTTAGTCTTACAAAGACTATATCAAACAATCATTGAAACAACTACTTCCCGGGCTAATACCCCGACGGACATTGAATTATACAACAAGTGTTTGCTGTTACACACAGTAACCTTCTGCAAATGTAACAATTTGGGTCAAATTATTCAGGCCATCTATAGACGCGTTTCGAGATTTATCTCTCATCAGTATAGCTTTGCCATTCCCTCTAAACAATTTGACACCTTAGACTGGCGGTCACGTTACCGTTTAAACATAAGTATAAATGAAATTGCCAATTCTTGGTTGCAGAAAATATAAAATGACGAAAATGTTATTCATGAAAATGCAAACAATGTCATAATTAATAAGACAACTTAAGACGATAAATATCCATTGAAACAACTACTTCCCGTGCAAATACACCTCCGGATACTGAATTATACAATGAAATATTTAAAATCTTATTTAATTTGATTTGCTACAACGCTCTATTAAAGTATATGTAACGTTTAGGTCAAATTCTCTTCAAACCAACTAACAAATACAAATTTAAAATGAAAGGAGAAATAACAAACAAAATAAAAATAGAAGTGAAAGGGCTTGGATTAAAACTAATGTCTTAGGCCATCTATAGACGCGTTTCGAGATTTATCTCTCTTCAGTATAGATTTGCTTATTACGTTTTAAAAAATTTTGGAATAAAATTAAAATAAACTTATTTCTAAAAAGTGTTGTATGTGGAATGAACAGGTATACAGAAATGGAATGAGTGAAAAATATAGTCAGTATTTATAGGTAAAAAAGGGGATTATGTCATTAGCACGTATGAAGAATGTAAGACCTTAAAATAAAGCAGTATATTTTAAACATTAATTTTAATTTGGAGTCCTCGCTTTTGTTCGCTACCGTGACCAAGCCAAATTTTCAGGCTTTTCTAAACGTGAAATAATACTTTATTAAAAAGTGGAACCATTTATTAAATTAAAATTGCCTTAAAATTTACAGCGTATACATCGGAATGTGTAGATATGTAAACTTAAATGACAAATTCTCTATAAAAGTCATAATACTGCACTGAATATATTTTAATGTTGGTATAACATACACACACGCGTAAACTGTAATATTATTTGTGAAGGAAATCTTAATCGATTTAAGAGCATTGTTATGTGAACAGAGAGTGCTCGTTAACTAAGGAATTATCATAGGGGACAAATTACAACTGACGGGGATCATCCTGTTAGGCTTACGATGCCTGTACTTATCATTAATTCCCTCCAAATTATTAATTCAATAATGACTAATTGGTATTTATATGGAAATTATTTGCCTAATTGAAACGCAAATCTCATTCGGATTAATTATAATTGAACAATTGAATTGACTATAATATGTATTATTAATTCTAGTATAAGAGGCCATTTATCATTTATGAAGTGTTAGAAGATTATCGAGTATTAATTAAAATAGAATAAAAGCCTGTATAAAAAAACAAAGGCATTTTTGTCTTAAATAAAATTATATAGAATATGAAAATGCGTTTGTTTAACCGTAAGTATATTTTAAATTATTCTTATAAGTATACACATGCGTTTGCTTTTTTAAAATAGTTCAATTAGCTTTAAACGAGTATTTTCCACTCCTAGACTGCGCATGAAGTAAAATTTCGAGTTTAGAAAAGCCTGAAAATTTGGTTCGGTCGCGTACCGCAAAGCACGGAGCGACCAAACCAAATTTTCAGACTTTTCTAAACTCGAAATTTTACTTCATGCGCCACGCGTACATGACACTGATTTCAAGTGAAGTTCACTTGTACACAATTATTCGAATATTCAGTGTTGAATACATGTGGCGCATGAAGTAAAATTTTAAGTTTAGAAAAGCCTGAAAATTAAATTTTCAGGCTTTTCTAAACTCTAAATTTCACTTCATGCTTAGTCTGCGAGTAGAGAACACTAGTTTAAAGCATCTATTTGAACTATTTTAAAAAAGCAAATGCATGTGTAAACTTAAAAGAAAAATGTTCACTATATTTAAAATATACTTATGGTTTACGCAAATCTCATTCGGATTAGTTATAATTAAACAATTAAATTGACTATAATATGTAATATTAATGCTACTATAAGACGCAATTTATCATTTAATAAATGTTAGAAGATTATGGAGTATTTGATTAAATAGAATAAAAGCACGTATAAAAAAAACAAAGGAATTTTTGTCTTAGATAAAATTATATAGAATATAAGAATGCCTTGTTTTTCAAACATACATTTTAAATATACAGAAAATTTGTCATTTAAGTATAAACATGCATTTGCTTTTTTAAAATAGTTCAATTATAAGCTTTAGTTGTTTTAGTGTATTCCACTCCCAGACTAAGCATGAAGTAAAATTTCGAGTTTAGAAAAGCCCCGTGAAAATTTGTCTCGGGTCGCTGCGCGACCCGAGACAAATTTTCTGGGCTTTTCTAAACTCGAAATTTTACTTCATGCGACACGCGTATAAAACACAAATTTCAAGTAAAGTTCGAATATACATAAACTTCACAATATTTTAGTGTTTTAAGCGCGTGGCGCATGAAGTAAAATTTCGATTTTAGAAAAGCCCAGAAAATTTGTCTCGGGTCGCTGCGCGACCCGAGACAAATTTTCACGGGGCTTTTCTAAACTCGAAATTTTACTTCATGCTTAGTCTGGGAGTGGAAAACTGTCGTTTAAAGCTTCAAATCTTTTTAAAAAATTAACAAATATCCAAAAATGTACAGCTTATAATTCGGATATGTATACTTAGAAGAAAAACTCCCTTTGCAGCTATCTCGAATTCTTAAAAATTTGCTTACGCTTTTACTTTGTAGAACATTAAATATTAAATATAAAATCACGAGAAAATTCGTATATACCGCAAACAGCTTCTGCCTTTGTTATATTTTTAAACGGGAAACTGTAATGATCATCCTTTTACTTGCTCTTTTCTTTTATTTTTATTCCATAATTATCAAACATTGTTGTATTATGTGAGATTAACTGGGAGGAATTTAGTGTCTCTATCTGTGCGAGGGTGGTGGCGGCGTCGCGACGCCGGACGTAATTACGAAGCTAGCAACGGCTGTAGGTGGATGGAATCGCCGCCCCCGGGCTCCAGACAAATACCCCACCCCGCACTCAAACGGATTATGATAATTCGCAACCTCGCGGCGGGATTAAATCGGGATATGTTGGTGTCCCGGGACGTTTATCTCATACACTGTCCGGATTTAGCAATGTTCCGATGAGCGATCATTTGTATTCTCAAACACAGAACTTGGGTTGATTATTGTAAATTGAACTTTTCTGATTAATTCTGGAAGTAACAGTTAACATGTTACTGCCAGAATCGATCAGAAAAGTTTAATTTACAATAATCAACCTAAGTTCTGTGTTTGAAAATATAAATGATTGCTCGTCGGAACACTGCTAAATATGTATGTTTAATATGTATGTAATTGATTAACATCACCATCTAAGTATACATAACAAATTTTAAATCCACTTAGATGTGAAGTTGAAGACTAACATATACCTATATTGAACTATAACATTTCACTAATATTATTTATTTATTCCGACTAGTTTCGTCTAACAGTCATTTTCACGGACTGTTAGTTGAAACTAGTCGGAATAAATAAATAATATTAGTAAAACAAACCAAGTGATTTCCCTTTCTATTTATGTTTACAAAATAATTTACATATATTCTAATCATGTGTCATCAAGTGATCAATGAGAGCCAAACTAAAGATAATTTAACTTTTCGCTTGTATTATCGGCCCTAATAAGATTTTATTGTTACTATAACACTGGATAATTTTGCAATTAATAAAATACTCATGCAATTCAACATTTGAGAAACTCCACGTTAAATTTTATAGACAATAGCCGTTTGTGTAATGTCGTATATTTTATAAATGTCCCAGCGAATTGGAGTTTTGTGGAAAGTTATCACGTTACACAATCTCTGATGAAATAACGCGAAATAACGACATAAAATACCTGATGGTGGTTAACCGCAAACGTCCGGTATAATGTCTCGTATCATAACCGGAAAGTGTTCTGTCGATATGAAGTGGGCAATTCCCGACAGACGTCGTTAAATCTCTCGTTTCCCGGATGTTATAACTAGCACACGAACAATTCACCCTTTTCTACAAAAAAGTTATAATAGAAAATAGGCTTGTTAGTAAAAAGCATGGATTTTTAATAGTATATTATCTAATTTGTAAGAAAGGAAGAGTAAATATTAGAGTGAATAATGGATATTTTTACAAATAAAATATTACTCCTATAATTTTTTTATTAAAATTGGATAGCAAAATACGCCATCTATTGTGCATCATTGTTTTCTATTCGTATTCAATTATTACAATATTAAGTGTATACAAAAAGTCAAGAGAAAGTTTTAATTTTAAATCGAACTCGTAATAAAAACACTTGAGTTCTCTCTATTTTTTATTTATATTTTACATAGAATAGAATATTACAAAAAAATTAACCTATGTGTTTAACCAATATAAACTTTATTGCAATAAATACCAGATTAGTCAAGTTCATCTGGATTGTTGAATGTTTTCCCAATAAGTTGTCGTAGTTTAGAATTAACATAAAACGTGGGGGTATGTTAATTCTAAATTACGGGAAAACATTCAATAAACTAGATGAACTTAATCAATCTGGTACTTATTCGATCAAGTGTTGTAATTGCGATAAAGTTTATATTGGTCAAACACAGCGTAATCTAAATATGGGATTTAAAGAACACATAGCACACGCCAAACACCTTAATTATGAAAAATTTGCAGTGGCTAACCATTTACTAGAAACCGATCATAAAATTACAATAAAAAACATCAAATTATAAAAACAATCATCATATTATCGCTTAAACATGCTACAAGCAATTGAAATGAAAAAACATGATGTGAAATGATTGAATGTTGATTTCAGCCCACCTTATAAAACATTGTTAGATTTAAGTGCACTACCTTAATCTGTGTTTTTATCCTTATTCCCCTTTCCTTTTATTTACAATAAAATACATCAAATTATTAAAACAATCATCAAATTATCGTTTAAATATGCTAGAAGCAATTGAAATGAAAAAAAAACATAAGAATAAATTATTGAATTTTGATTTAGGTCCACTTCACAATATTGTTAGATTTAATTTGCACTACCTTAATCTTTGTGTTTTCCCTAATCCCCATTACCTAGTGTGTATTACCACCCTCATTCCTTTGGTTCGCCTTTAAATTTACGTGTTTTCCTTATTTTTACTCTCACCGCTTTTGTATTATAATCCGTCGTTCTATATATAGTTTGTAATTTCTTGTATTTAGTGTTAATCAAATAATAATGGTCACTTTGTGTCCGAAATGTATGTACATTTGGTAATTCAAATAAACGTGTGAAGAATGGTTATTAGTGCTAGCAAAAGTAAAAAATATTGTAAAGAAAGTGTTATTGTTTTCATTTTACTATCAGTCTTTATTCGTCAAATTGGAATATTATAATATTTAATTTAATAAACTGTGTGTTGATTTCGACACATTTAAACTAATTTTTTTGTCTACATTAAAAATATAAAATAATATCGTAAAATTTAAAAAAATTAAAATATATACTACTTAATTACTCGAGAAATGTTATTATAAGGTAAACTCATATTGCTAAAACTTTACTTTAAAAATAACATGTCTTATATTCTCAATAAGGTTGAAATATTAAACACTTGTTTGTTATTTAAGTAATGTATATCATTTTACTTTTATAAAATAACGCCACTCAAGTGAGAGCCATTTTCGTGTAAACATTTCTAATCGTGACCGAATATTTTCCATCATTTGGCGAGGTTGAATTGCAATTTCTCGTCTGATCTTGGAATGATGAAAACCCTGTGAAATGCATGAAAATCCATTACATTATCAGTATTTTGATCATCTGGCATTATTGGGCTATATTGTTTCCAAGTTGATAGTGGAAAAAGCACTGTTAATGCAGACTGGTACACACATATGATCAGAACATTTTTGATATGACTCTCTACGTTGAATTTTTTCTAGCAGAATGATGCCACAAATTATACTCTTTGGGAATTTACCGGAAAACAAATATTAGACAAGATATTGCAATTTCAATATAATATGACTTGCTTTGTGAAATGATCTAAAAATTTCGATTAAGATTAAAAGAATGTTTACTCGAAATGGCATACTTTACTCAACCCAAATCTGTTTAACAACATTTCAAAAATAAATGTTTCATGAAAAAATAGGGTACTTTAACATTTGCCGCTTCACTGGCGGACCCTGTATTTTTATAAAATAGAAAATTTCTGTTTAATTACCTTTTGTGTGTGATGGTGTGTGTGTGTGTGTGTGTGTGTGTGTGTGTGTGTGTGCGATGGTGTGATGGTATGTGTGTGTGTCTTTATTCGAAATACGAAAAGAAATCTCATGGGTTGGTGTTAATTTATTGCTTCGAGTGTGTAAACTTTCGCACCGTTTATCCCTCGAAAGTATTCTTCGGGCGAACTTTGGGAATAATCCTTGCGGTTGCTCCTCCTTGTTCAAGAAGCAGAGAAAAGAGTTTCTCAGAGGAAGGGGAAAGTGTACGGCTTAAGGAGCATCCCTTCTGGGAAACGGGAAACGGAGCCGCGCTAGTCTCCCGAGCCTTCTTGACCCCGAAAACTCACCACTCGTGACTTTGCCGAAATACGTAGACTTAAATATATCATCTTGTAATTAGTTCAATAAAATGAACAACGAAAATAAAGCAGTTTCTGAGTATTTAAGTACAAGTAATTTATTTATATAAAAAAATAGCCAAGTTTTAGTTCTTTTGAGAATAATTTGATGGTGATTTTAAAATCTTTACGAATGTACAGTTATGGTGAGCGCGCCGGGATACAACATGTTACCTAAGTGTGCAGGGTGTACAAAAAGTAATGTATCAGATCTGTTTGTGATAAGAAACAAGAAATGTTTTAAATAAAACTTGTGGCTACTAGTTTAAGCTACTAATGGACTTTTTTTTTAATATACAGGGTGACTACTCATACAGCTTTTACGCCCTCATTAATACAATGATTTAGAGAAAATTCAAATCGCCATTAGTGCTTAGTAATATTTTATTAGTATTTATCATACCCACAGGTGATCATATTAGAAACTTAAAAATTTGGGACGCTAGACAGAGATTTTATTTTTAATATACATATCCCGATTACTTACTTAGCAATATTTTATTAGTATTTGTCACACCCACAGGTAAGGTGATCAGATTTGAAACTTCGAAATTTTGAACGCTAGATAGAGATGTTTCCTTTTAATTATACATATCCCGATTACTGATTGCAAATTTACCGGCTGTTTCAATTACTGCTAATTTAGTAAAAGTAGTAATCAAACCTAATTACCTGGGAATTTACCGGAAATTACAAAATCATTGTTTTTAGGGATTAACTCAATCAAGTACATACATTAAAGATGAATAGGATTTTGAACAAAGATGCTAAAAAAACACGAACAAAATATAACTTTATATAATAAATCTTAAATATAGACGAAGCATGTTTTTGAAATGTATGATAACTCAGTGGTTTATACGCTTGGTATATGAAGTAAACTTTCAAGCCTGAAAATTTAAATAAATGGTCTAAATTTTAATAAAATAGAAGCTGGGTTTTCCATTTTTATATGTATTAGATTTTGGGGTTTCTATAATTCAACATGCAAATTCATAACTTTTTCGTACGATTAAAATGTTATGATATACTTAACAATTTGCTTTATATCAAATATTTGCATTTGGGTCGAATATACTAGAAAATTCGATTTATTCGACCCAAATGCAATTATTTTATCCCGGCGCATGCACTAAAAACGATTTAGCTATTAAGCCCTAATAATTCAATAGCATTTTAACATTTACACACTCCTTATTGATTAATGTATATAGACGTTTAATAGTGAATCAAATGTATTTAATAGAAAGAGAAAGGAAATATTTTATAGCTAAAACTGAGAATAGATTTGATAGTTGTTAAATCAAACAATATCACTTACAGCTTATTTCCTTCTCTATTTCATTTGATTGAATCCAAATTCAATACCTCTAACAATTTGATCACTTATTTTTCGCGCGAGTGATAAACGAAAACCGTTAAAAATCGAATCGCGGAAACATTGTATGCGACCGGAGGTGTTAAAGTCTGCTTTTTTATCCGAGCGTGCAGGGATGTCGTAAAGGGGAGAAAATGTGCGCCGACATGCAGTTCGGGGATGCGGCTGAATGGATGCTTATATATTTTTTAGTGTGGCCGGATTTAGTGCTCTATCGTTTATTGGAATCTACTTGCCACCGGGACGAACCAATTCACACTTATACATACGCAGAGAAGTGCATAAGAAGAAGCAAGGGTTGTAACATTGTTATGAAATTACATTTCCTGAAGTGAAATTGACTACATTCACAGATATTATTTATTTAATATTAGTATCTAACAAGTGTCTACAAACTGTCGATATCCCAGTAGGTTCTGACTTCAGAAACATACGTAGTAATTAGGCATATATATATATATATATATATATATATATATATATATATATATACACCAGAAAGAACCAATTCACACTTATCCATACGTAGAGAAGTGCATAAGAGGAAACGAGGGTTGTAACATTGTTATAAAATTACATTTTCTGAAGTAAAATTGACTACATTCACAGATATTATTTATTTAATATAGGTATCTAACGAGTGTCTATAAAATATCGGCATCCCAGTAGGTTCTGACTTCAAAAACATGCGTCATAATTAGACATATAATTAAATTTATTTGACGTTTCCGAAATTCACCGAATCATATGACTTAATTAAAGATATGTAATTTGTTTATCATAGCAACCGAGATGCCGACATTTTATAGACACTCGTTAATTGTTATAAGGTATGCATTAATAAAAATAACGTATTTTTTTAATATTTACATTTCTGTTATTTGTAATACGGATTTTATAAGGTTATTTTCGGCATTTGAAACTAACAGAGAAAATGGTAATGTGTCCACCATAGCACTTTCCTTGTTAAAGATATAATGATTTAAATATCAGCAATATGGAAAAGTTTCTGAAACTAAATTTATACTACTATTATTATTATTTCAAAACTATTTACAAAAAAAGTAATTCTTGCATTTTTTTGCTACTTCTCAGTAAATATTGCTCACCATTCATTTCTAAGCGTGGTATATTTTTAATTTCACTATAAATAAGTGTTTTACAGTCCGGTCAAGACTTTCTACTGACACACACGCGCTCTGCTCTGGCTAGTGAGAATACATTTTATAAATGAATGAAAATAGTGAAGCGGATACGGAGGGTCATTTTTTCGCCGTAAAACGAAAAAGAAGAGGTCGACCCCGGAAAGATGGCGATGAGGGAGAATTTTCAGCTACCGCTTCCGACAGCTCAAACAGCTCAAGAAACACCCGCGCCAGGACACAACTACAGACAAGTAAGCCACAACCAACTACAACGCTATTTACACAACCACTTCCATACACTAGAAAAGCAACACCACATCACAACAAAATACGACAACTTCCACTAAAATTCTAACACAAAAAACAACCAATCCATCACAACAAACTGCGACAAATAGAACACTACAAAAACAATATGAACACACATTTCATATTTACACTAGCACAGATTACACACGCATACAATTAGTGCAATTTTGGTATATCCACGTGAATGACAAAGATGCGTTAATAATTAAAACGAGTTCAGGTTTTATTTTAAAATCGAATAAAGAAAAATCCACGTGCGAGGATTACTTACGAATTCTGCAAACAAAAAAGATAATAACAAATGTCTCCGTCGCGACCTCGACCGCGCACTCATCGATGCATCAGGCGCGCGCTTTGGCCGAGCCGTCTTACTGCTGCGTTATCAGAAGTGTCGAACTGGAGATCGAAGACACAGCCATCAGCGCGCAATTAAACGCGCTTGGAATCAAACATCGCTACTGTCGCCGCATAGTAGCTCGAGCCACCGGACAAAAAACGTTCATCGTCAGAACCTTCACTGCATGACACAAATCCTACACGAAACTCTTAAGAGATCATTTCAAATTTATGTGCAAAATATACCCAGTCGAAGAGAGCCATGCACCACAACCTCTACCACCTCCATGTAAAAAATGCTGTAAATTCGACCACATCACCGAAAATTGCAAGGAAATAATATGTTGCGCAAAATGCGCAGGCGAACATCCAACATCTTCTTGTACCACCGAATTACTGATCAAATGCACGTCTTGCGGGAAAACAGACCACGGCGCTTGGTCCACCAAGTGCCCCAACCGTCCAACGCAGACCATCGCGGGAATTCCAAACATAAAAATTATTTCAACAAACAAAAAATCCCACGAAATTGATGATGTTCCTATTAAAAAGTCACGCGTTCATAAACCCATTACTGCACATGACTTCATCCTCGATTCATACATCTCAGAAGTTAATAACCCAACTATCACTGATCGACCCTCCCTCATTAAAAAACTACGAGAACGTTTTATCACCTCATTTAACATCGACACTCATGCTTCCTTTTCGGGTGACAGAATGTTCGTTGTAATGTTTGACCTTGATCAACCTGATAGTATTCCTCCTACTGTTCCAGTCCCGGGCGTACGTGCTACCGTTTCAAATATTATCAATGGCTAATCTATGCATTTTATATAACAACATAAACTCCATTTCCAATAAATCCCATATCCTATCCCATTACCTAGCCAACAATCCTGTTCATGTCACCATGCTCGTAGAAACTAAACTCACGACCCCATTCACCTTTCAAGACTGGCGCTCTATTCAAATCCTGGCGTCTATTAACAACAAAAATAAGCGGGGCGGTTCATTAGTTGCTGCAATCCCTACCGTAAAACTTGGTAAAGCTAATCCTCCCAAAATAAATAATCCCCTAAATGAATGCCTGCATTGTACCTTCACCCTCCCCTCCTCTGTTATCCACATATTCCTAGTATGCATACACCCACATTCCTCAATTGATGATTCCATTTTCACTAAGGCATCCCTCTACGACAACGCCATAATCATTGTTGATTTTAATCTTAACAAACAAAAATCCCGACATCTCTCCCTATTCCTTACCAACTCAAACTTCGTCCGTGTAACTACCTCTCCCACATATATCATAAATGATGATCAATCGACCACACCAGATATCCTCCTATGTACACAAAGTATTCGTCACCTTATTTATTCTGTAAACTTAATTCCTGAGCTATGTTCTGATCATTTAGCTATACAATTCCCCACAAATACTCAACTTCAATTAACACCGCAATCACCATCCTTCTACTTAAACTTCCGAAAATGTAACGTCGATAAAGTGTCCTCAGATATAACGGATTACATCACCAGTCACCCAAATATTGACCCATCCTCCATCCTACAATTTAATAACACTCTATCACAATCCATCCAAAACAATACTCCAAAATTCCAGAAACAACACTACAAATACCCCCTCCCCAAATTCATTTTACGGTTAATAAAACATAAACGACAGATATAGAGAGACATTCAACAAACTGACATTCCCGGACTCCGACAAAAACTCAACAAACTAAACAAGGACATCAAAATATTAATCAACCAATACAAAACAGAAAACTGGCTAAAATGCTGTCAAAGCATCAATGACGCACAAGGAAAAACTTACTGGTCAGAAATAAAAAAACTGTCATAATACAAAAAAACAGATAGAATAACAAAAATCAGCGACCCAATAACTCAAGAGACGATAACCGACAAGAACATAATTGTGGACAAATTTGCAAATTACTTTGACACTACATACAGACTAACAGAAGACCCTTCATTTGACAATAATTTTTATGACACCGTAAATGACTGATACAACGACTACATCCAATGCCCCTTCTCTCTGACAGTGACTGACAAATTTTCAGAAGAAGATTATTACGAAATCCTGCATAGAGGAAAAAATTCAGCCCCAGGTCATGACTTTGTTCTTATTATTAAATCCCTCCCTATTCACATCCACGAATACATCCTAGAAATCCTTAACTATAGCTACCAATCCCAATACTTTCCTCCTGAGTGGAAAATTGGAACCATCATATGTATCCCCAAACAAGACCACAAACCGTCCCTAATCTCCAGCTACAGGCCCATCACTCTTCTCCCTGTAATAGGCAAACTGTACGAATCCCTAATTAAACATAAAATCCTGTCCTACATCTCTCACCGAATACCCAATTACCAATTTGGATTCCTCCCAAAAAAGTCCACTACCCTCCCGCTCTGCATAGTCGCATCCAACTTGCAAACGGCACACCTCGAAGGCCAAGCATCTGCAGCCCTATTTCTGGATATACAAAAAGCCTTCGACTCTGTATGGCACCGATGTTTGCTGTTCAAGTGTCATCTCCTAAATATTCCTAAACATCTCATCCTACTCCTTAACAATTTCCTATCCCATAGAACCTTAAAAGTTAAAATAGATAATTATTTCTCCACAACATTCTCCCCCGAGCAAGTGGTTCCACAAGGATCACCCCTCTTTCCCATACTATACAACATTTTCTGCACTGACATGTATAATCCTGATCCCAAATACTTTTATCCTATATCGTATATCCTCCAATACCGCTCTCATAACTCACGAACCCTCCCTTCCAAAAGCCCTACAAACCCTGCAGCAACTAATAGAGACACTCGAGACATGGTTTGCAAAATGGTGAATCAAAATTAACCCCAAAAAAATCCCAACTATTAATTCTTTTCCGCCGACTCTCCCCTAACTATCCGTATAACCTATTCATCTCACAAACTCCTATACTTCCTTACCTTTATTTTAAATACTTAGGTGTCACATTTGACACTAAGTTAAAATTTAAAAAACATGCGGCAATCAATAAAAACAAAATAATTTGTAGAGCGAAGCATTTTAGATGCTTAACATTTAGAAATAAGGGTATTTCCACCCTAACCGCCACCCGCATCTACAAAATGATCTGTCGTCCACTCCTTGATTACGCATCCATACTCCTGTTCGAATCCTCCAATCCAACTATAAAATGCATACAAGTTAGTGAACGATCAGCTCTCCGTGCACTTACAAAAATACGCCATCCTAACAACCCTTTGTACAACCCATCCAACCATCTCCTCTATACCACAACCAACGTATCCCCAATCGAAAATAGGCTACAATACCTCGCAGACAAATTCGCAACAAACCCTTCAAACCTCCAAATCCTTTCCCAATTCTGTAAACGTCTAAACCCTTATGTTACCCGAAAACACAAAAATCCCACATCTACCATTTTCGACTTCAATTCATCTCACCACCCACACTAACTGTCAAAGAAAATAGTACCATCATCAATTCTCGGCGGAAAGACCTCTGGTCGATAGCCAGTTATCAAGAGGAAGTTTATTTTATTTATATTTATTGATTATAAACAATAGTGTAATCAATTATTTTGTATTGTCCTCTGATAATAAAAATTTGTTATATATATATATATATATATATATATATATATATATATATATATATATATAAATTTGTCTCGGGTCGCTGCGCGACCCTTGACAAATTTTCTGCGCGGGGCTTTTCTAAACTCGAAATTTTACTTTATGCTTAGTCTGGGAGTGGAAGACACTCGTTATTTCGAAATATGCCACAAGTGTTAAAATGTGTATCGTCACTGTCACAGAGAAAAATAATATCATAGCGATCTTATTTATAATACCAAAATAGTCGATATACAGTCCATAGAGACATACTCAGACAAAATATTACCATAGTCAAGTAAGTTTTTCTTGGTAACAGTTACGATACACATTTTATTTAACACTTGTGACATATTTTAAAGTAACGAGTGTCTTCCAATCCCAGACTAAGCATGAAGTAAAATTTCGAGTTAAGAAAAGCCCCGCGTAGAAAATTTGTCAAGGGTCGCACAGCGACCCGAGACAAATTTTCACGGGGCTTTTCTAAACTCGAAATTTTACTTCATACGCCACGCGTATAAAACTTATATATATATATATATATATATATATATATATATATATAAATATAACAATTCTTTATTATCAGAGGACAATACGAAATAATTAATTACATTATTGTTTATAATCAATAAATTTTCACGGGGCTTTTCTAAACTCGAAATTTTATTTCATGCGCCACGCGTATAAAACACTGATTTACAGTAAAGTTAAAAATAAATAACGCTTAGATGTCATGGTGAGCAATATTTACCGAGATGTAGCGAAAAAATGCAAACATTACTTTTTTTGTAAATAATTTTAGTATAAAAATAATACAAGTAGAATAAACTTAGTTGGAGCCACTTTTCCATATTGTTGATACTCTAATCATTATATATTTAACGGGGATTGTGCTATGATGGACACATCACCATTTTTTTAAACATTCGAATAGAAAACACTATTTGATAAATTCAAATTTTGAAAACGTTTTTCATCTATCAAGCGGCCAAACATATTTAACTATGATTTAAAGAAAACACTTGATTAAATTTCACTAATAGTTTGTTTTTTTACTCCAACTAATTTTGTCTTAGAGTCATTCTCCTTGAGATTGACTCAAAGCCAAAACTAGTTGGAATAATAAGCCAAAATATTAGTGAAATTGAGAATAACTCAGTCAAATCTCGTTGGAATAAAAAACTAAAATATTAGCAAAATATAACCAAATATTTTCTTTTTCAAATTATAAATTCAAATATTTGATGCAATTGGTTTTCATCCAATCCAAACAAAACTAACAAATCAGTAAAACATTCCGTATCAAAGCGCCCCTTTGACTATTTCCTTAATTTCAAAAGGGAATTAATAAAATCGGGGCCTTTCGGAAATCATAATTAAATTTGTACGAGTGTTCTGAATAAATAATTCGCGCTTGCACGTACATGTTTCCGGGGCGCTCATTTAATTAATTATTTGCGTCGCGACGCCGCGATGATATCGCAATTGTAGCGCCGGCGACTGAAAAGAATAATTTTACAGGAAAATGATAATTAGCGAGGACGGATGCTGCAGACAAAAGACAAATTAACACATTTTTTTTTTAAACAGAGAAATTAGAATACACAATTGAACAAAAACAGATAATTAAAGTACGCGTTTAAATTAAAAAGATTTTTTTTAATAAGTATACTTACATATCCTAAAGCAAATTGCTCGAATTTTTATTGCGCAAGTTTTAGTTATACAAAATGAACATACAGCGCGCAGCGTGTCAAAACTGAGAATACTTACCAAAATTCGCTTAAAAACCTTGTTTTATATATTGATTTTAAATATCAATATAAAACAAAGTTAAAACAACTTTGTTTGTATAACACAATCTATTTGTATGTGACTGCAGTTTCGGCGAATTTAGCTTGCCATTATCGAACATGAAGTGACTGAAACTACGTACAAAACAGGTATATATACAAAAATGGTTAGAGAAAACCAAATTACAAAACGTCTGTAAAAATGGGTGTATGCGTCTCTAATCATCTTTGTATATATACCTGTTTTAGTCACTTCATGTTCGATAATGGCAAGGTAAATTTGCCGAAACCGCAGTCACATAAAAATGAATTGTGTAATACAAACAAAGTTAAATCGTTTTTTTATTAATAAATTAACCTGTATAACAAAGTAGAAGCCTCCACAATACAAAATTTGATTTCAAATATTTTATTGTAATATTCAATATTCTGAGGTGTATTTGCACGGAAAGTAGTTTTTTCAATAGGTTTTTATTGTCTTAAGTTGTCTTATTAAATAAGACGTATTGTTTGCATTTTTTACGAATATTGTCGTTATTTTATCTAACATGTAGGTATATTTAAAATTTGTGTTTAATTCAAGTAAGAACGCTAGATTTATAAATAATATATATTGTTGATAAATAGCCTAACAATTATTGTTTTCAAAATAAAAACCTAACGTTTACTTTTTGTAACATGAAATGCATCAGAATTGAAGACCAGATTGAAGATTAAAAAAAAAACATTAAACTTGGATTAATTATTGTAGTCATTCCTTTCTTCGCTTATAACGAAAGGAATTTGTACCATAATTGATAGGAAACATTTCACGTAACTTAAAGAAGAATAATAATTCTGGAAATTTACGAAAAGCGTTGAGATTTATAAAAACGGAATAAAAAAATTTATAAAAAAATCTTCAACAATCGGAAGATTAACGAAACTCTTGGAAATTTACTAAAAGCGTACAAAATAATGAAAATTTATGAAAATCTAAAACATTTACGAAGAGTGTCAATTAATTAAAATTTAAAAAAAAACTAAACGTTTCCCAGATTATGCATGAAGTAAAATTTCGAGTTGAGAAAAACCCTAAGAATTTGGATCCAAATTCCGGCTTTTCTTAACTCGAAATTTTACTTCATGCGCCACGCGTATAATAACACTGATTTATTGCAAAGTTCAAAATATACTGCTTATTAAATATAAATAATCAACTAACAAACTATTGATTTTTTTCACACTTATAAGAATTCTTAATACGGTTGCACAATTATTATTATAAATTTGGTTTATATTAATAAAATTTCATGCTATATTTAGTCTACTTCAAACCGTTAAATCTAATTTTTTTTAGAATAAACACTCTGTATATTTTTATATATTCCGATGCTGAATTCAATTCTGCATTGATTTGTACTAGCATTTTTTATACCTATCTCCATTTGTTTTCAAGATGTTTCATTTAAATGAAACTAGTAAAATAATTTCATACGCCAAATTCAGTCAACTTTGAACCGTTAAATCTCGATTTTTTGAAGCGTTCAAATATAGGGCGTTATATATTTTTATATACTCCGGCGCAGAATTCAATTCTGTATTATTCTGTACTAGCATTTTCTATACCTATCTTTATATGTTTTAAAGATATTTCATTTAAATGAAACTATTAGAAATAATAACTGGTTTCGAAATTTCATACGCCAAATTCAGTCAACTTTGAACCGTTAAATCTCGATTTTTTTAAATGCAACTTCCTGTATATTTATACATATTCCGATGCAGAATTCAATTCTGCATTGATCTTTACAAGCATTTTATATACCTATCTTCATTTGTTTTCAAGATATTTCATTCAAATTAAACTGGTAAAATTCGGTCAACTTTGAACCGTTAATAATATTACGGTATGAGTTACGTGAAGATGATATTAAATTAAATAAAACTAGTAATCCTTTTTCTTCACTGGTTTATTTGTAACACTAATTGTACATTTCGTTCACCAAGTGAACATTTACAATAGCTGTACTAAACTACTAATTTGAACCGTTAAATCTCGATTTTTTTAAAGCAACATCCTAAATATTTTTATATATTCCGACGCAGAATTGAATTCTGCATTGATTTGTTTTAGCATTTCCAATACCTATCTTTATTTGTTTTCAAGATATTTCATTTAAATGAAACTAGTAAAATAATAACAGGTTTCGAAATTTCATACGCCAAATTCGGTCAACTTTGAACCGTTAAATCTCGATTTTTTCAAACGCAACACCCTATATATTTTTATATATTCCAACGCAGAATTTAATTCTGCATTGATCTGTTTAAGCATTTCCTGTACCTATCTTCATTTTTTTTCAAGATATTTCATTAAAATGAAACTGGTAAAATTAATAACAGGTTTCGAAATTTCATATGCCAAACTCAGTCATCTTTGAACTGTTAAATCTCGATTTTTTCAAATGCAACACCCTATATATTTTTACATATTCCGACGCAGAATTCAATTCAATTGACCTGTATTAGCATTTCATATACCTATTTTTATTTAATTTCAAGATATTTCATTTAAATGAAACTGGTAAAAATATTAACAGGTTTCAAAAGTTTATACGCCAAATTCAATCAACTGTGAACCGTTAAATCTCGATTTTTTTAAACACAACACCCTATATATTTTTACACATTTTGACGCAGAATTCAATTCTGCATTGATCTGTACTAGCATTTTATATAGCTATCTTCATTTGTTTTTAAGATATTTCATTTAAATGAAACTGGTAAAAATAATAGTAGGTTTCGAAATTTCATAAGCCAAATTCAGTCAAAAAATTGATTGATAAGGCTGATAAATTTTGAAAGTTCATATTCACTTTTATATAAATAAAACAATTTAAACACTTTAAAATATATATTGTAATAACGCTACAATTGTTTCGCCACACTGTGGCTTCTTCAGGCGAAGAAATGATTTTCTTCGCCTGAAGATGCCACAGTGTGGCGAAACAATTGTAGCGTTATTACAATATATATTTGAAAGTCTTAAAATTGTTTTATTTATATAAAAGTAAATTCAGTCAAGTTTTAACCGTTAAATCTCGATTTTTTCAAATGCAACACCCTATATATTTTTATGATATTCCGACGCAGAATTCAATTCTGCATTGATCTGTATTAGCATTTCCTATACCTATCTTCATTTGTTTTTAAGATATTTCATTTAAATGAAACTGGTAAAAATAATAACAGGTTTCGAAATATCATACGCCTATTCAGTCATCTTTGAACCGTTAAATCTCAATTTTTTCGAATGCAACACCCTATATATTTTTACATATTCCGACGCAGAATTCAATTCTGCATTGATCTGTACCAGCATTTTCTTTACCTATCTTTATTTGTTTTCAAGATATTTCAATTAAATGAAACTAGAAAAAATAATAACAGGTTTCGAAATTTTGTATGCCAAATTCAGTCAGCTTTAAACCGTTAAATCTCGAATTTTTCAGAAGGAACGCTCTTTATATTTTTACATATTCCGACGTAGAATTCAATTCTGCATTGATTTATACTGGCATTCTCTATGGCTATCTTCTTGTGTTTTCAAGATATTTCCATTCAAATGAAACGAGTGAGAAAAATTTAATGTTTCAAAGTTTCATACACCAAATTCAGTTAACTTTAAACCGTTAAATCTTGATAAAATGTTAACAGTAGTGTTAAATGTCTCGGATGTCTGTAAATGTTTAAATTCTTGACAATTTTTTATAAATTTTCAAGATTTTCGTCTATTTTTAAAATGCTGACGCTTTTTGTGAAAATCCAAGATTTTTATAAGAACTATTAATTTCAATTTTTGATGTAAAAATTCAACGATTTCTTTTTCATTTTCAACAAATTCCATTGCTTTTCTTCTTGTTCATCATTTTACGTCTTTTTTAATATTGCATTTTTTTTGCATAAAATCAGAAAAATACACTCCCAGGCTAAGCATGAAGTAAAATTTCGAGTTGAGAAAAGCCCTAAGAATTTGGATTTGGACGCGCAGCGTCCAAATCCGAATTCTGGCTTTTCTCAACTCGAAATTTTACTTCATGCGCCACGCGCATAAATCAATAACTTCAAGTGAAATCTTCAACTAATTGGTTCTAATAAAATATAATTAGTTCGTTAATTATCAATTGTTTAAATGGCGAGAAAAGTGCTATGATGGACACATCACCATTTTTGGTAATCTATTTTAGATCAAGCTTACCCATATGTTGCACACTTACGTGGACACGCTGTATACAAATTTTCAGATTTTGATTACGTTTTAAGGGGATTGCTAAGAAATATATAAACTTAGTTTTTACATTGGATAAAAAATTGTCGACTCTTTTTCTAGAACATCTATTATAATTTAATTCTCATAAAGGAAGCATGCAATTTTCCCCAACTAGTTCTATTTTAAAGGAAATGCAAACACTGATAAGAAAATCGATGTTTCCCGAGGAAGAATTGAACTGGCGGCGGAAGGAGGCGGGCAAACATCAAACATCAAACAGTCGTCCTTCGTTAATGATATTTAAAAGTCGTTAAAACCGGGAACTCCGGCCCGGAATGAATAATTCGACAAGTGGAAGGAGAGGAGAACGTTTCCGTTTTCCTCGTTTCCACTCGTAATTTCCTTGTTTCAAATTAAACAAACAATAATATCGCCGCCCCGCGTTTAATTCGAATCGTTCAATTCACCGATGCGATGTCGAAAATATTTACACAAGCCTTCTACCCCGCCAGTTTTGTACGTTCTCTCGTATATCGTATGGAGGGCCGGAAAGGGAGTTTTACGTCGCCCCTGGTGTAATTAGTTTCGTGTGATTGTATGTGTTCGTGAATTGTTTTCGATAAGTGTAATAATTTCTGATTTTACGTAAGTGAATTTGAATGTTTACTCGTGCATATATTCATAATTCACATAATAACAGATTTAAATAATTTCATATGCAGGGTAGGGTGCCCGTATTTCGACAAAATGTATGGGGATCTCAGTTATTTTTGGTTATTTGAAGAGATAGAGAGTCGGTTATATTGGGGCAAAGTTTCATATTTTCCGGCCTAACAATAATCTGAAAACAATTTTGAAATATCTTTTTCTGTTTTCGAGATTTTAACAAAAAAATGATTTTTTTAAAATCGTTTTTATTTTTTTATTCAAAATCTACTGAATCTGGATATTTAGAACTTTGACAATATAAAGGAACTTTTTAATGAGGAATCTAGTAGCATATATTTTTTTAAGATAACTATAACATTTACCAGGGACCATAGCCAACTTTTGTTTTTCTTATGGGCGCCATTTTGGATTTTCATATTTTTTGAAAGAATATTTTTTCATGAAGTCAGTGATGTATCACAATCATAATTTATTTTAGATTTGATATTTCAAATTATGATATTTTCTTATTTGCAAATAGTGCCTTGTTATATTATGTTATGGGGTCGGTGGGTCGTATGGCCTCTGGGCCTTTCGAAGTAACGAAGTTTCGAAGATCTTTTGTAACTATCCCTGACCTACTTGAATCCCTCAATGTCTAGACTTCTTATGAAGTCTACTATAACTTGAGGGTTAATGTGTACCAATTCCTCGGTGTTTAAAGTGGCCGATGACAGGTAGTTCCCTCTTTGAAGGGACAAGGCAGGGCATTCACAAAGTAGGTGCTCTGCTGTTTCTTGTACCTCGTTGCAGAACCTGCAGTTGGTATCAGTTGTCTGACCCATCTTGGTGAGGTGGTACTTCAGAGGACAGTGTCCAGTTAGAAGGCCGGTTATGAGCCTTAGGTTTCCCCTGCTTAACCTGAGAAACTGTCCGGCTCTTACGGCAGAGGAGGCGATGAACCTTTTCGCCTGCCGCAGACCAGGTGTGTTTCTCAGGTGAGCACTTTTGGCAGCATCTTCCCATTCCCGGATCATCCCCTTGATGCGGACTTTAGTTATTCCACTGTAAGGTTCTGGTCAGACAAATGGAGTTTTGGATCCTTCCTTGGCAAGGTTGTCGGCAATTTCATTGCCTTTGATCCCTGCGTGTCCCGGAACCCAGACCAGTTTGACTCTGTTGTTCCTAGCCAGCTGCTTTAGGGATAGCTTGCACTCCCAGACAGATTTAGACTTGCATGTAGGCGATTTTATTGCCTTTAATGCAGCTTAACTGTCTGAGCATATGTAAACCCTCTGTTTGTTGTATCCCCTGTCTAAGCATATGTGGGCGCATATGTTCAGGGCCTCGATTTCTGCCTGAAATATCGATGGGGATCGTCCCAAGGCCTTTGATAACTCGAATCGAGGGCCATTGATACCGATTCCGACTCCGTTCTCAGTTTTGGAACCAAACTATCGAGGAGCCTTGTAACTGGTTGACCTTCGCTCCAACATCATGGCGGCCATGGATGGCCACTTCAATCGTTGTGTCGAAGTCGTAGTCAGTTGACATGTAGTCTTTGGGCATGTATATCGCTCTTTCACACACAGTGTTGAGGATTTTTAGGTGCCTGTTAAAGTATCTATATTTTGGTATGTCTGTCTGGATTATTCTTAATGCGTCTAGTGCTGCTTCCCTGTTCACGTGCAGATGCAGAGGTGTGAGATTTAGCATAGCCTCCATTGCTCCAGTGGGGCAGGTGTTCATAGCCCCTGTGATGCCCAAAAATGCTAGCCGTTGAACCTTGCTGAGCCTTGCTTGGGTTGTGATCTCCGTTGTCTTTATCCACCAGACAACGGAACCATAGGTGATTATTGGTCTTATCACCGTAATGAAAAGCCAGTATATCATCTTGGGGTGTAAACCC
This sequence comes from Philonthus cognatus, assembly GCA_932526585.2. Classification (NCBI taxonomy): domain Eukaryota; kingdom Metazoa; phylum Arthropoda; class Insecta; order Coleoptera; family Staphylinidae; genus Philonthus; species Philonthus cognatus. Next base: position 49,315,871 of record OW052244.1, read on the forward strand.
CATCTTTTGCCAAATAGCCTGCGGCAAGCCTATGTTGCCCTTACTGCTTTGGCAGTGATGTTATCTACATGGGTTTTCCAGTTTAGCCTCTAGTCAATGGTGAGGCCGAGATATTTAACTGTGTTGGAAAGCCCAATGAGTGTCCCATTCATGGTTAGTGCTTTAAGATTTAATTTTCTACGACCTGTAAATGGGACAAAAACAGTCTTGTTGGGATTGATAGTGAGCCCCTTCTGTACGCACCATGTACTTACTTTCCGAAGGGCTGACTGCATGCGGTTGGACACCGTATCGTCATGCTTTCCCCTAACTATGATGACGATGTCGTCAGCATAGCCTTGTACGTCAAATCCGTCGTTGGATAACACCGATATTAGCTCATCGACAACTAGTGACCACAGCAGGGGCGATAGAACCCCGCCTTGTGGGCACTCCTTTACTGCGAACACAGTCGCCGACTCATCGCCAATGGACAGTGTGATCCTACGACCTTTGAGCATAGCATGGATCCATTTGGATGTGGAGGCATCAATTCCTCTTAATTTTGTGGCCGTGTCTATGGATTCATAGAAGGTGTTGTCAAATGCACCTTCGATGTCCAAGAATGCGCATAGAGCCACTTCTTTGCTTGCGATGCTCTTCTCTATTACACTTGTTAGATTGTGAAGGGCATTTGTTGTTGATTTGCCTGCTTGATAGGCAAATTGGTGTTTGTGAAGGGGAAACGACTGAAGAGCTTTCCCTCTGATATTTCTATCAATGATTTTCTCCATTAATTTTAGGAGAAAGGAGGTGAGTCTTATGGGGCGATATGACTTGGGCTCGTCAGTTTGGCGTTTGCCAGCCTTTGGTATAAACACCACCGCCACCTCCCTCCACTGCTTGGGGATATACCCAAGAGAGTAGCTAACTCTGAATATTTGCGTGAGACGTGGTAATAATTCCTCCCCTGCCCTTTGCAAAAGGGCTGGAAAGATGCCATCTGCCCCCGCGGATTTGAATGGCTTGAAGCCGTTGATCACTCATGTTATTGTGCTTGGAGTGAAGATCTTTGTTGCCAGTTTTTTGCTTTCTCTGGTAGGACGTTCTTCTACCTCAAAGCCGATGGCAGGTAAGTCTTCACTGTTAATTGCCTGGGACCCAGGAAAGTGAGCTTCTAGGAGTACTCTTAGACTTTCTTCTAGGGTTCCAGTGTATTCACCGTTGGACGTTTTTAGTAGTCCAATACCGTTCGTGTGATCCTTTGCAAGTACTTTTTGGAGGCGTTGTGCGGGAGGTAGATCATCTATCCCCTTGCAGAAAGTTCTCCAAGTTTTCCTTTTGGATTTTCTCAGTTCTTTGTTGTACTCCGTAAGGGCCTTTCTGTACTCCTCCCACTGTCCAGAGGCTTTAGCCCTATTGAAAGTACGCCTAGTTTTGGCCTTTAGGCTCACGAGTTCGCTGTTCCACCAGGGCACTTCTCTAACAACAGCCCTTTGCTTTAGTGGACAACTACTTTCGTAAGCGATGTTGATTATATTTTGTAATTGTGTCGATGCTGCTTCTAGTTGCTCGACTGTTTCAATAGGATTCAGTGGTCCCGCAAGATCCGACGTAAGGCGCTCTTAGTAGGCCTCTCAGTCGGTATTTTTGGGATTTCTGAATCCATTAATGTGGTTATTACCACTATCGATGTCAAACCGTATATGCTGATGGTCTGATAGTGAGACGTAATCTGAGACGTGCCAGTTTTGTATGTACTGGCTTATGTAATTATCAGCTAGGGAGATGTCTAATACCTCCTTTCTAACTGATGTGATAAAAGTAGGTTTATTATTATTGACTATATCTAAGTTTTCACCTAAAACATAGTCTAGCAGGATCTCACCTCTTCTGTTGGTGTCCGTACTGCCCCATGCAGTGTGGTGCGCGTTGGCGTCGCAGCCCAGGACCAGGTGTTTGTTTTCCTTCCTGCACCAGGTGATGAGGCGTTTGACCTCTTCTGGTGGAGGGGATGTGGAGTCACCCGGGAAGTAGGCCGAGGCTATAATAATTGTCCTCTTGCTCGTCCCCTTAGTGACTCTAATTTATGCTGTGACCAGATCTCTCGTGATGAAGTCTGGAACAGGAATGTAGTTAGTGCCGGCTTTGAATAACAAAGCGGCCCTAACGTTATTGTGTAAGGTACTATAGATCAACTTACAGTTTTTGGATTGGAGTCCCATAATTTGGCCTCTTCTGGTCCAGGGCTCTTGAATGAGCCCTATATCTAACTGCTCCTTAATAAACCTCCTAGAAAGTACGCTTGAGGCCGCTTTAGCATGGTGGAGGTTTATTTGGACGCAAGTTAATTTTTGAGGTGATCGGGTCATTATGGCTTTCCGGGGGCAGGACTCAGTGTTCCTTTTCCCCTGGGGCCAGTTTCTACGATCCCCTCACATGCTTCGGATGGGCTGTCCGGCTGGTTGTTTTTTGCCGGTCCAACCTCCTTCTCGGCATTGGGTGCGGAAGCTGGTGAGTGGGGTATCTCGTCCGTCCCTTCCTCTAGCTCCATGGTTTCTGGAGCGTTCTCCAGCTCTATGATTTCTGGAGCATCCGCTTTTTCGGACTCATTTTGTGGGGCTGTCTTATCTGCCCCCGTGGTCCTTTTCGGCCTTAACTGAACATGGCCGAATTTGTAGCTCACCCTATATGCAGCCTCTTTGAGGCTTGCCGACGATGTGCTGTCCACTGATAGGGCGAGCTCTACTGTGGGGCCATTGGAGGTTCTCCTTAGCACCCTCCAGCTTTGTGAGGCTTTGAGGCTGTTTTGGGCCTCTAAAAGCTGCAGTATCCTCTCATTGGAGTATCCTGCGCTCGATAGGAAGTAGCCAATTACTATATCCGTATGTGGAAAATCTTTTTCTTCCACATACTTCAGCATGGCGCCATCCCACGGTTTTAGTGCTGGCACGACGGACTTTAGCCAGTCTGCAGTGGCCTTATCCGCACATACCAACATAAGCCATCCTGGTCTATTGTTGGAGCTTAGGAATTTTGGGCGAATGTCCCCTTCCTTTAGCTCCACAATTTTATCCAGGATTGCTTCCTGAAGCATTGTTAGTTGATTCGCATCAGCTAACGCCTCAGGGAACTTACTAGGCATTATACCTAGCCGTATGCTCCCTGCTGCCTGACTGAAGGAAGGCTTCGGACCTTCGCCTTCAGTTGATTTACGGGGAGGCCTTGATTTGATAGCCTCTGCCCGTTTTTTGCTGCTCCCGAGGAGGAAGCAGCAGAGGGAGAGGTGCGAGGTCTAGAGCCTCCAGCCTCAGCCTTTGCGGTCTGATTGCCGGAAGGTCTTTCCCCCGCCTTCACCCTCATAGTTGGAGCTTTTTTCTCCGGGGTACTGCCATCGGCCCTGGGCCTTTTGTTGTGGCCCGCTTCCTTGGAGTTGGGAGGATTAAGGGGAGTTACGGCTTGTGCTCGGGCCTCCTCCATGGTAGCCCCTTGTCGCAGGAGGAATCTATACCTCTTCTTTGCCGCACCACCTAACTTGGGATATTGAAATCCCTTAGTTGAGGATTGATCCTCTGTGTTCTGGCCAGGCCTCTCAGCCTGCTCTAGGATTTTAGGAATGTCGGTGACATCCGTGGGGGGGGGGCGTAGTATCCCTTTCTTTTTTGTTTGTTTTGCTCGTTCTCATATTTGGTCCCACGAGAAGCTAGGGAAGTAACAGGTCACCCGTAACAGAGCCCCGCATGCTACGAGAAGGCTAGTTGCAACCAGGGGGCGCCATCTCCCTGGAGGTTGGGACCGGTAAAGACTAGTCTTCTATCTAGCCACGCATCTTATCGGCCCAGTCCCCTACCTTAGGATTTAGGATTTTATTGAGGTGTCCTCCTCTTGGTCCAGGCGGTTAAGCCAAGACGCCCCTCAATCTCTGCCCGCGAGACATGACCACGTCAGCAGAGATTGAATGGTATTACGAGGGCACACTGCCAGGCAGTATGTGGACCTCGGCATCGTTAACCTCAGTGCAATCCCTTAGCCACGATAAGACAGCCGGGATGAGGGGAGTTGGTCCGCGGCGATAGCCTTCGGTACCACCACGCAGGATGTTAGGCCTGGAGTGATCCCTGTAGCTACCACTAGCCATTTCAACTGGGTCGATATGGCCGATCCCCTATCCGCCACCTGGGGACGCGCTTTATAGCTCTCCACGCCACAAGAAATAGTGCCTTAGAACAATGACGTTAAATCTGTTAATCAATAAAATCTTGACATCAGTCAATCATTGGTAGCACTCAAAATTAATTAATAACTGTTAATCTTTTGTAATAATAATAATAAGTATCGATTATCACATTAAAGTTGCACTAACTAAATTTATTCTACTTTTATTATTATTATTATTCTAAAACTATTCACAAAAAAAGTAATTTTCACCACATATCAATTAATATTGATCACCATCACATCTAACCGTTATATATTTTTAACTTTACTGTAAATCAGTGGTTTATACGCGTGGCGCATGAAGTAAAATTTCGAGTTTAGAAAAGCCCCGTGAAAATTTGTCTCGGGTCGCTGCGCGACCCGAGACAAATTTTCTACGCGGGGCTTTTCTAAACTCGAAATTTTACTTCATGCTTAGTCTGGAAGACACTCGTTACTTTAAAATACAACACAATGTTAAAATATGTATCGTGGGATGCTCGTCTTCAGGGGTGATTTGTAAACAAATTATGGATTTTAGGAGATGTCAAATAAGTGAGTAACTCAACTGTTTCTAAGGCATTCTTTACAAAAAACAAAAGAAAAATTTGTACATATAAAATGTACGATAAACTATAAGTGTGATACATCATTAAATTTAGAAAAAAATATTATTCCAAAAAATATGAAAATCCAAAATGGCGCCTATAAGAAAAACAAAAGTTGGCTATGGTCCCTGAGTAAATGTTATAGTTATCTTAAAATAAAATATGTAACTAGAGATATCGTTAAAAAGTGTCTGTATAATGTCAAAGTTGTAAATGTCTGGAATAAAAAAAAATATAAACGAAATTTCCAAAATTCCGTTTTTTGACAATATCTCAAAAACGAAAAAAGATATTTCAAATTTGTTTTTAGATTATTATTGGGCCCTAAATTACGCAACTTTTATTGATTTAACCGACTTGCTATCTCTTAAAATAACCCAGATCTCCATACATTCTGTTAAAATACGGACACCCTGTATATTATTTAAATCTGTTATGCCCGTTTGTACTTAAGTCGATTAACTTTATCAGTGATTAGTACTTCTTAGAAACGCAACAGTTTTATTTACAAATTGCTTAAACAATCGCATATTGATAAAAGAGACATGTTTAAGATATCTTATCATTCTTATATTATAGAATTTTGATTTAATGAGAGATTTTATTAATGATTAGTGGATGATTTAAGTAATTCAGTCGGGGTGCAGATGGGCCTTAGTGTGTTAAATTTAATTAAATATTATTCACAATGAAATAATGATAATATTAGGAATTTATTGCTTTATAGACTGTATTTTTGTGAATTTATTAATTTTCTTGTGTTTTTAAAAGCGGGATAAGTTAGTAAATTTGAGTTTTGCGAAATTAATTATTATTTGTTTTAAGGTTTTTATTTTTAATAATAATTGAAGAGGTCGGGGCAATAAGGGACCTAAGCCACATTTAGAAGATTTTGGTAAAAGCGTTTTAAAGTTTTTGGGTAAATCGTGAAATCACATTTTTAGAGTAAAAAAATTGAGTTATTTTTTATTTTACGTAAAATAGGTTTGTAAACAAATTGTCTTAAAAAAATTTTAAAAAAAACGCACAAATTTCCAAATAACAACGTATATTTTCAAAAAAAGGTGGCTTGGGGCCTTTTTGATACAAATAAATTTAATAAAAAAATTAAGAAACGCAAAAAAATACAGCTTATAAATTCAAATTAACAAATTAATTATCTTCTGCTTCTGCTTCCAATTCAGTATTATCTTCGCCATCAATGTTTTCGGGTATTCTATTGCTTTCCTCATCTTTTCTTACCACGTCTTCAATAATGTCAAGATAAAACTGTTGGTTAATAGGTGGAATATATTTTAAAAGTTTTTGTAAATCTTTTACTTTATTTTCATTCAGTTTTACTGGGCCGTTATATTTTTGTTTGAGGTTGGCGGTAGTTACTGGTTGGTCAATAACTCTGACTCCTCGTTTTCCGACATTCACTTCTTCGAACAGACCATTTAGGGAATGCTTAATAAACATTGAATTTGGTTTCTCGCTATCAAACCGGAAGCACCTCACATCGTTGAACCTGATTGGTTGTTTGTTAACAGTAACATTTTTCTTTACTATAGTGATTTCTTCAAAATCATAAAAATCTTTTTGCGTCATTACCACAACATCGAAAGGGTTTTTTCTGTTTGACTGTCGTACAATATCAAACCATTCTTTTGGGCAAAATACCTGCGGAATATATTTTTTACGCTTCTCAATAAGAGCAAAGTCTCTATCTGACGGTAAATGTGTGTGACCCGAGATAAGATCTGTGTTCTATGGTCTTATAAACTTTTTCTCTAACCAATTGCAACCGCAGAGCCATTATGAGCCAGTTTTTGTTTTGACCGCCGCAGTTGTCTGTGTAAATAACAAGATGTTCTGATAAAGATGCTCTAGTTTTTATATACTTTAACAATATACCTGCTATTTCTGAACTTCCTCTTTTTGCATCTGATTCCGTCCACATAAACATACTTCCTTTTCCACTTACACAGTCATGGATTCCCAGATTGTACGTCCATGCTTTTCGAAGATAAAAAGCTGGACCTACCGTCAACGATGGTGTCGATAAAGTTTGCTGCAAATCAAATGAAATTATGTCTTTGTTTCTTTCTTTATTATTTTTTATCTCTTTTTTTAGGCTTTCCTGCATAGCTTCTGCCCGAGTTTGATGCAACTGTAGTTTTTCTTGCAACTTCTTAACTTCAGAATCAGATTCCTTATTTTGATTCGTGCTTATCATGAGGTTTAGTGAGTCACAGGTTGAGCACGTATCGCTCTTTGGCAGTTTGAACCCTATATTGTATTCAGAGCTGAAAATCCTTCGATAACGGTCTTCTTTTACTGGCTCAATATGTTTATGCTTACACCATTCGACATAATGATCCTTATATAAACTTGAAATGCTGAGGTCATGATTGAAATACACTCTGTTTGGATTTTTTTGTCTGCTATAATGGCTTACATAAGTCCGAATACTTTTTATATGGTCATGAACTGATTTTGAAATATCTGTGGATATTTTATTTGGGCGGTTATGATGTTTTCCTCGGCCGTCTTTTGTTGGTGTTGATCTTCCTTGTGAAATCTGCTTCGATATTAGTTTTACGCGCTTAGTGGAGTTCTGCAGACCATGTACAGCTAAAAATTCTTGCTTGCATATTTGAATGTCAATCCCATTTACTTTTACATAATATTGATTTGTGAAATTTCTTACAGATTCTTGTCTTTTGGTTCTTTTCTTGTAGCTTCTTTTTTTTGGAATAACTTTTATTGATGAAAATAAATAAGTATTTTGATTGTCATATGTTTCTAAATTCCGATTTGTAGCTCTTTATTTTGAAGCAATTTTCTGCAGTCTTTTTTGCATTTACAAGGCTCTCCAATTGATCTAGCTTCTTTTTTTTACCCTTCAAATTGGTGTAGGAATGACCAAGATTTCTGCGCTGTTTTGCTTTAGTTTTTTGTCTGCCCTCAATATTTACTTTCCTCCAACGGCTTGGCAATTTTTTTTCTGGGGATAAGACTGATCCTCTGTTTTCATTTTCATTGAAATCTTGGTCCTTAGTATTTTCGTTTCTTTTACAGATTTTCTAAAAAATAAAAATTGAGTTTATAATTTTTCGTATGATCTTTTTAATACGAAAAGTTATAAAAAATCATAACATTGTTGGTTTGTTTTCGAATAATATATGTAAAACGAAACAATCCATTTTTAATATAAACAAAAATGAAGCCACTTGCATTAAAAGAAAAAGGTCCTAAGCCACTTAAAATTATATTTTTTACCTTTCTGGACGTTGGCAAGTCATTTTCACTTGAACTGTTACTTGGGCAATATTCTTTATCTTTATCGGAATCATACCCGTCAAAATCTGAGCCCGATTCACTTTCACTATTTAAATTATCTTGATATTTTCTATTAGCACTATTTTCACAGGTCGCCATGTTGGTTTTCTTGTGGCTTATGACTTTATTGCGTCAAAAATTACAACCAATATACAAGTTGTCAACAAGGTCACTTTACAATTGTGGCGCCATCTTTCGCTTAATAACTGTCATTATTTTTTGGTCGCTTGGGACCATATTGTTATACAGTTTACTAAAGAGTACGCGATTTTTTCTTAAATGTGGCTTAGGTACCTTATTGCCCCGACCTCTTCAATTATTAGTTGAAATCTTAAAAAACGTCAATTATTATTATGTCATTTAATTTTTTAAAAGGGCATGAAGTCAACAAAATTAAGAAGCTATGTTAAAAACAAAATGTGATTATCTAAAGCACACTGTGATAAATTTTATATTTTAATCGTGGCAGTAAATAATTGAAAATCCAAAGCAAATGTCATTGGGCAATAACCCATTCCACCCTAACACTAATTCAAACACGCATTATTTATGTATCGATTGTGAGAATTGAATTTTCGTTTCGTCGGGCCCCATTATTGTTATTTGCGCACGTACGCACGGATCCGAAAAGTGGAAAAATAAATTGGCTGTCGTCGTCCCTTCCCGCAATGACCGTTTAATTAATAATGGAATTGATAAATTTTAAATGCAAACAGACATTAAGCGCGGGAGGGCGGCCGGTCATCGATCCGGAATTAATAATAACGGGGACAATCGATCCCGATCCCCTCAGCCTTTCACTTTTAGCCCCCTTATCCCGTTTCGTTCGTAGCGCGCCCGCATCGTAAATATTTCAACTTTAATGAAATCACAAAAGTTCGAGTGAAAAGCGGGAAGCGATCGATGGTAATGAGATTGACCGGTTTTTTTCTTAAAGCCGGATGTTCGATATTCTATGATTTTATGATTGATGCTTGCCAGTGGCGGCTCGTGAGAATTTTTATTGGTGGGGCTGTAAACGTACGCATACACGAAATGTTCTTTCAAGTATACGTATCCCGTTGCGCATGTATTTTGAGTCATTCGTTTTTATTGAGTTTAATTTAATATTTAGAAAGAGTATTTCGCCTCCTTGATTAAGCATGAAGTAAATTTTCAGTTTAGAAAGGCCTGATAATTTTAGGCTTTTCTAAACTAGAAATTGAAATAAAAATTGTAGAGAGTTTGTTGTGTATACCGGTTGTTGACTTGGCGAACGCAACATTGGAAATCGCATGTTATTTTTAAAGTGTTCAAATATTGGCTTCCCTATTTAGTTTAGAGACAAAATGTATTTCACTTTTTTGTAAAGGGAAACATTCTAAATTTATGATTGTTCACACTTAACACTTTACGTTTCTCTAAGTTAAAATGATTAAGAAAAAGTAATGTGATTTTATAAGTTCAATTTAAAGATTTAAACAATTGTTTTCCACTCCCAGACTAAGCATGAAGTAAAATTTCGAGTTTAGAAAAGCCCCGTGAAAATTTGTCGAGGGTCGCGCAGCGACCCGAGACAAATTTTCTGGGCTTTTTTAAACTCGAAATTTTACTTCATGCGCCACGCGTATAAAACACTTTAATATTGTCAAATTTATGTATTTTCAAACTTCACTTAAAATCTGTGTTTTATACGCATGGCGCATGAAGTAAAATTTCGAGTTTAGAAAAGCCCGGAAAATTTTCACAGGGCTTTTCTAAACTCGAAATTTTACTTCATGCTTAGTCTGGGAGTGGAAAACACTCGTTTAAAACTCTTTTAAAAATCAACTAATGTCAGAAAATTTACAGCTAAATGCAACAATTGCGGATGTCAAAATAGCACAAGATATTGTTGTTACTTAATTAACGACAAAAAACATAACGCAAACATCGTGATAACTGTGGTCTGCATAATACCTCTTTATTAGGAGGATTTTTTCTTGTATAGTGTAAATAATTTCGAAAGCATTTACTTTAATCAAGTGACTGCGATATCTTTTGCCATTTTGACATCCGCAATTGTTGTTTCAATTCCATGGCATGTCATTATTTTTATAAAATCACATTACTTTTTCTTAATTATTTTAACATAGAAAAACGTAAAGTGATAAACGTTAACACGAATGAATTCAGAATTTTTCCTTCTACAAAAAAAGGTGAATACATTTTGTTTCTAAAATAAATAGCGGAGCTCAAATTTGAACATTTCAAAATTTACATGGGATTTCCTATGTTGCGTCCTCCAAGTCAACACTTGGTATATATCCTGGTCTATGAAAAGGGAGCTTAGGTTTCAAAAAATCATTTTCCACTTTTTTGCCGATTCGAATAGTTTGAGACAATCTTTCACATGGTGAAACCAGAAAGTCATAATTTTTGGAAAAGTTTACTAACAATGAAGAGAAAGCAGAGTACAGTCCAGGTCTATGAAGGGGGGTTTAGGTGTCAAAAAATTATTTTCCATTCCATTTTTTTGCCGATTCGGATAGAGTTTGAGACGCTCTTTCACATGGCGAAAACCAGAAAGTCATAATTTTTGGAAAAGTTTACAAAATATTAAGAGAAAGCAGAGTACAGTCCTGGTCTTTTAAAATAGGGCTTAGGTGTCAAAATAATTTTCCACTTTTTTACCGATTCGGATAGAGTTTGAGACGCTCTTTCACATGGTAAAAACCAGAAAGTCATAATTTACTAAAAATGAAAAGAAAGCAAAGTACAAATATGTACGACAAAAACTGATTTTAATGATAAAAGAAAAAAAAAACATTATAAAGATATAAAAAACATTATTATATGCCAGAAAAAGATTACAAAGTAGTTTTTGTATTTTTCTCCGTCGTGGTCTTTCTTAAGACCTTTTTATGTTTTGGTTGTGAGGAAGATGGACCTTGTTTCATGTCTGATTCGAGAACATTCCCACTAACCTTCGCCTTTTGTTTCTTTGGTGCTAACTCTATTTTCTGTAATGGCAACTCCTTTTTTAATGATGTAGACTCACGTTTCTTCGATACCAAGTCCGTTTTAATAATGAAGCCAGGCGCGTTGCTGGAAATTAATTGAGCCAGGCGCGTTGATAGAAATTATTTTCGGAGGAGGGGCGGATAGGGTTATGACTTCTTACCAGGGATGTTCCGAACTCAAAAAATGTATGAGAATTGATTATATCTGTTTTTAGCTGTTTTCCGACCTGTTTAAGCTGTTTTCGGACCTGTTTAAGCTGTTTCCAGGCTGGTTTAATCTGCCTTTAGCTGTTTTCGGGCTGGTTTAAGCTGTTTTTAACTGTTTTCGGAACTGTTTCTGTATATATGCTACCTGTTTTTAATAGTATTAGTAAATTATCGATAAGGCAAAATATCATATTAAATAACATCGATACTATTCGATAGCAAATATTTAAGATTGTGTAAATTTTCAAGTATTCGTTGTTTTATTAGTAAATTATCGATAAAGCAAAATATCATATTGAATAACATCGATAATTTTCGATACCAAATATTTAAGATTGTGTAAATTTTCAAGTATTCGTTGTTTTTGAATAGCAATCATTTCGAAACTCCTAATGAGTGTTTCCACTTTTTGATTAAATGTACAGTAACATTTCAAGTTTAAATTAGACTAAAAATCAAATACCAGGCTTATCTCAACTCAAAATTGTATATGAATATCAATCATTTTTTCAAGATTTTAAAACTTGGCAGATTTCGTGAGTTTCCTAAATTTTCGTTGATGTTAAAAATTTGCATGAATTTCCATGATTTTTATTAGTTTTCAAATGTTTGACGAGTTTTCGTGAATGCCTTAAGGATAATGATATACTTAAACAAAAATCTAATTCGATTCCTGACCATTTAAAAGACCCCAACTTAGCAAATATGTATCTTATTAATTCAATCAACAACTGATGATAATCCACTTAATTGGTATAATCAAAACTCTCTTCCTGACATTGAAGAGCCACTTGTCTTCTCAACTGTGGGCCCTGACGTAATTTTAGATATACTGTGTAAAATTACATTAAATGCCACTGGCTCGGATGGTCTTTCTATACGCATGTTAAAGATGTTTTGTCCTTATATACTTCCATATATTACCCATTTTATCAACTGCTGTTTAGAGCAGTCCATTTTCCCACTTAGAAAATCGCTACTGTTACTCTCATTCCGAAAATCCAAAATGCACAGGAGTTAAGTGACCTCAGACCCATCAGTATACTTCCAGTACTTTCTAAAGTTTTGGAACAAGTTATAAAACATCAACTTAACACCTTTATCGAAAAAAATCATATCCTTCCAGCGAACCAATCCGGTTTTAGATCTAACTATAGTTGTGCAACATCACTGTTAAGTGTTACCGATGACATAATTTCTGCTAGTGATAATGGGCTGATAAGTTGTTTAATTCTCGTAGATTATAGTAAAGCGTTTGACACTATTAATCATAAAATACTAGTGGCTAAATTAAGATACATTGGACTTAGTCCAAGTGCCACTGCTTTATTAGAACATTTTCTTTGCAATAGAAAGCAGCTTGTTAAAATTTACGACCAACTGTCAGAATATGCAACCCCTGAAGCTGGTGTACCACAGGGCTCAATTTTTCGACCAATTTTATTTTCGATATATACGTCATATCTGTCAAAGTCACTTGAATACTGCACTTTTAATTTATATGCTGACGACACGCAATTATTATATTCTTTTAAATTTGAAGACATTGGAAGTGCTTGTTACAAAATAAATAAAGACTTGTCAAATCTGATGGTTATATCTAAGAAATACTCCCTAAAGATTAATCCTAAGAAAACGACAGCAATAATATTTGGTCCCAAAAATAAGCTTGAAGCCACCAAAAATCTCCTTAAAGTGGAATTAGATGGTGTGATCATTCCATTTACTGATTCTGTTCGGAACTTAGGCTTAACTATTGACAAAGATTTACGTTTTAGGCTGCATATAAACAAATATATTGTTAAAGCTTACACCAACCTCAAAATGATTTATGCCAATCGAAATATTTTGAGTAGGCATATGCAGCGTGTATTATGTGACTCCTTGGTATTAAGCCATTTTAATTTCTCTGATGTGGTGTATGGCTCGTGTCTTGATAAAATTACTGCTGATCGTATACAGAAGATTCAAAACTCATGTATTCGCTTAATTTTTGGAATCCGTAAATATAATCACATCTCAGAGAAGTTCAGTGAGTTAAATTGGTTAAAAATGCCTGACCGAAGAATTTTGCACTCAGTAATTTTGTATTTCAAAATAATTAACTTTCGCACCCCACCTTACCTCTACAATAGAATCGAATTTCGTACCGACGTTCACTCTATTAATGTAAGATTTCAGGGATTAATCTCACCGCCAAAGCACAAAACTGAATTATTCAAACGCTCTTTTTCATACAATATTTATAAAATATTCAATAAAATCCCTAAAAACCTGAAATCTTTGTTTAAATATATTTAAATCAAGTATAAGGAACCTTATATTAAGTGGTGAATTTTAAAGTTGCTGAACTGTACATATTGAATATACTTTAAATTAATAGCTAGACATGGATACCTTGTTTTTGTCCCTTAAAATTAACAGTAGGTTAAGTGGAAGAGCAGCGACAGACATATATACACGGTTCCATTTGTTTCTGGATCTCGCCTAGCCATGCTTTCGTGTTGTTATGTTGCAGTATCAACATTTACATTTTTTATTAATTGGCACTCCTGATTCCTTATTTTAACAGTGTTGCAATAATTTATGATATCATAAGTAATCCTCTTTTTAATTTTCAAAAGGTTTATTGTTAATCTTGCAACAATTATTTTGCCACGCGGTCGCTTCTTCGAGCATTTTATTATTAAATCAAATTAATCTAGTGTTGCAATGCTGTGTCAATGTCAAAAGAAAAATAATTTCAGGTACATATTAAATATTAACATGCCAAAGATTATCTCTGAATCAAATAGGTTACAAATTCTGAAATCCTACAAACATTTTTGGCAAAGTAATCCAAATCTACAGCATCACAATATTATTACGATTTTAATAGATATTTTTGGGGTATGTCTAGTATTTTAATTATCATATATATTTAATTAAAGATAATTACGTTTCAGGTAGGGAGATCTTCATTACAATTAATTTTACGACAAAGACCTGACGAATTGAATTCATTATATTTGTTATATACAATATTATTGCTGTGTTTGTATGTACAAAAACCAAGTAGTAAATTTTGTTAATCTTAAAACTGCATATTGTTATCCTTTTATATCTGAAAATTTGTAAAACAGGCAACAGTGTAAGATCACAATAGTCAGAAATTATAACCTTAAAATCGAACATCTGACAGTGACATTTAAAAACCCTGATTTAAAACACAACCAGCCCCATTTACAATACTTAAACTGTCACTTTTCCATAGCTAGGCGAGATCCAGAAACAAATGGAATATATTATATATGTATGTCTGCCTGAACTTCGCCTACGCAGACTTATATATTTTGTATAATTATAATGTATTACTTATTTTTCTGAATAAAGACATAATAATAATAATTTCCGATCTCCTTGAATTTTCTCAATGTCAATTTTTCTTAAAATTCCTAGATTTTTGTTAATTTTAAAAATGTTGATACTCTTAATGAATTTTCAAATTTTTCGACAACTTTTAAGATTTTTTTAAGATAAATTTTAAATTTTTGATGCATTTCATAAAATTTCAGGATTTTAATGTTTTCAAATTGTTTGCGTGTTTTCGTCAATTTTCGCATTTTTATCGACATCAGGAACATTTTATAATTTGTATTATTGTTTGTAAAAATCACAAATTGACAAAATTCATGAAATTTGGATTTGACAAAATAATAAGAATTTACACAAAAGTTGAATTAAATTGTTAGTTATATAAGTGTTCAATTAAATTTCCGAACATTATTCAGAAATTAATAAACATTGTATTAACGTTTAAAAGTCTAGAAAATATAGGCCATTTTTAAAAACCAACTTTGAAACATCACCAAAACTTCATACAGGGAATTTTTCGATGTAAATTTAGGTTTTTCGATGTACATTTGTAGACGTTCACTGTTTTATTAAAAACGTTCATTTTGAAGCCTCTAACGGGTGTTGCCGATCCCAGATTAAGCATGAAGTAAAATTTCGAGTTTAGAAAAGCCTGGAAATTTGGTTTGGTCGCGTAGCGCGTAGCGCTACGCGACCAAACCAAATTTTCAGGCTTTTCTAAACTCGAAATTTTACTTCATGCGCCACGCGTACACAACACTGATTTAATGTGGAGTTTTGTTTTTATTTGTGTTATGTTATTTTTAATCACCTTTGTTAAAATGTATCAAAACTAATTCTTTATTACCTAAAATTTCAGCTGTATTTTGGGAAATAATGAAAATTGGATAATTCCAAAAATTACAATTTTACTGTAATACCTCTAAATTTAACGTTCGTTAAAATATATAGAAGAATTTTAATGAAGACAATTTGTGAGATTACTATTATTTTAATGAAAATTGTTTGGACAAAATATTAAGCATAACCTTTATTTCAAAAATAGAACATTTTCATAAAACAAAAAGCAAACGATAGCCCAAGATCGAGGCTGTTAATTGACGTAAAGCTTCATTATTTTCAAGCTCAAATCAAGGCTTAAACTTTAAACCAAAATAACTGCTTTTTTCCCTGTGCATTAGATATGGGAAGTTCGAATCTTTTAGGTGATTCGAATCAACCGAATCATTTCTAAAAAGTGATTCGTTCTTTACGAATCGTTCGTAAACGAATTACTTACAATAATAATAAGAATGATAATAATATAATAATATAGTTCGTTCTTACCTTAATCTCCTTTTATAGTGACGATAGACACTTGTTTCATAAACCGTGACCATTTACTTACCGTCAATTAACTACGCGCAAAATTGAATAATAATACTAATAGTAATAATAATAATGATAAAATATATGTTCGTTCCATACCGAACGGCGCCGAGATAGACGACCGACCCAATAACATCAATTAAACGAGCGAATGCCGTTTTAAGGGAATTGGCTTGTATAATTTAAGCAAAGATGATAGGTTTATTCGAAAGATATGTGTCTATACAAAATAGAGCAAATATATACAAATTTAACTATAATTCAAAATGTTTCATTATATTTATTTTTAAATTATTAAATAATTTTGCCTTTTCAGTAGTAAAGCTGTTCCAAAGAAAACTTCGGTGGCTTAAATTTATCTTGTAGATATTCTGTGATTTGTCTCATAAGTAGAGAACAAACATTAGCTGATAAAATTACGCTTCGAGTGGTACAAAATACCAATAAAGGCTAGCACAGCGGGTTCGATTCTGCAAGTCGTGAAGAATCGTTTCGGGTGGATTCAGATCACATGTACAAAGTGGAGTTGAAGTTAGGCGCGGATTCGAGCAAACGCATTAGTCATCTGATTCGGGCGGCTTCAGATTCAGATCGGATGTACAAAGCGGAGTTGAAGTTGTGCGCGGATTGGAGCGAACGCATTAGTTATCCGATTCGGGCGGATTCAGATTCAGATCGAATGTACAAAGCGGAGTTGAAGTTGTGCGCGGATTCGAGCAAACGCATTAGTCATCCGATTCGGGCGGATTCAGATTAAGATCGAATGTACAAAGCGAAGTTAATGTTGTGCGCGGATTCGAGCGAACACATTAGTCATCCTATTCGGGTGCATTCAGATTCAGACCGCATGTACAAAACGGAGTTGATGTTGTGCGCGGATTCAAGCAAACGCATTAGTCATCTGGTTCGGGCGGATTCGGATTCGGTTCGCAAGTTGAAGTTGCGCGCGGATTCGAGCGAACGCATTAGTCATCCGATTCGGGCGGATTCAGATTAAGATCGAATGTACAAAGCGAAGTTGATGTTGTGCGCGGATACGAGCGAACGCATTAGTCATCCTATTCGGCTGGATTCAGATTCAGACCGCATGTACAAAGCGGAGTTGTTGTTGTGCGCGGATTCGAGCAAACGCATTAGTCATCTGGTTCGGGCGGATTCGGATTCGGTTCGCAAGTTGAAGTTGCGCGCGGATTCGAGCAAACGCATTAGTCATCCGATTCGTGCGGATTCAGATTCAGATCACATGTACAAAGCGAAATTAAGTTGCGCGCGGATTCTAGTGAACAAATTAGTTATCCGATTCGGGCAGATTCAGATCGCATGTATAGATCCGAATCGGGAATACGATTCTGATCGACCAAAATCGTTCGGTCGGTCGTCTCTGGTGAATGAATCATTAACGAATCAATTCTTCTTGAAATACGGAATCAGTTCATTCAAATCACCGTACAGAATCGTTATTTTTGAACGAATCATTCACGAACGACCCATATCTACGATGCATATAACTTTAATAAAATTTGCACGCTTAAATAACATCACACAACTTTTTTCACAATTAATAGCTAAAGATCAAGGCTTTCAAGGTTTTCAATTGACTTAATTGTTTTTAAGATCAAATCAAGGCTTAAATTTTGAACAACTGCGTTTTCCATTTTGCATGTAACTTTAGTGAAAATTGCACGCTCAGATAATTTAACACAACTTTTTTTCACAAACTTAATATTTTCATAAACAAAAAGAAAACATGAACTGAAGAATGTAGCTTTAAAATTGTGTAAAGCTCAATTGTTGTTACGCTTGAATGAACTCTTAATTTTCAAGTCAAAATCACTGTTTATTCGCTCTGTTTATTAAATTTAGTTCAAATTACCGTCTCAAACAATTAAGTATTACTTTATTTAAAAACATAACATTTTCATGAAAGAAACTACAAACGACAGCCAAAAAAATGCACCTCTGATCAGAATCTATACTCAATTATTTATACGCTCAAATTACGGCTTAAATTTTAGGTATTAGAATTTGAATTTTAACAAAAAAAATCAATCGCTCAATCAAATAAATAATTCCAAAATGTACTGAATGTAACAAGCAATTTTGAATTTTTTTCAACTTCCATAGTAAATTTAATGAAAATTCATAGGTAGTTTTTAAAACTTGAATTTAAAAAAAATCAATACAATTCACAAAAATGTGGAGGTATTTGATTTTAAGATATTTTCAGAGAGCTAAGCATTACTAACATCCACCAGTATTAAATCATTTTTTTATAAAAGCGTTTAATTTGAATCTTCAAACGAGTGTTTCCACTCTCAGGTTAAGCATGATGTAAAATTTCGAGTTTAGAAAAGCCTTAAAATTTGTTTTTGCCGGGGCGCACGAGCGAAGCGAGTCGCACTCCGGCAAATCCAAATTTTCAGGCTTTTCTAAACTCGAAATTTTGTGTAAATCACTGATTTTAAGTCAAGTTCAAAATATAAGGCAATCTTTAAATATCTGATGGTCTCAATTAATTTGATTTGAGATGTGTAAAAATGTTGACTTATAGAATAGTTTAATCCTTTTAGCCCTGGAATTTTTTTAGTGGCAAAAAAATGTTTTATACACTGCATATTATTTATTACTTTCTCAGATATACAGAGAGTTTTTCATTTAAGTATACATATCTCAATACACTGTATTCGCTGTAAATCTTCAGATATTCGTAGTTTCTACAAATATTTCAAATTGAACATTCAAACGAATGGTTTCCACTCCCAGATGAAGCATGAAGTAAAATTTCGAGTTTAGAAAAGCCTGAAAATTTGGTTTGGTCACGGAGCGCGAAGCGCGGAGGGACCAAACCAAATTTTCAGGCTTTTCTAAACTCGAAATTTTACTTCATGCGCCACGCGTACTAAACACTGATGTGATGTGATGTTCAGAATACACGTTTTTAGCACACTGCTTTAGTTGAATATTTTGAACTTCACCTAAAATCAGTCTTTTATACGCGTGGCGCATGAAGTAAAATTTCGAGTTTAGAAAAGCCTGAAAATTTGGTTTGGTCGCGTAGCGCTACGCGCTACGCGACCAAACCAAATTTTCAGGCTTTTCTAAACTCGAAATTTTACTTCATGCGCCACGCGTACTAAACACTGATGTGATGTGATGTTCAGAATACACGTTTTTAGCACACTGCTTTAGTAGAATATTTTGAACTTCACCTAAAATCAGTCTTTGATACGCGTGGCGCATGAAGTAAAATTTCGAGTTTAGGAAAGCCTGAAAATTTGGTTTGGTCGCGTAGCGCTACGCGCTACGCGACCAAACCAAATTTTCAGGCTTTTCTAAACTCGAAATTTTACTTCATGCTTAATCTGGGAATGGAAAATACTCGTTTTTTGTTTTTAAATTAAACTATTTAAAAAAACAAACGATTATCAAAAAAGTTACAGCTCATGCATACATGTATGTATATTTAGAAAAAAAATGCCCAGTATTACCAAATACCAAACAACACTTGACGTCCTTGAGTATAGTTAGTTAGATACCAGGCAACGCCGAAAAGGGGAAACAACTAACTCGAAACTAACGCAACCAGTATTTTTTACCTTTAAGAGCTATTTTCTTTAATACTTGTTTTCGCACGTAAGCCCGCTTTTCATAGACCTGGAGATTTATGCAGTTTGTCTTAGCTCTCTTAGTTTAAACATTATATTAAAATATGTATGTAAATTTCGATTTTTTAAAATTTTATTGCTCGATCTGTTGTAATTATAGATAATAAATTATAGGAAAAATCAACATACTAGTCCTATAACATTTTAATTTGCGGTCGGTACCTGTGTTGGCCACAGCAGATTTCTTTTTATAAGTTTCCGATGTTCTGCTTATCCAAAGATCCCTCGAGGTGGTATCCCAACAACAACAACAGCTCCACTATCAAAATATCTTAAAGCGAATGCTAGAAACGATTAAATTGCTCAGAGCGCACGCCGACAACTATTTACTGAAACAACACGCGGAGCGCACATAATTTACGGGGAAATTCCGGGTAATCCCCGCGGGGCGAATTCTCCTACACAATTCCTAGGTGTTTATCGAGACGCCCGTGTTTGCGTATGATAATAAGCGGGCGCGCTTCAATTAGCTGCGCTTTTCTTCGCAGGTGAATCGTGAGAAAATTGACGGAAGTGCACACCTGTGAATTTAGTTAGGATAATAAGCGGCGGATTAGCCATCCGGATGATGATTTGAGGCGAGTTGTTGTTTGAGTTGCGGGGGTTGAAATGGAAATTTTAAAGTTATTACCAGAATCTGTCTGCACTATAAAAATGGTGATGTGTCCATCATAGTACTTTCCCCCGTAAATTGCGTATTAAATCACTTTTAAAATATTTGTAGCATTATTATTTTCAAAATGTCTTCAACTTTTTAATAACTACAACTTTTATTTGAAACATTTTTCAATTGGATCAACACATACTGACACAAACCAATGACTAGACAAAAAACACTATTTATTGAATAACTCAAAAACTAAGAGTGCTATGACAAAAAGTAAATCTACAAAAAATCTTTAGTTTTTCATTTCCTACAACTTTTATTTGAAATATTTTTCAATTGTATCGACACATACACTGTCACACACCAATAACTAGATAAAACACACAACTTTTGAAATATCTCAAAAACTAAGAGTGCTATGACAAAAAGTAAGTGAACAATACATCTTTATTTTGTTATTATCTACAACTTTTATTTGAAAGAATTTTTTGTTTGATGAACATTTATTGAATAAATCTGAAAAAACTGAAAAACGCTAAGAGTAAAGTACCACTTCCGGTTTTCCGATTTTCACCAAAAGCTTTTCAGTTCTTTCGATTGTAACAAATAGCTTAAGTTTCAAGTTTCATCTCGATATCTTTAACGGTTTTTGCGGAACAGCGCACACAGACACACACAAAGACACACAGACAGACAGACAGACAGACAGACATTTTTCAAAAATGGTCTTATTCGACTCAGGGGACCTCAAAACGGATATTTCCGCTAAAATTTTTGATTCGAAAATTTTCACGAAAACATTACTTTCCCTTTGCATTACATACGGGGGAAAGTAAAAATACGATTAGGTACAAAACAAATTTAAATTTTTTAGATGTTCGAAGGAATTAATTAATTTATTACAAAAATTGAAGTTTAATTTTACTTTAATCCTTTTACAACAATGTTTTAAAAATGAGTGACAAGGTGTATGAAAAACTAACTAAGATATTTAATTTTCCTTGAAGTAAATTCCGTATATTTTATATTCTATTCATTTTCCACATATTTCGTACTAATTTTCTTTTTATTTCATATCAACTGCAGTTATATTTTGGTAAAAACTTATGAGTTTTTTTTTTTACTTACCTATAGAAACAGTTCGAGATTAAATAATATGTCGATTTTTGTCAATTTTTAAAACTTTCGCTAAATGCAATAGAATAGTTAGCCATTAATTAAGCGAAAGTTTTTGAAGATTATCGGAAAAAAATCTAGAAAATTCATGATAGGCGACTAGATTTTAAAGATTAACCAAAATCTTTAGATTTCACGAAAACTGTTGGAAATTTAATTATTAACAAAAAACTTTTTAATTTACGAAAAACGTTTAGATTTTCAAAATTGACTAAAACGTTGATAACTCGCGAAAAATGGCCGAGAATTTGAAAATTAACTAACTAATGTTAATTCATGAAAATTACCGAAAGTTTATAAAATTCAAATAAATTGCTAATGTTTATAATTTGAGCGAAATTTTTTGAAGATTATCGAAAAAAATTCTTGAAAAATTCACGATAGGCGTCTAAATTAAAAAAAAACAAATATAACTGCAGTTGATATGAAATAAATAGAAAATTAGTACGAAATATGTGGAAAATATATAGAATATAAAATATACGGAATTTACTTCAAGGAAAATTAAATATCTTAGTTAGTTTTTCATACATCTTGTTACTCATGTTTAAAAACATTGTTGTAATAGGATTAAAGTAAAATTAAAATTCAATTTTTGTAATAAATTAATTATTTCCTTCGAACATCTAAAAAAATTAAATTTGTTTTGTACCTAATCGTATTTTTTATAGTGCAGACAGATTCTGGTAATAACTATTAACAAAAAACTTTTAAATTTACGAAAAGCGTTTAGATTTTCAAAATTGGATAAAACGTTGATAATTCGCGAAAAAAATTCTAATTGCGACAAACCACTTAAGAAACAATTTTACATCGGGTTGCGATAATGTTCCATCTTTCTTTCTGCGTGATTGTGTTCAGTCCCTTTTAACTCCCCTAAAACATATATTTAATACGATATTACGTACATCAATTTTCCCTAAGATTTGGAAAACAACTCGAGTCACTCCTGTTTATAAATCAGGCGATAAGCATGAAGTAACAAATTATCGCCTTATATCTGTCCTTAATAATTTTGCAAAAGTACTCGAAACTATATTATCAAATAAAATTTATGCTCATACTGAATTATATATATCATCACAGCAGCATGGTTTTATGAAAAAACGCTCAACAGCCACTAATCGGTTATGCTTCACAGAATATGTAGCATACCATCTCGACAACCGCAGTCAAGTTGACGTTGTTCACACAGACTTCTGTAAAGCATTTGACTCTATAGACCAGGTATGGGCAACCTTTGACATGTTGAGGGCCAAACTTTAACGTGCAAATACGTTCGCGGGCCGCGTTTAAAAGTACTCAGTGCATTTTAAAGTAGTGATAATATTTTTTGCGATAGATATTAGACATGAAATAATACGACAATGTTATTATAGTACAATTTATTAAAATAACAAAATGAAATTTAAAAAAATGGTACATTATAATTAAATCGTTAAATTTGCAATTGTTACAAACTACGAAAGTTAAATACACCGAAATCAATGAGACAATTGAGCTTGAATTTGGGAAACTAATCCATCGATATTTGGATTAATTCTACTGACACAAAGACGTAAAGAATTTTCCAAATTATCGTCAGTCAGTCTTGAACGATGTGTTGATTTATTAACTTTCATCAATGAAAAGAACTGTTTGCATTTATAAGTACTGCCAAACGCACAAATCAATCTTCTTGCGAATTTTCTAAGCTGCGGAAAATTGTCTTCTTCTAGGTATTTTTTGTAGATATCGCACAACTCTACGTCTTCAAATTTGGATTTTAGGAGTGAGTTTTCTTGAATCTCGATCAACTCCATTTGTAAGTGTATTGAGCATTTTGTACAATATATGTTGTAGGAGTAGCAAATAATCTGAAACAGTCTTCCATGTTTTTGAAGTCGCAAAATCTGTTCGAAAATTGTTCCGACAGTAACTTGAGTTCTTCAGCATATTGAGCATAAGCAATATTTTCATACGCAGAGAGCGTGTTGAAATGGTAACTGTTACCAGACAGCATCTGTGACTCCCACAAGCGTAGTTTGATCTGAAACGCTTTTAAATGGCTGTACAAATCATTTACTAACTGACCTTGATTTTGAAGTTTCAAATTTAAATCATTCAAATAGCCTGTAAGATCAACCAGAAATACTAAGTCCATTTTGGGTCACTTAATTCAGATAGTGGTGTATCTTTTATTTTCATAAAGTCTGCTATCTCATTTCTAAGCTCGTAAAACCGTTTCAGCATTTTTCCTTTGCTCAGCCATCTGACTTCACAATAATATGTTACGCCGTTATATTCAGCTGATATTTCATCCAAAAACGCCTTGAACTGACGATGGTTAAGCCCTCGGGATCAAATAAAGTTGATGGTTTTTACTACCACATTCATAACATTCTGGAGTCGAATGGACTTAGAACACAAGTTCTGTTGGTGGATAATGCAATGAAGGACTATCAAATCATCTTTTTGCACATTAAATTCTGTTGCTTTTTCATTCAAAATTCCGATGAAACCTTTACGTAAGCCGACCATAGAAGGTGCACCATCAGTGCATACTCCAATTAATTTAGACCATGGCAAGCCAAAACTTGTGAATACCTTTTGAACTTCAATAAAAATATCCTCTCCTGTAGTGGTTCCTTTTAGCGGCTGTAAAGCAAACAATTCCTCAGTAACAGTGAACTCCTTATCAACACCTCGAATAAATATATCCAGTTGAGCTGTGTCAGACAAATTGGTGCTCTCGTCTAATGCTATGGAAAATGATTCAAAACCAGTCATACGGTCAGTCAATGTTGTTTTTATATCATTAGCCATCATTTTTATACGTCGAACAACAGTTCGTCTTGACAAACTAATTTTTTCAAATTATTTTTTCTTTTCAGGACGCAAACTTCTAACATACACTCCTTGATAAATTCTCCTTCGGCAAATGGTTTTAATGCCTTTGATAATTTTGAGCTAACTATAAAACTAGCTTTCACAACATTATCAAGTTGTGTTCTTTGTTTATGAAACATTTGTTGCTGTTTTTCCAAATTTGCGGTAAGCTTCTGGATTTTGTCTGTTCTTAATTGTCCTGTCAGTGAGTGCAGCGTAGCATGCTTAGTTGAGTAATGCCTCTTTATATTGAATTTTTTCATTACTGAAATGGATTCATTACACAGCAAACAAATAGGCTTACCATTGTGCAAGATAAAAAAGAATTATCAGTCCATTTTTCTTGAAAATGGCGACCCTCTGTATCTACTTTTCGTTTCTTTCCACCTGACATCATTTTTGTTTACTTTTCGTTCAATAAACTAAATAACAAACTATAGTTAGTAACCACTCAAGATGCACACAAAGTCACAAAGCAAGTTGACGGCTCGAGCAGCATATCGCTTGTCCAAGTTATCACCTCGGTAGCTCAAATAGAACTGAACTAACGTTCGGGCCATCCACCCGCTTATATAGGCAAAATTAACGAATAATCTGGAATAAATTAGTTTAGAATAATTGAGAAGCAATAAATCTTTTGATGTGTCGCCCGTGAGGCGGCAAACCTCAAAGCATTTGATCGAGCAAGTCGAGTGGCGGCTATTATCAAAGAGTGAGGCGGCAAACATCAAAGACAAATTCTGTGATGTTTGCCGCTTCACTGTCACTCCCGTGAGTATAAGTACCTAATGTAATATTTTTTTAATTGGGTTTTTTTCAAAATGTCTCACGGGCCGGATCATATCTTACAGCGGGCCGGATCCGGCCCGCGGGCCGGGGGTTGCCCATATGTGACCATGTGACCATGGCGTGCTGCTTTATAAATTACAACGTTGGGGTTTTAGTCAAAATATACTGAATCTGATTAAATCGTATCTGTCTAATCGCGCCAACTACGTAGAATATCTATGCCACCGCTCAATAATATTCAGTCCCACTAGTGGGGTGCCTCAAGTGTCAGATCTGGGGCCACTTCTCTTTAACCTATTTATAAATGACATTGCAGAGAGCATAACATCCGAAATTCTTGTATACGCTGATGATGTAAAAATATTTAAGTCTATTAAGTCTATAAGTGATTGCCTAGAGCTCCAGGAAGATATTAACCGAATTTGTGAATGGAGTAAACTAAACAAACATAAACTCAATACGTCAAAATCCAAATCCATGTCATTCTATAGAACGAAAATGCCACTTAAATTTGCATACTTTTTAGATAATACAGCACTTGAGAGTGTAGATTCTGTCAACGACTTAGGCGTATTGTTTAACAAGGATTTGACATTTATACCGCACATTAACAGTGTTCACAGAAAATCTTTAAAAATGCTTGGTTTTATACGGCGTACTGCTCAGCCATTTACGAATAGATACACAATAACAAAGCTTTACACATCCTTTGTCTTGTCAAAGCTGGAGTACTGTGTAGTGGTGTGGTCACCTTCTTATGACACGTACATAAATCTTTTCGAACGAGTTCAAAAGACTTTCGTAAAATTCTTATATTTTAAACAATTTCATCATTACCCCGACGACTCAATCAGCTATACAAATTTATTAACTATGTTCAATTTAAAATCACTTGAAGCTAGACGTAATATTATATATTTGAAAACACTCCATCATATACTGCATAACAATTTAAATGATATGAATTTATTAGCGCAGATTAATATACAGGGTGTCTCAGACCACCCGTACCAGCCTTTTATTTCGACAACGCTTGGTCGAATGTGACTGGGACAAAAAAATTTATTACCAAAGTGAACCCAAGGAATCCACTAATGAATTTATTTTTTACCGGAATAATCCGGAAGTACCCGGAACCGGAAGTAACTTTAAAATTTCAAATGGCAACATAGGTCGAGTATGGTATTAATTGATAGGTCTTTTTAAAAGAAACAACTTTTATTAAAATGTTTTTTTAATATTTTGCATATTTACAAAAATAAACTAAAAAAACTAAATTGAAAATTAGTTATCCATTCAACACTCAATTTTCTCAAGTATGCTTTGCTCTTTGGTTATGTCAAAATAATTGATGTTCGTGAATATTTGAAGTAAAATAAGTTATTATTATCAAAGTATTGAATGTGTCAACATGGTTTTTACAAACCTCGAAGGTTTTGATATGCTGATGATATTAGGTGAAAATGCGGACCAATTATTTGGTTTCCTAAAATACCACACGTGTTGATTATCAACTTCTCTTAACCAATGATGGTTTTCATTACTCCAGTAGTGAGCATTCTGTAAATTAACAACTCCGTTCCTTTTGAATGTCGCCTCATCTGTCCATAAAATTTTGTAATGGAAATTATAATTTTTATGAGGCATCTATTCACAAAAATTCAACCTATCTTGAAAATCCCGCTCTTCAAGTTTCTGGTGTAAAGAGATATGGTGTAGATCGAATTTGTTTGTTTTTAAAACTCTTCAAGCAGTAGAGCGACTTATTCCAGCATCGATTTTAATTTTTCTAGTCGAGATGTTCGGGTCCAGAGCAATTGCTGCAAGAATATCTGGTGCTCTTTCATCTTGTACACGTTTTCTGATACTTCGACCGTTGTTGTGGCTGGGCTGTAGCTTACTGTCTTAACTCATTCTGCAAGGCGCCGAAAAACATTTTTTGACTGGCTCGTTGAGGGTATCGCTCAACATAAATTCGCTCAGCAGCACGATAGTTTTGGCTGCATTCACCTAATATCATCAGCATATCAAAACCTTCAAGGTTTGTAAAACCCTTGTTGACACATTCAATACTTTGATAATAATAATTTATATTACTTCAAATATTCACGAACATCAATTATTTTGACATAACAAAAAAGCAAAGCCTACTTGAGGAAATTGAGTGTTGCATGTATAACTAGTTTTTAATTTAGTTGTTTTTGTTTATTTTTGTAAATATGCAAAATATTAAAAAAACATATTACTAAAGTTGTTTCTTTTAAAAAGACCTATCAATTAATACCATACTCGACCTATGTTGCCATTTGAAATTTTAAAGTTACTTCCGGTTCCGGGTACTTCCGGATTATTCTGGTAAAAAATAAATTCATTAGTGGATTCCTTGGGTTCACTTTGGTAATAAAATTTTTTGTCCCAGTCACATTCGACCAAGCACTGTCGAAATAAAAGGTTGGTACGGGTGGTCTGAGACACCCTGTATATGTACCTAGATATTCCAATAGAAATGCGCTAACATTTCTCTCTAATCGAAGTAGGACAAATCTATATTTCAATTCTCTGCTCAATAAGATGATGCGACTTTACAATGGCGTACGAAATTCGACAGATATTTTTTATCTCAATTATAGTTCGTTTTTTAAGTCAATTTTAACTCTATTGTAAACGTATACTATTTATGGTTTCCATTTTCGATTCTTAAACGTTACCACTTTTTTTTTTAGGATAACTATGTATAATTTTGCTGTTAATTTATGTTAGTCTGATTAAGTTAAGTATCGCATAGTCCAAAATTATCTGTTAAATTACCCTGTAATTGGATGTAAATTTGTTGGGATAATAATAAATAAATAAATAAATAAATAAAAATCGTCGAGAATTTGAAAATTAACAACAATCGTGTAAATAAATTCATGAAAATTACCGAAAGTTTATAAAATTCAGAAAAATTGTTAATGTGTAAAATTTGACGGAAATCTAGAGAATTCGTGAGTAGTATCAATATTTTTAAAATTTACAAAATTCACGAGAATTTTGAAAATTGTCGAAAATCTTGTAATTTTATAAAACACGTCAAAATTAAAAAAAAATGGAAATTCACAAAACACTGAAAAATTAACTAAAAGTATCAACATTCTTATAATTAACGAACATCTAAACATTTTAGGAGTTTTAAAAATTAAATAAAATCTTGGGAAAGTTACGAACAGCGTTAGACTAATAAAAATTTTGGAGATTTATTAAAAATGCTCGAATCTTTGAAAATGAACTGCAATCATGAAAACCGTCAACATTTCTAAAATTAAACCAAAAGTATCAACATTTTTAAAATTGACAAAAATTTGAAAAATACGGGAATTTAAAAAATTTAAGACAATCTTGGGAAAGTTACGAAAAGCGTTAAAGACTGACTAAAATTTTGAAATTCATTAAAAATTCTCGAAACTTTGAAAATAAACTAAAAACATGAAAACCGTCAACATTTTAAAAATCAACGGAAAGTCACGAAAAATTGCCTACAATTTAAAAATAATATATAAGTGTGAATTAAAAAAAAAACTAGTTGAAATTTGTTTCCTCAATTTCTCAATAAAAAAATCGTAAAGATATTTATTTGAAATAAAAAATAAAAGTTATAAATTACACATCCAGTGTTAAAACTTTCAAAATTGTCAATAATGCAAACATTGTTGAAAACGTCGAAAACTGATGAAATGTCAAAAATTAGAAGCGTTCTGAAAGAGTGTAAAGAATATTAGTTTTTTTTTTTTTAAATGAGCAGTATATTTTTAACGTTACTATAAATTAGTGTTTTATATGCGTGGCGCATGAAGTAAAATTTCGAGTTGAGAAAAGCCGGAATTTGGATCCAAATCCAAATTCTTCGGGCTTTTCTCAACTCGAAATTTTACTTCATGCTTAATCTGGGATTGAAAAACACTCGTTAGAGAATAATTAATAGTTTTTTAAAGAATATCATTCGTTTATAAAATCTTGTCTGGTCCTCGAAGTGCAGGATAACCCAAACTGGGGTGGGTTTTTAATATAAAAGTGGTGGTTAATGGATAGAAGGGTTGTCCTGAATACATGAAATTATGGTTCAATTAATTACGGGAATTGGATGGCTTAATTACAAGATTTATTTTTTGCAAGAGAATGAAAAAGGTTAAATTTCAAAAACTATTGGTTTTGCAGAGAAAGTATTTAGGGGTTCTAGCTAGTCCCGGATTAACATATTTTGGAGTGTTAGACATTTATTTGATATAAAAATAAAATTTTAGCTTAGTTATATATTAAAATATTTAAATAATTAGAAAATTTAAGTAGTTCAAATATGTTTTTTAATGAATATTACACACAATAAATCAATTTATAAAATTCTTTGCCTTTTTTTAACCGTACTTTAAACCAGTATTTTATACGCGTGGCGCATGAAGTAAAATTTCTAGTTTAGAAAAGCCCAGAAAATTTTTCTCGGGTCGCTGCGCGACCCTCGACAAATTTTCATGGGGCTTTTCTAAACTCGAAATTTTACTTCATGCTTAGTCTGGGATTGGAAAACACTCATTTTATTATTAAAACAATTGTTACTTGATTATATATTGTTGTTTTATTAACATAGAAAGTTCTATGAGGTTAAAACATAATGTCAATTTTGATGCGCGTCCAAATCCAAATTTTTAGGGCTTTTCTCAACTCGAAATTTTGCTTCATGCTTATTCTAGGATTGAAAAACACTCGTTAGAGAATAATTAATAGTTTTTTGAAAAATATCATTCGTTTATAAAATCTTGTCCGGTCCTCGAAGTGCAGGATAACCCAAACCCGGGATGGGTTTTTAATATAAAAGTGGTGGTTAATGGATGGAAGGGTTGTCCTGAATACATGAAATTATGATTGAATTAATTGCGGGAATTTGATGGCTTAATTACAAGATTTATTTTTTGCAAGAGAATGAAAAAGGTTAAATTTCAAAAACTATTGGTTTTGCAGAGAAAGTATTTAGGGGTTCTAGCTAGTCCCGGATTAACATATTTTGGAGTGTTAGACATTTCTTTCATATAAAAATAAAATTTTAGCTTAGTTATTTATTAAAATATTCAAATAGTTTTTTTTTAACCGTACTTTAAACCAGTGTTTTATACGCGTGGCGCATGAAGTAAAATTTCGAGTTTAGAAAAGCCCAGAAAATTTGTCTCGGGTCGCTGCGCGACCCTCGACAAATTTTCACGGGGCTTTTCTAAACTCGAAATTTTACTTCATGCTTAGTCTGGGATTGGAAAACACTCGTTTTATTATTAAAACAATTGTTACTTGATTATTTATTGTTGATTTATTGACAAAGAAAGTTCTATGAGGTTAAATCATAATAGTTATATATTAAAATATTTAAATAATTAGAATATTCAAGTAGTTCAAATATGTTTTTTTAATGAATATTACACACAATAGATCAATTTATAAAATTCTTTGCCTTTTTTAACCGTACTTTAAATCAGTGTTTTATACGCGTGGCGCATGAAGTAAAATTTCGAGTTTAGAAAAGCCCAGAAAATTTGTCTCGGGTCGCTGCGCGACCCTCGACAAATTTTCACGGGGCTTTTCTAAACTCGAAATTTTACTTCATGCTTAGTCTGGGATTGGAAAACACTTGTTTTATTATTAAAACAATTGTTACTTGATTATTTATTGTTGTTTTATTGACAAAGAAAGTTCTATGAGGTTAAAACATAATGTCAATTTTGATGCGCGTCCAAATCCAAATTTTTAGGGCTTTTCTCAACTCGAAATTTTACTTCATGCTTATTCTGGGATTGAAAAACACTCGGTAGAGAATAATTAGTAGTTTTTTTGAGAATATCATTTGTTTATAAAATCTTGTCCGGTCCTCGAAGCGCAGGATAACGCAATTTAAAAAAAAAACGGATTATTTTGTAACTTCATGTCCACCATATTGGATTCGCCATTTTGTTTTTAAAAAAACTGTTATCGAATTCGGGCCTGGCAATTTTCGTTGATTTTTTTAAAGTTTTTGTTAGAGGACATATAACGCCATTTTGTTTTAAGAAACATTGTTATCAAATTCGGGACTTGCCAATTTTCGTTTATTCTTTTAAGGTTTTTGTTAAGAGGACATAAAATGCTTAACATTTTTTGTACATGTTTATCCTGAGTGCCTGCAGTTTTATTTAATTTTTCTGAATGTTGACATCTGATATATAACGACTGCTTTCTCTTTGATAACAACTTATAGTTTTAACTTTGTTTGTATAACACAATTTATTTTTATGTGACTGCGGTTTCGGCAAATTCAGCTTGCCAATATCAAACATGAAGTACTTATAGTTTTAGTTTTAGTTAATTTCAAGCCTGAAAAGCTAAATGAAAGAAATGTTATTTTACTTACCTAACCTGAGTTTTGACTGTCATGATATCTTCACTTCAAGTGACATAATTGCCAAATGAAAGAAATGTTATTTTACTTACCTAACCTGAGTTTTGACTGTCATGATATCTTGACTTCAAGTGACATAATTGAATACGCTTGATTGTTGTGATATTAATTAATCACAGTATCAATTATTTTTTGACTGTGGTAGTATTTCATCATTATATTACCATTGTAACATTTTGACTGTAAGTTAGTTAATCGACAGAATTTTCACATTATTCTTAATTTGTATCAAAATTGACATTATGTTTTAACCTCATAGAACTTTCTTTGTCAATAAAACAACAATAAATAATCAAGTAACAATTCTTTTAATAATAAAACGAGTGTGTCCCACTCCCAGACTAAGCATGAAGTAAAATTTCGAGTTTAGAAAAGCCCTGTGAAAATTTGTCGAGGGTCGCGCAGCGACCCGAGACAAATTTTCTGGGCTTTTCTAAACTCGAAATTTTACTTCATGCGCCACGCGTATAAAACACTGCTTTAAAATAAGGTTAAAAAATGTTAAGAATTCTATAAATTGATTTATTGTGTGTAATATACATTAAAAAATATATTTGAACTACTTAAATATTCTAATTATTTAAATATTTTAATATGTAACTAAGCTAACATTTTACTTTTATATGATGAAATGTCTAACGCTCCAAAATATGGCAATCCGGGACTAACTAGAACCCCTAAACACTTTCTCTGCAAAACCAATAGTTTTTGAAATTCAACCTATTTCATTCTCTTACAAAAAAAAACAATCGTGTAATTAAGCCATCCAATTCCCGCAATTAATTCAACCATAATTTCATGTATTCAGGACAACCCTTCCATCCATTACCCACCACTTTTATATTCAAAACCCACCCCGCAATAAACAAAGCGAAAGCGGGGGCGCGCAGATAACAACCAGGGTTATCAACGTTACACACACCGAAAAAATACAAAAAATCACGATAGGGTCCGACATTGTAGGTCGGTCATTCGGGGGCATTGTCGGTGGGTTATCTTAACGAGCCCTTTATTCAAGGGGGGTTCTGATCGATCCCGTTTGGGGGGACAGCAGCGGGCAGATATCGATGTGTGAGTTAATGCAACTGCAATTGCACAGATTGCAGTCGATAATGCAGAATGCAGGCCCGCGTGTGCTGCTCTGATTTAGTGCGGTCAGGCCACTTGTGACACCGGCGTGTTTGGAATATCGAAGGGGGGGATGTTATATTCGCGCCCCTTGCAAATTAACTGTGCACCGGGGGAATGGATGTCGCGAGCGTGAAACGAGGGGTTGTTTATTGGGTCTCGTTACAATTGCAAACACATTGCTGAATTGCCAAATAAGTGAAGCAATAATTGTAAGGGTGATCCTATCCTCATTCAATTATAATTAAGAAGGTACTTTCCAAAGGGCTTTCAAATGTATGACAAAATGTAATTCAGCAGTGCTTTTATACAACTTTGCCGTATCCTTCCGTACTGATGTTTGTTTTGATAATACGTCTATTATTTCTTGAACATTTACTGAAAAAACGAAATTCTACTATTTTAGCTACATAATCCTACTACAGAATTGCATGCATTCAGCATGGAGAAAAGCACTTGTTATGATCCATGGAGGTATATTTCTTCATCAAATATGTATATAAGTGCTACGATGACACATCATTTTTTCAATGAAATAAAACACTTTAACTTTGTTTGTATAACACACTATTTTTATTTTCGTCACTGCAGTTTCGGCAATTCAACTTGCCATTATCAAACAGAGTAACTTAAATTACGGTATGGTACAGGTATATATACACAAAGTTGATCAAAGTTAGTTGAATTGCCGAAACTGCAGTCACGAAAATAAAAATAGTGTGTTATACAAACAAAGTTAAAGTGTTTTATTTCATTGAATTAACATGTATAACGAAGTAAAAGCCTCCACAGTTTATAATTTTGATCATTTTTTGTATTTGTTTTTTATATAACTTTAGAAAGATAAATTTATAATAAAAAATACTAACTTTGATTTTAGTTTAAATAAAACACTTATTACTTTCAAACACTTTATTGTATTTGGGACAATTGTTTCGTCACACTGTATCTTCTTCAGGCGAAGAATAAAATCATTTTATTCTTCGCCTGAAGAGGCCACAGTGCGGCGGAACAATTGTCGCGAGTATAATAAAGTGTTTGAAAGAAATAAGTGTTTTATTTAAACTAAAATCAAAGTGAAAATAAACTTTTAACTATTAACTGCCTCAACAATTAAGTTACGAAATACTAACTTAAATCCCCACCGTAGTTTATAGAAAGATATTCTTGTGGGAGTTACGTGAACGTATAACTAACTGTATAGATATAGAATTTAAATTAAACAGTGAAGATAAAGGAATATAACTACTACTCATTTCTACTTTTATTTGATCTTTTATCACACGTTGATGTTTTTTTGCAAATATTTTACAATGTTTACTTCATCTAATTTAATTTTGGGTCCATCATATAATATAGACCACAAATTAAACCAACAAAGGCGCAATTATCACACGAGAACGAAAAGTGACTTAAGCATTCCCAGCCTCAGGCTCCAAAGATCCAGGAATTGTCAGAACTATTATGGTCTGAAATTTTTCAATCATTTACCGGATAGATTTAGGGACCTAAATATATTAAATTTCAAGAAAGAAATTAAGATAATTCTTATTAAAAATGCCATCTACAGATGGGGGTCATTTTTTTCCCTACAATTTTTCCCCTAGGTTATTTTTCCCCGCGCTATTAATTTTCCCCTCAAATATTCCCCCGGCTATTATTTTCATAAGAAGATGAAACTTAGACTCAGAAATGTATTCAAATGCGTGCAATGATTGTAGCAAATGTTATATAAGCCAAACTCAAAGGATTTTTTTTAAATATTTAAGCAATATAAAGGGTGTTTCACCTAAAACTCCCCAGACTAAATAACAAGAAACTAAAAATGTTAAATTGCGTATTCCCAATTCGATTGTGTTTTAATTGACAGCAATGTTTTAAGTTCCAATGGGAAATTGTTTTATCAGAACTTGATGTTAATTAGTCTCAATTTGAAGTTGAAAAGTTATAGCTTAAATATCAGTTGCGTAGAATATGTTTGAGCTAAGTAGAACTATTTTGTTTTTATTTTTATTAATATTTGAAAAATATGATATTTTGTATAAATATAAATAATTCAAATATTCGAATACTCAAATATAAATATTACAATCACTAAATTTTTAACTTTAAATCAGTGTTTTCTACGTCTAGTGCATGATGTAAAATTTCGAGTTTAGAAAAGCTTGCACCGACAAATCCAAATTTTCAGACATTTTTAAACTCGAAATTTTACATCATGCTTAATCATGGAGTAGAAACACTTGTCATGACCATGATGCGACAACTCTCGCTAGGACAGCCCATTAGAAGAGCCAAATCGCATGACCAGAGAAGGATTGAACGATTATTACAGGGAGGAAGACAAACTTTTAGATTATTTACGAAATATTGGTTGTAATATAACTTTATAAATTTTGTAATATAACTTAATTAATTTGATTGTTGCGTTATTATTCATTTGGGGGAAAATTAGATTAAGGGAATATTAATTTGGGGGAATATTAATTCGGGGGAAAAATATAAGGGGAAAATTTGCCGGGGGAAAAATTTTAGGGGAAAAATGAACCCCAATCGCCTTCTACACCATAGAGGACTTTCTAAAGCATACATTTTAGTCATGATTTACTGCTCATATACTCTGTACGTATGTATAAATAATCGTTTTTATTTAAATTTTGTGTTCGTATACGCATTTGTGTAATTGTTTATATCAGTAAATCTTAAATTCCTAAACTTGTAAAACTTGTAAACTCTGACTTGTGTAAACTCTGCTATAACACTAATAAAACATTATTATTATTATTATTATTATTATAGTAGAATCATTTTACACTAAGAAACATTGATGCTTAACTCCCGAGTTTCTGCTTGTCGATGCATGAGTTTAAGTCTTAATAAGCAACGAAAATGGACTTCACAATTACTGACTGCAATAAGACCAAGAGCACAACAAAAAATACACTCAAGCATTCCTGCAGGGTAGCCTCATTAGCAGTTTAGAAATTCCGCCCCTTGTACATCCGTGCAGTTCCAGTTGTTGCTGCTGCTGCTATATTGCATTAGGAACTTTTCAATTCGGAGCAGTTTAAAAGTGAGGGCATAACAAGTCCCTCGCAGCAATAAGCTGTTATCTCCTTTTCCTGCTGCCGCTGCCGCCCCCGCTCTCCGCCCGCCCGGCAT
Source organism: Philonthus cognatus (assembly GCA_932526585.2). Lineage (NCBI taxonomy): Eukaryota > Metazoa > Arthropoda > Insecta > Coleoptera > Staphylinidae > Philonthus > Philonthus cognatus. The sequence continues at coordinate 49,351,738 of OW052244.1, forward strand.
GCAACCCGGAATATATAAAGAGAAGGAGATATTGGGTACTTTTATCGGGGGCAGGGGAGAAAAAAAGGAAGAAGAAGAGCGGAGGCGGCAAAAGTCCAGACGGCATATGTGCGGAATGGGGTGAGAGAAGGGACACTTATCGCGCTGCAGGAAAGGGTGGAATAAAATTCTAGGGGGGTGGCACGACTGCGCCGCCCCGCGTTACGGATTTATATGCGGAATTCCGCCCCGGAAACGTCCAATAGCCGATGGATGCTGTTAAAGCCAGATAGTTTCAATACAGTTCACTATCTCCAGACGGAATATTCAAATTGTTTGAATGTTTTAACTTTTGCTTACTACAATATATATTTTTTTACAAAAACGCCCGATGACAATAAATGTCTTATTAAAGATTTTTATTTTATGTTATTTAATTTTGTTAAATACAGGGAATTTTTATTTTAGGAGAACATATGCATAAGCTGTAAATTTTCCGACATCCACTGTTTTTTAAAAGGGTTCAATTTAAAGCTTTAAACGAGTGTTTTCTACTCCCGGACTAAGCATGAAGTAAAATTTCGAGTTTAGAAAAGCCCCCTGAAAATTTGTCGAGGGTCGCGCAGCGACCCGAGACAAATTTTCTGGGCTTTTCTAAACTCGAAATTTTACTTCATGCGCCACGCGTATTAAACACTGATTTCAAGTGAGGTTCAAATATACAAAAAGGTCACAGTATTTTAGTGTTTTATACGCGTGGCGCATGAAGTAAAATTTCGAGATTAGAAAAGCCTAGAAAATTTGCCATGGGTCGCTGCGCGACCCTCGACAAATTTTCACGGGGCTTTTCTAAACTTGAAATTTTACTTCATGCTTAGTCCGGGAGTATAAAACACTTGTTTAAAGCTTCAAATTGAACAAATTTTCACGGGGCTTACTAAACTCAAAATTTTACTCCATGCTTAGTCTGGGAGTGGAAAACACTCGTTTAAAGTTTCAAATTGAACTCTTTGAAAAAACAACGAATACCTAAAGATTTATAGAAAATAAGCTGAATTTGCTTTAAAGCAAAACTCCTTGTATATTTAGTGCAGGAGAACATTTACTTTTTTCAAAACTGTGTGAAAACCAGGAGTTCTACGATACAAAATGTGTAAACATTAAACGTTATTTTTTTCTTTATCTACAGCTTTTAATTATAAAATTTTTGATTTGATCAATAAAAAAGAAAAAACGGAAAAGAATACGCTAACAGTAAATTGGCGCTTCTTTCTGCTGCATTTTATCCCAAAGCGTTTTAGTTCCTAAGATTGTTATAAAAAGCTTAAGTTTAAAGTTATATATCAATATTATTAGCGATTTTTATAATAATAATAATGTCTTTATTGCCCAACAGGAAAATTACATCCCAATTACAAGACCATATGTAAAATAAATTAATTACATGGCCGTATGCGTGTATACATATACAAATAAACAAAAAGCGTGCTGTACACAATCTTTCAGAAATGGTTATGATCGATCCAGGGGATCACAAAACGGATATTTTCGCTAAAAATGTCTACTCGAAAATTATCACTAAAAAAATACTTGGTTTTTGTATTACATGCGAGGAAAGTAAAAATAGATAGTTTTACAAAAAATGCTGGAAATCCAAATTCAGCTTATTTTCTGTAAATCTTTAGATATTCGTTGTTTTTTTAAAAGAGTTCAATTTGAAACTATAAACGAGTGTTTACCAATCCCAGAATAAGCATGAAGTAAAATTTCGAGGCTAGAAAAGCCCCTTGAACAAATTTTCTGGGATTTTCTAAATTCGAAATTCTACTTCATGCGCCACGCGTATAAAACACTAAAATACTGTGAAATTTATGTATATTTGAACATCACTTGGAATCAGTGTTTTATACACGTGGCGCATGAAGTAAAATTTCGAGTTTAGAAAAGCCCAAAAAATTCACGGGCTTTTCTAAACTCGAAATTTTAATAGATGATTGAGTTACGTGAAGATTATAATAATAAAAAGAAATTTTACTTCATGCTTAGTCTGGGAGTGGAAAACACTCGTTAATTGTTTCAAATTAAACTCTTTTAAAAACAACGAACATCTAAAGATCTAAAGAAAATCTGGAATTCGTTTAATTAAGAGAAAAACTGCCTATATATTTAGAGCAGGATTTCCAAATAGAATAAGACTTGGTTCCTTTTAAATCAAGGGGCATCAAATCTCAGGTGTCTGAGAATTATTTCATTTTAATTATATCACACATTTTTATTACAACAACAAAACAAAACTATAATTCATAACAGTACATACTGCCATTATTTTTTAAAACCAATCGTATGTAAAAATGCATTAAAACACAGAATTTGCAATACAGACATTAGCGCCCGCACATATTGGCAAGGGGGGATCAGCGTTTATATGCCTAGCGCATGAACTAAAATTTCGAGTTTAGAAAAGCCAAATTTGAATTGGTCGCTCCGCTTCGCTACGCGACCAATCCAAATTTTCAGGCTTTTCTAAACTCGAAATTTTACTTCATGCTTAATCTGAGATTGGAAACACTCGTTAGAAACTTCAAATTAAAAGCTTTTACAATAACAACGAATGTCTTGAAATTTCCTGAATATTGCATTATTTATCAAATTACTTAAGTAATTAAAGATATTTGTATAATTGTCTTATAATTATTAAAATGCACTAAATAAATGAAATTGATCGAACATTTTATAAGTTAATAAAATCCTACAAAATTCAAGAAAACTTTTCTTGAAAATAACTCAAAAACTATTATTGGGGTATATTTTGATTTTTACATATTTTGAAGAAGCGATAATTTAATGATATGCACACCTAGTTTTATGAAGATATCTCAAATAGTACGCAAGTTATAAAGTCTTGAAATTTCTGTATCACTCAAAATAATGAATATGGCCTCCCGTTTCACGTTCAAGAGAATATAACTCAAACATTATCGAAGGGTATATTTTGATCTTTACACATTTTAAAAGAGCAATATTTTAGTAATATGCACATTAAGTTTTAAATAGATATCTGAAATAGTGTTCAAGTAATGTTCTCTCAAAATATTAATATCACTCGAATTTATCAAAATTGACTCCCGTTTGACGTTCAAGTGAAAATAACTCAAAAACTATTAGTGGGGTATATTTTGATTTTTATATATTTTGAAAAAGCAATAATTCAGTGATATGCACACCCAGTTTTATAAAGATATCTTAAATAGTAACCAAGTTATAAAGACTTGAAATTTCTATATCACTCAAAATGATGAAAATTGCCTCTCGTTTCACGTTCAATAAAATATAACTCAAAAACTATCTAGGGGTATATTCTGATTTATACACATTTTAAAAGAAAAATATTTTAGTAATATGCACATTAAGTTTTAAATTGATATCTGGAATAGTGTTCAAATTATAATCTCTCGAAATTTTAATATCACTCGAATTTATCAAAATTGACTCCTGTTTGACGTTCAAGTGAAAATAACTCAAAAACTATTAGTGGGGTATATTTTGATTTTTATATTATTTGAAAAATCAATAATTCAGTGATATGCATACCTAGTTTTTTAAAGATATCTCAAATAGTAACCAAGTTAAAAAGTCTTGAAATTTCTATATCACTCAAAATGATGAAAATTGCCTCCCGTTTCACGTTCAAAAAAATATAACTCAAAAACTATCTAGGGATATATTTTGATTTATACACATTTTAAAATAACAATATTTTAGTAATATGCACATTAAGTTTTAAATAGATATCTAAAACAGTGTTCAAGTTATGATCTCTCGAAATTTTAATATCACTTGAATTTATCAAAATTGACTCCCGTTTGACGTTCCAGTGAAAATAACTCAAAATTTTGATTTTTACATATTTTGAAAAAGCAATAATTTAGTGATATGCACACCTAGTTTTATAAAGATATCTCAAATAGTAACCAAGTTATAAAGTCTTGAAATTTCTATATCACTCAAAATATTGAAAATTGCCTCCCGTTTCACGTTCAAGAGATTATATCTCAAAAACTATCAAAGAGTATATTTTGATTTTTACACATTTTAAAAGAACAATATTTAAGTAATACGGACATTCAGTTTTAAATAGATATCTAAAATAGTGTTCAAGTTATGATCTCTCGAAGTTTTAATATCACTCGAATTTATCAAAATTGACTGCCGTTTGACGTTCCAGTGATAATAACTCAAAAACTTTTGATAGGGTATATTTTGATTGTTACAAATTTTAAATCATCAAGATTTTATTAATACTGACCCAAAATTTTACAAGGAACATCAGAAATCATTTTTAATTTATGATCCCTTAAAATTTGTACATTACTCAAATTTATCAAAATTATCTATATTAACTAAAAACAACTCAAAAACTATTAACAGGGTATATTTTGATTTTTACATATTTTGAAAGAGCAATACTTGATTAACATATACACCCAATATTATAAAGATACCTCAAACATTTTTTAAATTCTGATCACTTGAAATTTCAAAACCATTCAAATTTATTAAAATTGACCACGTTTAATGTCCAAGTTATTGTGGTATAAAATTGCAGACATTCATTGCTTTTTTTAAAGCGGTCAATTTAAAGCGTCTAACGAGTGTTTCCAATCCTTGGTTAAGCATGAAGTAACATTTTGAGCTTAGAAAAGCCTGAAAATTTGGATTTGCCGGGGCGCGCGAGCGAAGCGAGCTGCGCCCCGGCAAATCCAAATTTTCAGGCTTTTCTAAACTCGAAATTTTACTTCATGCGCCACACATCCTCTACGTTACCTTATTTTAACTGGCTCAATTTTTGTTAAATGAGAATTGTTTCTACATATTTATGTTTGTGATTATATTTATTTAGTACTTTCCAATATTTCTATATACATTTTTATAACTATAACATACTAAACCAAATTTTCTGGCTATAAACTCGGAATTTCACTTCTCGGTTAATTTGGGAGTAGAAAACACTCTTTAAGTTTTCAATTTAAACTTTTTTACAAAACAACGAATGAATACTTGAACATTGTCTAAATTTTTATTAAAATTGATCACTTTTACATATTAATTAATTTCGTCAATGTTTTCTATCAATTATTAACACTTTTCTATGATTTTTAACCATGTGTCAAAATATGTCGTATTGCTTTCGCGAACATATTTACGAATTTATGAAAAATTTGCAAAAATCATTTAATTTTACTGCATTTATCGACTCTGAAATTTTCATCAGTTTTCTTAATATTAAAAAATGTCATTTTATTGTTATAACTGTAAGAATTGCAATAACGTTGCCTTATGATACCGTGTAAGTCAGTGGCATATTTATATGGGGGCCTGGAGGCCTGCTCCCCCCTCGCCCTATTAATTTCAAAAATAATATAATTATTATCTAAAACAATATACACGCTTAACAGAAATATAGATAATATACATAAGAGCTGCATGATTCATGCTATGAATATGTGTAACATTTGTTTTAGAATTGTCTTAATGGATTGGTAGTCTTAAGTGTTTATCGACAGCATGAATTCGATTTACAGAGAGTTTTAGATAATCTAGCGAGGCAAAAAATAGACGTGTTAAAATATTATTGTAAAATTTTGGCTACATATTAAGTTAATATACACATACTTACTTAAATGAGCTGAGCTGAGGAGTGACACAACCCTAGGGGGAGATGCAAAAAAATGATTCAGATCCAGATCCAGACTTACTTAAATGAAAGATATATTACTATATAAGTCCCAGCCCCCCCTTAGCCTAAATTCCTAAATACGCCACTGATGTGAGTGCAAGTTTGTTGTTTTCTTACTTGAAATTGCAATTAGGCACCCCATATTCTAGGCCCGACTTGTCAACTAGCTTGTGTGTATTAAGTGGCCATGAAAACAAAGTATTAGGTAAGCTGTGTATTGGGTTGCATAATTTCCATATACTCGTAATTCAGTGTCGGCTAATTTATATGAGATGGTCTGGTTAACTTTTTTTAAATTATGTTCTTTGCTTTCAGGTTTGGTTGGTACGTGTAAATTTAAATACGGATTAAAAGGTAACACAAACAAATATACATACATATTCTGAATAACTCGTTTTCTATATTCCAGTGAGGATTATATTGTTTTAGTTTGTTTTTACCTGTATATGCACTTAGTGCATTCGTGTCATTGACGATGCCACTATGGAGCATTAGATGGCGTTGGCTATCGAATCCATTAATAGTTTTCACATATTGGCTTGAGATAGTCGGAAATGTCCAGTATTCCTCAGCACTGGGTCGGGACCACACTGACGAGGACCTTGAAGTCTGAAACGCGTCTGTGAGTATCTGGTGCCGGAATACTGAACACAAATTCAATTTTGATATTTGTTCTCTGGTTTCACTGTAGGCTCAACAAACACATGAGTAAAATAGGCCTGGCAGAGGTTACAATATGTAGATTCTGCCAGGAAGAAGAGGAGTATCCTCTCCACATCCTGTGCCAATGTGAGGCCCTAGCGCGGGTTAGATACCTAAAGCTGGGCAATTCTAAACCAAGCGCAGAGAGCTACACCCAAGGCTCACTATCAGGGTTAATAGGGCTAATCAAAGAGGCGAAGCCCGAGCACGTCGTCTAGGATAATAGGGATCCACAATAGATCTGAAAAGGTCGCGGTGGTACAGGCCAATGAGGCCACCCCTACGAATATCTAATGTAATCTAATCTGGTTTCACAAATAGAGTTTAGCCCGTTCGTGGACGGAACAGTGACCTGTATATGCACTTTGTGCATTCGTGTCATTGACGATGCCACTATGGAGCATTTGATGGCGTTAGCTATCAAATCCATCAATGGTTTTAGCTGTTGATTTTTTATATATAAATAAACTTAATACAGCCTGAAATATTCAGTATTCCTCAGCAGTAGATCGAGACCACGCTGACGAGGACTTGAATGTCCGAAACCGGTCTGTGTCCCTACGGCCGGAATACTGAACACAAATTCAATTCTGCTTTCTATCGTATAAAATCCAGTGTTGTCAGATTTTTTTTTAGATTTTCTACGATTCAAGCATAGAATTTGTTCATACACTGTAGCCTAAAAGTTTAAATACACTTTATGAATACACAAAAGAAATTCTATATTAATAAATATTCAAAATCAAATGGAACTAACATGTTTCTCTTGTTTTTGAATATTTATTAATATAGCAGTCATATTTTAAAATCACTATTCACCCTGTAAGAGGATTCGATCATGACATACTAATTTAGTTTAGAATAACTTAAATTTTGCAGACAAAAATCATCAATCTTATTTATGCATAAGTTATTACACACTACAATAGACTTACTAGACTTATTAAATCAGATTGGGCTGCATATTCCAGCTTTTCGCATCAGGCAAAAAACCATGTTTAGCATCCTTATCAATAGGACTAACCTGAGATTAAAATAGATAAATATCTAATAAATTAACGCTGTTGTGATATTTTTCGCAACTCTGCGGAATGTTTAATAAATAATCTCTTAAGTATAAATGAAATTGCCAACTCTTGGTTGCAGAATACTTCAAACATTAAAGGTGCGATTCTTTTCGCAATCTACAAGTTAGTCTTACAAATACTATATCAAACACTCATTGAAACAACTACTTCCCGAGCTAATACCCAGACGGACATTGAATTATAGAAGTGATTGCTGTTACATACAGTAACCTACTGCAAATGTATCAATTTGGGTCAAATTATTCAGGCCATCTGTAGACGCGTTTCTAGATTTATCTCTCATCAGTATAGCTTTGCCAATAATCTTTTAAGTATAAATGAAATTGCCAATTCTTGGTTGCAGAATACTCTAAACATTAAAAGTGCGATTCTTTTCGCAATCTACAAGTTAGTCTTACAAAGACTATATCAAACACTCATTGAAACAACTACTTCCCGAGCTAATACCCAGACGGACATTGAATTATACAACAAGTGTTTACTGTTACATACAGTAACCTACTGCAAATGTAACAATTTAGGTCAAATTATTCAGGCTATCTATAGACGCGTTTCGAGATTTATCTCTCATCAGTATAGCTTTGCCATTCCCTCTAAACAATTTGACACATTAGACTGGCGGTCACGTTACCGTTCAAACATAAGTATAAATGAAATTGCCAATTCTTGGTTGCAGAATACTTCAAACATTAAAAGTGCGATTCTTTTAGCAATCTACAACAATGAGTGTTTGATATAGTCTTTGTAAGAATAACTTGTTGTAGATTGCAAAAAGAATCGCACTTTTGATGTTTGAATAATCTTTTAAATAAAAAATAATTACTAGCGTCTTCGTATTGTTTAAACTTAAATTTGTATGTTCATAGGTTAATTGTTAATTATATCGTATGCTCCATAAAAAAAACCTCTAGAGTGCTATGATTTTATCTTTATTTAAATTTATGTTGGCTACACGCTTTAGGAATTGTCATATAAAACGTCAGACATAATTATAATAATGTGTAATTTTAGAGTTGCCAATCTACAATATATTCCATAGCACTCTTAGAGGTCTAATTTTATTGAACATACGATAATATATTGCATTATCTTGTAATTAGGTTGGGCAATAAAGACTTATTATTATTAAAATCAATTACAATTTATCAAATGAAATATTAACAATAATAATGTTTCAACCCTTCGATGAAATAAATTTATAATGTTGAAATCTTATTAAAAATTCAAAACAAAATATTTTATTTTATTATAATGCATAAATAAATAATGCCTCTTATAAAAATATCAAATATTGTTTAGAGCTAACCAAATTCTTTTACAGAAATTAGTTGTAACTAACTTAATTCATCTCCAAACTCAAAGGCATTCGTTTTTGCTAAATTTATTTAAATTTAGTGTATTCTAATCATTATGAGTTTATTTTATTTTTAGAATTAAACCGCATATTTGTTTAATAGCCATTTCTATAACCTAAAAAAACTATTAAATGTATCCAAACTTTTGGCCTGTACTGTAATTCTTTAGCTAGTAAAACAAAGTTCATTTATTTTATTAAAATTCTTCATATTGAAGTTGTTCAAATATGACAACACTGGTATAATCTAAAATTATTCAAAGAGTTATGGTGAACAACTCTTTGAATAACTTTACATCACGTATCAAAATTTTCTGTGAAATATCTTTTTAAATTCATGCCTTAGTACTTAAGTTCTCCTTTTTTGTGAGTATAGTATTATATGGGCTGATCATTAATAAGAGAGTTTTAAGACTTTGTTTGTGGGAGGGCAATTGAACCCCGCGCGTCTCGGTGAAAGTTCGCAATCTCCTCGACATCGTCGTCGGTATCGAAAACTTTAAGCCGGCTAATGTCATTATTGACTTTGGATTTACGAAGCGTGGATAATGGACGATGCGACGGCGAGGAGGGGGCGGCGCAGGGGGAGAGGACGCGCGCCCACTACACGATACTCCTACGAAAAGGGGGATTTATAACTTCCTCATTTCAACGCTGTATGTGTGTGCTGCTTATGCAACATCAACACAATTGACGTGCGCTAATCCCGACCTTATTCGATGCCGACGCTTAATTAGAACGACCGGTTGGGGGGATGAGAGGGGGTGGCTCGCAGTTTTCCAACAATTGCGGCTTAAATCCCCAGAGGGATTTGCAGATAAGGACACGTTAATGTTGAACTCCACTTTGGCCCAGGATTGTTTACGTGTAACTTTCTGTGTGTGTGTGTGTTCGTGAGTGTCCTGGATTGTTTATTTGTATGTGTGTGTGTGTGTGTGTGTGTGTGTGTGTGGGTATGTGAAAGAGGAACGTTTTGCTGGAAAACAAATAAATAAATTGTTCAAGTGCTAGGAATGTATTCAAGTTATGTAACTTTGTATTGTTATTTTTTTATTAACTTATGAAACATTTTAAGATGTATTCTTATCATATTGTTCTTTGTCATTTTTTTATGACTGAAACGAATGCTTTTTTTTAAATCAACAAATAAAATTCAAACATTAAAAGTGCGATTCTTTTCGCAATCTACAACAAGTTAGTCTTACAAAGACTATATCAAACACTCATTGAAACAACTACTTCCCGGGCTAATACCCCGACGGACATTGAATTATACAACAAGTGTTTGCTGTTACATACAGTAACCTACTGCAAATGTAACAATTTGGGTCAAATTATTCAGGCCATCTATAGACGCGTTTCGAGATTTATCTCTCCTCAGTATAGCTTTGCCATTCCCTCTAAACAATTTGACACCTTAGACTGGCGGTCACGTTACCGTTCAAACATTAGTATAAATGAAATTGCCAATTCTTGGTTGCAGAATACTTCAAACATTAAAAGTGCGATTCTTTTCGCAATCTACAACAAGTTAGTCTTACAAAGACTATATCAAACACTCATTGAAACAACTACTTCCCGGGCTAATACCCCGACGGACATTGAATTATACAACAAGTGTTTGCTGTTACATACAGTAACCTACTGCAAATGTAACAATTTGGGTCAAATTATTCAGGTCAGGATATAGTCTTTGTAAGACTAACTTGTTGTAGATTGCGAAAAGAATCGCACTTTTAATGTTTGAAGTATTCTGCAACCAAGAATTGGCAATTTCATTTATACTAATGTTTGAACGGTAACGTGACCGCCAGTCTAAGGTGTCAAATTGTTTAGAGGGAATGGCAAAGCTATACTGAGGAGAGATAAATCTCGAAACGCGTCTATAGATGGCCTGAATAATTTGACCCAAATTGTTACATTTGCAGTAGGTTACTGTATGTAACAGCAAACACTTGTTGTATAATTCAATGTCCGTCGGGGTATTAGCCCGGGAAGTAGTTGTTTCAATGAGTGTTTGATATAGTCTTTGTAAGACTAACTTGTTGTAGATTGCGAAAAGAATCGCACTTTTAATGTTTGAAGTATTCTGCAACCAAGAATTGGCAATTTCATTTATACTAAATAAAATTCAAATATCTGCGATGATTTTTCGTAACTTTAAGCCAAAAGAAATACAAAAGGCCATATTAAGTAACAGTGGCTTAGCCAGGGTGTTTACATGGGAGGGGTTCTAACTGAAGCGCAGAAAGAAAAAATAAACAGTTTAGACAGAATAATATAATCTGTATAAAAACATCTATTATAATATAATTTCGCGTTAAATCAGGGCGTGTGCAGATGCTTACTAACGCACAATTTTTCGATGATTTTTAACACGCGGCGATTTTAAAATGACAAAATAAAATTGATAAAAGCGACTAGGGAGGTGGGGGGCTTTAACCCCCCTAACCCCATTCTAGCTACGCCACTGTTAAGTAAAACTTTGGAAATGTAAAATTAAAAATATTACAAAATTATTTAACTCCTTGACTTACGATTCAAAATTGTATTTAGATACATTCAGGATTTTTTTCTTTTGAGTATACTTTAACATATTCCATATAAACATTTGTAAAATTAATTAACATGAGTTCAAACCTAAGCAGTATATTTTGAACTTCACTTTAAATCAGTGTTTTGTACTTCACTTTAAATCAGACAAGCACATTTTTGAATTCACCGTCTAGTTAGTTGCGTTTTAAACACTGTTTTGACAAATCGAAAGTTGCATTTTCAGTATAATACTTTTTAGCACTCTGTCTTATTTCAGAGGAGGCTCATGCCTACCGCTAATGGGCCAATTCCACTAAAATATTGTGAATTTCGCAATATGCTACTAAAGCAGTATTCTTCAGACGTATATTTTGAACTTCACTTAAGATCAGTGTTTTATACGCGTGGCGCATGAAGTAAAATTTCGAGTTTAGAATAGCTTTAAAATTTTGGTTTGGCCGACCAAACCAAATTTTCAGGCTTTTCTAAAGTGGAAATTTTTCTTCATGCTTAATCTAGGAGTGGAAAACACTGGGTAAAAGCTTCAAATTAAACTTAGAAAAAACAACGAATATCGGAAAAGTTACGGTGTATTCATATGTATAAATAAAATAAAAATTGGCTGTTTATACTTAAAACTTGATTGAAAAGAGGTAATTTAATTGAAATGCAATTATTTTGAATTAATAATTGTTTCAAAATACACAAAAAACTAATGATTTCTAAAAAATAAAATTGTTTCTATTAAATTAAAATTTTCTATTTAGACTTAAAGCTTGATTATAAGTTACTTTTTTCAATAAAATTTCCCCCTAAAAATATAATTAGAGGTACTTACTTCTCTCTTATCCTACCTTTTGTTTTTGTTAATTTTTGAGCGCTCTTGGTCAAATCTGGATTTGATAATAAAAATTATGCTTATAAGTCATCTAAAACTTTTTCTAGAGATTTACTTTTTGTCGAAAAATTATTAATAACAAAAGTGTTTCCTATCCAGGTAGTAATCCGGGGATACGCGGTATACTGGCTGTTTTCATAATCATTTTTTTTCCGGGTTCCCTGTGTTTGATTTGGTTCGTTGTTTGCAATTGTTTGACCGGGTGTTATATTTTTTTTAAGTTGCCTCCTTTAATTTGAAATGTTTGTTTTGAAAAATATTGTACAATACTCGTACGTTTTTCCAGGGCTCATGTGTTTAAAGCCACTCGCTCCTTTGTCGCTCGTGCTTCAAAAATGTGTACACACGGAAAAATTGTTTTCCCGCACTTGTATTGTAAATTTCCATTACTGTTTATACATTTTTTGTCGTAAAACTTTTAGTTTTAACAAGGTTTTAAAAATACGCGATTTTTCGATCCATCTGTTTTTTTTATGCCCGATATTATAAACGGTTAATAAATCATTAGATAACTGTAGAATCAATTTATTTACCTAGTAAACTAATGGGCAAATAAAATTGCGTATTATAAAGCAAACCTACCAAATGAATAGCAATTCTAGAAATAAATAATTTAATTAGTAGATTACAGACCAAAATTAAACATTTTGATTGTGGCCATAGCTGGAACCACCAATTTTTGAAATTGAATTGTCAATATTTCAAATTAAATTGTCAATCAAATTGGAAATATAGTATAATTCCTTATAATTATAGAGAATAACCGTGGAATATGACAGAATTATACAGAACAAGAAAAAGAAAGCTTATTAGAAATTATAAAAGACATTAACGAGTGTTTTCCACTCCCAGGCTAAGCATGAAGTAAAATTTCGAGTTTAGAAAAGCCTGAAAATTTGGTTTGGTCGCGTAGCGCGAAGCGCGGAGCGGCCAAACCAAATTTTCAGGCTTTTCTAAACTCGAAATTTTACTTCATGCGCCACGCGTACAAGACACTGATTTCAAGTAAAGTTCACTTGTTCACAATATTTCAATGTTTTTAGTGTTTAATACGCGTAGCGCATGAAGTAAAATTTCGAGTTTAGAAAAGCCTGAAAATTTGGTTTGGTCGCTCCGCGCTTCGCGCTACGCGACCAAACCAAATTTTCAGGCTTTTCTAAACTCGAAATTTTACTTCATGCTTAGTTTGGGAGTGGAAAACACTCGTTTAAAACTTTAAATAGAACTAATTTAAAAAAAGCGTATAAGTATAAAAATCCTTGGTTATGTCTGACTTGAAAACCTCTAGGTCTTCGACTCCTTAGAATGTCTTGTGGTTCGAATTAATCACTGTCAGGGAAGATAGTATGAGCGAACTTAAATCTGACATGGATGATATGCTAGACATGATAACCGTGATGAAATTAATAGATACAAGTAGTAGCATCTAAAGTAATTATAATAATATAATAGACTTTTGACTTTTAACTATTAAATTATTTAGAGAATAAAATTTACTTGGTAGAAAAACAAACAAATAATTTACGGAGGAGATTTATTAGCCAAATAAAGTTATTTTGTGTTTATAATACCGAAATCTTTGGAATAAATTAATTTATTCCTAAAGTCAATTTTATTTGGGAAATAAAACGTTTTATAATAAATAACCGAATTAAGTAAATCTGACAAAAATAGTCAACATCAAATAATAAATTTGGAAAAACTTACATAGAAATAAATTAACTTGAAATGGTTGCATTCGAAATTTAAATATTTCTATTAGATTTTCCAAACCAACAAATCAAAGTTCAAGTTTTGCAAAAAATTTGATTGGGGGATTTACAAATTTAAAGGGGGGAAACCCTGTGTAAACGCCGCAAAAATAGGCCTAACTTTAGGAGCGGGCTAGAAGAAGAAAAATTAACTAATCATTTTCACTTCTTTTGTAATTAATTAATTGTACTTTTATTAATAAAATGAAATATAAATTACTAAAAAAAAAATTGAAAAAGATTCATAAAAATATAAAAAGTGCCTCCTGGAGTTACCGCTTCTGCACCGGGGAGTACAGAGTTTCAAGATAGTGTTTGAAACAACAAAGGTAGTTTGTTAAAGTATATTTAATTGCGCTCGGCGTAATACCTAAATTTGGCAACAAAAACTGATGTTTTCATTAAAAAAGTTCGAATTACAAGAGCTTAGTGAGGTTTTGGATTTAGGGATAACTTTTGATAAGAAAATGACGTTTGGAAGTCATATAACTCGTACTTGATCGCGGGCCATAAAAATGCTTGGACTTATTAAAAGGGTTGCGGTTGATTCATCACCAACTGCTTTTAAAATGATATATTATGTATATGTTCGTTCAGTTGTGGAATATGGTTCTTGTGTCTGGTCACCACATCAAAAAACATATATTAATATGATTGAAAATATCCAAACAAAATTTTTGAGGATAATGCTGTATAAATCAGGATATAATAACGAGAGAAATATTAATACAATCTGTACAGAATTTCGAATTGATAAATTGTGCTGTAGAAGGTTATTTGCGGATATGTGTTTTCTCTATAAATTAATTTCTTGTCAAGTGGAGTGTACATTTCTGTTGGATCAAGTAGGTTTTCATATAAATACTACAAATCGTTTAACCAGACATATACCACTATTTTCCATACCATTTCACAAATCTAACTATGGAATTAATAGTCCACTCTCTCGCTTTATGCGCACGTCAAACAAACTGTCGCTAAATCCAAACTTTCATCTTTTTAGTAAGTCTCTCTGTAAATTCGTATCCGGTCTCAAACGTATTCAGGTTTGTTGTTGCATGTAACTTGCCACATCCATATATGTACATTTTGTAATAGCTTTAAGTATTTTGTATATTTAAATGTATAAAAATGGATTTTTTCCGTAAATAAATAAATAAATTAAAAATAAGTCATGTTTTTTCAACTTTAATAATCAAAAAAGTATGTTATTGAAACAAATTAAGTCAAAATGTAGGTATATGCTAAGCGCAATTGAACATACTCCAACAAACTATGCGCCATTTGTGTTTCAAACAAGATCTTGAAACTCTGTACTCCCCGGCGCAGAAGCGTTCACTTTAAGAGGCACGTTTTTTATTTTTATGAATCTTCTTCAATTTTTTTTTTAGTGTTTCATATTTGATTTGATTATTAAAAGTACAATAAATTAATTGCAAAAGCATCGAAAATGATTAATGTTTCTTCTTCCGGTCCACTGCTATAGTTAAGCCTATTTTGAGGAATTTAGACAGGGTTTCCCCCTTAATTGAACATTTGTAGAAAATCATTTTTTTTTACAATCAACGTGAAATTTACAGAATTTACTAAGACTTGATTGCACTTACGTTAGCATTATAAAAAAA
Source organism: Philonthus cognatus (assembly GCA_932526585.2). Taxonomy (NCBI): domain Eukaryota; kingdom Metazoa; phylum Arthropoda; class Insecta; order Coleoptera; family Staphylinidae; genus Philonthus; species Philonthus cognatus. The sequence goes on from OW052244.1 coordinate 49,367,407, forward strand.
AATATTTCAACAGATGTTCCTGAAATATCAAGCCAATTTTGAAATTATGAAATAAATTCATAGAATCTACACAGAACTTGATACAATTTGATTGGCAATAACTGAAATTAAATATCTCCACCGATTATTCAAAAATATGAAATCTAAGTTTACATTTTTTTTAAAACGTGAATACTCAATTTTTGCAGATAGTCGATATTTATTTTAATTCGTTTTTATATTTTGTAAATATTTTGCAAAGTATTAATTAATTTTTTTTTCTGTTAATACTCAAGAGGTTCATTTTAATAACAATAAAAGATGAATCAAAAATAACACTCGGTTTGTTTCACTTTATTTGAAAAATTATAAAAAAATCAAATGTTTGCATAATCAGCATTCGATTAAACTTTAACCTGCTTTAAAGAAAATAGGGATTATTAGGAAATAAATAAATTTTATGCTTAAATTAAAAAATAAATCGACCGATATTTGACAAAATACAGACGGTCAAAGTTTTATTATTATTTTTTTTAATCAATTGAAATAATAAAAAAAAAATCAAAAAGGTACAGTTTCTCTTTTTCTGATCTGTGATTACTAAGAAAATGTGGGATTTGATAAAATCAACAGATACAATAAAACACTTTTAACTTTGTTTGTATAACACGATTTGTTTTTATGTGACTGCAGTTTCGGCAAATTCAGCTTGCCATTATCAAACATGAACTTCATGTTTGATAATGGCAAGCTGAATTTGCCGAAACTGCAGTCACATAAAAATAAATTGTGTTATACAAACAAAGTTAAAAGTGTTTTATTGTGTTAAATTAACATGTATAACGAAGTAGAAGCCTCCACAATTCAAAATAAATCAACAGATATTTTTAAGGAATAATTTAACTTAAGTATTTTCTCTAACATAATTGTTGAGGCAGATAAAAGTTAAAAAGTCTTTTTTACATTGATTTTAGTATAAATAAATTATTCTTCGCCTAAAGAAGTCACAGTGTGGCGAAACAATTGTCGCGATTACAATAAGGTGCTTTTGTAAGTAATAAGTGTTTTTATATATACAGATTCTTCAATCAAAATGTACTTTACTAAATTTGTGATATTTTAATTTTCTTTAAAGCTGCGTGAAGTTCAATCAATAACGTTTAACTTATATTATTAAGTGTTTTTGAGTTTACGTGAAGTATTTATTACACTAAATAGGACTTATCCTTACTTCACTTTTTATTTGGATCGTTAGATGTACATTTTGAGACAAAAGGTGCTCATTATCAATAACAAAACAGAAACTTTGTTAATGATAATAAGCACCTTGTGTCTCGAAATGTACATCTAACGATACAAATAAAAAGTGAAGTAATTAATAACAGTCTTTTTTAGTGTGATTATTAAGTCTAATATAATAATATTATTAATTCTATAAATTCAATACTGATTTATATTATGAGTGCTTTTTTATAAAATTAAATTCCACATATTTCTAAGAATTTCTATTCACTTTCATTGATTATAAGTTGAAACTATACATATATATACATTATTACATTTTTACATTTCGTTAAAATTTGTTCGATTTGGTTTTCTCTAATGTTTAAATAAAAATTGTATTTTTTTTAATTATTTCATAATCTCTGCACGATTTTTTTAAATAAATGTATTTATTAGTTTATTTATGAAACTTTATTTTCACGCACTTACATAATTTCTGTATAATTTAAGCGTTTGTAGTTTCGCTTCGATAATTGGTCGATTTTGTTTCATCCTGCAATAAAACAAGATGTGTTCGTTCTCTATGGCTTTTATCGAGATTTATGTTTCAAATTACTTTTTAGAAATGCTCAAGTGAAGGCTGGAAAATTGCAAACACTAAAAATCAACTAAAACACAAAGAATGCGCAAAAAATGTGCTTGTTCTAAATGTTAACAAAGATATTATCAACTCTTTTAATTGTGTCATGAATTTTTAACAAAAAAAACTGCAAAATAAGTTTTTGATTAATTGTCTAACGAGTGTTTTCAATCCTTAATTAAGCATGAAGTAAAATTTCGAGTTTAGAAAAGCCTGAAAATTTGGCTTGGTCGCGTAGCGAAGCGGAGCGACAAAGCCAAATTAGGCTTTTCTAAACTCGAAATTTTACTTCATGCGCCACGCGTATAAAATACTGACTTTAAGTGAAATCTGTAACCAGTTGGTTAGAGTGAAATAAATTTAGTACGTTAAATATCAATTGTTTAAGTGACGAGGAAAGTGCTTTGATGGACACATCACAATTTGAATATATAATTTAAACTAATATAGCATATAAAAACATTCCCATATTTTTTTTCCTGCTATATTGAATAAATCGTATACTGCGCTACGGGTATTGTATTACAAAATATAAAAACGAATTAAAATTAATATCGACTTTCTGCATAAAATTGGTCTCGTTGAAACTTCTTCAAATATTCATTGAAACAACTACTTCTCGAGCCAATACCCCGACAGATATTGAATTATACAATGAATATTTAAGCTACACGGCAGATTTGCTGTTTGTTCTATGCATAATTTATATGCAAAAATGCAACATCAAGTCAAATTATTCTCTCACCAAACTAAATAAACCAACAGGAATTTAAAATAAATTGAATAAATAACAGGAAATGAATATTAATTGAACGAATCTTAGGCAATCTTAGAGAAAACGTCTTAAGCCATCTATAGACGCGTTTCAAGATTTAATCCTCATCAGTATAGCTATGCTTTAGACTTTCAATGCAAAACAATTATTAAAATATACACTAAACTTATTATTATATTAATGTGTGTCTTTTAGAGTTGAATTTGAAATATTTCCCATTAATGAATAGAAGACTTGTTATTCAATTTTTTTCATTTCTTACTTTCTTCCCTTCCATATGTAATACAAAATAGACGTGTTTCGAGATTTATCCATAATCAGTATAACTATGCTTTAGACTTTCAATGCAAAGCAATTATTAAAATAAACATAAAACTTAATATTATTTGAATTTTTGTCTTTCAGAGTTGAATTTGAAATATTTCCCATTAATGAATAGAAGACTTGTTATTCAATCTTTTTCATTTCTTACTTTCTTCCCTTCTGTAGTGTATTTTGATATAAATTATAAATTGTAGCGTGTGCGCTTGCGTGAGTTGCGCAGAATTATTTTTGCGCCAGTATGTTGCAGACAGTCATTTGTAATGGTGGTGAATTTAATAAGAAATAATAAAGTTGTGTTTGGGGGTTTTGTAAATACAGTGTTTCATTTATTAAAACTAACAAACATCACATTGGCGACGAGGCGAAAGGACCTACAGTTTAAAGTGAAAAAAAACAAAGTGTAAAGTGATTTTAAGAAAGGGTAGTGTGCGAAACCGCATGGTGATAAGAAGACAAAATGGCGAACCAAGCAGTGCAACAAGTGCAATCCATTGGCATCCAATTAGAATTCGATCCCAAAATACACGAGTGGTCAGTATTCAAAATGCGAATGGAACAATTTTTTGTTGCAAACAAAATTGACGCGAGTGATATAAAAAGAGCGATGATATTAAACGGGCTAAATCAAGACGCATTTAAATTAACAGAAAATTTGTGTGTACCGTTTGCACCCGATAAAAAAACATACGACGAACTAATTACTTTATTAAATGAGTTTTACGTTAGAAAAAAAGCCGTGTTCGCCGAAAGGTACCGATTTTATTCGGCATCGAAACAACCCAACGAATCAGTGCAAGAATACGCAGCAAGAATTAAAAGTTTAGCGGCATTCTGCAAATTCGACACCCACCTAGACGCAGCCCTACGAGATAAATTTATCATGGGGATGGAGCCAGGAAGAATCAGGGAAAGGTTGTTTCAAGAAACGGAAGCATTAACGATGTCCGCTGCCCTGGACATTGCATTAAAGACTGAAGCAGCTCAATCCATGCATATTATTGATAGTATGCAAGCCCAGTTTCCTCAGATAAAGCGGGAGGAAGTGGAGTTGCACCGCCTGGAGAAGCCGTTTCGAGGAGGATCCAGTGGACCGAGCGGAAGAGGGCGAGCAGCGGCGAAAGGATGGACGATGCAAAGAGGAGCGCGCGCAGGCCAATCAGCTGGAGGAGCTCGCGCCGACCGATCAGCGGGTACAGCGAACGCGTCACATTGTTCCTGCTGCGGACGGGACAATCATGCGACCAAGGACTGCAGGTTTCGTGAGTACAATTGCAAAAATTGCGGTCGCAAAGGCCATTTAAGTTATGTATGTAGGAATGGAAACATAAAATTTATGGAGACAACTAATGAACATTTTACGCTATTTTCAATGAAAAATAATAAGTATTATGCGCCAATTTTAGAAAATGTAAAAATAAACGGAAAACCCTTTCAGATGGAAATTGATTCAGGAGCTGCTGCTTCTGTAATTTCAAGTGAATTATGGTTTAAACATTTCAAAACTGTACCGTTATCTGATAGTACCTTACAGTTAGTAAATTATACAGGAGGAAAAATATTCCCCGTGGGAAAAGCATCGATTAATTTAACGTACAAGAATAAAAGTAATTTAATGGATATTTACATAATAAAAGGAGGCGGACCACCATTACTGGGACGTGATTTTTTAAAAATGTTTAATTTAGGGTTCAGAGAATTAAATTATATGAATGGGTATGACGAAATATTACTAAATAAATTCCCTGAAGTGTTTTGCAAAACACTTGGAACTTTAAAAAATTATACTCTTAAATTAAAATTAAAAGAAAATAGTAATCCTAAATATTTTAAACCAAGAGCATTGCCATTTTCTTTAAAGGATAAAGTCGAATTGGAATTAAAGCGTTTAAAGGAGGCTGGTATTATAAGCCCAATCGAGCATTCCGAGTGGGGCACACCGATAGTCCCCATATTAAAAGATGACAATACTGTTCGTATTTGCGGCGATTATAAAATTACCTTAAATCCGTGTTTAGAGTCTGAACGGTATCCGATTCCGAGAATCGAGGACATTTTTGCAAAATTACAGGGAGGTCAGCAGTTCTCTAAAATCGACTTGACACAAGCTTATCAGCAGATATTGTTAGACTCTGAATCACGAAAAGTCACAGCCATTTCGACTCATATTGGGACATTTGTTTATAACCGATTACCGTTTGGGGTAAGTTCTGCCCCAGCTCAATTCCAAAGAATAATGGAAGGTATTTTGGGACATCTCGAGGGTATATGTATATTTCTTGACGATATCTTAATTACGGCAGCAAATAAAGAGCAACATTTAAATAGAGTACATAATGTGTTAAAAATTTTACAAGAATCAGGTTTTACAATTCGGGCAGACAAATGTAAATTTTTCCAAGAGTCAATAACCTATTTAGGATTTATAATTGATAAAAAGGGACTACATAAGTCACCTGATCGTTTAGAAGCTATTAAAAAAATGAGTGTTCCACAAAACGTGTCACAAGTGAGGTCAATGTTAGGAACTGTTAATTATTATCATAAGTTCGTACCTAAGATGTCAGAAATATTATATCCCTTGTACAATTTAATAAAGAAACACACAAAATGGTTTTGGTCTAAAGATTGTCAAAATTCGTTTAATAAAATAAAAGATATTTTAATGTCAGACATTTCTCTAGCACATTACAATCCAGATTATAAACTAAATTTAATAGTGGATGCTTCCCAAGTAGGGTTGGGAGCAATTCTATCACAAGTGTCAGACAAGGGGGAAGAAAAAGTAATTGCGTATGCTTCCAGAACCTTGTCTTTCACTGAACAAAAATATTCCCAGATAGAACGAGAAGCTTTAGCCATAGTATATGGAGTAAAAAAATTTTACCAATATGTTTATGGTCGCAAATTCCATTTACTCAGCGATCATCAACCATTAATAACAATATTTGGACCAAAACGTGGAATTCCCACGTTAGCAGCAAATAGGTTGCAGCGTTATGCAATATTTTTAAGTGGATTTGATTTTACTATACAGTTCGTAAAATCAAACCAAAATTTTGCCGACATATTTTCTCGATTACCACTCAAAGTTTATACTGCTGAAGACACAGAATTTTTTGGAAATTTTAATTATATTAATTATATTGATAGTTCAAATTTAAATTTAAATATTGAATGTGTTCAAAAAGAAACTGCAAAAGATACAAATTTAATTGAAATCAAGGAATATGTTTGTAACGGTTGGCCACAAAAGTGTGAGCTAGCACATTTAAAACCTTATTTTGTTCGCAGAAATGAGATCACAATAGAGGATAATATTTTAATGTGGGGATTTCGGGTAATTGTCCCGACATCTCTACAAGAAAACGTTCTAAGTGAATTGCATAATACGCATCAGGGCATTGTAAAAACTAAATCGTTAGCCCGATCATATGTGTGGTGGCCCTCACTCAATAAAGAAATAGAAAATATATGTAAATCATGTGAGACCTGTCAAAACTTTAGGACACTTCCAAATAAAATTCCGTTAAATTGTTGGCCAGTTCCAAATAATGTTTGGGAACGCATTCATTTGGATTTTTTAGGCCCTATTGGGGGAAAACACATTCTTGTTATAGTTGATTCTTTTTCAAAATGGGTAGAGGTTTTTGTAATGTCAAGCATAACGACACAAAACACAATTGAAAAATTACGTGAAACATTTAGTAGATTTGGAATCCCTAAGGTACTAGTGTCCGATAACGGCACGCAATTTACAGCACACGAATTTAGAAATTTCTTAGAATTAAATAACATAAAATTCTTAACTTCTCCCCCATATCATGCACCATCTAACGGGTTAGCCGAAAATACAGTTAAAACTGTAAAGCAATTTTTGTTAAAAGAAATGAAAAATGTTAATAAAATCAATTTTGAAACTGCTATCAGTAGATTTTTGTTAAACTACAGAAATACCGAACATTGTTCGACAGGAGAAACGCCAGCACGAATAATGTTCGGACGTCCATTGCGAACTAGATTAGACAGCATTAAACCAATAGAAAATTGCAGAAAAACTAAAAACATAATTGAGATAAGGAACAAAATGCTGAGTTCTCAAGTTCGCAACTGTCGAAATTTTAAAGGGGGGAGGAAAGTGACATTTGAACTAGGACAACAAGTGTTAGTGCGTGATTTTAGACCGATAAAACCCCGGTGGGTTGCTGGAACAATCGCGAAGAAAATTGGAGCCGTTATTTATTTTGTGAAAGTGAAAGGTAGCGAATTATTATGGAAACGTCACGTGAATCAATTACTCGCGGAGAGTGATAATTTCGTAATAGATCGCAGCGATTGTGTCGAAAAAAACAATATGATTTCGGAAAATCAAATGGTTTCAGAAAATGATACGGTTTCGGAAAATTGTAGTGAAAATGCGGAATCTGAAGAGGAACCAACAACAAGTATTGCACATAGCGTTGTTGATTCGCCTTCAGAAAACATTGTTTCGGATATACCTGTCCGACCACAGCGCCGGAGGGTACCTCCTAATCGTTTAAAATATTAAATGTGAAAATCACGAACTTCTCTCTGTATTCTAAGTCGTATTTAAAGGAATAAAGCAGGGAGGAGTGTAGTGTATTTTGATATAAATTATAAATTGTAGCGTGTGCGCTTGCGTGAGTTGCGCAGAATTATTTTTGCGCCAGTATGTTGCAGACAGTCATTTGTAATGGTGGTGAATTTAATAAGAAATAATAAAGTTGTGTTTGGGGGTTTTGTAAATACAGTGTTTCATTTATTAAAACTAACAAACATCACACCTTCCATATGTAATACAAAATAGACGTGTTTCGAGATTTATCCATAATCAGTATAACTATGCTTTAGACTTTCAATGCAAAGCAATTATTAAAATAAACATAAAACTTGATATTATTTGAATTTTTGTCTTTCAGAGTTGAATTTGAAATATTTCCCATTAATGAATAGAAGACTTGTTATTCAATCTTTTTCATTTCTTACTTTCTTCTCTTCCATATGTAATACAAAGGGAAAGTGAAATGAATTTGTGTTCAGTACTCATTCATTCAACGGATAACAATTACGCGTTTCAGGCTTTAGCGTCATCATCAGTATAGTCCCGAACCAGTGCTTGAAGAATACTGAACATCTTTGACAATTTATTATGCCCCGTGCATTCTATATATGTTCTAAAGCGTAAACGCCATCTAATGCCCATTAGCTTAAGTAGCCAGCTATTCACGATGCTACTTGAACTAATGGGTATTAGATAGCGTTTACGCTTTCGAACATATGTATTGTATTTACTGTTTGTAAAGTATTGTTGAAAGTATTGTATTTTTTTTTTGTTTCGCTTTTATAAAATCTAAGGATTGGAATTAGTAATATTTCCCTTGTTCCCAGTAGAATCTCATGGGGGTCTTCCTCTGTGTGTGTGTATATGTGTTTTTAGCCTTTTGATGTTATTTTTCCGGAATGGACGTCGCAGTCATCCTCGGGGGGCATGGGGCGGCACGCACGCCTGATACGTGAGCCGAATGCCGGCGCAAGAGTGCGAACATACAAAGCAAACATCCAACCCCGCACGACCGGCATATTATACACAGCTGTCGGTTCGAATAAATATCGGGCTGTCGAAAAAAAAGTGTATTCAAATGGATTCCGGGATCCAAATTTGCATTTTAATAAGTTTTAAAAATAATGTATACATTTTTGTATAAAAATTAAAATAAAAATTGGTTTACATTCCAGATGAACACTTTCAGAATATAATTTTATGAATTAGGAAATCAGAATTGTTATGAAGTTGTAAGTGCTGATATATAATTTTGCAAAAAGAGAATGCGGTGGATGCGCCGGGCAAGCAAATATTCTTGTCTACTAGACGAACTAGAACTAGACCTTGCATAACACTTTCAATTTCAAAATATCATTACAACTATACCGTTTGTTGGTTTTATCGTGCTCACTATTGGGATCTCGTAAACTATAACTCATAATGGTTAAATTAAGCATGTTTAATACAAAATAAAATTACATGAACACATTTCAACTAGTCTCATTTGTTTTCATAATATAGCGAAGAATCTTAATATCATTTAAATATTTCTTTTAACCATAACTTTGTTAATAAGAATTATAGCAAACTATAATTTGAATAGTACCCAAAACAGCAACTGATAAAGACAACAAAAATATTAGCGTTTATATATTTTCAAGATACGATATCAAAGTTTAATTCTTCTTATGATAGCCATATTTTATTTTTACACCATTGAAGAGATCAGGAGCTAGAAATCATGTGTTGTGTATTAAATATATTAAATAATTGGTAAAAATACAAAGAAATTGTTAAATGCTGTTGTTCAATTTTATGATATATGAAAACATCTTATAAAATGGATCACCCCTTATAACATTTGACAATTTCTTCGCATTTGTAACGACTAATTTAAGTTATTTGCACTTTTTTGATGTGTGTGTGATTTAGAATTTTAGAATAAATTAATGGTTTATACTCGTGGCACATGAAGTAAAATTTCGAGTTTAGAAAAGCCTGAAAATTTGGTTTGGTCGCTCCACGCTTCGCGCTACGCGACCAAACCAAATTTTCAGGCTTTTCTAAACTCGAAATTTTACTTCATGCTTACTCTGGGAGTGAAAAACACTCGTTCGGATAATATTTAATTCTTTTATAAAAAATACATAAACCTAACAAATTACTAATTAATTTATCAATTTATTGAATATTTCATTTGATTGAATATTTTCATTTGATTGATATTTGAATATTTCATTTGATTGATTCGTTTCTGTTTTCCTAAATTTAAATACAAAACTATTTAATTTACTCGTAATAAGAAATACAAAACCTTATAAGTTCAAATTTAACTGTACTTTTTCATTATTTATGTGTTTACATGAAAAAACTCGGAGAAAAATAAAAATTCAATCAATTTTAAATTTACAATATTTTTTCACCAGTTTAAGAAGACATGTCGAAAACGCGATTTTTTTAAGATTTTAACTCAAATAAAATTAGAATATGGTAAAAATATAATCATAACTTTGTTCAAATACGTGTTACTTTCATAGAACTAAAAGAACCAAAATAATAAGTAAACATTCTTTTATAAACTCATTTCAGGTAATTTTATTGTTTAGTAATAAATGAATGCTTGATTTTATGGCTAATCCATATTTTGTTAAATCAAGCAATAACAGCGTTTTCCATGTTGGAGTTTTTAAACATAATTACTCATTTAACAGTGCATTTTATGCAAAAATGCAATTTTAGAATAAATCAGTGCTTTATAGGCGTGGCGCATGAAGTATAATTTCGAGTTTAGAAAAACCTGAAAATTTGGTTTGGCCGCGTAGCGCTTAGCGCTACGCGACCAAACCAAATTTTCAGGCTTTTCTAAACTCGAAATTCTGGGAGTGAAAACACTCGTTTGAATAATATTTAATTCTTTTATAAAAATACAGAAAGCAAAACATTGCTAATTAATTTTTCAATTTATTGAATGAATTCATTAATTCGTTTCTGTAATTTCAATTTCATTGTTTTCCTAAAATTTATTATGAGAGCCAAAATGATTTGTTCATTTTTAATAGGAAATAACACATGAATTGTTTTAAATGCAGAAATAATATAAATGACATCTTAGAAAGTAATAATGGGAGTTTAACTTTTTGAATATAGTGTGTGTTAAATGTCCGCCACCCTTCTTCACACACTCTTCTAAACGACGGACGAAATCTGCCATAACTCGTTGAAGCATATCCTGTGGAATAGCTTAAATTTCTTGTCGGATATTTCTTTTGAGCCCCTCTATATTTCTAGGCTTACTCTTGAACACTCTACTCTTTAAATTTCCCCAAAGAAAAAAGTCTGGAACAGTAATATCGGGAGATCTCGGGGGCCAATTAAAATCACCGTTTCGAGAAATTAGTCTATTCGGAAATGTCTGTCGCAGGATCTCCATACTTATTCTTGCAGTATGACAGGTCTCACCGTCTTGTTGAAAAAAGTGATTTCTTTCTTCTTCTTCAATTTGCGGCATAAAAAATGTCTGGAGCATATGTGCATACCGTTGAGAATTGACTGTGACTGTTTCGCCGTTTTCTTCAAAAATATATGGACCGATGATTTTTGACGATGATACAGCACACCAAACAGTCACTTTTGGGGAATGTAAGGGTCGTTCATAGATTTTGCTCGGGTTTTCGGTAGCCCAGAATCGAAAATTCTGTTTATTTACCAAGCCATGTAAAGTAAAGTGTGCTTCGTCGCTCATGAAAAGATGTTGTGCGATATCGGGTTCCTCATTGCTTAACTCCAAAAAACGTTGACAAAACTCAACACGGCTTTGTTTATCACGATCAGTTAACTTCTGCACCACTGCTATTTTGTATGGATGAAACTTCATTTTGTGCAGCATTCTTCGGGTACTTGTTACAGATAAATTTAACGCTGCCGCATGCCGCCGAACTGATCGATTTGGGCTACGCAGAATTGATTCTCTCACCCGTTCCTCATTTTCAGGATTGCATGCAGAGCGAATCCTCCCGGCTGATTTTCTTCTCTCAACTGACCCATGATTTCGCCACTTCCATACCCTATACGAAATAACAGTTCGAGCCGGAACATCACGAACATTAAAATGTAGACTAAATAAACGTTGAGTTTGAATAATTGAACTTAATTTAAGAAATTTTTCAACACAAAATATGCGATGCTGTATGTTCCAATGCACCATTTTGACAACTGTCAAAATATCTCTAAAGTCTCCTCTTTCAAATTGGTATCAGTAATATAGCGATTAATAAATAGTTATATTTGTTATTGCCTATTAAAAATGAACAAATCATTTTGGCTCTCATTGTAAAACTATTTTATTCACTCGTATAAGTTTAAATTTGACCGTACTTTTTTATGATTTATGTCTTTACATGAAAAAACTCGGAGAATAATAAAAATTCAATAGTTTTTAAATTTACTATATCTTTTCACCAGTTTAAAAGACATGCCGAAAACGCAATTATTTTAAAATAATTCAATTTAAAGAATAAGATTTTAACTCAAATAAAATTAGAAAATTGTAAAAAATATAATTACAACTTTGTCATTTTCATAGAACTAAAAATAACAAAATGATAAGTAAACATTCTTTCATAAAATCATTTCAGGTAATTTTATTGCTTAGTAATAAATAAATGCTTGATTTTATGGCTAATCCATGTTTAGTTAAATCGAGCAATAAAATCGTTTTCCATGTTGGAGCTTTTAAACATAATTATTCATTTAACATTGCATTTTAAACAATAATAAAATGTACAAAATATAAAAACGAATTAAAATTAATATCGACTTTCTGCAAAAATGTAGTCTCATTCCGCAAAACATTTTTGTTTTGCGGAAAGTCGATATTAATTTTAGTTCCTTTTTATATTTTGTAAATATTCTGCAAACTATTAACAAACTCAATTTTTCTTTATGTTAAATTTTTTGTTATAATAAAATGTGTTAAATGAAGATGAAATGTTAACGCAGTGTTATTTTGTATTAAAATTGAAAACTCGTGTCTAATTTAACCAACTTCGTATCTCCAATAGTTTACGAAGTTCCAATGGTGAGCACGATAAAACAAACGAACATTATACAGGATTATTAAAAATAAAGGCACATTTATTTCTTCCAAACTACAAAAGATAGAAACACAATTCCAACGTTCCTGGAAATAGAAAAAATCAATTTTGTATGCATTTAATATGAGCACCATGTGTTTCCCGCGCTGGAGATTTTTTTGGGCTCCTTTCGTAAACTGTACGAATACGCTCGACATTATCATTGGATGTGCACGGACGTCCCGTCATTTTCTGTTTGTAGATGTAACCATCGTTTACGAATTTTCGATGCCACTGGTAAATCTGCTTATGACGAGGCAGTAAAAAGTACGTTGAACTTCAATAATGGACTCTAGTTTTGCTAATTGCAGCACACAAAGTGCTTTTTCTTGTTGTATCGCCATTTTACTACAGACAATCAAAATGACAAGCAACAGCGCCAATGCAGCCGTGGTTGGAACTTCTGCCTGGGCTGTTTAAATTTTAAACTTTTGTCTGTCCAGGAACGTTGGAATTATAGTTCTACCTTTTGTAGTTTGGAAGAAATAAATGTTTGAAATCTGTTCCTTCTATTTAAATAGCCTTGTATAATGGAACTTTGAAATCTGGTGCTAAATGCATTTAATTTGCACTTAATGATTTTTGTACTGCGATATAAATATTTGTTAAGAAGATGTGAGTGTGAAAGTGTTACAGGATGTAATTTTCACATCGTTTCCCTCGACCTTAATTCAGGCTTAACTGCCATCGATCCGCGGAAAATTGCAATTACGTGCGTCCTGGCCGCTTGGGGGGTGGATTTACTGCTTCGACTTTTTGATGTGCCCCGTATACAAATTCCGAGCGGGCTTATTCTAATGCAGACATTCCGTGCTGCACAGCAACAACAAAAAACAACACGTCAATCAACCGCTGGAAATTGAAACGAAAGGAAATTAGGAATGAAATATGCATGTATGTAAAACAATTTTAACTTTACAAATAATAACAGAGTGCAATTTTAGTATCTAATTCAAGTATACATGGAAAAAATTGAAATAAATGGAAACAGAGAAGAAAGTAGACATATGTGCCTACTTACAGGCAATATGCACACAATTTAGTATAACATAAATTAACTTTTATATTGTTTTGTGTTGTAGGCATCGTTAACTTTGTGGTACATCTTAAATACACTTGTAAATAAAAAACTTTTTACTTTGTTTAACCACTATATTTTGCACTTAATTTGTGACTTTAGTTTTGACTATCTAATAGTCATTATCAAACTAAAAGTCACTTTTAGTTTGATAATGACTACTAGACATTCGAACCTATAGTCACAAATTAAGGGCAAAATATAGTGGTTAAGCAAAGTAAAAAGTGTTTTATTTAGAAACTTGTATATAATTTACCGTAGCTAAACGCATAACTATTAAATATACACAGTAAATTTTTCGTTGAAGTATGCATATCTTGATGCATCTCTGTACATGTTGAGGCATTTATTCTGTATAGTAAAGTGTTCAAATTAAAAATTGGAACAAGTGTTTTCATTCCTTGATTAAGCAAAAAGTAAAATTTCAAGTTTAGAAAAACCTGAAAATTTGTTTCGAAGCGGAGCGACCAAGGAAAATTTGTATTTTACTTTTTTTATTTTTAAAGTACAATATTCTTTATTTACAAATATTTACAAACATTAATTACAATAATACTATATTTATAATAAATGGTATTGTAAAAATTGAATTTTTTTTCCTTCCCTACTTCTTCGCCGCGGGATCGTTGGGTGATTGTTCCCATCTCGGGCTACTGGTACCGAGGGATATATGTTTTGTACATTTTCTGCTCCGATATATTTACTTAATTTATTTTGTTGTTTAGTATTAGGTTCTTAATTTTTAATTTATATGTTGTATAATTTAGTTGCCAAAGTTTGTAAAAAGGCGAATGAATCACTCTGTATTACCTAACACTACATAAACTCTGTTTTTTTTTAAATGACCAAACTTAGGATGTATTTACTGCGAAAAATTGCAGTCCTGCTTTAACAGTAGGGTATTTTAAACATCAAATTTTGAGACGTTGGTAAATGATTATCAATGTGACAAATAAATTATATATAATAATTGTTTGGTATTGTAGGCGTTCACTTTGTGGTACATCTTAAATATATAATTATATATAATAACTAAAATTACGAAAATGTTATTCGTGAAAATGCAAATAATGTCTTAATTAATAAGACAACTTAAGACGATAAATATCCATTGAAACAACTACTTTCCGTGCAAATACACCTCCGGATATTGAATTATACAATGAAATATTTAAAATCTTATTTAATTGGATTAGTTACAACGCTCTATTAAAGTATATGTAACGTTTAGGCCAAATTCTCTTCAAGCCAACTAACAAATACAAATTAAAAATGAAAGGAGATTAAATAAATTATAATTTGTCAAATGAATTCTTACGATGCAGAGAGTTTTAAAAAAGAGAACGCTACAACTGGCAACTTTACAACATATACAGGGATTTTTTTCTTTTAAGTATACTTTCACATATTCCATATAACCATTACCAAAATTAATGAACATGTTATCAGAACTAAGCAGTATATTTTAAACTTTAAACACTTTAAATCAGTGTTTTATACGCGTGGCGCATGAAGTAAAATTTCGAGTTTAGAAAAGCCTGATTTGGTTTGGTCGCTCCGCTGCGCTACGCGACCAAGCCAAATTTTCAGGCTTTTCTAAACTCGAAATTTTACTTCATGCTTAGCCTGGGAGTGGAAAACACTCGCTAGAGTTTTTGAATTGAGAGTTTTTAATAAGATCACGAATTTCTGAAAATTTACATTGATAAATCGTAACATGTATACCTAAAAGAAAAATGCCTTATATTTAGAACTTTAAATAGGCAGATAATAAAGAAGGCAGATATTCCTGACCAAGAAATATTACCTGTTCCTTCTATCCTACCTGATCCTCAGAGACATTTTATTAAATTGGTAGTAGATACAAATAATTTGAGGCGTAATAGGTAAATACATTTGTAATCGTAATCTTTATGAGTTAATCAAATTGTCGTAAATGTCAGTTATCCCTTCACTAACCTACAAATTAAAAGTTGATTTACAACATACCATGTAATAAATCTTGTTCTAGTCTGAAACACACAACCTGCAACACACCACTAAATTCTTGAAACGTCAAATCTGATATTATAATAAACCACATTATAGATTATAAATTTGGGTTATCTCATATATAACTGTTTTTATATTAAATTTATTCTCACTTTGTTAGGTTAAGTTTGTCAATTTGATCATGAAGTAACATTTAAAGGTTGAAAAACCTGAAGATTTGAATTTAGACGTGAAGCGAAGCTTAGCGTCAAAATCTATTATTGCTGTTTTAATTATTTGTTGTTGTTGTTGTTTACGCGAGTTATTCATTGTATTTATTATATAAAGGTTGGTGTGGGTGGTCAGTGGTGATGATATCGATTCAGGAGGGTCGATTAGCATATCAAAGCGTCTCGGTGCAGACGCCATTGAATTATATAGGCAATAATTGGCCCGGCGGTCCGATAAATTGACCGCTTGTGTGTTTGTCCAAAGGGGCGCACGCAGGGTCGCGCCGAAATTGCAGTAATTCAAGACCCCCCCCGCAACCCCTGTACGCATGGCAGGTCGCAAATTGGATGCACCCCGGGGGTTATCGGATTCGTCTTTTGGTTGGACATTCTAATCCCTGTTTTCTCCAAAATTGTTACATTATTTCGATTGTAATCTGAAGATAACTTAAATAGTAAATTCCTATGTAGCCATTTTTTTATTTTTATTTTTAAAATTCTTGAGTAGTAGTATAGATGGCGGGGTTCTGTGACAGTCGATGGCCTGTCCATCCGAAGCACCAAAGATTTTGCTGAAGAAGTAAAAGTCGACAATGACCAGAAGGTCTTCTGCGTTATGCTTTGTAACAGTGATACCAACTTTGCTGAAGAAGTAAAAAAATCACCAATGACCAGAAGGGTAAAGTTGTGCTTTGACACAGTGGTACCACCCTTGTTTGTTGTATTTTTGGCGGGAATTTTGAATGTTTGGCGGGAAATTTAAAAATGGTGTGGCGGTAAATTTGAATAAGTAAAATAAAAACGGCAACATGGTAGCTTTAAAGTTATCAGTGTTGCCTAATGGAGTGTGAATATATGTTAAAATGTGATGGTGTATTGATAAAACGGCAACATGTGAACTTTGAACAGTGTTGCCGCTAAAGAAGTCAGCAATGACCAGAAGAAGGTAAACTTGGCCAAGGCAAACGTTGATTTATTTTGATTTGGCCAGGCCAAGACCTGTCTAGGTGACATCATTCAATTCTTGGAATCCGGAGCAAGGAAAGAAAAAATTACTAATGGTTTTAAAAATATATATTTTTTTTAACAATATTTTTTTGTTTTTTGGCCTTGGTATCTAGACCATTAGCCATCAATCTATTTATATATTTAACATTTTTTAATGTATTTTAACCAATTCTAATTTCGATAAATAACCATTTACTCCTGAAACAACACAAACTCATTCACACTACATCCATGGACCCGGATGGAATAATTTATTATTCATAAATTATTCCACCGGACGGGATTCGAACCCGCGACCTCTTGGTCTGTGGGCAGGGTCTCTGCCCACTCGGCCACCAAGGCCCCAAAAAAATATTTATTTATTGTGGTTATATTACATATTTTTTTTTTTTCGAAGAAACTTATACAATGTACAATGTAGATGTAAATTTGTCTTATAAATATGATTATGTTAAATTGTTTATAAAAATAATTATATTTTTTATTAAATAAAATCTTAATGATAACATATATTTTAATTTTCTATACAATTTTCCTTAATTCGTTAATTCGAAAAATTTTGATACATTTCGTCAATTTTCAGATTTTTGTGAATTTCACCAAGATTTTTATTAATTTTTAAAATGTCGGCACGTTTCATGAAATTCCTAGATTTTCAATAATTTTCAAAATTCTGATGGTTTTCATGAATTTCCTAAACTTTAGTTCATTTTCTCGAATTTCCGCGGTCTTTATTATTATTCAAAATCTCGACTATTTTTTGTGAACTTTCAAAATTCCGACGGTTTTCGAGTAATCCAAAGATTTTCGATCATTTTAAAAATCTAGACGCCTATTATGACTTTTTCAAGATATTCGTACATCTTTAAATTCAAGAATTTCCAAAATTTTTACTGCCAACTGTCATTAGTTACTGTTAACCATCAACTGCCATTTTTTAAAAAATAAAAAATACTTGTAATTTTTACCGCTGTCAACTGTCTTTTTGCAAACTGTGAAAACTGTCAACTGTATTTTTTTTAATGGTAATTAGTTAAGTTATTCATTTATTCCTTTTACTTCACTTTTTTATTTTAATTCTATATGTACATTTCGGGTACAATGTACCCTTTATCAATAGAAAAAACTAATTGACATTTTGTAAATAAATAAAAATAGAAATACAACTATTTTCACAACCAAGTGCGATTTATTTGAAATCAGATAAAGGCAGGCTAGTTTAAGGAATTAAATTTAAAAGTGGGTTGTTTAAAGGACTTAAATCAAAATTTAGAAGGTTATTCCTATATTTGTATTTTTTTTACTGTCAAATCGTCAACTATAAGTTTTTATTACTTTCAATTCTCACTATTGCTTGTCGACTGTTATTTTCAAATGTCGATAGTCAACTGTCTTTTTTCTAATGAAATTCGGGAAATTTTTTTGACGTTTCATCACTTCACGGCATTTTCTTAGGTCACGGAATGTTAATCGAGGTTTATAATGTTAAAAAATACTAAAGTATGGCCAAAATACTGCCTACAAAGTGACTTAATGTCGAAATTGTTCAAAACAATCATAATTGTTTAATTGATTTTTTACAATTATTTATAATTCATAATATCTTAGCTTTTATTTTTACGTTTCATCAGTTTTTTTCGACATCTTCGACAATTTTCTCAAATTTCTACTATTTTTAAATTTGATCACTTTTCGATATTTTCCCAAATTTCGACGTTTTTGCATGTCGTGGTCTATAATGTTGAATATCTCAAAAGTATAATCAAATGACAGAAATAAAAATATGTCGTAATAGTCGAAATACTATAGATAAAGTGACGTAATGTCGAAATGGTTAAAAACAGTCAAAATCGTTAAATTGAGTTTTCTTAATTGTTAAGAATTTGTAATATTGCTGGCTTAATATTACAAGGTTCTATGTGATATTTTTTTCGATTTTCAATAGATGTTACAAGGCTCTATGTACCGGGTGGGCAAATAAGCGAGGTAAGCGGCTGTATCTCAGAAACTAATGATCGTAGAGAATTACGGTAATAAATTTTATAGGTAAAGTGGGCAAGGGAAAATGCTGGAAATTATTTTCAAGTTTCCAAGATGGCTGCCAGTGGGCCTTTTCACCATCTTGAATTACATAAAGTTACGTTTCTCGCGATTTTCCCCAATGAATACAACAAAAAAGTATTTGCGTTTTAATGTTAACTTAAAGTGGAACATTTTTGTAACAACAATTTTTCTCTATCTTTCGAAATAAAGTGGTGGAGGGTATTTGAATGTTGTTTTAAATAAATGCCTGTAACTTCGAAGCGGCTTAATGGATTTAGATTAATTTGGTATCATTGAAAAGAACATTTCTTGGGCTTTTAGGTTTCTTGTAATTATGACAGTTGTGACCTACACGGCCGCCGATAGAGGGCGGTTTTCGATATTATAACCAAAATATTGGATATTGTCAAAAAATGTAAATGCGATGATATAATTTTTTTTAGACTAGAAAATAGACAAATGACCAACCAATAAGTCTGCGCAAACCGCATCTTAATATCTAATAATAATAATAATAATCTTAATAATAGAGATATTAAGATGCGGTTTGCGCAGGCTTATGGGTTGGTCATTTGTCTATTTTCTAGTCTAAAAAAGTCATATCATCGCATTTAAATTTTTTGAGAAAATCCAATATTTTGGTTATAATATCGAATAACGCCCTCTATCGGCGGCCGTGTAGGTCACAACTGTCATGATTACGAGAAACCTAAAAGCCTAAGAAATGCTCTTTTCAATGATACCAAATTTATTCAAATCCATTAAGCCGTTTCGAAGTGAAAGGCATTTATTTAAAACAACATTCAAATACCCCCCACCACTTTATTTCAAAAGATAGAGAAAAAATGTTTTTACAAAAAATGTTCCACTTTAGGTTAGCATTAAAACGCATATACTTTTTTGTTATATTTATTGCGGAAAATCGCGAGAAACGTAACTTTATGTAATTCAAGATGATGGAAACGCCCACTTGCAGCCATCTTGGAAACTTGAAAATAATTTCCAGCATTTTCCCTTACCCACTTTACCTGTAAAATTTGTTACCGTAACTCTCTACGATCATTAGTTTCTGAGATACAGCCGCTTACCTCGCTTATTTGCCCGCCCGGTACATACATACTTATAACAACACAAATTGAAAATCGAAAATCAAAAATCTATAGAACCTTGTAATATTTAGCCAGCGATATATTGATATTACGACAACATTTTTTATTAACATTTCATCACATTTCGGTATTTTCCTAGATCTTAACAGTTTTTGCATTTCGTGGTTTATAATGTTAAAAATATAAAATAGAGTGTAGTCATAAAATAAATAAATATATCCACATTTTTTTATGTTTTATCACTTTTCGACATCTTCGACAATTTTGGCAAATTTCAACTTATCGACATTTTCGATAATTCTTACATATTTGAACTTTTTCGTTAATTTTATAATTTTTCAACTTCATAATTTTTGCTAATTTTAACAGTCGCTAGACATTTCATCACATTTCGACATTTTCTACATTTTTTGTTTGGCAAATTTTGCATATTTTAATTTTTTGATTTTTCATCACTTTTCGACTTTATTAACAATTTTTGTAAAGTTCAACAGTCCTATGACATTTTATCACTTTTTATCTTTTTCCACAATTTTAAACGTTCATCATGATTAATATATTCTTTATTACGGGAGACCATTAAAAATACAACAATATATACACAATAATCACAAAACAATACAAAAACAAACAAAAAATGTACAAATGAATATAGTCAGAGACAGAAGTTACATCTAATAAAAGAGGACCAAATAAATAATTATATAAAAGACCTTAAGAGGAGTTAATCGATCTTAAAGAAAGTCTTTTAAAACGGTTCAACGAGACACCAAAAAAATCTATTGACTCGCCATAAGAATTAACATATCTTATTAAATTGTTTTGTGGGCTGTTATAGCCATACAGAGTAATGTGGTGTACGTCAGCAAGAAGTTTTTGTTGTCTGGTTGAGCGAACTGGAACGTTAATGCCAATAGACGACAAAATGGATGGGCAAAGTATCAGTCCATTCAGTATACGATATGCGAAGCATAGCATAAAATAAATTCTTCGTTTTTCAAGAGACAACAAACCGAGATATGTACGAAGTAGGTCATAATTATTACTATCGTACGAAAGGTTTGACCGGTAGCAAATGAGTTTTATCATTTTATGTTGTACACGTTATAATCTATCAATGTGACATTGATAGTGCGGTGACCAAATTATGCAGCAATAGTCTAGAATTGGTCTGACTAAGGTGGAGTATGTCATTTGCTACCGGCGTGTACGGATAGATTTAAAATGTATAGTAATACGCCGTATGAAACCAATTCTTTGGAATGCTTTTGCAATAATTAAATCTAAGTGCTCATGAAATTGAAATTTACAGTCAAGTAGAATGCCTAAATCATTGATTTTATAAACCCTCTCTAAAAGATTACTATCTAGAAAATCTATCTATCTAAAGGTTGAGTGGAAGATCAGCAATATCTCCTAGAGATGTATATGCTGAACTCCGCCTTTTTTCACTATGCTGCCGTATTTTGTGTAATGTATTGTTAATTTAATTATTGTAAAAAGCATTATAGTGGAAATAAAGATTTAAAAAAAAAAAAATAGATAGCCGGTAAATAGATCCTTTGTTTTCTTGAAAAACGAATATATTTGCATTTAGTTGTGATCAAATGCAAATCATTACCAGAGCACCATATAATAAGCTGATCCAGATCATTCTGCAAGATGCGACAATCGTCACTGGTGGTGATTTTACGATACAGCTTCATATCATCTGCATAAAGCAAAACATTTGATTGAATTTCTTTACCAATATCATTGATAAAGATGAGAAATAGCAATGGTCCAAGGTGAGAACCCTGGGGCACGCCTGAAGTTGCATTTATTATTGAACCAGAAACTGCATCATTTATTTTCACCACATGTTGTCTACAACTTATGAACGACCGGAGCCACTCAATCATGGACCCAGCAACACCATACATTTGAAGTTTGTATAAAAGCCTACAGTGGCTAACTCTGTCAAACGCCTTACTAAAGTCGGTATAGATCGAGTCTACCACTGCCCCCTCCTCCATCGCGTCGGTAATGAAATTGGAGTATACAAACAAGTTGGAAGCAGTAGATCTTAATGGAAAAAATCTATGTTGTTGCTCAGATAAAAGTAATAAAATGTTATTTGTTTAACAGAAAATATCATTTTTTTGTTAAAAAAAGACATTTTACTATCTTGTTCGACGTTAAGATTGACGATAGTTATTTAAGTCATTAATCATTCTCTAACGAGTGTTTTCCACTCCCAGACTAAGCATGAAGTAAAATTTCGAGTTGAGAAAAGCCCGTGGAATTTGGATTTGGACGCGCAGCGTCCAAATCCAAATTCGGGCTTTTCTCAACTCGAAATTTTACTTCATGCGCCACGCGCATAAAAACACTGATTAATTGTCAAGTTTAAAATATATAAAACATTTTTCTATTACAGATTATCACTTTTTTACATACTTCAAAATGTCAATTTTAAACGTTTCTTAAAAAATAAAAACGAATTCAAATCATACCGACTTTCTGCAAAAATTTAGTCTCGCTGAGACTTTTTTATCAAATATTATTTGAAACAACTACTTCTCGAGCTAATACCCCGACAGATATTGAATTATACAATGAACATTTTAGTTACACGACAGATGTACAGTTCTGTGCATTTTTATTCTGTCCTATGTATGTTTTTGTATGTTAAATATTTTTTGACATTTTATCACTTTTCGACATTGTTTCAATATTTTCTAAAATTTAAACATTTCATCGTTTTTCGACAATTTTCGATTTATTCGAAATTCCGGAAAATTTCAACATTTTTACCTTGACATTTCATCACTTTTCCATGCTTTGCGCATTACTGAAAGACCATAAATTTTTAGATAAAGACAATAAACTCTATTATTATTATTATTACATTTTGCCCCTCCATGTAAAATATTCTGCGGGCGCCCATGACAGGCGGATTTTATTTAAAACTTGTCACAATTGCATTGAATGGAATTAAATCATTTATAACATACCTAAAAAGAGGTAACAAGATAGCATCCGGATTAAGGCCGTAGTTAGAAGGGGGATATAGGGGGTTCAACTCCCCCCCCCCCGAAATTTTGAAATTGTTAGATTTTTGTTTCTAAAAGCAGCCTTGTAAAAGTAAAAAAAAAATTGTACCATTAAACCCCCCCCCACGTTTTTTTTTTTATTATTTTGGGTTTTACGTCATCTATTTCCGCTGCTAAGGCCAATCATGACGCCGGAGATTAGGTCTACAGCTATCCGGGAATTTCGCCGAACCCGGTGGGAGTTCCAACCCACCGGTAGGGATCTTTAACGTGCACGCAACATCCAGGCAGTACACGGAGCCTACATGCATTTAACGTCATATCCGAGAAGACGGAGTGTTTGGCATTTTTATCCTAACCTATATAAATGCAGACAACTTGTTAGGCCGGTATTTGAACCCCGGTCCGTGGCGTGGCAGTACAACACTCTAACCACTACACCACCAAGCTGCCCCCCCCCCCTACGTTTATAACCCCATCCGATTTTATTTTTTAACCCCCCTCCGATTTTTTTCTGGCTACGGCCTTGATCTGGATTAAATTAACGAGCATAATAAATAAAAAATGTAATTTTCTGTAGTTTTCAATATTTTGACGTTCGTTTATTTTTTTTTGCACAAATATTACGCATAATATTTTTGAGGATGTCAATTCATTTTTTTTTCTGCCAATAATTAAAAACACGACGGGTTAATCCAGACGCAGGTGAAGCGCCATCCATCGATCGAGTGTCATTTTCTCTGATTGCGAATATTTACGTCTGTTTTTGCGTTGGTGTTTATTTCATCATCGGACGTGCTGTCGAGGCGTGACGAGCAGATGCACGATAAAATATGTCCAAAAATCCGGCTATGATTTTAATTGTTTCGTTTTTTTTTTATTATTAGTTTGTCTGTGTCGGCGGTGATGTGTGGTATATCACAGACAATTTCAATCAGGAAATAATGTTTAACTAAAACCAACAACAATATTATAAATATGAACGTATTTGTTTTTTCTCGTGATATTCAGTTTTTCTTGGATAAATAATGGAAGTTAATTTAATAAAAACTTAGAAATGTGAATTGTTATCACCAAGGCCGTAGCTAGAAAAAAAAAATCGGGGGGAGGGTTTACTGGTAAAAATATTGTGTTTTCTCTTTCAGGGTGCGCTATTACATACAAAAAATTAACATTGAGAACATTTCGGGAGGATTTAAGCAAAATGTTGCAAAATGTGTGTCCACAGATTACTGCCCGGATATAAAAAACTTTTTTATCGTCCATTTTTGACAAAAAGTCATTCTTTAACCTTTTCGGCCCTGACGATAGCATTTGCCAGAACTACAATTTGGTAAACATACTGGGAATTTTTCTTTTGAATATACATATACCGGGTGTTGACTTGGCGGACGCAACGTAGGAATTCCCATGTAAATTTTGAAATGTTCAAATTATAGCTCCCCTATTTATTTTAAAAATAAAGGGTAAAATTCTGAATTCATTCGCGTTAACGTTTATCACTTTACGTTTCTCTAAGTTAGAATAATTAAGAAAAAGTAATGTGATTTTATAAAAATAATGACATGCCATGGAATTGAAACAACAATTGCGGATGTCAAAATGGCAAAAATATTGCAGTCACTTGATTAAAGTAAATGTTTTTGAAATGATTTACACTATACAAGAAAAAATCCTCCTAATAAAGTGATATTATGCAGACCACAGTTATTATGATGTTTGCGTTATATTTTTTGTCGTTAATTAAGTAACAGCAATATCTTGTGCTATTTTGACAATCGCAATTGTTGTATCAATTCCATGGTATGTTATTATTTTTATAAAATCACATTACTTTTTCCTAAGTATTTAAGCTGTACATTTTCTGACATTCGTTGATTTTTAAAAAAAGTTCAATTTGAAGCTTTAAACGAGTGTTTTCCACTCCCAGACTAAGCATGAAGTAAAATTTCGAGTTTAGAAAAGCCCCGTGAAAATCGCGCAGCGACCCGAGACAAATTTTCTGGCTTTTCTAAACTCGAAATTTTACTTCATGCGCCACGCGTATAAAACATAGATTTTATGTGAAGTTTAAATATATATAAATTTGACAATATTATGGTATTTTATAGTTATTTTATTGCGTGCCAGTACAAAAAGTTTACACTAGTCATAAAGTAGTATTTTAACTATAAAATAAAATAATATTAGCCTATAAATAAAACATTGATATTATAATTATAATTAAGACTAGGTGTGTCTACATGTATAAAACAGATTAAAACAGACCATTAATGTTAAAAAGCAATAAGAATAAATTAAGCTTAGTCTAATACATAAAATACAAGACAATGGTTTACTCTTGACCCATTGGTGAGATATCACAGAATTTGTGTGCAAGACATTCATTAATGCTATAGAACGCCCTGGTGGACAAGTATTCTTTAATTAACTTTATGAATTTTATACTTGGAAGTAACTTCACATTTTGTGGGAGTATATTGTACAGTTTCCA
Organism: Philonthus cognatus; assembly: GCA_932526585.2. Classification (NCBI taxonomy): domain Eukaryota; kingdom Metazoa; phylum Arthropoda; class Insecta; order Coleoptera; family Staphylinidae; genus Philonthus; species Philonthus cognatus. The sequence continues at coordinate 49,393,010 of OW052244.1, forward strand.
TTTTTGCATTTAGTCAGTCGTATGTGACATGGCTGGATGTTATTTTTATTGCGTGTGTTATGTGCATGTACTTGGCTATAAGTTCTATAAGATTGAACTTTTTTATGAGTGAATTTAAGGCATTCTAGAATAAAAACACACGGGACAGGGAGAATCTTCAATCCAATAAATGCAGATCTGCAGTCCGCTCTGTAAGGTATGGATGCTAATACTCTGACTACCCTTCTTTGAATCGAGAATATGTTCGAGCTTATAGGAGAATGTCCCCAAGCCAATATTCCATACCTTCCATGTGAATTAAACCATGCGTAATACGCTGACATTATGGATTCACTTGGCAAAGATTAGCTTAGGTTGCGTATTAAGTAGGTCGTCCTACAGAGTTTGTTACAGCATTCTGTGACATGCTTATGCCAATTCAACTTGGAGTCAAATTGTACTCCAAGAAACCTACATGTACCATGTTCACCTGCATATGGCCTTAGAGAAAAGGTTATTTTTTCAGTTTTCTCTATGTTAAGAGAGAGGCTATTAGCATTGAACCAATCCTCCATCTGAGAAGTAACATTTCCACTCATATTAAGTGCTTCTTGCAGATCATTCGACTTACAGATGGAAGTTGTATCATCTGCATACATTATTACCTTAGTGTTACTAAATTGTGCCGGTAGATCATTAGCATAAATTAAAAATAGTAGTGGACCCAGTATTGAACCTTGCTGAACACCATGGATTACTGTGGCCGCGTCTGATAATACTTTATTGAATTTGACTTGTTGTGATCTATCAGTTAAGTAAGAATTCATTAAACGACAACTTATAGGCTGGAAGTTGTAATAATAAAGTTTTCGTAATAGTGTACAATGAGGCACACAATCGAACGCCTTGCTGTGATCGAAAAGGCAGCAATTATAAATTCGCCTAATTCAAAGCTTGATTCAATTTCTTCAGCGAGTGCTCTTATTGCATCAGTTGTAGAAAGCCCTCGACGAAAACCGTACTGGTTACGATTTAGGACCGAGTTCGCGTCAAGAAAACTAATAATTTGGTTGAAGATATTTTTTTCAAATATTTTGGACACAATAGGTAATAAGGATATTGGTCTATAGTTTTTAACGTCATCTTTACATCCTATTTTATGAATAGGGACAATAAGTGCCTCTTTCAGACATTTGGGAAAGATACCAGATTTTATGCATTTATTAATTAGCTTGGTGAGTGGGAAAATTAATACTTCACATAGATATTTTACAAGTACACTTGACATCTCGTATTTATCGCGATAAGTTGTGTTTTTTATAGCGTGGCGCATGAAGTAAAATTTCGAGTTTAGAAAAGCCCAGAAAATTAGTCTCTGGTCGCCGCGCGACCCTCGACATATTTTCACGGAGCTTTTCTAAACTCTAAATGTTACTTAATGCTTACTCTGGGAGTGGAAAACACTTATTTAAGGCTAAAATTGAACTTTAATAAAAACAGGGAATATCCGTAGTTGTTGTATCAATTCCATGGTATGTCATTATTTTTATATAATCACATTCCTTCTTCCTAATTATTTCAGCTGTAAATTTTCTAACATTCGTTGATTTTTAAAAGAGTTCAATTTAAAGCAGTAAATGAGTGTTTTCCACTCCCAGACTAAGCATGAAGTAAAATTTCTAGTTTAAAAAAGCCCCGTGAAAATTTGTCAAGGGTCGCGCAGACAAATTTTCTGGGCTTTTCTAAACTCGAAATTTTACTTCATGCGCCACGCGTATAAAACACAGATTTCAAGTGAAGTTCAAAATATATATTTGACAATATTATAGTATTTTATAAGCGTGGCGCATGAAGTAAAATTTCGAGTTTAGAAAAGCTCAGTAAATTTGACTGCGCGACCCTCGATGTTTGCGTTATGTTTTTTGTCATTAATTAAGTAACAACAATATCTTGTGCTATTTTGACATCCGCAATTGTTGCATTTAGCTGTAACATTTCTGACATTAGTTGATTTTTAAAAGAGTTCAATTTGAAGCTTTAAACGAGTGTTTTCCACTCCCAGACTAAGCATGAAGTAAAATTTCGAGTTTAGAAAATCCCTATGAAATTTTGTCGAGGGTCGCGTAGCGACCCGAGACAAATTTTCTGGGCTTTTCTAAACTCGAAATTTTACTTCATGCGCCATGCGTCTAGAATACAGATTTTAAGTAAAGTTTGAATATACATAAATTTGACAATATTAAAGTGTTTTATACGCGTGGCGCATGAAGTAAAATTTCGAGTTTAGAAAAGCCCAGAAAATTTGTCTCGGGTCGCTGCGCGACCCTCGACAAATTTTCACGGGGCTTTTCTAAACTCGAAATTTTACTTCATGCTTAATCTGGGAGTGGAAAACACTTGTTTAAAGCTTTAAATTGAGCTTAAAAAAAAACAGGGAATATCCGCAATTGTTGTATCAATTCCATGGTATGTCATTATTTTTATAAAATCACATTACTTCTTCTTAATTATTTTAACTTAGAGAAACGTAAAGTGTTATGTATGAACATTCATAAATCGAGAATTTTTCCGTCTACAAAAAAGTGAAATACATTTTTTCTCTAAAATAAATAGGGAAGCCAATATTTGAACACTTAAAAATTAACATGCGATTTCCTATGTTGCGTCCGCCAAGTCTACACCCGGTATATTAGGAACAGCAGTGGGCCAAGAATAGAACCCTGTGGTACCCCATTATTAATAGGCAGATATGTTTTAGTGACGATCAGAGAGATATGACACAATAAGCTTACAACTAGATGGTGAAAAGTTATAGCAGTATAATTTTCGCAGAAGAACATCGTGGGATATGCAGTCAAAGGCTTTACTTACATCTATAAAAGATGTACTTGAATATATACTATCCTCAAATGCCTTCAGTATGTCTTCGGTAAAACCAATAACAGCATCCTGAGTCGAGCTTCCCCTGCGAAAACCAAATTGTTCATTAGCAAAGATCTTATTTACTTCAAAATATTCACTGATCTAATTGGCTATAATTTTGTCAAATTTTTTTGAGATAATTGGTCGTAGCGCTACAGGACGGTAGTTGTTTTTGTCGTTGGCGGAACCTTTTTTAAACAAGGGAATAACACATACCATTTTCAGATTACTCGGAAAAATACACGTTTTAATAGATGAGTTAATTAATTTTGTAAGAGGATTAACTATTATACTTGCAATACTCTTTATTATATCTACATTAATACCATATGTATCCCTAGCGTTAGAAATGTTTAGATTTTTTATCGCATTCATAACTTGAATACTACTAACTGCCTCTAAATAGAAGTATGTGGTATTAGGTGGCACATTAGATTGCAACATAATATTTATTGGATCAACATGTGATTGTGGAAGTTTATTTATGAGTGTGTCAGACATTTGACTAAAGAATAAGTTAAACTCATTTGAACAAGATAAATTCAAATTCAAAACTATTGTAATTCGAGAAAATAAGCCTACGCTTCTTATAGTTTGCACACTTTGAACATAATATATAAAATTACGAAAAAAGTATTCGTGAAAATGCAAACAATATCTTAATTAATAAGACAACTTAAGACGATAAATATCCATTGAAACAACTACTTCCCGTGCAAATACACCTCCGGAGGTGTATTTGCACGGGAAGTAGTTGTTTCAATGGATATTTATTGTCTTAAGTTGTCTTATTAATTAAGATATTGTTTGCATTTTCACGAATACTTTTTTCGTAATTTTATATATTATGTTCAAAGTGTGCAAACTATAAGAAGCATAGGCTTATTTTCTTGAATTCAAATAGTTTTGAATTTGAATTTATCTTGTTCAAATGAGTTTAACTTATTCTTTAGTCAAATCGCTGACACACTCATAAATAGTAGTTGTTTCAATGGATATTTATCGTCTTTAGTTCTCTTATTAATTAAGACATTGTTTGCATTTTCACGAATAGTTTTTTTGTAATTTTATATATTATAAACTCATTTGGCTCTATGTCACAGATAGCGTTAGGTTTTGTTCAATTTTGACTAGAGTGTATTATTTTCCATATAGATTTGGGGGCATAATTAGCCTTAGTAAGGTAATTGTGATTCGCTATAATTTTGGCTTCCTTTAATGCTTTTTCATACGATTTTTTATATGTTTTATATGTATTTTCAAGTCCTTGAATTCCGCTAAGAGATTCTTTCATTAAGAATAAAGTCTCTCTCATTTGCTTTAGGTCGTTGGTGAACCATTTTATATTTGAGTTTTTGTGTTTGTTAGTTACAGTTTTTGTAGGAAATGAATCTACAATACCTTGCTGAATTAATTGCTGAAATAAATTAAACTTTGTTTCTACGTTAATATTTACCTCATCGAGAAAACCCCAGTCAGTACCTTCAAGTTGTTGGAAAAGCAGAATTTTACCATGATTAGTAATCAGACGTATTATTTTTTTAGTAGCTATTTGTAAATTACCAGAGTCATATTTTAAAATGATGTGTATTCCAATGTGATCCGAGAGTCCTGGATCGCATGGCTTGCATAAAATATTTTCCAAAACATTAGAAAATACGTGATCTAAATAACTATTTGATCTCGTTTTGAAATTTACCTCGCTGGCCAATCCATATGATGCTGTAAGATCTTTTATCTGTAAAGCCCGGACGTCTTTTATATCGGGATTGAAATTTACATTAAAATCTCTAATGAATGAAATGAATTATTTAATTATTAAAACTTATTTATGGTAGAATTTCTTCCTTTGCGGTTGTAAACAAAATGTTGTTTGTATTTTGTGCGAAAAATCAGTATGTGTTTTGACGAATTCGAATTCATTTTTAGTCTCGACCTGCGGTCTCGACTAAAACTGCATTCTCGATGCGTCAAAAAAACACATATAATACAAAAATATTATTTGTTATTCAATAAATAATCCTCAACTAGCATACCCCAGTTTGACCACTGATCTAAATAGTGAAATTGACAAATCAAATATAATGTACAATTTGCATGTTGTTTATACGTTTAAGCTTTTTTTAACTGAAATTATTAAATCGAATAAATTAATCACCCCCTTTTACGTTTTGTACGCTCGCATAGTTGTAATCATTATAATTTATCTACATTACTGACATCAATTTAAACACCAGAGCGGTTCTCAAATTTCATATGGAACAATGATAATAATAATTCGATATTTTGTTGTCGTTTCCAACTGAATTAATCGACATCGCAATCAGTTAATTGTAATGTTTAAACGGTGCAATTATGAAAGGGGGGTCGAATGGGTTGCGTTGTATAGATTGGAGTTTGCGTCATGTAATCATTTAAATATGTTTGTACAAATATGATACAGAGATAACAGACAGCCTCTGCTAATTAATGGCATGGAATTAATATGTATGTATGTGTTGATCGACCGACGCACGTCGAAATTTCAAATTTGAATCCGAATTGGGTCGACCCTTAATTTAACTTCATTGAGTTGGTATCAACGTCCTAACACATACACGCGTTTGACACACACACACACACACACGCGCGTACAAATCGAACTAGGATGTCGAAATGCATACATTTTATCGAATGTGTCATATTTGCCTTTAATAACAAAGTTTAAATTAGTTGCTAGTTGCGAGTCGGCGTATTGATTTAGTTCCTCGTGCTGCTAAAGTGATTGATTGCTCGTTAAACTTTATTTGTGAAGATTCGAATGTAAATGATGTCACCAAATGGGAGACCGGTTTTAGGATAGTAATTTCCATAATTTTGATTTTTATTTTTGAATATTGGAATGTAATGATAAGGAATGAATATAAAAATCGTTTTTAAATGTTAAAAATAAATGTTAAAGTTCAATAGACACATATCGTCATTAATTAGTATCATTTTTTGTACAAAAATAAATTAACGTATTAAATGATTTAACGTAACTAAAAAAAAAAACGCATGATTTTATGCAGATCAAATGGATTTATTTAATTTACCGAAACACTGCTAAAAATCGTCAAATTATCGGTAAAGTTTAAATAGTTTTTTTTAAGATCTACCAGTAAATCGGTAAACTGGTTTACAATTACAATTGTACAAATTATTATAAAAATCGTCAAATTTCCGGTAAAGTTTAAACAGTTTTTTTAACGATTTACCAGTAAATCGGTAAACTGGTTTACAATTCCAATTGTACGAATTATTATAAAAATCGTCAAATTGCCGGTAAAGTGTCAACAGTTTTTTTTAACGATTTACTAATAAATCGGTAAACTGGTTTACAATTTCAATTGTACAAATTATTATAAAAATCGTCAAATTGCCGGTAAAGTTTCAACAGTTTTTTTAACGATTTACCAGTAAATCGGTAAACTGGCTTACAATTCCAATTGTACAAATTATTATAAAAATCCTCTAATTGCCGGAAAAGTTTAGACAGTTTTTTTTAACAGTTTAACAGTAAATCTGTAAACTGGTTTACAATCTCAACAATTGGTGTTAATTTTGAACTCCAGACAGAAGAGAACAACGTCAAGGTTTAAAAAAAAATCGACCAAAAACCTACGGTATTTACAAAAAATGGTCGAGGTATTGAATTTTTTACATTAATAAATGAACATTTAAGCAATTTATGTTATTTTGGTTTATTTATTTTATTTATAAAGAATTTGAATAATAACGAAAATCTTGGAATTCCGTGAAAAAAGTATGTTTTTTTCTTTCTTATAAATGATTGATAATGATGGAAATTCATGAAAATGTTAACATTTTTTAAAATTTACGAAAATCTTAAAAACCGTCAAGATTTTCTAGATATATTTACTTTGTTTAACCACTGAATTTTACATTTAATTGTGTGACTAGTTTCGACTATCTAGTAGTCATTCTCAAACTAAAGTAAATACAAATTACACGTCAAAAACTATTTATACGGCTTCGAAGAGAGGGGTGTACATTAGGTCAACCTGGTCATTAAGAAGGGAAATTCCGGGATTAATTCGGGCCTTGTGTATTTCTAGTGCTTCCAGTAAATCCATTTTACGACCTTTTTCGGCAAAATGGATTACTGAAAGCACAGATGTACCACAAAGTGAACGCCTACAACACCAAACAATTTTCTAGATAATTGAAAATATTTCAAAAAGCTATTATTAATTCTCGAACGTATGTCTTCCACTACCAGACTAAGTATCAAGTAAAATTTCGAGTTGAGAAAAGCCCCAAAAATTTGGATTTGGCCGCGCCAGCGTCCAAATCCATATTCGGCTTATCTCAACTTTAAATTTTACTTCATGCGCCACGCACATAAAAACACATTAAATTTAAATTTTCAGTCGATTTTTCAGTTATAAAATTTTTTTGAGATTTTTAATATTTTAAATTATTTTGATCTTCATTTGTAAAGATTGGAATAATAAGGAATGAATATAAAAATCAATATTTAAATGTTAAAAATACATGTTAAAGTTCAATGGGCGCATATCGTCTTTAATTAGTATCATTTTTTGTACAAAAATAAATTAACGTATTAAATGATTTAACGTAACTAAAAATAAAAGAACGCATGAAATTATACAAATTAAATGGCTTTATTTAATTAACCGAAACACTGCTATATTAAATTGCCGGTATAGTTTCAACAGTGTTTTTAACGATTTACCAGTAAATCGGTAAACTGGCTTACAATTCCAATTGTACAAATTATTATAAAAATCGTCAAATTGCCGGTAGAGTTTAGACAGTTTTCTTTAATGATTTACCAGTAAATCGGTAAACTGGCTTACAATTCCAATTGTACAAATTATTATAAAAATCGTCAAATCGCCGGTGAAGTTTAAACAATTTTTTTTAACGATTTACCAGTAAATCGGTAAACTGGTTTAAAATTCCAATTGTACAAGTTATTATAAAAATCGTTAAATTGCCGGTAAAGTCTAAACATTTTTTGTAACGATTTATCAGTAAAACGGTAAACTTGTTTTTAATTCGAATTGAACAAATTATTATAAAAATCGTCAAATTGCCGGTAAAGTTTAAACAGTTTTTTAACGATTTACCAGCAAGTTGGTAAACTGGTTTACAATCCGAATAATAGGTGTTAATCTTCAACTCCAGACAGAAGAGAATAACTGTACATCATCATCATAAATCACTTAAGCGCATTTCCCGTGAATTCAAAAAATATTCCGAGAGAAGTGAGGAAGTGAGTGTCGAGGCAATCGAGCGTTCAATTAAGTTCGCAACACTGGGCAAATATCATTTGAATATCAGTTATTAGTTTGGCCCCGTTTTAAACAGATGCCGAGTGTCGTCGCAGTGTTTTTTTTTTCTGTCCTCCCGCCATTGTCTGCATAAATGCATTTGAGATAAGGCCACGTATTCATTGGTACTTTAGGGAATTTATGGGGATGGGGGACAGGAAGGGGCTGAAAGGGTAAACTGCGCGCGCCTTGCGATTTGCTTTTATTTACTAGTTGTGTGACGACGAGGCGCTTGTTGCGCGAAACATAAAAATCAAATAGATCTTTGCACTATCTGCAAAAGCTTTTATTGATATAGTCTCTATATTTGTTTGAATAAATAGAGATGGAAACAGCAATAGGTGCTATTCATTTACCATGTCTAAATATAGATAAAACAGGTTATAGTGTTTGGAGATATTTTTATTTATTTTATTTAATTTATTTAATAGCTTTACCGTTTTACAAATATTCTACAATATAATTATTCAATTAAAGATCTCTACATTTGTTTTGTGTAAGTAATCAAATCTTCCAAAATTCAAGCGCCTTGGCCAATTCGGGTTCCCAAACAGTAAAAAACAATTCCGTGGAGAAAAGTGTCTTTCAGCAATCCACGAAATCGTTTCAACCTCTTTTTCTCCACCCGCAGGATCATCCACACCATCCATTCTCTCTCCGTCCGCCGAATTAACTTTTGCGTTCCGTCGTAAATATAGGCCAGGGTGTGTAAATCTTAGTCTCGCCTAAACAATTTACTCAAATGCGTAAAGCGTTATTTACGTCCCTTGGCCAAACTTCAAATACTCTACCCCTCGGGCATCTCGCTCTCTCATTACCTCCCTGCTGCGAAACAACAAACGAACTAAAACCACTTTAAATAAATCTCTCTCTCCAGAAGGCGGGCGCTGACTTTAATTCGTTTTGTCCGAGACGAGCGTAAACTCCTCGATCTGTGGATTAAATTAAAAGAGCGATAAATTTCGATAATTTTATTTGGCGGGAAAAACCGTTGAAAGCTATCTATTTTGATACTAAAAATAGTTTCATAAAAAAAGCATACAACAAGTTTGATATTTAATAGTTGAGGCTGTTACTTGGTGAAATTCCATATCAACATTTTTAGTAAATAACACACTTGGCTAAGATTTCACTGTTTATTGATTGACACTGCCACTGTGTGGCGAAACAATTGTTGTAGTTTCAATCAATAAACAGTGAAATTTTAACCAGTGTATTATTTACTAAAAGTTTAATATTGTTTTTAGCCCATTAAGCGCCATTGATGCAATATCGCAACATCAATAATTTTTGCTAAATAAATTACTAAGCAAGTTACCAAATTTTTATATTATTCTAACCTAATTGACATGAAAAATAAAGCAGATACGGTCAAAATTGTGAAAACGACAATCTTTAAAAAGCAATTTGCATCAATACATTTTAAATGAATATTGTCGTTATACTTAAAAAAATGGTGATGTGTCCATCATAGTACTTTCCCCCGTAAATTGCGTATTAAATCACTTTTAAAATATTTGTAGCATTATTATTTTCAAAATGTCTTCAACTTTTTGATAACTACAACTTGTATTTGAAACATTTTTCAATTGGATCAACACATACTGACACAAACCAATGACTAGATAAAAAACACTATTTATTGAATATCTCAAAAACTAAGAGTGCTATGACAAAAAGTGAATTTACAAAAAATCTTTAGTTTTTCATTTCCTACAACTTTTATTTGAAACATTTTTCAATTGTATCGACACATACACTGTCACACACCAATAACTAGATAAAACACACAACTTTTGAAATATCTCAAAAACTAAGAGTGCTATGACAAAAAGTAAGTGAATAATACATCTTTATTTTGTTATTATCTACAACTTTTATTTAAAAGAATTTTTCGTTTGATGAACATTTATTGAAAAAATCTGAAAAAACTGAAATACGCTAAGAGTAAAGTACCACTTCCGGTTTTCCGATTTTCACCAAAAGCTTTTCAGTTCTTCCGATTGTAACAAAAAGCTTAAGTTTGAAGTTTCATTTCGATATCTTTAGCGGTTTTTGCGGTATAGCGCACACAGGCACACACACAGACACGCAGACAGACAGACAGACAGACATTTTTCAAAAATGGTCTTATTCGATTCAGGGGACCTCAAAACGGATATTTCCGCTAAAATTTTTGATTCGAAATTTTTTACGAAAACAATACTTTCCCTTTGTATTACATACGGGGGAAAGTAAAAATGCAATTCAGGTTTATTACAAATAAACAAAAAGAAGAAAATGAATCAAGTCAATATTTAGCGACCAGAACAAAAAGTCTAAAATCTTTCGATTTCTATCTCTTTCCTAAAATGTTGAAGAATAAGGGGAAAGAGAACGAGCCCCCAAGGGGTAATCTATTATGAACACCAACCGCATTTTTTGGGTGTCAATGTTAACCCGATATTAGCAGGTAGTAAGAAGTCCATCTGTTTGGGGTGGTTTTGATAGGAAGATTTATTTGATATTTATGAAATTATTTAAAATGTAATTATAATTAATACGACATTTGTAAAATAAAGTCGAGAATTATGTCTACGTGTACAATTTTATGTCAATGGAATTTTTTAAAACGTAACTGACGTGTACATCTTGGTAAATATTGATCATCATCACATCTAAGCATTATATATTTTTAACTTTACTGTAAATCAGTGGTTTATACGCGTGACGCATGAAGTAAAATTTCGAGTTTAGAAAAGCCCCGTGAAAATTTGTCTCGGGTCGCTGCGCGACCCTCGACAAATTTTCTATGCGGGGCTTTTCTAAACTCGAAATTTTACTTCATGCTTAGTCTGGGAGTGGACAACACTCGTTCTTAGAAGTTTCAAATTAAAGGATCACTCTAGATTACTAAGTTTATTACCATTTTACAAAGGCTACAGCTCGAAAGACCAATCATGGTCATCGGAGACCGAAGGACTACATGGATTTTTACAAGAAAATAACGAATATCTGAAGGTTTACAGCATGGATAGGAAAGAACACATCCAATTTAAAAAAATATCGAAGTTGGGTTGGTTTTCAGTGCGTTTTTTACTTTACTTTAAATCAGTGTTTTATACGCTTGGCGCATGAAGTAAAATTTCGAGTTTAGAAAAGCCCCGTGAAAATTTGTCTCGGGTCGCTGCGCGACCCTCGACAAATTTTCTACGCAGGGCTTTTCTAAACTCGAAATTTTACTTCATGCTTAGTCTGGGAGTGGAAGACACTCGACAGTTTAATACATCACAGTTGGTAAAATGTGTATCGTAGATGCCCCTTCTTCAGGGGTGATATGTAAGCAAATTATGGGCCTTAGGAGTTGTCAAATAAGTGAGTTACTCAACTGTTTCTAAAGCACTCTTTACAATAAACAAAAGATTAACATTTTACATATAAAATGTACAGCGTGAGCGAAATTTGATGTCTCAGCTCTATTATAAGAAATGGAAAAACGATAGAAAAAATCTGAAAAGGTTCATAAATGGGATTGAGTAAGGTCCATTTTAATCCAAAATTGCATATTTTTCTAAATTTTGAAACTAAAGTAATGACGTCACCGAACATTTTTTCCCCAGGAACATACCTATATTTTTGGATGTTTTAAAAGAGCTAATTTTTCTGAATAAACTTTATAAAGAAAAATATTTGTTATCTTCTTTCGTTAAAAAAATAAAAGCAAACCCTAAAGAAAGTATTATCAAAAATTCACAATTGTCACGACTTAAACAAGTAGCCTTCGGAAGCAAATAACAAAGCCGCATCTGTTAATAATTAAGCTAATGGTTGACAAATATTGTTTATCTACTCCCATCTTTAAAACACCCATTATCGCATATGTTTCCATGACACTAAGTGATCTCTTAAATACACATTCGTCAAGCCGTAGGTTCGTGCGTTTTAGTCACGGGCGTGAAGTTAGGAACAGATTTTTAACCACGACCTGAAGCAAGCTTTGGATTATTAGTTGTCACATGTCAAACATTTCAACCCGACGCGGTGCGAAAACGTGCAAGTAATTTTCAGTTTTACAACAAAAAATACAGTACTTTTCGTGTAAATAATGAACGATAGTGAAAGTGACGACGATCCGCCCGAAATAATTGAAGCAGCAGCATCGGCAACTGCTAGTTTGCTGCCGCCGAAATCGAAAAACCAATATGATCGTACATACAAAGTATTCCAAGATTGGCGTCAAGAAAAGCAAACAAATTCATTCTCTGAAAATGTGCTCCTTGCATATTTCTAACAACTTTCAAAAAGGATGAAACCGTCTTCTCTGTGGGCAATCTATTCAATGTTACGGATGACATTAAATATTAAATAATATCGATATAAGCAAGTACTCCAAATTGTGCGCGTTTCTGAAAAGGAAATCAGACGGTTACAGACCTAAAAAGTCAAAATCGTTGACATCGCAGCAAATTAAAGAATTTTTGTCGTCGGCTCCAGATAAAGAATACCTATTTACAAAGGTAAAATGTAAAACCAAATTAAATACTATTATTAAAATTATAAATATTTTAGGTTGGGTTAATTTTTGGCATAATGGGGGCTTGCCGGAGAGCAGAATTGATGAAAATTGAAACAAGTCATATTGAAGACCTCAACTCTGCCATCTTAGTTCACAATCCCGATACAAAGACAAAAACGGAACGTCAGTTTGTTATTGGAGGTACTTTCTATCATACCTGCAAGAAATACATGGAACTTCGACCTCCAAACAAGTACTCGATTTTTCGTAAATTACCAGAAAGGAAAATGTACCAAACAGCCCATTGGAATAAATAAATTTGGAAACCTCGCTTATGTTGTAGCAACATTTTTAAAGTTGCCTGACCCTGCTTGTTACACCGGCCATTGTTTGAGAAGATCATCAGCTACGATTTTAGTAGACTCTGGTGCAGACATCACTGCTTTAAAGCGCCATGGAGGATGGCGCTCTACCACTGTGGCAGAGGGTTATATAGATCACTCATTAAACAACAAAATTTAGACAGGGAATAAAATCTTCAATACTGTACAACGTAATGATGTGCAAGATACTGCAGAGAATATTAATATTCCAATTGTTGAAATTTCCAGCTTTAATTGTAATGAAAATGGAACAAGGAATACTCTCAACTTAAATAAAATAAATAATACACAACACTAAAGAAATGTAGGAGAATCAATGATTTCCTTCAGCAATTGTCATAATGTATCTAATGTGACTGTTAATTTATATGTACCGAAGTAGCATAATTTAATAATTTTTTAATGTTTCCATGTTCGTTTAATAATAATAATTTCAAAATGTTTGTATTTTAGTCGCAGAAAAAGTATAGTATGCAATTCGTGTTATAAACTTCTCTAGACACTCGTATTATTAAACACTCGCTCCGCTGCGCTCCGCTCGTGCCTAATAAACTCGTGACTAAAGTGCAGTTTATAACACTTGTTGCATAATATACTATTTGTTGTCATTTTACTTTAGATTTTGGTTTTTTTCTATCGTTTTTCCTTTTCATATAATAGAGCTGAGGAGACATCGAGTTTTGCTCACCCTGTACAATAAACTATATGTGTGGTACATCATTGAATTCAGAAAAAAAAATAGCATTGTTGGTGGTACTCACAGAATGACTATTGTAAATGTCAATTGATTGTGTATTTTGAAATTCAGAAGAAAACTGAACTTCTATAACCATTTTAGTAGTCATATGTAATTTTCATATAAATTGACGATGTGAACGCCATCTGCTGCCAATTTTTGAGTAATATCGTTACAGCTATTGACAGTAGATGGCGTTCATGTCGTTAATTTAAATGTAAATTACATATGAGACTATTAAAATGAATAAAAATGGTTAGTTTTCTTCTGGATATCAAATTGCACTATAAATTGACAATTTTAATAGTCATATGTAATTTACATTTAGGTTGGCGACGTGAAGGCCATCTACTGTCAATAGTCTTGTCTATTGTACCCACAGAATGACTATTATAAATGTCAATTGATTGTGCATTTTAAAATCCAGAAGAAAACTAATCATCTATAACCATTTTAGTAGTCATGTGTAATTTACATATAAATTGACGATGTGAACGCCATCTGCTATAAATTTTTAAGTAGTATCGTTACTGCTATTGACAATAGATGGTGTTTACGTCGTTAATTTAAATGTAAATTACATATGAAACTAATAAAATGGATTAAGATGGTTAGTTTTCTATAACTTTAAATTGACTTTAAATTGCACTAAAAACTATAAATAAAAAATATTCTTCCAAAAAGTATGAAATTCCAAATTGGCGCCCAAAGTTGTAAATGTCTGAAAACAATAGTTTTTGAATACAAAAAAGAAATTTAAAAAAATCCGTTTTTTGACAATACCTCAAAAACGAAAGAAGATATTTCTAATTCTTTTTAGATTATTATTGGGCCCTAAATTACGCAACTTTGCCCCAATTTAACCGACTCTCTATCTCTTCAAATAACCGAGATCCCCATACATTCTGTTCAAATAGATAGAAAACGTAAACGGAAAGTTTTTTTTATAAATAAAAGTTGTTTTATTTGATTTTCGATTAAAATGCAAAGAGTTCAGTGAGTAATGCTCAATAATTATTTTGGATTAAACCTATATTTTTTGAGAAATTTGAGTGATTTGATGAGGATTTTTTAATTAAAAAAAAATAATATCTCGAAAATGTTTGCAGATCTATTTTTCAAAGACCATCAAGAACCTTGCCCCCCTCCTTGTGTGATCTTAATTTATATTAAAACACTCTTAGAACTAAGGTACGCTTCTTTTGTTTTAAACTCGTTATAAGAATATAATAAAATATAAAAAATCAATGTGATACGATTATAAAACATCTAAATAAAACTTCGTTTCAAATGAGATGTCTCAGAAATGTATTGAGTACACAACAATTGATACAGGTATACTATGCTAATGTTAATTCACGACTTATATATGGTGTATGCTTATGGGGAACTTCGGTTCATTGGAACTCCGTATTCATTGCACAAAAGCGAATCATAAGATCGATGGCAGGTATTCGGCAAAACCAATCTTGCAAGCCATACTTTCAGTACTATAAAATACTACCATTTCCTTGTTTAGTCATGTATGAGCTAGTGTTGTATACTCGCAAAAATAAACATTTATTCTCAAAAAACAGTAATATACATAATTACAACACAAGGCATTGTAATACATTTAGCATTGAAAATTGCCGACTAAATATAAAAAAAACGTTCACCAAACGTTCTCGGGCCAAAACTATACGATAAATTACCACATTATATTAAAAATGCAATATCCACCCAATTATTTAAAATTAAATTAAAGGAATTTTTGCTTGATAAATTATATTACACTTTGAGTGATATGTTATAATTTTTAAATGTACATGTATGATAATTATGTTTTGATGTAATTTGTTTGCTATCTTTAATTTTTTATTTGATTGTTTGACACTTCCAAAATTGTAATTGTATATTTTTTGTATATGATCTACAGTCAAAGGAAATAAATTTAAAAAAAAATGAACTACAGAAATAAATCTGTTAAAATATATTGCTATTATTTGTTTTTAATAAATACGATCATACATACCTTGTTTTAGTGACGTAGGTAGCTTTTTGTGATTGGAGGGGGAGGAGGGAATTTGAGTTATTTTGTTGTTTTATTAATTTATTTTTCTAAAGTTATACAAAAACAAGTACAAAAAATGAACTTATGTTCATTGTAGCACTTTTTCCCTCATTTAAACAATTGATGATTGGCATACTAAACGTATTTCACATGTTAATTGGATGGTTATAGACCATTTCACATTAAATCAGCGTTTTATACG
Source organism: Philonthus cognatus (assembly GCA_932526585.2). Lineage (NCBI taxonomy): Eukaryota > Metazoa > Arthropoda > Insecta > Coleoptera > Staphylinidae > Philonthus > Philonthus cognatus. The sequence continues at coordinate 49,409,119 of OW052244.1, forward strand.
CGTCTCGCGTGAAGTAAAACACAAAATTTTACTTCATACTTAATCTGGGATTGGAAACACTCGTTAGATGATCAATCATAACCTTATTTTGCTTTTTTTATTACTAGATTAGCGTGCTTAATTTAATTGATTCGATTAAACCGTAACCAAATAATACCATTGAATAACATATTGATTAATGTGTTAAATTGTTGGAGTCATCAAATAAACATGAATGACCGTTTAAAACATTCTAAAAAGGGAAAAAAGGGAAACTACCTGCTATTCAGATAAGGTCATAAATTGTAACATCAACACCCCATAAATTGGGATTTCTTTTCTTTCATTATACTTTCGCGCTTGTAGAGGGTGTCTCTCTTCAAAATTTGCTGGTTTAGATATTTTGGAGAGGCCCTAATATTTACACCTTATGTCACAAGTGACATTTTACGTCAAAAACTGCAATTTTAATATATTACGTCACGAGCGTGGTATGCACCATATTACATATGAGCGGATATGTTGCGCACGAGCCGCGCAGCGGCGAGTGCAGTATTCCGCAAGTATGCCATTGCCATTCCACTCGAGAAACGTACGATACTTTACCTATGCGCTAACAAAATAAAGAATGAGCATGAAAGAACAACTTATTTATTATAGCCCAAAAGAAAATTATCAGGACTATGTTCAATCTAAACAGAGCAGAATCATGTAAAAATGCCTTCTTAACTTATAAAATATTAACGTTTTCAGCAATCTACATCTACAAAATGGTTTGTTACATTAAATCTAATTTAATTCAATTCGCTACCCATAGCGAAAATCATAATTACAAAACAAGACACTGTGACTTAATACGAATTGATAAACACACTACTACTCTATATAATAAATCATTTATAAACGAAGGTAAAACAGTTTACAACACATTAGATAACGACATTAAAAATCTTGGTTTTCCACAATTTAAAATGGTCATAAAAATTATGCTACTAAATAGAGTTGTATACACAATTAATGACTTCAAATTTTAACCTCGATCGGTGGCAAAAGTGTACCTGTACATACTATACAAAATTTGTATTGATATTGTTTTGACGCTTCACATCTATCATATACAATGTATTGTATCATTGCGTTATGTAGCATACGTGAATAAAGCTATTATTATTATTATTATTGAATAATTGTTGACAGTAACATGACATTCATGAAAACTAAATTACTACTTGATCAATTTACATCAAAGAAATGTCATTTCGTTGTGCGGTAATCAATCAGCTGTTCAGCTGTCAGCATGTAATATACTTGTCAAAGCTATTACGTGCATGTGTAGGTAATGTCAATTATACGCGTCAAGATGATAGTGTGGTATGATGCGGTTACTAAAAAGGACGTAGGTAAAATTACAAATAAAAAAAAAGAAAATGGCAAATCAAATTAATATTGACATTTTATGTCGAAAGTGACATATTACGTAAAACATTGCAATTCAACTTGAACGAAAAGAAAATGATGAACTAAGTCAATGTTGCCACTTTGTGTCAAAAGTGTATTATTTGTAATGAACTTAAATTGCAACTTTTGACGTCAAATGTCACTTTTGACATAAGGTATAAACTTTAATTGTAATTTTTGACTTAAAATGTTACTTTTGAAATAAAATTACAATTTTATTTAAAATGCATTGATGTAAAATTACCTTTTAGAGATTGTCTTCTTCTCAATTTAGACCCCTTAAAAGAATATATTTATTTCATCGATCCAACAAGTTTAATTCTATTTAAACAAATATATCCTGTAGAATATATATTCCGTACCTAAAATATGTATTCATAATTTGTACTCAAAATAAATTTATATTCATTTATTTTAAGTAAATTTCTACTCGATTGCAAATTTACTTAAAATTTTGAGTAAATCTGTAATCATGTACATTGTAATCAAGTATTTTACTCAAAATATAAAAGTACTCAAATACTGCAATCATAATCTTACTCGATTAGAAATTTACTCAAAATTTTGAGTAAATTTGTAATCATGCACATTTTTAATCAAGTATTTTACTCAAAATATAAACGTACACAAATACCACCCCACTCTGGTTCCAATGAAACAAATATCGACTTAAATACATACTTAATGGGTTTTATTCGATATTTTTATTTGTTTCATCAAAAACCGTTCATACACATTTCAAGAGCTGTGATGTATTTTAAAGTAACGAGTGTCTTCCACTCCCAGACTAAGCATGAAGTAAAATTTCGAGTTTAGAAAAGCCCCGCGTAGAAAATTTGTCGAGGGTCGCGCAGCGACCCGAGACAAATTTTGACGGGGCTTTTCTAAACTCGAAATTTTACTTCATGCGCTACGCGTATAAACCACTGATTTACAGTAAAGTTAAATATATACAGACAGTTTTATGTAAACAGTTTTATGTATGTATACATTTTCGTATGTTCGATTTGTCAAATGAAAGCATTCAATGCGATTTGACATCTTTAATTTTTAGGTTATGTGTAAATTGGGTTGCGCATATGACCATTACAAATTATAGCCAATTATTCGCAATTAACGCCTAAACTTATTTCAGTACAAATTGTTCCAGTTACAGCGTATGTGCCTTAAATTTTAAGATAATCATCGTTTTTTTAAAGAGCAATTCGAAACCTAAAATGAGTGTTTTCCACTCCTAGACTAAGCATGAAGTAAAATTTCGAGTTTAGAAAAGCCTGAAAATTTGGTTTGGTCGCGTAGCGCGAAGCGCGGAGCGACCAAACCAAATTTTCAAGCTTTTCTAAACTCGAAATTTTACTTCATGCGCCACCGGTATAAAACACTGACATATTGCGAAGTTTACAATATATTTTTTTGAGCTTCAGAGTGTTTCAGTGTTTTACGCCGGTGGCGCATGAAGTAAAATTTCGAGTTTAGAAAAGCCTGAAAATTTGGTTTGGTCGCTCCGCGCTTCGCGCTACGCGACCAAACCAAATTTTTAGGCTTTTCTAAACTCGAAATTTTACTTCATGCTTAACCTGGGAGTGGAAAACACTCGTTTAAACTTCAAATTAAATTCTTTTATTAAACCTAGTGTCGGAAAATGTACAACAAATTCATATGTATACATCTATTTATGAAAATTAACATTGAAAATGTTCGGTATTACATAAAACTCTCTGTATATAAGGCTTAGATGTGATGGTGAACAATGTTTACCGAAATGTAGCGAAAAATGCAAGAATAACTTCTTTTATAAATAGTTTTGGATTAATAATAATAAATGTAGAATAAATTTAGTTTAAGAAATTTACACAATATTTTGAGTAGATTTGTAATCAAGTACATTTAAAATCAAGTATGTTACTCAAACTATAAAAGTACTCAAATACTGCCTCACCCTGGTTCTAATAAAACAAATACCGACTACAACACGTGCTTACTGGGTTTTATTCAGTATTTGTATTTGTTTCATTAAAAAACGCTTATTACTGGCTTTAGGAGCTCACGGATTTCAACCCATGTATTTATGTCGATATATTACAATTTAGTTAGTCTTGGAAGGGCCTACTTGATGTAATAAGCATAATACAGTGACAAGCATAATCCTATACTGTTGTTATAATTTTAATAAATATTTCCTCTATATAAAATATTTAAATTAATCTCGTTATTATTATGATTAAACAAGCAATGGCCGTATTGCGAGCGTTTGGTGGGATTTAGAGCAGCATGATCATTTGTAATGACTCTGATGATTCATGGTGTCTATTAGAGAGATTATACGGCCGTGCCAACTCAATGAAATTAAACTAACACGTTTGCAGCGCCAGGTCGATGTATATTAATACAGGCCCATTAATTAGCAGATGGTATCAGGTTATGTGTGTGTGTGTGTGTGTGTGTGTGTCCGTCATGCACGCGTTTGCAAATTTGTTATGTTTATGCCCGACAAACAACCCTACTGTCGATATTATAAATGGCAGTGCAGATAAATACATTCTACCTGGTGTTAGTTTCACAAAACAACTTTATAATATATCACTTTACTTTCTACACAAATTGTTTCATTGTTTCGTTAAGTGCCGCAGTAAAATAACCCTACGACTGGGGTCAAATATCCAATTCACGCCCTCAACATAATAGGCATAATAGCTTAAATGTCATGTGTCATTATAGACCAGGGCTGGCTAATCCGCGGTCATTTGGCGGACCCTGGCCAAGAACAACGTTATTTATTGCGAATATAATTCGTATTGTCAATTTTAATAAATTTAGCAGGAATAAGTTAAAATAGAAACCCTGATTTATCAACTAGGAAAATATCAATCTGTTAATACTTCTAGGGTTATTTTTGTATTATTGTAAAAATTAAATATTTTTTTAACTTCACTTTAAATCCGTGATTTACACGCCTGGCGCATGAAGTTTAGAAAAGCCTGAAATATTTACTTGATGAAAAAAATTGAACATAAAGAAAAATTGAGTTTGTCAATAGTTTGCAGAATATTTACAAAATATAAAAACTAATTAAAATTAATATCGACTTTCTGCAAAAATTTAGTCTTATTGAGACAAGTCTCCAAATATTCATTGAAACAGCCACTTCTTTAGCTAATACCCTGACAGATCTGTCGTTGTATTAGCTCGAGAAGTAGTTGTTTTAATGAATATTTGGAGATTTGTCTCAATGAGACTAACTTTTGCAGAAAGTCGATATTAATTTATTTCATGCGTAAACAAGGAGTGCAAACACTTGTTGAAATATTATTAAACACTTCAAGAAATATCAAGTCCTAAAAGTTGGAAAATTAATTAAATACTTAATTTTGTTTTAAACGTACTTAAAGAGATTAACAAATGTTGGCATGATTAAAAAAAATAAGGTTAATACAAAGTGTTTTTAAGTCATCAAAAACTTGTTTTAACCCTTTCAGCCTTGGAATCTTACTGGTGCAAAAAAAATATTTTGTGCACTGCATATTGCTTATTACTATTTTTAAAATAAAATAGTAATAAACAATATGCAGTGTACAAAACATTTTTTTAACCAAAAATAATATTTTTTACTATTTCTTCTGAGTTATGTGCAGTAATAAATCATTAATAAAACACAGTTTGATTTCCTTTTTTCGGTAATTTAGCAAATAAAGGAAATCACACTGTGTTTTATTTATATATTTTAAAAATGTTTAACATTATCCAGTGAGAATTTTTCCACTCCCACTCCCTGATTAAACATAAAGTAAAATTTCGAGGCTCTATACTCGAAAATTAGGATCGGTCGCTTCGCTTCACTAGACGACCATGCCAAACTATAACGCTTTTTTAAACTTGAAATTTTACCTTATATTTAATCAAGGAGTGCAAATCCTCGCTGGAAGTTTTAAATCGAACGTTTTAAAAGTCAATAAATGTCTGAAATGTACAGCGTATACATCAGGAAAAATATACTTAAAAAATGCCCTATATACCTTTAGTAGGAAAACAAAATTACTCAAGTTTGTATTTACAAAGATCTAATCGCACATATTCACAGCATCCAAGGCCGTAGTCAGGGGGAGGATATGAAATTTTTAATATGTTTACATTTTGTATGTAAAATCGGCCATGTAAGAGCAAAACCAATATTTTTACCATTAAAATCCCCCCCTCCCCACCCCCCGAAATTTTGCTCTGGCTACGGCCTTGACAGCATTCCCACTACAGGCCCTGGATTTTCACTAAATTGCTGGTTAAACTAAATTTACGAAAATTATAATTTAAATGATGTTACTACGTGAGAGACCGGTTTTATGATAGTAACTGTCTAACCCGGAACGTCCATCACTTTCATCAACTCGTGTTGCATCAACACGCAAATGCTTTTTTTTGTTGTTTCGTTTGTTGTTATTGCAATTGAAAACGAGAATGAAAATGCAGTTTTCGGTCGGATGGACGCCGAAATATTAATTTCGCCTCCGCCTGGCTCATTGTGCTACTGTCCGTCCTTCATTATTCCAGCGTGCTCGCGCGTTTCGATCACCATGGCTACCAACGTGGCTCGATTGTCTATACCAGCTAAAACCGGACGACGATGTTAATACGTTTTTCTTTTTGTTTTATTCCGAAAGGGAACAGAAGTACAGTAATAGCACGAGGGACTTAATTGTAATTGGACGCCGATTAATGCGGTCACCAATGGAGAAGAATTTCGCAAGCGGGAAATGCTCTGTTAACTACTATCCTAAAACCGGTCTCAGTAATAATAAAAATTCTAGATTGTTCAAGCAATATTATTCAATTGTAGTTATATTTAAGTAATTAGCAATTGCAAATAAAGGATTATATTCTACTAGTGAATATTAATAATTTCAGCTTGATTTGTAATAATGCAATACTATATATCATTAACTTGTTCCTCATTGATCACTTGGTAAAAAATGTCGAATAATATTTAGGTTTTTATTTGAAATTCACTTAGTTTGTTTTACTAATAAATTTATTTTTCGACTAGTTTCTTCATCATTCTTGAAAATGGCGTCAAGTCGAAACTAGAAGACACGTTTAAAACATCCACACAGTCTCTCTGAAGAATGCCTAAAAATGAAATTTTTAAGAGCAGAGATATCTTGTACAAAATGAATTCTTTTGTTGAAGCAAATTGAGCTTTGGAAATCAAACCTATACAATTGGTTTTAAAGAAAATATTCACAATTCGCGAAACATTAAGCACACTATTTTTAATGTAAATTGCATATTTTAATGGAGAAAATGCGAAATATTACAGGTATTTAAATTTTTAAAAGTTAGTGTAAAGGTGCTGCCCTTATTTGGTTGATAATATATTATTGTATATTATAGTGGAGGAAGAAATAACAACTGCACACATTAACGGCTCAAACTCAACTGCTTTATTTCGGTACACGTAAAAATGTACAATGTACAATTAATACACTTTACTGCACACCCTTTTCCTTAAAACTAAACATCATTCTCATAATACCTTATTGAAAATAAATTCTTAATACATTGTTTCTTAAAAACATTTTTAATTACCTTTCCTCGGTCTTAAGTTATAAGGTTGTTTTGGAACCTCCGGCTGTGCTGTTACTTCAGTTACTACTGCGTTATCAGTTTTGATTGATTCGTTTAGCGGTTCAGCCTGAACCTCCAAGACCCCTGGAATTTTAACATTCGCTGGTAGAGAACGTCTTAACTCATTAGCATGCCTTTTCACTAGCTTGTTGTCGTTAGTTTTAACCTCGAATGTTACATTTCCAGTTTTATTTATTACCTCCCCTCTTTGCCAGGTCGGCTGCGCAGGGTCTTTATAATCTTTGAATAACACTGAATCAGCTTCTTTTAAATCTTTTTCTTTCAGATTATTATAAATTAGTTCGTTTTTAATTTGGATTTCTTCGTCAACGTTCGGAGTTAGTAAAGTCAGTCGTGATCTCCAGTTTCTCCCCAAAAGTAACTTTGCTGGACTTTCGCCTGTTAATGAGTGGGGCGAATTTCGGTAATGAAATAAAAATAGTTGTAATGCCACCTCCGAATTTTTATTTTCGAAATGTGCCATTTTAAGAAAAGTTTTTGCGGTGTTCACCATATTTTCAGCAGCGCCGTTGCTAGCTGGGTGATATGGTGGGGAAAATACATGAGACACTCCATTTTTCTTTAAAAATAGTTCAAACTCGGATGAAGTGAATGGGGGTCCGTTGTCACTCACTACACTGTGAGGTAAACCGAACCTAGCAAAAACTGTTCTTAAACAACTTAAGGTTGCATTAGCATCCGTCGTATTCATTTTGAAAATTTCAACCCATTTGGAATATGCGTCTATTATTAAGAAATATTTTTTTCGATAAATTGGACCAAAAAAATCGATATGTAATCGTGACCAGGGTAGCTTTGGTCGCGGCCAAGGGCGAACTGATACTTTGCTCGGATTGATATTAATTGCTTGACACACTTCGCAATTCTTACAAATTCCCTCAATGTCTGCTTCTATTCCTGGCCAAAAAACATAGGATCTAGCTAAAGATTTACTTTTATTAATTCCGAAATGCGGTTTATGAATTTCCTTAAGCGCATTTATTTGAATTTTTTTGGTATTATAACTCGGTATCCCCACATTAAACAATTCGCTTCAATATGCAATTCATTTTTACGTACATAATATGGTTTTAATTCATCGGCCACCTTTTCATTGAGTTTTTCGGGCCAGCCGTGTAAAACATATTGAACTATTTTCCCTAAAACCCTATCTTTTCGTGTTTCACTAGCAACGTTTTTATAATTAATAGGTAAATTTTCACATTCATTATAATTAATTTCTGAGTCGCAACATCTATTACCCGTTTCATCTATTGGCCACCGAGATAGACTATCGGCATTACCATGTTTCTTTGAACATATGTATTGAATTTCGTATTGGTAACTAGCCAATATTATCGCCCACCTTTGTAACCTACTTGCGGCCATCTGAGGAATTCCTTTCTTTTCTCCAAAAATAGATAACAGAGGTTTGTGGTCTGTTAATAAGATAAACTTATGACCGAGAAGATATTGGTTAAATTTTTTAACACCAAAAATTATACTTAGAGCCTCTTTATCTACTTGTGAATACTTTTGTTCTGCTGCATTTAATGTACGGGATGCGAAAGCGATTGGTTTAATATCCCCGTTGGGAAATTTATGAGAAATTACACAACCTATACCATATACGCTTGCATCACAGGCTAAAATGATAGGCATTTCTGGGTTATAGTGGACTAGAACCTTGGACGATGTTAATTCTTTCTTAATAAATTCAAACGTGTCTTGCTGACTTTTGCCCCAGTGCCAAATAACATCCTTTTGTAGTAGTTTAGATAATGGGTACAATTTTGCACTAATGTTAGCCACAAATTTTGCATAATAATTAACAAGCCCCAGGAAACCCTTTAATGTTGTCACTGATGTAGGAGCTTTCGCCTTTACAATTGCTTCAATTTTGGTTGGACATGTACTTAACCCCTTATCACTAATTATGTAACCCAAATAAGAAATTTTTGTTTGTAAAAATTCACATTTATTTAGTTTAACACGTAAACCACAAGATTCTAATTTATTTAATACCTGGAACAAACGATCATTATGTTCCAATGCATTCCTCCCCGTGACCAGAATGTCATCTAGGAAAACAGCAGAAAATATCATGTCGATTGATTTTTGAAATAAATAATCCTGGAGAGGATGCAATTCCATAAGGCAAACGCTTAAATTTAAAAAGACCTTTATGGGTAGTAATCGTTACCAAGTTTTGGGATTGTTCGTCCAAACAAAATTGTGCATAGGCTTGGGAAAGATCTATTTTAGTGTAATATTTACCACCCTTAAGAGATGCAAAAAGCTCCTCTATACGGGGAAGAGAATACCTTTGAACCTTCAAGGCTGGGTTTACAGTGATTTTATAATAGCCACAAATTCTTACTGAGCCATCTTTTTTTATTACAGGCACTATCGGTGTGGCCCATTCACTATATTCTATTGGTTCAATTATATCATTTTTCACTAAATTTTCAAGTTCTTGTTCTACTTTATCTGTAATTGCAAACGGTAAAGGTCTGGCCTTGCAAAAAATTGGCATAGCGTTATCTTTAATAAACAACTTGAGTTTACCACCATTGAATTTACCAACACCGGACTTAAATACATTTGGAAATTTATTAAAAACAATTTCTTTTAACTGCTTTTCAGTTACATTTATATTTAAACAATTTAATTCAGCTAATTCAGTGCAAATACTTAACCTACGCAACCACTCTCTGCCAACGAGGGGCAGCCCACCATTCTCTATCACATATAACGGCAAGACCTGCTTCTTATTTTTAAAAATTACATCTGTAACAAAATATCCTTGACAAATAATATTTTTACCATCATAAGCTTTTAAAGACAAAGGTGTTGTATGTAATTTATACTCATTAAATAATTGTTTATAAGTTTTGTCTGAAATAACACTAATAGCACTTCCTGTATCGATCTCCATCTCTAATATTTTATTAGCAACATTAATACTAACCTTAAATGTCTCATGAGCCGCTGTATTTATTTTAAAAAGATCAATATCTGAATCGGACGACCCATTTTCCGCAACATAAAAATTCTTCTTGGTATACTGTCCGCAAATTCGACTAATGTGTCCGATGTTATTGCATTTATGACACACGGCATTTTTGAAAAAACACTCTTCTAATTTGTGATTATTTAATCCGCAACTCTTGCACTTGACAGTTGACTTGTTGTGGTGTCCGCCATGTTCTTTCCTCGCTGTGGGGTGTGCGCGCGCCGCTCGCTGCTCGTGGTTGACCATGTTGGGCAGGAAATCTGCGTCCTCCTTCTTGACCACGTTGCCTCTGTCCATACTTTTCCTTCCTGATTAGATTGAGAGCCGCGTTTTCTTCTTCCTGTCGTTTTCCAGCTACGAGATTTGCGTCATGAACTGCCGCTTCTTGGTTGATCGCCTCTTCATATGCTTTTACGAAGGAAATGTCGCCTAATGTGAAAAGGCGCTGCTTGATTTCATCACTTTTTAGTCCGAAAACCATTTGGTCAAGTAAATTTTCATCTAGATTTGTTTTAAATTTGCATGTTCTGGATAATCGCTTTAATGCCGCTACATAATCGCTCACTTTTTCACCTGGTTCTTGCAATCTTTGACGAAATTTGTATCGTTCGGCAATAATGGATGGTTCCGGCTCCGCGTGGTTTTCGACGATTTTTACTAAGTCTTTGAAGGATTTACTTTCAGGAAGATCGGGGTTACATAAATCCGTCATTAATTCATACGCGTTATCACCGATGGCACTTAAAAGAATCGGCACTTTACTTGCTTCGTCTATTTTGTTCGCGATGAAAAACTGATTTACCCGTGCGATGTACGTCGACCATTTTTTGCTGCCCAGCTCGAACTCTTTAATTTGCCCGATCGTCATTTTTAATAATAATTGGTTAATCCTCGTCGCCAGTTGTAAAGGTGCTGCCCTTATTTGGTTGATAATATATTATTGTATATTATAGCGGAGGAAGAAATAACAACTGCACACATTAACGGCTCAAACTCAACTGCTTTATTTCGGTATACGTAAAAATTATATACACAAAAAAACATACACTTTTAATAGGCTCACGTGCACGGTACGATGTACAATTAATACACTTTACTGCAGTTAGTACATACGAATAAGTACTCTAATTTTTTACTTAAAAAAATTATCAAAACTATGCTAAATAAGTAGATAGAAAACCAGCATTACGGCTGGCAAAAATAGTGTAGATGTTTTGATAGGGTCTCGAAACTAGTCGGAAAATAAATTTATTAGTAAAACAAACAAAATGAATTTAAATTAAAAACCTATACAATACTATAGTTTGGTTTTAATATTTTTACATTTTTAACGCAGGACATAATAATTTTCTTATTTTCTACTTCTTGTTCGAGGACTAAGTCCTGTCTTTCTTCAATAGCGTCTGAGTTGGGATGCTGAGCTCCAGCTCTCGTACCATCGCTTTGGTGGGCGTCCAGGAGGTCTACTGTTGTGTGGTTTTCCATCTTTAGCAATTCTGGCTAGTCGGTCTTTGGACATTCTGTCAACAACACATAATAATTCGTTAATCTTAAATCTTACAAAAAAAAAATCATTACTTACTGATTACTGGCTTTCTCCACAATTTTTTGTGTTTATCTCGGCGGAAGTACAAAAAAACCGTCGAGGATAATCTCGAGGAGGAGACAAATATAATAATGGGAAAAGAGGAGAGGGATTCAAATCCTTAAATGGGAGTGGGCGCTGATAATGGCGGATCCATTTAAGAGATACCGTCTCGTCCTCGGGATGAAAGCGGGGTGCGGAAAACTCGAAATGAAAAACCACAAAAGGAGCGGACACTGATATGGGACCATCCCTCAACTTCATCTCCATTTAAGAGACGTTTTCCGTTAACAACACACAAAAAAATAGAGGGTGCAGATTAAGTCGAGTTAAAGATTAATTATGTGTAAGTATGATTACAATAAACGAAGAAAACGACGCAATTAGGTAAGAACTAATGAAATTTAATCCTAAAATATTTATATCGAGAGTTTTATGTAACACCGAACATGCCAGAAAATATTCAATGTAAATTTTCCTATGTTCGATGTGTTCTGGGATGCATCAAAGCATTGAGTGCGATTTCATTGGCTGATTTTAGTCGTTCTAACACAATTTTAGTTTTTAGTAGTTCTAACGCAACTTACATTTAACGTCAAAATGAAATGTGTCATTCAATAATCGCCTACATCACTAATAGAATGTTAATATTAAACAGAAAAGAAAAATGAGAAAGAGGAGAACAGATTTAGCTTGATCGCAAAAATAATAGAAAAACAGATTCCTGTTTTAAAGGGATGTTTCGAGATTGATAAAATAAGCATGAATTTAAAATTAATATCGACTTTCTGCAAACATTTTGTCTCATTTGTCTCATTTGTCTCTAATTATTCTTGAACAAGTTTCTCATCTTTCACGTGGTGAAACATATTTTACTATGATTTAAAAAAGAAAACACTTGGTTAAATTTCTTTAATATTTCAAGATAAGTTTATACATTGCTTCAATTTCACTGGAGATTATTAAGAACTTCGATTGAGCGTATTGTGTAAACCATTTGATCAGGACCACACCAAGTACGTTGCTTTGGGTGTACCAGCAAAAATGCCGTCCAAAAACTGCCTGGTCCTTTGCGGAGTGCGCATTTCTACACTGCACTTAGGCCTCATTAGGCCCATTGTGCTAACAAAACGGCCTTTCGGCAGCTTTAAATATAAATATTCCAAATTTGAAGAGCGTGGCGAGGCAGGTTTGCAAGTACCGCACCTAGTATTGCTGCCAAACATTGCTATTTTCATTTATTTGCTAACATAATACTCAATAAAGATAATGTAGGTGTATTTATTACTTTATTAACTGCGTAACTTACAATGAATTGAAGATACAGTAATTTTTTCTTTAGGTAAACATGCATAAGCTGTCAATTTTCCGACATTCGTTGTTTTTTGAAAGAGTTCAATTTGAATCTTTAAACGAATGTTTTACACTCCCAGACTAAGCATGAAGTAAAATTTCGAGTTTAGAAAAGCCCCGTGAAAATTTGTCGAGGGTCGCGCAGCGACCCGAGACAAATTTTCTGGGCTTTTCTAAACTCGAAATTTTACTTCATGCGCCACGCGTATAAAACTGAGATTTTAAGTGAAGTTCGAATATACATAAATTTCACAAAATTTTAGTGTTTTATACGCGTGGCGCATGAAGTAAAATTTCGAGTTTAGAAAAGCCCAGAAAATTTGTCTCGGGTCGCTGCGCGACCCTCGACAAATTTTCACGGGGCTTTTCTAAACTCGAAATTTTACTTCATGCTTAGTCTGGGAGTGGAAAACACTCGTTTAAAGCTTTAAATCGAGCTTAAAAAAACAGGGAATATCTAAGGATTTACAGAAAATAGGCTGAATTTGAGAGCTGATAGAGCTTTGTGTTACATTTATAGGCGGAGACACAGAGAGAAAACTTAAAATTCAACCTCCAGGTGCCATGCACCATGCTCGATGGATGGCGAGAGCAATTTATTCACTGAAAATGTCATTGTTTAGTGCCCAATTGACAATTACAAGCAAGGATAAAACAGCACTGTTAGACGTGTGGCTTTTCTAAACTCGAAATTTTACTTCATGCGCCACGCGTATAAAACAGAGATTTTAAGTGAAGTTCGAATATACATAAATTTCACAATATTTTAGTGTTTTATACGCGTGGCGCATGAAGTAAAATATCGAGTTTAGAAAATCCCATAAAATTTGTCTCGGGTCGCTGCGCGACCCTCGACAAATTTTCACGGGGCTTTTCTAAACTCGAAATTTTACTTCATGCTTAGTCTGGGAGTGGAAAACACTCGTTTAAAGCTTTAAATCGAGCTTAAAAAAACAAGGAATATCTAAGGATTTACAGAAAATAGGCTGAATTTGAAATACGTATACCTAAAAGAAAAACTCCCTGTAAGTTTCAGGACAGTATTAATCTTGATTGTTTTGAAATGCTGATGTCTTACTTTGGGCAAAAAAGTATGTTCCATATTCCCACACACTGCACCATAAACGCACAAGATTTAATAACTGACATATTTTATTTTGACGTTACCTGTACCCTATTAACATTAGTCCTAATTTGCATTAGAACTACTAAAAATCGTAACCAATGAAATCGCACCCAGAAGAATGTAAATTGGGTTGACTATATTACCATTGGAAGTCGTAGCCAATCACATCGCATTCAATGCTTTGATGCGTCCCAGAACACATCGAACACGAGAAAATTTACAGTGAACATTTTCTGGAATGTTCGGTGTTACTTAAAACTCTCTGTATAATAGAGTAACTTAGCTATCTAACATTTACTATCCTAAAATCGGTCTCAATGGTGAACAGTGTGAGTCAATAAAGTTGTAAGGCTGTGTTGGATAGGCGCGCACCTAGTAGGGTGCGCGGAACGGCGGAGATGTTGACGCGTTACTTCGTACTTTAACAAAATGGCGTCGACGACGTCACCACCATGGTCAAATGTAAGACAAAAGAAACTGATTTGACTAGCACAGCGCTGTTAATGCATCGAACTAGGCAATTATTTATATTCGTGTTAAAAAACCATATTTATCACGAAAACCCCGTGTTTAATGTACTTGAGTGTTCAATGCACCCCATTTATGTACCCACACAATTAAATAATGGACATATTATAAGATTGTCGTGAACAAATTACATTAATTATTTACAAATTTAATGATTTTGCTTAATTTTAGTAAAGAGAAATTAGTAATTTTTCTTACGTTGTTTAAATGAAAACAAACCTGTTTTATAAAAAAAGAGTTTGTTTAAAACAAAATAAAAACGTTTTAGTGAACAACTCTATCGCTAACAAAAAAGAGCCTTTTATTTTAATCTAACCTTTTTCAAGACTCATAGAACCCTAAATCCCCCCCAAGACAAACTAAATTGTAGTATGTCGATGTATATGTTACGGATAAAACACTAAATTCGGTCAAAACGCAGTTTGTCTAGACAAAATGCGAATTGTCCAATGTTTTTAGACAACAACCGAATAAAATTGCATTCGTCTGTAATTTAGCACATTGTCTAGACAAAATGCTTTGGTTCTAAAGGCTATTAGACAAAATGCGTTGCAAGATTTTATATTGAAAAAAATGTACTGGAAAACATAATTTTGTTTTACAAATAAAGTGACAAATTATTCATAAGGAGTAGATTTTGAACTTCACTTGAAATCAGTGTTTTATGCGCGTGGCGCATGAAGTAAAATTTCGAGTTTAGAAAAGCCTGAAAATTTGGATTTGCCGGGACGCGACTCGCTTCGCTCGCGCGCCCCGGCAAATCCAAATTTTCAGGCTTTTCTAAACTCGAAATTTTACTTCATGCTTAATCTGGGAGTGGAAACACTCGTTAAAAGTTCAAAATTGAACGCTTTTACAGTAAACCATGCATTAAAAATCTACTTTTCATAAGTGGGAGTGATTAATTATTTACAGGGTGGAAACCTTAACTGGAATAAATTCAGTAATTATGAAATTAGAAGTTCCAGAAAAAAAAAATTCGGACAGGTCGATTTTTGTTCTTTATTGCGCACATTTTATCGTCTTCAAAACAAGTATGATGTCACTAGTCTTTCACGTATGACTTCATAGGCAATTTTTTTTAAATGGAAACAATTTTCTTTTTATTTTACTAAATTTGTAGCCCTTTTCATTCTCTTTGCGACAATGTAAAAATATTTAGTATTTTTTTTTAATTTTTTTATTTCAAAAATCAAACAAAAATTCTTAAAAAAACCTTTTATTAAATAAGTTTTTTTAAGAATTTTTGAAACATTAAAAATGCATTGAGGCGACCGGCCGTGTTAGCATAGAATCAACGAAACAAAAAAACACGGCCGCCTCAATGTATTTTTAATATTTCTTACATTAAATAAGTTTTTTATGAATTTTTGTTTAATTTTTGCAATAAAAAAAATAAATAAAATATATTTTTACATAGTCATAAAGAGAATGAAAGGGGCTACAAATTTAGTAAAATAAAAAAAAATGTTTCCATTTCAAAAATTACCTATGACGTCATAAGTGAAAAGCTATTGACGTCATACTTGTTTTGAAGACGCTAAAAAGTGCGCAATAAAGAATCAAAATCGACCTGTCGGAGGATTTTTTTTTGAACTTTTTATTCATAAATACCGAATTTATTCCGGTTAAGGTTTCCACCCTGTATCTTTCTATGTTGTTGTATAGCAAAAGATGCTAAATAAAGATTAATATTATTATCAATAACTTATGCCTATAATTATTTACTATTTAAATAAAGTAGTTTTATTTTTATTTTAAATTAGAGAAGTTTCTAAATTTAAATAAAATTAATTCCTTTGGTTTAATTTCTTTTTTATAAAAATCAAGTCAAAATAATATTCATTTTTTACCAAGTGATCAATGATAAACAATACATTCAATAATAGTTATAAATTGTTTAAATTTTAAAAATTGTAATATTTTTAGACAAATGAGAACATGTTTGTTTGTCACTCTATCACTTATAACATTTATATGGCAACTGTTATGTTTATTTTGAATTTGTATCTTAATTACCAGTAGTTATAAATTGTTTAAATTTTAAAAATTGTAATATTTTTAGACAAATGTGAACATGTTTGTTTGTCACTCTATCACTTATAACATTTTTATGGCAACTGTTATGTTTATTTTGAATTTGTATCTTAACTAACATGTTTGTTTTACGTTAATCCATAAAAACAGTGGACGTACGTCGATATCTCAACTATAATTGCAGTTGATGTAAGTCGACAGAATGACATTATAAATAACCTAACTTAGCAGAGTGACACCTAGCCTCAAAAACGTCGACGATGTGAGACGCAACCAAACTTGAGACGGTGACCACGTCGAATGTGTCAGAAGTTAGGTTAGGTTCCATGTTATATCGTCTACTTAAATGTATGTGGCACCCAACCTAACCTAACTTTTGACACATTCGCCGTGGTCACCGTCTCAAGTTTGGACGTTGGCTGTATCTCACATCGTCACTTTCAGCACTTAATATTTTGTTACTTTATGACATATAATAATAGGTAATTTTTTTTTTTTTTTAGAAATTGTAAACAAATATACAAATTATTGAAAAACTGTCATGTCATAAGTGACAAACAAAATATGTTCCCGACTGTCAAAAACATATTAGAATTTTCAAATATTACAAAATTATAGCTATCAACTAATCTATTGTTTATCATTCATCACTTGGTAAAACATTATCATAATTTTTTTTAATATTGAATTGAAGTAAGACGATTTGATTTGAACAGCATTTTTTAACCAAATTAATTAATTGTATTTGAATTTGCATATTTTTTTAGTTTTAAATTAAAATGAAATCTCTAACAAATATTTCCACTCCCAGACTAAGCATGAAGTAAAATTTCGAGTTTAGAAAAGCCTGAACATTTGGATTTGCCGGGGCGCGCGAGCGAAGAGAGTCGCGCCCCGGCAAATCCAAATTTTCAGGCTTTTCTAAACTCGAAATTTTACTTCATGCGCCACGCGTATAAAACACTGATTTAAAGTGAAGTTTAAAATATACATCTTATAAATAATTTGTCACTTTGTTTAAAACAAAGTGATGTTTTCCAGTATTTTTGTTTGTTTTGTTTTGTTTGATCGATTTATTTTATAATTTCGGAAAATTTTTAAATTTGTGTTTTGTCTGTGACATATCTACATAAGTTTAAGTACGTGACCGCCCCCCGCCCCTTTCCTCCATAAGACCGGGATGGTCCCCCTTCAAGACGTGTGAGTCCCCCCAAAGAGAAATTTTTGAGTGCGCTCCTGCTGTTGGATAAAACAGGACAATACAATTATTATTAATTTTATTATTATTGTTAGTTTGGAGCTTTATGCTGTTTTAATATAAAGAAAAATATATATTTCAAACCCCTAAAATATTAATTAATTTCTCACTTAACCCGTGGTGAAACATTTTTGAATTAATACTGGTTATTTAAAACACTTGGTTTGTAAACTAGTGAAACAAATCAAGTGTTTTAGATTTAAAGAATTATCCCTAAAATATTGTCAAAAATATGGATTATATCTACATTTTTGACATTATATTTTCAAAAAGCAGGGAATTGAACAAAATAGGACTGTATTTTATCAAATAAACCCCTGCTTATACACACACAGTCACAAAGAACAAACTTCAAAATCCCAAATCGCAGGTGTTTTAATCTATTTAACAAATTAGACGAATCCATCTTTATCTCTCTCTCTCTCTCTTTTCTGGGTCGCGGCGGAAAAAGGAATCCCGCGAGGAAATGAAAAATTTTCCTCTCGCTCGTCGCAAAGAAAAATGTAAATGGGCTTAATTAAGGGTCGGATACGGTCTTTTTTTTAATTTAACGAAAAAGGAGGGAAAAAATGCGAGAGAGGGGTGGCGAGTTTGAAACTTTAATAAGGGACGCGCTCAGAATATAAATGGGCCGAGACGTGATTATGCGACCGTAACGAAATTAGCGATGTTTTGACTGCATAACAAAGACGTCGGGATTTTAAATGCCGGTTAGAGCGTGCCGCCGCATTAACACTGGAATATAATTATTACTACTTTAAAAAGTTTAGAGCGAAAAGAAAAAGAAAAATACGCGGGACGGAAAATATTTCATTTTCGGTGATAAATTTAATTTTTATTCTCTTCTTAAAAATAAAACAATAAAGAAGCTCACGGTAATAAATTTTCCAAATTTATAGCTGCCTAAGAATTTGTAATTAGTATTAAAATTACTAAAATGAGACCGATTTTAGGAGTTTTATACAAACTTCAAAGCGGAAACTGGAAAAAATCAGTATTTTTTGTAGGGACGAAAAGTTAACCAAAAAAAATCTGTTTATTTCGGTTCGGTTTAAACATGTAGTTTAAAATTTTGTAAATTATGATAGAAAATAAGTGTATAATATAACTAAAAACATTTAAAATATATACTACATAGTGGTTCAAATTAACGATAATTTGAAATTTGGATTTGAGTGGTAACATTGGAACATTTTAAATTTACAAAAAATGTATGTACTTACAACAACAAAATTGTGATGTGATCATCATAGCACTTTCCCCGTCATTTAAACAAATGATAATTGACATAGTAAACTTATTTTACTTGTCAATTGTTTAATAAAGACAATTTCACATTAAATTAGCGTTTTATACGCGTGGCGCATGAGGTAAAATTTCGAGTTTAGAAAAGCCTAATTTGGCTTTTCTAAACTCGAAATTTTACTTCATGCTTAATCTGGGATTGGAAGACACTCGTTTCAGCATTAAAACAATTTATAACTCACATAATACAGTTATTATATTTTATTGACGGAGAAAATGAATTCTATTTTGGCTTTTCTAAACTCGAAATTTTACTTCATGCTTAATCTGGGATTGGAAGATACTCGTTTCAGCATTAAAACAATTTATAACTCACATAATACAGTTATTATATTTTATTGACGGAGAAAATGCATTCTAAAACAGAACGTCAATTTTGATAGTAGGAAAAGAGGAAGCAGTCGATTTTTATATCAGACGTTAAAAGACAATTCACAGTCGATAAAAGGACTTAACTACAAAATGCAACGATCGTGAAAAATTCAGTGAACTAAGGAACTTACGGTTAAAGTTGGACTTTAGGGTGCTGGACCCCCAGAAACGGTTCTTTTTGATAAAAATAAATAATAATGTTCCCTAAGTTTCAAGTCAAGGAATAAATGTTAACCCGTGCCGTGCCGCAAAGAGATTAAAATCCTAAATTGAGGAAGTATATACTGGGAGTTTTATATAACACCGAACATTTTCATAAAATACGATTTGACACCTTTAATTTTTAGGTTATGTGTTAATTGGGTTACCTATGTGACCATTACAAATTGTAGCTAATCAATTGCAATTAATGTCTCAACTTGTACATACAAGGAGTTTTTTCTTTCAAGTATACATGTCCCAATTACAGCGAATGTACAACTTGTACATACAAGGAGTTTTTCTTTCAAATATACATGTCCCAATTACAGCGTATATGCCGTAAATATTTAGATAATGGTTGTATTTTTTTAAAAAGGAGTTCAATTTGAAATTTAAAACGAGTGTGGTCTACTCCCAGACTAAGCATGAAGTAAAATTTCGAGTTTAGAAAAGCCTGAAAATTTGGTTTGGACGCGTAGCGCGAAGCGCGGAGCGGCCAAACCAAATTTTCAGGCTTTTCTAAACTCGAAATTTTACATCATGCGCCACCGGTACAAAACACTAATATATTACGAAGTTTAAAACACACCGCTGAACTTTACATTGAATCAGTGTTTTGTGCCGGTGGCGCATGAAGTAAAATTTCGAGTTTAGAAAAGCCTGAAAATTTGGTTTGGCCGCTCCGCGCTTCGCGCTACGCGACCAAACCAAATTTTTAGGCTTTTCTAAACTCGAAATTTTACTTCATGCTTAGCCTGGAGTGGAAAACACACCTTTAAAGCTTCAAATTGTATTCTTTTAATAAACCGAGGGTGGTAAAATGTACAACGTCTGCATATATATACTTAAAAGAAAAATTCTCGTTATGAATATGTTCGGTGTTACATAAAACTCTCTGTATGTATATTATTATGTATGCTTTTGAACCGCTGAGAATACACACAATCGTCCTATACATATAATTGACCTGATGTTAAAAATCAATCAACATTAGTAATTACTAATATTTCATAATAAAAAAATAACAATATCGCTACCACTAGTCGAAAAGAGCACTTATTACTTTTTTGACATACAGCGGATATTTCTTCTTTTACTTCCTCGCAACCTACAACAGAATTATCAAGTAATTAACAACAAATTTGATTTCTTAAATTAGCCCTATTTGAAGAATTTACCATTTTAACCAAATAGCGACCAAAATGAGTGGGTTTTTTTCTATTTTTTTCTTTACTTCTGCACTTTTCCTCTTAGATTATCCCGGCAGCAGCAAAATGCATAAATTCGATGTTACATGTTAAACCCCTATGTATACCTAAACGAATCAACAACCTGTATACTATTTTTAAATTTCGTGTTTGGTAAACGATTTGTTGAATTCTTGCAACATTTTTACTCCTTTTTCAACAGAATTGGAGACTGCATTGATGGAACTAATCAATTTTTTTCCTTTCATATACTCGCCATTATGAGACCATTTAGTGGCATCTCCAAGTGTAAAGACATTATAAAACGAATGAAAACAGCCATAGGGTGACAAAAAAATATCTCCATGGACGTGAAGAATGGCATTAAGGAGCTCGAAGAGGCTATCGACGTTGTATTCTTCTGCAGAGAAAATTGGATAAAGATTGATGAAGAGATGAGGAATGCAATCAACGAACAACCTGATCTTGCCAGCATTGCAGATAATAGGAAAAAACGAACGGCATCGAGCCCAGCTGAGCATAAGCAGAAAAGGAAGAAAAAAGAAGATGCACCCCTAAAAGAGACCTCAAATCAAAAGGAAGCTGAATGGACAAAGGACAAAGCAACGAGGAAGAAAGAGGCACGAAGAGAGAAAGCCTTAAGGAGAATGGACGAGGAAACCCAACCGCAGGCCACAGTCTTTTCTAATGATGGTGAACCGCAGGCCACTGTCACTTCCAGTGATGGAAAACGAGAAAACCGAAAACTGAAAAGAAGGATAAAAAGACAAAAACCGAGCGCGTTAATAGTTAATCCGGGGGAAGGTAAAACATATGCCAATATTCTGGGTAATATCCGCAAAAATATCAATCCGGAGGAGCTAGGAATCGATGTGAAGGCGATGCGACAAACGTGAACGGGGGCGCTTCTCCTCTAGTTTGATGGAAAGGAAAACGAGAAAACCTTCTGTGACAAAATTAGAGAAGCAACTGTTGGTGAAGCAACGATGGAAAACCTTAAGACAGTGGACACCTTAGAAATAAGGGACCTAGATCACCTCACTACAGAAATCGAAGTGAAAAATGCTGTCAATAAATATTTAGCAGTAGAAGAGGCAGACATAAAGGTTAGACTAACTAAGCCTAACAGATTTAAACAAATTGTAGCAATTATCAAAGTGGAACACACACAAGCTATAGATCTGTTAAAAATAGGCAAAATAAAAATTGGATGGATAACGGGCATAATTAAAAAAAGAGTGGAAGTCATCCAATGCTACAGGTGCTTTGGATTTGGACATCAACAGGAAAAATGCACTGGCCCCGATAAAAGAAGTGAAAAAGTATGCATGAAATGTGGCGAAAGAAACCACATTAGAAAACACTGTCAAAACGCACCAAAGTGCTACTTGTGCACAGAGGAAAAGGACGGCACGGATCACATCCCCGGGTCCGGTCAATGCCAGATTTTTAGACAGGAGCTACTAAAGGCTAGGCTAAAGGCTAAACAATGATTAGGATACTCCAAGGCAGCATGCATAGAAGTAAGACAGCAGACAATCTTCTGCGACAAATACGCTTGGAGCTACAGATTGATCTGGTCTTAATTAGTGAGCAATACAAAAATATGGATGCAGCCAATTGGTACGGGGATACGATAGGAACGGCTGCCATATGGATACCGGAACCAAACAAAAATATTATTGAGGAACATCGCAGAGGTAAAGGGTTCGTGTGGGTGAAGCTCGAAGGAGTACACTACGTCAGCTGCTATTTTACGCTAAATGATACAACCGCAGAATTCGAAGAGAAGCTAAATGAAATAGAAGATATCTTTCTTGGGATGAAAGGAAAGATCGTCCTGGGTGGAGATGGCAACGCGAAGGCTATAGAGTGGGGTATGAACAGCACAGACTCACGAGGACGGCGTATTCTCGATATGGCTCCAAGTAATGAATGTCGGAACCACTACAACTTTCCGGAGAGTCGGGTACACTCAAACAATCCCAGACATAACACTAGCCTCCGAAAATATAGCGTGGAGGGTCAAACAATGGCAAGTCTCGGAGAGATATACAGGAAGCGACCACCAGTACATCATTTTCGAACTGAGAAATGCAGATAGAAGTAACTTAAGAGGCAACCAGGGTATACGGAAAGGTTTGAACGCTGAAAAGCTAAATCAAGAAGCTCTAATTGGAAGTGTAATTGGAAAGGTCGCTTCTCTTGATTACCGAAAACCCGCAGAGGCAGTGGTTGCAAAAACAATGGCGGCGATACGCTATGCTTGTGATAAATCAATGCCCAAAAAGGGCAAAGGTGCGAGAAAAGGAGTATATTGGTGGAACGAAGAAATAGCCGACCATAGACGCGAATGTCTCTACTTAAGACGACAGGCCACCAGATAGCGCAGAAGAACAAGCACTGCGGCAGAAAACGAATCACAGGCATACAAAACTGCCAAGAAAAGACTCAAAGTCGCAATTGAAAAGAGCAAGCGAATGAAATGGATAGAACTGGTAGAAGATGTTAACCGAGACCCTTGGGGGATGGAGTATAACCTAGTCCTACGCAAATTAGGGGCAAAAACTGCAGGACCTACGCTGAGCTCGGACAAGATGAAGAGTATCGTTGACGCTCTTTTCCCGACATACCCACTCGACGAAAGAGGAATCAACCGTACTGAGATACAAAACATTCCCGAATTTACAAAAGAAGAGCTAAGTAAGGCATCTCTTGCATTGCAAAACCGTAAGGCCCCGGCACCGGATGGCATACCGGCCGAGGTACTCAAAGCAATAGTCCAAACAGAGCCACATGTACTGTTAGAGATGTACAATAAATGCCTGCACGAAGGGACGTTTCCAAAGAGCTGGAAACAGCAAAGATTGGTACTAATCCCCAAAGGAAAATCTCCTGCCGACTCGACATCTGCATACCGACCATTATGCATGATAGACACGGCAGGTAAGCTGCTAGAATGGATGCTCAAATTCCGACTGGAGCAATTTACCGAAGGGCCAGGAGGTCTCTCTGACAAACAACATGGTTTTAGGAAGGGACACTCAACTATCGGCGCAGTCAAGGAGGTAATAGATTCGTTTGAATCAGCTCAGGTAATAAACCATTACTCAAGACCGATAGTGGTATTAGTAACTCTTGATGTGAAAAACGCGTTTAATTCAGCAAGATGGAGCGTTATACGAACAGAGCTCGAACAAAAACTGAAGTTACCTCCTTACCTCCTTCGCACATTGAGAAGCTATCTGCAAGATAGAAAACTCATGTACGATACCACGGAAGGACCAATAACGAGAATACTTACTGCCGGCGCTGCGCAGGGATCAATCCTGGGACCTATCCTATGGAACATCTCTTACGATGGTATATTTAACTTGGACATGCCCGAGGATACTTCCCTAGTGGGTTACGCTGATGACATTGCGGCAGTGATTGTAGCAAAAGATATTAAGGACACCCAACGGAAGCTTAATCAGATAATGCGAAGAGTAAATTCCTGGATGAACGACCATGGACTAACTCTCGTAACTAAAAAGACCGAAGTCGTTTTACTTACCAGGAAACGAATACCGATAGAGGTACCACTACTAGTAGGTAGCGAAAGAATCCAAACAGTACCTAGCTTGAAGTATCTAGGGCTACGGCTAGATACCAAAATGACATTCAGGTCCCATATCGAGATGGTATGCGAACGAGCATCGAGAGTTACGTCCATGCTGAGCGGACTCATGGCTAATGTAGGGGGACCGCTGTCTGGAAGGCGCAAACTACTGATGTCTGTCGCACACTCAATCCTGCTGTATGGGTGCGAATTGTGGGCAGATAAGTTAAATAAAAAGCTGAAGAAAAAACTTGTAAGGGTAAAACGAACGCACTGCGAATAGCCAGCGCATACAGAACAGTATCAGAACCCGCAGTGCTTGTTATAGCTGGGGTTACAGCTATATATATCCTGGCAGCTGAAAGGAAAGCCGTCTACACAAACAAGACGACGATAGGACATGAACGTGCACAAAGTACCGCAAAGGAAATGTCACTGCACAAAGTACCGCAAGAGGAATGGCAAGCTGAAACAAGAGGAAGATGGACAAAAAAACTAATTCCAAACCTGACGAAGTGGCATGACAGGGAGCATGGATAGATCAATTATTACTTGACCCAATTCCTGACCGGGCACGGTTACTTCAACTCGTACCTGGAAAAAATAAAAATAGTAGATAGTGCAGATTGCCCCTATGGGGACACAAACAATGACGACGCGGAACACACGATATTCACATGTGGCCGATGGATCAGGGAACGAAACGTATTAGAACAGAGAGTCGGCAAGATAACGCCATCTTCCGTGAATGACGTAATGTTGTCGAGCAATGAAGCCTGGCAGACAGTAGCCTCCTTTGTCAAAGAAATACTAAAACAGAAGAAGCTAGAGACCTAGAAACGACAACCAAAGCAAGGCACCCACCTTGAAGAAATGTCATTTGACGGTACCAGGGTGGGCTCTGACCTATATAAGAGGGGTTTTAGTGGGTAAAAAAGTCCCACACACCGGGGTATGGTCTCCCCTGAGGTGCATTAGCATTTCCCTTACGCCTATATATATAAAAAAAAGTGGCATCGGTTAGGAGAAATTAAGTGTCCATATTGGAGCGTTTAAATAGCTTCAGCGATTTTTAATCATTACTTAACCTGGCAATTTTTTTTTTTCAAAAAATGAGCTAGTCCTCCATAAGATACATATTTTTTTAAATCAGGAACTTCGTCATTGGTGTCTGTTAATTGTTTCGCAAAGTTTTTCAGCCAAACAGGAAAAGGAGGACCGATTGCTTTTGCAATATTAACATCCTTCTCCTAGTGTTTATTTAGTATCTTAAACAGTAAAATGTAATTTCATGGTGCTTGAAAAGCTTCATTTGTAGTAAACCAAAGCTTAATATAATTTACCACAATAAAACTGCATATACTAATTAGGGCTTTTTCCGTATCTTTTATTGACATGAATTTACTTAGCACAATGCCTGATGTTTGGATCCTGGTTACCGGATTATGTTCTTTTAAAAATAGTTCCTTTCAAGAGATTAATTTTGAATTCTAAGAACTTTTTGTAGTCATCACGAGGTTGTTGGTGGTCCTTAAGTTTCTGAAGCAGAAATGTAAAATTTTGTCGAGTTTCTCATCGATATATTATTACATTTTACTAGCTCACTGCTGGTAACGAAGTTTGAGATATTGCTAGATGTGATTGTTGGAAAATATGCTTTAAATTTCTTGAAAAAATGAATATCCGGTCCAATTAAAGAATATAGTTATATAAACTTGAAATATTAACATACTTCATGCTTAATCTGAGAATAGAAAACACTCGTTTCAAGCTTCAAATTGAACTCTTTTAAAAAAGGTAACGAATATCTAAAGATTTACAGCATACAGAGAGTTTTATGTAACACCGAACATTTTCATAACAGAATATTTCTTTAAAGTATACATGTGCATACGTTGTACATTTTCCGACGCTTAGTTTATTAAGAGAATTCAATTTCAAGCTATAAACAAGTGTTTTCCACTCCCAGGCTAAGCATGAAGTAAAATTTCGAGTTTAGAAAAGCCTGAAAATTTGGTTTGGTCGCGTAGCGCGAAGCGCGGAGCGGCCAAACCAAATTTTCAGGCTTTTCTAAACTCGAAATTTTACTTCATGCGCCACCGATGCAAAACACTGATTCAATGTAAAGTTTAGCGGTGTGTTTTAAGCTTCGTAATATGTCAGTGTTTTGTACCGGTGGCGCATGAAGTAAAATTTCCAGTTTAGAAAAGCCTGAAAATTTGGTTTGGCCGCTCCGCGCTTCGCGCTACGCGACCAAACCAAATTTTCAGGCTTTTCTAAACTGGAAATTTTACTTCATGCTTAGCCTGGGAGTGGAAAACACTCGTTTAAAGTTCTAATTGAATTCTCTTAATAAACCGAGCGTCGGAAAATGTACAAAGAAATGCATACATATGCATTTCTTAAAAAAAATATTCTCGTTATGAAAATGTTCGGTGTTACATAAAACTCTCTGTATATGCTGTAATTGGGATATGTATACTTAAAAGAAAAACTCCTTATATAGTATTTATATCCACAATTCACACCTCTATGTATTTACTATATCATTCTATCCAGTTACTATATTTAAGTTCTAAAAAATATCGTGAAAACCGACTATTTATAAGTTCTTTTTGGTGTTGTTTTGTCTTGAAATTACAATCAATTGATACAAATTATGAAAATTATACCGGTTTTAGGAATAAATATCATTTAATTATTCATCTTAAAACTGTATGTAGGTATTTTATTAGAAAATCCTTATTCAGGACTTTCAGCTATAGAAAACTATAGTAGAATATTTATTATAAAACAACATTGTAAATAAATAGAACTCCATTTCTGTGAAATACAGAATATTCACCTGTTTGAAAAGGGGGCGCGTTTGGAAATAATTCCGGCAGACGTGAGGGCATTAATTGTATTTGTTTAAAAGGGGGAGGACGGTCGCCGGCGCCGCGACGCCGACGCTCGCACCTTTGAGATGCAAATTAGACCGAAACGTCTGTTCAATTAAAAGTGATTCACGAACGAACCGAAATCAGATTTGCTGAAACGGGAATGGGCCTTTTGAATTAATACTTACTCTGAATGTCCAATATGTTTTATTTTAATTAATTCATTGTAGCTCTATTTTTTTTTTACAATTACTATTATTTTTTTTTTAATTTGGTTTGGCTTTTGCCTGGCCTTGAGAACTTGCCCATTAGCCAACATCATTTATTTATATATTTGTATTTATTGTTACGATTACAATTTGTAGTATGCTATTATTTCATACGGACAAAAACTCACATTCATACCACACCCAGGGTCACGACGAGAAATTATTTTTAAACAAAGTCTCGCCGTGCACGGGAATCGAACCCGAATTGTAGCTCGTCGAGCGATACAGCCCGGCGACGTTACCGCTCGGCCACCACCTGCCCCTTACAATTATTTATTTAAATGGAAAATATACAAATAAGGTACCGTATGTTCAATAAAAAAAACCTCTAGAGTGCCATGATTTTATCTTTTTTAAAATTTAAGTTGGCTACACGCTTTAAGAATTGACATACAAAACGTCAAACATATTAATTATAATGTATAATTTCATTGTTGCCAACCTACAATATTTTCCATGGTGCTCTAGAGATTTTATTTTATTGAACATACTATACTATATGTTTGTTATGTAGCCGTTCCTAACATTTTAAATATGTAGTGATATAAAAAAATGGGATTCTTTACGCCATTTACTACTACTTTTGTGTGTCTTTCATTGAAACAACTACTTACCGAGCTAATACCTCAGCGTATATTGTATTAATCAATAACATGCTTGTGTTACAATACAGTTGAATACTGCAACATGTAACAATTCATGTAAAATTATTTATAAACTTAACTGAGGCTATTATACTCTAAAACCTATAAATTAAACAAAATAATAATATCTAAAAAGTCCTTAGAAAATTCTGCATCCCCCGTAATCAAAACATCCGCCCGACATTCAAACATCCAACTAGCACCATTTATCAATTCATTAATTCGTATCATTTCATTGACACTTAATATGATTTTACCTCCTTTATACTAATTTGCAAAAGGGTAGAAAGACTTATGGTCGACAGACAAAGACATACTAACAAATACATATAGTACATTTATTACTATATACCAAATATAATTTATATCTGAATAAAGATGATGTATACACAGAGTTTTATGTAACACCGAACATTTTCATAACGAGAATTTTTTTTTGAAGTCTCCATATGCATATGTTGCACATTTTCCGATGCTCGGTTTATTAAAAGAATCCAATTTAAAGCTTCATTCGAGTGTTTTCCACTCCCAGGCTAAGCATGAAGTAAAATTTCGAGTTTAGAAAAGCCTGAAAATTTGGTTTGGTCGCGTAGCGCGAAGCGAGGAGCGGATAAACCAAATTTTCAGGCTTTTCTAAACTCGAAATTTTACTTCATGCGCCACCGGTACAAAACACTGATTCAGTGTAAAGTTTAGCGGTATGTTTTTAACTTCGTAATATGTCAGTGTTTTGTACCGGTGGCGCATGAAGTAAAATTTCGAGTTTAGAAAAGCCTGAAAATTTGGTTTGGCCGCTCCGCGCTTCGCGCTACGCGACCGAACCAAATTTTCAGGCTTTTCTAAACTCGAAATTTTACTTCATGCTTAGTCTGGGAGTGGAAAACACTCGCTTAAAGCTTTAAATTAAATTCTTTTAATAAACTAAGCATCGAAAAATGTGCAACGTATGCATATGGAAACTTCAAAGAAAAATTCTCGTTATGAAAATGTTCGGTGTTACATAAAACTCTCTGTATATATGAACAAAGGTAACTTACTCAAAGATGGTGTAATGTGACGATTGTAGATGTAAACGTAACTGCATTAAGTGACAATGAAGAATCTGTATTTTGTAGCTACAAGACAAGAACATTAATAACCTGTAATAAGTTCAGAGGGTTGCACATGTTTAAATTGAATCTGCAGTTTCCAACATAAAAATCTAGTCTTGACTAAAGACCTAATACTTCTTAGTTATTTTTTATTTTTTTATTAGAATATGTAAATCTTTGACAGTAACAGTTTTATTTTTATTTTATTTTTCCATTCTAGTTTGTTCCGATTGGATTCCGGGGGGGATTTAATCAAGAGTGCAATTCTTAGATGTGTGCAGTGATTTACCGTTTTACACCCGCACATATCGAAACATGGAAATTGCCGAGAGGCAGTAACCCAAATCCGGATCTCCGGATCCGAATCCGAAAACAAACTTCTCCAGCTCAGGCCGAGTGCAGTAATAGAAATTCAATCTAAGTTGAGAGAGTACAATTCTCACCTACATATACACACACGGCCATACTATTCCGAGACCGCAGGTCCGTCCGAATTTCAATTCCTGTGTGAAACTCGACCACATCGAATCGATCGAATTTTGTTAAATAGGAAACGAAAATCGACAAAATTGTAAATGATGCTAAGAATATTAATACTGATTACTTGAAAAAAATGTCATCCTAATTTCAATTCTTGTGGAAACTCGACCACAACGAATCAATCGAATTTGGATAAATAGGAAACGGAAATCGACAAAATGGTAAACGATGTTAAGAATGTTAATACTGATTACTTGAAAAAAGTTTTCAGTTAATATCTCGAAAAAGAATGGAAGAAGAACTACAATAAAATATTGATACATTTTTTTAAGGATAAGAATTTGAACAACATGCAGATATTTGAAGCTATATTTTTTACGTTAAGGAACTATTGAGTCGCCTATTTCTCAAAACCCCTAAATCCATTGGAAAACAATGGATTTAGGGTATTTTGTAAATAGGCGACTCTATTGTTTTTAGAATTGCAGACGAAAATAAATGAGGATATTTTTTGAACCTCAACAAGACCATTTCAAATATTACAAGAAAACTATTTAGTACAAGTACCAAATGTTTTCTTTTTCAAATCTTAGTTAAATATGTTTTACCACGTGAAAGATGAGAAACTTGTTCAAGATACAAATATATGATTTTGCAAATATTGTTTTTATTATTATTTCTGCAAGAAGTTATCCGAGAAGAAAATGTTGCAGCACAAGAAGACATCATATTGAAGAAGAAAATCAGTTTCAGGCTCTGATTGTCCAAACGCAATTCTTGTATATTTGTACCGAGATTTGTGTATGGACGTCACCGCTTGGAATAAACTCCACATTGTACTAAAATATCGTCTGTTTCTATTTGTGATTTGAATCTATGCCATTTATACGAGTCTAATAGATCCTTATAAAAAAATAAATTAAAAAATGAGTATATCATGCAATATTAAATATAAAATTAGATTATTCATATTAACAGTTTTAAATTCGAAATATACTTATGGTTTAATGCCTGGGTCTCCAAAGTATCTTCTTCGCGGGCCACAAATACAATTCTACATAATAAAGTCGGCTAAGATCCGATTAATTTTATAAAATTATGAAAAGTTTAAGGAACAATTGTTACAATATTTCAAAATATGACATTTACAAAAAAAATTACAAACAATCGCGGGGCGGATTCATGCAAGTCGCGGGCCGGATTTGGCTCGCGAGCCGTAGTTTGGAGACCACTGGTATAATCCATCCAAGTAATCCTTTTGAGTTTATTTTTAAATTTAAATGTCCAATACTGATCGAAAATAAAATGTTTGCATCTAACATTTTATTTTCGATCAATATTGGAAATTTCAAGATAATTTTAAAAAGAAACTTAGAAGGATTACTTAAAAAATTGTAATTAGAACAGCAACAAAGATAGGAATCTTAAAAGATAAATCTTATTTCATCTTAATGGTTCCTGAATAATAAAACAAAATGTGTCCAATGGAATAAGTTCAAAACGTAGCAAATGTATACGATTTTAATAATAGAGCAAAGTTGAACAATTTGTTAGAATAATAAAAGTTTTAAGTACCTATATCTTCTAAACTGTAAGAGATACAGAATCGGTATAATGGAAAAAAACATGCAGGGCAATGAGTACTATCTACACACGGCCGCAGTAAGAAGGAAGCCAAGGGGGCGACGACCACAGGAGCATTAAGCAGAGGGGCGCTATCAAAGCCCGAGATCCAAAGTTTTATAAATTTTAATCAGAAATTTAAAATGATATAAGGAATCTATATTTTAAACTAGGGCTGGGAATTTGAATATTCGCCCTTATTTAAATACCACATTATTAAATTACTCACTTTTTTATATTTTTAATTAATTAAGCTATCTGAATATTTAAATTTTCTAATAAATTAGTGTTGAAAAATGTTTAAAATGTTTTCTAAAACTAAACAATTTATAAATTCAAATTGTTTATTATTTGTTTAAATATTTGACTAATTTGAATGTTTCATATTTAAATATTCACGAATATTCGAATTTCCATCCCTATTTTAAACTTCACATTAAATCGGTGTTTTATACGCGTGGCACATGAAGTAAAATTTCGAGTTTAGAAAAGCCTGAAAATTTGGATTTGCCGGGGCGCGACTCGCTTCGCTCGCGCGCCCTGAAATTCCAAATTTTCAGGCTTTTCTAAACTCGAAATTTTACTTCATGCTTAGTCTGGGAGTGGAAACCTACGTTAAAAAACATAATAGCAATTATTCGTCCCATTTATTTATTAAGATTATAAGGAAACGTTACTCACACACGCATAATTAAAAACTTTTTGCCACGTTTGCCAAAAATAGACTATTGCCTATTATTACAACACTTTATTATATTTTATTTCTAACTGCCAACAAAATGTTGAAAATATATCATAATTGTATAATGTATAATAACATAAGATTACTAATCACGAAAAACGTAACGTATCAAAACAAAATATTATAATAACCGAAACAAATCATTATTTATACAATACTGTCAAATAACGCCAATTTATATGTCGAATATGACATTCCCTTTCAGTGGGAGAAGTTCATTATTAACATAAATTGATGATATTTCAGTTAATGTCAATAATGAAAATATTCAATAATTATATATAATGCCATCAAGAATTCCAATCCATATGTCGATAATGATATTCCATTATAGATACAGAAAGTCATTATTGGCAGTATATGAGATATTATAAATATCTTTCCAAAAAACTTTCCAAAACTATCGCAACTGTCACAGAAGATCTATAAAAACTCGTAAGCTGAGGATTGTTAATGGTTACATCAGGTATTGATTGCCATTTGACTACACTGACTGCCTATATCTTGACAACTGACACTGTCGCGTTATATCAACGACAAATTTTACACACTACAAAACAACTACC
Organism: Philonthus cognatus; assembly: GCA_932526585.2. Taxonomy (NCBI): domain Eukaryota; kingdom Metazoa; phylum Arthropoda; class Insecta; order Coleoptera; family Staphylinidae; genus Philonthus; species Philonthus cognatus. The sequence goes on from OW052244.1 coordinate 49,442,056, forward strand.
AACCAATAGTCGCGGCTCGTGGCCTCTCTTTAGGTGAGGCAACAAGTTTCTCGATATTAAAAGGTCGCATGATCTACCCGTAAGTTTTATCTGGCAATAGCCATGTTCTATGACGTAACACGCGCTAAATAACAACATGTAGATGAAGAGAATTCAACCTTTTGAACCTTGGATTATTTGCTTCCCCTGAAGTTGGCCAGGAGCCGCGCCTGTTAACCAACAATAAAAAGATACCAATTTTTATATAAATCGTCATCCTAATGTGTGTGCTATAGGATGTGTGTTTATCTGAAAACTGTAAAAATAGAAATACAAACAAGTTTTAAAATGGTTATTATTTTGTTAAATATATCAACTGTCAATAGTGACTGAAAACTCTGCTTTCGCTGTTGTTGTTTCCACAATTTTTGCCCGTTTTTATTTTTACAAGCCAAGTTTTGGCTTATCATTTTTCTTTTGACATGGTATTTAAGAGCGTCAATTAAATAGATTGCGTATAAAGTGAAGTTAAAGTTAAAGTCATTGTGTTTTGTTTTACATTTTCGACAATGATTCTTTGTATTTGTCAAGATTGTGACGGGCGCACAAACCTGAGAACGCATGTTTCGTATTTTTGTTTTATACATTTTTGACAGTTGACGTTTATTAGACATAAGTCGGCGTCGACGTATTTCCAATAGCATTCGTCAATAGTGACAGTTAACATTAGTTGACATTTAGTTTATAATGACACAGGACATTTATTATGACTGTTAAGTGGGGGGCGCCAATTGGAGTTATGGCACCGGGCGCAAGTTTTCCTTACTTCGGCGCTGTATCTACATATGTCCGGTTTATAACCAATAAAAAATTTGAAAGTTCAGAGCACACTGTAAAAAAAACTGATTTTGGCAATTTTTGATTTTTTTTCATAACTTGAATGATACTGTGATTTTGAGGAACAACCCGTTAAGTCACTGTTTTGGTTAAATCGAGTTAAGTGCGGATTTTAATACATATTTATCTATATTTTTATTTTCTGACCTTGAAACGATAGGTTTCGCGTAATTTGGAGAAAACCTTACTAGTGAAGTGTCACTTGTGAGGAAAAACCAGTTATGTTTTGTTTAGATGCACGCTAAATTCATAACATACATTTTTACAAGTTAACCATGAATTGCTTTTTTTATAAAATATAAATGATATGAGATAGATATTTGGAGTTATTTCAAGGTACTTAAGAAGTTGACTACTGTAAAAGTGACTTACCTGGTTTTTTCTCAAAACCGCAAAATAATGATCGAAAGATAATATTTGAACATTATAAAAACACTTTTTTGTGCATTTTTTATAACATGTGGTTAGTTTTAATACGGAGCAAATATTTTTTAAATGGAAGTCAAAGTTGGCAATAAGCTCATTTTTACAGATTTTTAATAGAATTACAGATAAGAAAGATACGGACGAATTTAGAAAATTGGGACTTTCAGTTTTATCTCAATAACTTCGAAGTTTTAAAAAATATCTATTTTTTTCTTAGTTGAATCTCAATAAGCGTAAGTGGGACACCCTGTATATACATGTGTTGTGAAATTATAATTAACTCATTAAGCGCCATTTATGCTTACACGCAACTTTATTCATTTTTTGTTAATTAAATTACTAAATAAGTTAATTTGATATATTATATTATTTGACGTGACTTGAAAATGTATGAAGGAAAATGTAAATATTTTGTTATTTAAATATTTTGATTATGCCTCATTTAAAAAAAATCACTGTATTTCTAACTTTACAATATTTCAGTGTTTAATACGCGTGGCGCATGCAGTAAAATTTCCAGTTTAGAATAGCCTGAAAATTTGGTTTCGCCGCTCGAATTGGCCGAATTGAATGCGGATTGCACAACTCCAGAGTTCTATAACACTCGGTGTATCAAATTCGCGCACAAATAAAAGCATCAGATGGTCATTTTGCCTTTATCGCAATGTTTATCACTCTATATAAATCCGCAAAGATATTTAATAAACTGAAAAGGAAATGTGCTGTAATTATAAAGCATTTTTTGTGTCTGTACTCTTCTTCAAATTTAAAATAGTAAAAATAAAACAATACATTTAAAAAATATATATTTGTCTGTATTTCGTTAAAACTAAACAACAGGCATTTATTTTAACAACAAAAAATAAGTATTTTGTGATAACTAAAGAATAATATTGTAGCTAAAACGTAAGTTATTGTATTCTGGGGAAACTAAGCAAACAATTTGGAACTTGTAATAAAAAAATTAGACACTTTTGCACATGTAAATACATCTCTACATTGTACTTGTTTATTAAAAAATAGAGACATAATATTTCTCTTTATTTTTGAAAACTGAGTATAAAAGAATAAATATACATAAATATGCTCCATTTCTAAATAAATCTAGGTCTTGAAAAAACTATGAGTATCAGAACGCGAAGCGCGGAGCGACCAAACCACATTTTATGGCTTTTCTAAACTCGAAATTTTACTTCATGCTTAGCCTGGGAGTGGAAACACTCGTTGGAAACTTCATATTGCACGTTTTTTTATAAAATCGACAAATGCTTGAACATTTACAGCATATACACTATGCATATTTAAAAGAAAAATTCACAGTATGTAACACAATAAGTCATTCACAGAAATCATAAAAAAGTGCAGAATTTTACCTAAAATTAACTTTAAGAGTTAATTCTATAATTGCTCGGCCGTTAATGGGTTAGGTAATGTTGATTCAAAAATAAAAATATTTGTATTCATATTCAATTATTATTTAACATAAACAAATACATTTTTAAGCGAGTAGAAAACGTAATCAAAGGAATACATGTTTAAGTTACAAATTCAACGAATAAACACACTTCACAACTTTTATTTGAACCAGAATGAGATTCCATTTTCGCATTTTTTTTTTCTTTAATTTAGCTTTGGCCTGGCCTTATTGTAATTGCCATTAACCAACATGACTAATATAATAACAGTTTTTAATTATCTTTGTTTTTAAGCTAACCACATTCATGTCGCATTTATACCAGAAACTGACTAAGGAGAACACATTCTTTTCGCCTAAGGGCTCATCAAGGCATTTTAAAAGACAAAAACACTAAGCCTCGGTTAAATGGGTAAAACATAAAGGGATGAAAACACAGGGCCACATTCAAATTTATCACATACACTTATATTGGAACTCCAATGGAATGAAGATATTTAAAAATGAATTTTATTGAAATGAAAACAGTTTCTCTTTCCTCGATGTATTAATTACAGCTCATAATAATATGTTAGAGTGTTCCTCTCTCACCACATTTGCAAAATGGATTGTCTCTACGTCGTATTCTATACAGATACAGAGGACACAATTCATGATTAGAACGAAGTCTACAAATAGTTTTAATAAATACCTTGGATGAACTTTTATATAAATAAAATAAAATAATTTAAAACTTTCAAATATATATTGTAAACTCGCTACAATTGTTTCGCCACACTGTGGCTTCTTCAGGCGAAGGAATGATAAATTACATTTGTCAGTACAGGTATATATACAATGTTTATGGGGGGGTGGGTTTTTCAGTGAAATTTAAATTTAGGAGTGGTGAGTTTGTTAAGTCTAATTGGTCGTTCAAAAGTTGTCCTGTGTATTTTCTTTTATTAATTTCCATGCTCTCCAAGATGTTAAGTTTCCGGCCTTTTTCTTCTCTGTGAAGCACTTTGAAGTTTTCGTCGAAGTGGTGGTTTTCTTCGATGAGGTGGTTGGAGTATGTGGAGTTGGTTTTCCTTTGTTCATAAGAGGTTTTGTGCTCTTTGATTCTTTCTTTGAACGACCTTCCGGTTTGTCCTACATATGTCTTAGGACAGTCATTGCAATTTAGCAAATAGACTCCACTTTGTTGAGTTATACAGGTTTTATCTTTGTTATTCTTAATTATTTTCCCTATTGTATTATTTGTTTTGAATGCTACCTTAATATTTATTTTTTCCAACATTTTCGCAACTTTATTGCTTATTTCTCCTGTGTATGTTAGTGATGAATAGTTTTTTATAGATTTGTCTTTGATAATAGGGTAAATAGAATTAATTGTTTTATGTCTTTGTTTTGTTTGTACTATTTTTTCAATTATAGATTTTTTGAAACCGTTTTTGTATGCAATTTGAAAAATAATGTTTAATTCTTTATCGTAATTATGTTGTGCCATTGGGATTGATAGTAACCTATGTACCATACTATGGTAAGCAGCTAATTTGTGTGAGATTGGATGGTTGGATTTATAATTAATCGTTGTGTCTGTATATGTTGGTTTGTGAAAAATTGAAAAATCATGTCTATTATTAATTCTTTTTATGGTTAAGTCTAAAAAATTTATGGAACCCTCTGTTTCTATTTCTTTTGTAAATTGTATTTTATTATGTTGTGAATTTAACAGATTTAAAAATGAATCTAATTGTCTGTCGGTGCCATTGAACGCTAAATTGGATGAATTTTCTGATTTTAAAAACCACGGTGTCACCGGTGATTGTGGACCAATACTTCTGTGAAAATTTTGACCATTTATATTTAAGATATACTGATCAAACTACTTCTCAAGTTGTTTATTTAATTTGTTATATACTTCTGTAGACGTTAGTGGATAAGTAAGGAAATTGGTGCTGTATAAACCTTCTTTTGCTAGACAGTCTACTATTTCATTGCCACTAATATGTCCCTTAATCCAAGCAAGAGAGATAATTTTATTAGATGTGCAAATGCGTTGCATTATATCGGCAGTAATGTAATTTAGTTTTGAGGAAAATCCAAAATTTTTATAGAAATCGAAAATACTTTTACAATCTGTTAAAATGACTACATTTCTATAACTTGAAATGTCAATATCTTTAAGATATTGTAGAGCTTCCTGTATTGCTATTAATGCTGCTGTGTAAGTTGAAATATGATTGCTCAATGGAAAACATTAACTTTTACCCCTTTGGGGGATTTTTGCATTGATTCCACGTGAAAAAAGTCGAATTCTGGAGAGATAAGCCGCCTCGATTCACCAGTTTTTTTGCTTTTATTTCGGCGTGAGCCGAGTGCACGCTCACGCCGAAATAATTTTTACACAGTAAACAGCAATATGAGGACGCGAACGGTCGCCTGATTTGCTGTTTTGGTTTTTCATTTATTTCGAGAATTTTGTAGCCTTAATTAAACAACGTCTAGTGCTAGTGCGCGCAATGTAGATCCGATCTAAAAACAAAATCGTTAAATATTTAATTGATGAGGCGGATACATGGTGAAACTCCATAATACTATTTGAAATAAAACAACGCAGTTGGGAGGGTTTCACTTTTATTGTTGAACACTGCAACATGTTTCACCACACAGTGGCTTCATCAGGCAGATGAAATAATGATTTTACAAAGTACAGGTAAAAGCTTATATACTAATGCAATTAAGTTAATAGAAGGGGGGGGGGGGGTAATAAGGTAATTAGGCTGAAACTTTCAGCCTAATTACCTTATTACCCCCCCCCCTTCTATTAACTTAATTGCATTAGTATATAAGCTTTTACCTGTACTTTGTAAAATCATTATTTCATCTGCCTGATGAAGCCACTGTGTGGTGAAACATGTTGCAGTGTTCAACAATAAAAGTGAAACCCTCCCAACTGCGTTGTTTTATTTCAAACAAAATCGTTATTTTTGAAAATCATTTTTTTTTTCGCGAGTCGAAATGCGATTGATATATTTCTTGAAATTAAAATAAAAAAGCTCAAATTAGTGATTAACACGGTAAGAGTGATTGTGTGGTAGCAGGCTTAGGAGGCATCCGGATTACCTTCCGGTGTGTAAATCGTAATTTAAAGTTCTGAATCGCAATCTTTCGAATATCGATTATTCGATTATCTGTAGATGTAAGATATTTTTTTTAAACTGAAAAGCAAGGGTTTTTCAGTCCAATGATGTAAAATAAGTTATATTGTCCCATTTAAAATAATAATACTGATAATATATATAGTGGAATTTGGGAGAGGTGTCCTATGACTGATTGATGTGGAATGTGTGGTTCACATTTTTAGGAGTATGTTGACAGTTGTATCTGCAACGATTTTTCCTAGTTGTGTCAAATGTTGACGTTAAATGACAATGTCGTACTGTTTAGGTCGCGAGTATATTAGTGTTCTTTCTATTAGTAAAGCTTTAAATAATAATTTCTTGTGATTTTTTTATTATCCCAATTACGTGCTATAGGTTTTTAAATACTCGTCGTTTTTTTTTAAGAGGTTAATTTAAAGTTAAAACGAGTGTTTTCCACTCCTAGACTAAGCATGAAGTAAAATTTCGAGTTTAGAAAAGCCTGAAAATTTGGTTTGGACGCGTAGCGCGAAGCGCGGAGCGACCAAACCAAATTTTCAGGCTTTTCTAAACTCGAAATTTTACTTCATGCGCCACGCGTTTAAGAAACTGATTTCAAGCGAAGTTAAATCTTTCACAGTATTTCAGTGCTTTCAGTGTATGATACGCGTGGCGCATAAAGTAAAATTTCGAGTTTAGAAAAGCCTAAAAATTTGGTTTGGCCGCGTAGCGCTTCGCGCTTCGCAACCAAACCAAATTTTTAGGCTTTTCTAAACTCGAAATTTTACTTCATGCTTAGTCTAGGAGTGGAAAATACTCGTTTTAAGCTTCAAATTAAACTCTTTAAAAAAAATCGTATGTATATGTATACCTAATAGAAAGTTCCCTGTATGTATAGTTAAAAGAAAAATTCCCTGTATTAACAGATTAATCTAATGACTATTAGCCAAATTTACTGAATGCGCATTTGATTCTACTAACATTTTTGTTTGAGTTTACACAAAATCAACATAAATGCATTATTTAATTCTATAAATACCTGAACTATTTAGTTGATGAGGAAATTGGAATTATACCACTCAAACCCATATTTAAAACGATTGTCCACATTAATTAAAATGATTTGTGGCTGGGTTTTTGCAGTTTTAGTTTTATGAAGGCATTGTCAAAGTATGGCGTTTAAACTTGAAATTTTAGAGCTGCTCATATAGAATCCAAAGTTTATCAGAACCGACCTGAAACCCTGGAAGACTTAAAACGAAATATTCGACAATCTATTAGTGAATTTCGCCAGAAATGTGCTAGCATGCAATCGAAGCAATCGGAGGTCATCTGATCGATGCAATTGTTAAGTATTAATTGTTAATTTAAGATTAAGCATTTACCTTATTATTAAACTGTAGATTTTACTAAACAATGTTCAACAACAAATGTTGGTGTCCAACTTATTTTGTTTTTTGATAAATGCAGTGTAAAATCAGGACACTCTTATCTTGTCACCCTTTAGTTAAATTGATCATATACAAAAAGTGTAAATAATTAAAACAATAACATTCAATGCGTATTTACTTTATGTCGTAGCTCTTTTAGTTATTTTATTAAAATTGTTTAATAAATGTAAATTTTACAAATTAATTAATCGATTCTCTACAACTTTTCTTAACAAGATTATTATATATGATAAATATCAAAGAAAAATCAAAAAAAATGCTAAGAGTAAACTACCACTTCCGGTTTCCGCATTTTCATCAAAAGTTGATCGGGTACTACTATTGTAATAAATAGCTTGAGTTTATAGTGTCATCTTAACAGCTCAATCGGTTTATACTTTATCTTAATCAACTTGAATTACCTCAAAATAAATATATCCACTAAAATGTTTGATTTGAAAGTTTTCGCAAAATCAATAATTTCCCTTTGTTTAGCATATGGGGAAAAGTATAATGTAAGAATGATAAATTTGAATAATAGACTATAAAATTAAAAAAAAATAACAAACAACACTAAAACAACATACAGATGTTCTCAATCTGAATCTTAGATTCCAACATTTATTATCACTTCCAATATATAATACAATGTTTTTTAAAATAAGTTTCACGTATGGCATATACAGCATATCGTCGGTGTAATTCTAATACCTCGTTACCCATTTTTTTCGAATTATGGGGGTTATGAGCTATTCCCATAGTAAAAAGTGCGCTAAATCGAGTGGAAAATACTTTATAAGCCATAGAGCTACAGCACAACAACTAATTGCTCTATGGCTTACGAAGTATTTTTCATTCGATTCAGCGCACGTTTTACTATGGAAATAGCTCATAACCCTAAAATCCAAAAAAAATGGGTTACGAGGTATTAGAATTACACCGACGATATATAATTCTATTCCAACAAATATAACATCGTTAAATGTAGGTGCTTTTAAGAAAAAGTTTAAACAAATGTTGTTATCAAAGGTTGATAATGCATAATTATATTTTATTTTAAGAGCATATTTGTGTAATACGATAATTTAATTTGACCATAATTTGTAGATCACCTATTATAAATTGTATTTTATGTTTGTTCTCTTTATATACATTTTTGCTCTGTGTATGTACATGTTAATAAGCTTTCTGTTTTCACTTGAAGGGCTAAGACTTAGATCAACTTTATAGTTGTTCTTAGTCCTATTTGCACTAATTATATTTTTAATTTCTATAAATAAGTATTAACATTTAGTTGTATGATGTATTCTATTTATATTATAAATGTATAACTCTGGATGATTGGAAATAAATGTTTTTATTGTTATTATTTATTCATTAAATAAATTAACGATTTGGGATGATTGATGTTACAAGTAAATTTACAAATAATTATGAGGATTAAAAGTTCGATTACATTAATTTGTAAAAAATAAGGATTTTAATTTGAAGGAAAGGAGTCTCATCTTTAAATTTAATTCAAACATACTTTTAGATAATTCTCTTTATCCACGAAAAAAAATCGATTAATCCATTTTCTCGTCTACCAGGGATTTATTACACGTTGTAGGCGGACAGTTTTACATTTGACGGATTTTCGTCGCTGGGAAAATTGATGGGGAAATTTCTGAACGTCAACGGTGAGAAAAGAATTATGGGCGATAAAGCGGGAGAAATGACTACGCTACTCTTTTTTTTTTCTCGTTTTTTGTTTCCCTCCGGCGATATTGTTTTTTGTTTGTTTGTTTTTCTCCCGGCGCGCTTTGTTTCACTGATGAACGATGTTTGCCGTCTTAAAAATGTCTTTAAACCACCCGAATATTATTCATGTATGCGAAAATGCAAAGCTGTTTGTCAGAATATAAAATACACAACGCGAATTGCCCTTATGTGGAAAATATATAGTCATAAATACTCTGGGTTTCATATTGGTGAAGTAAAACGGAATTGTTTGCCGAATTTTGAGACCGTTTTTAGGAGCGGAATACCTACTCTGGTTTTATATAGATGTTGAAACGGAAACGATAATTGAATTTTGAAGCCTGTTTTATGAAAAGTTGAAATCAATGGCGGTCAGGATTTTGTCTTAGGGGGCCAATCAACATTTTAAATTAAATATGCAATATACAAGGTGAACAAACATGAGTAATTCGCTCGTGTGCCCCGGCAAATCCAAATTTTCACGCTTTCCTTAACTCGATATTTTACTTCATACACCAAGCGTATTAATCACTGATTCAAACTAATGTTGAAAATATATATTGCTGAGATGCGATGGTTTAATATTTACCAGTTTTGTAAATATTTTATAAATAATAGTAAGAAAAATACAACAAATTTAGTCTAAAACACTTTTCCATGTTCTCAATATTTAAGTTATGATATCTTTAACGCTATAGTGGACATAACACCATTTTTTTTATTCGTCCTTGTAATACATTTTTGATATTGTAAAGAGATTATGCACACCCGGTATTACAATTGAATCATGTAATTGTAAATTACTTAAAGGAAGTGGTTTTTAATCCATAGAGTATACTTTAATAGTTATCTACTTTCAGTTCCATGTGTTCAACTTGTAAACTACAGCGATTCCGCAAGATTACTAAACATTGTCACAAACATATTTTAAATTCTTAAATTTAAATCAGAAATTTTAAATTATATAAGTAATCTACAGAGAGTTTTATCTAACACCGAACATTTTCAGAGCAAGAATTTTTCTATTAAGTATACATATATGAAGCATACGTTGTACATTTCCAACGCTTGGTTTATTAAAAGAATTTAATTTAAAGCTTTAAACGAGTGTTTTCCTCTTCCAGGCTAAGCATGAAGTAAAATTTCGAGTTTAGAAAAGCCTGAAAATTTGAATTTGCCGGGCGGAGCAAAGCGAGCCCGGCAAATCTAAATTTTCAGGCTTTTCTAAACTCGAAATTTTACTTCATGCGCCACCGGTACAAAACACTGATACAATGTAAAGTTTAGCGGTGTGCTTTAAACTTCGTAATATGTCAGTGTTTTGTACCGGTGGCGCATAAGTAAGTAAGAGTTTAGAAAAGCCTGAAAATTTGGTTTAGCCGCTCCGCGCTTCGCGCTACACGACCAAACCAAATTTTCAGGCTTTTCTATACTCGAAATTTTACTTCATGCTTAGTCTGGGAGTGTAAAACAGTAGATTAAAGCTTCAAATTAAATTCTATTAACAAACCGAGCGTCAGCAAATGTACAACGTATGCTTATGTATACAAGTAATATTCTCATTATTAAAATGTTCGGTTTTACATAAAACTCTCTGTATAATTAAAATTTCACTTTAAATCGTTGTTCTATATGCGTGGCGCATGAAGTAAAATTTCGAGTTTAGAATAGCGTGAAAATTTGGATTGGCCGGAGCGCGACTCGCTTCGCTCGCGCGGCCTGGCAAATTCAAATTTTCACGCTTTTCTATACTAGAAATTTTACTTCATGCTTAGTCTGGGAGTGGAAGACACACATTAGAATTTAGTTTAAATAACAACAGATTAATGACTTTAATTCACCCACATTTGTCAACTTTAGTCAAAAGATAGTTTATTGTAGTGTTTTTAAACGTGATCTATTGTCATTTAACATTAAAAAACAGTTGTTTGTTAATTAAAACAACTCATTGAATAAAGTCATTATAGTATAAATAGCATAACATCAAAATCTCTCTGTTAACTGTATTTTGATTATTGTGATATTTCGACTGTAAAGCACTAGTTGGACTGCCTTTTGACCATTACAGTAAGTTTATATTATTCACTCGATCGACTGTATGTTGACTATTGTGACATTTTAATTGTAAACCACTTCTGCCCTTTGACTATAACAGTATTTTCATATTAATCACATAACCGTCTGTATGTTGATACTAGTTGCCCAGTCTTTTGACTATAACAGTATATTTACTCGATCGAATGTATATTGACTATTTTGACTGTAAACTACTAGTTCGACTGTCTTTTAACTATTATAATATTTTCATACTAATCACTCGGTCGACTGTACTTTGACTATTGTGATATTTTGACTGTAAGTTAGTACTTCGACTGTCATTCGACTATTACAGTATATTTATAATAATTTATTTATTTATTTATTTAATTCATTTATTTAATTCATTCAACGGAGTCCATTTAAAAAATACATAATATTATACAACTAATAATATATAATTACACATTAAAACATAATTAAAACAATAAATATAAAAACAATTAAAAGTTCCGACGAATAACATGTTTATAAGTAAGTAAAATAGATTGTAACTAAAAACATACGTCGCAAAGGTAAAAACAATATTTATAAACTCATTGTAGAGCACTTCTCAAAACATCGAGAGAATCCGCAAGCATTCTAGCAATAGCAGAGTGCTTCGTATAATCACAGCGTTTGTGCTGAATATGAAAGACGTCCTTGTTTCGTAGTGACCGAGATGGGACATGGACGCCTATACTATTGAGTAGTTCGAGATAATCAATATGTCCACGAAGGATTTTATAGACAGTTAGTATGTCTTTCCTCTAAGCCTGCAATATTGAAGACCTTAAGCAGAACATCATAACTGCCGACAGCTGTATTGCTCATGAAGCCGAGAAACCGCACGAATTTCCTCTGTACCATCTCGATTTTGTCTTTCTCAACAGCAGTAAAGGGACACCAGATGCTGGAGCAGTATTCAAGCTGGGAACGGACGAAAGAATTGTACAATGTGATTACTTTCCGAGTGTCGGAGAATTCTCTGGAATTACGCTTTATAAAGCCAGCAAGTTGGTAAGCCTTTGACACGATACTCGAAATGTGCGTAGAAAATGATAAGGTACTTTCAAATGTAACGCTGAGGTCTTTTATAGCCGTAACATGCGACTTGGGATGATCGGCAGTAATTGAAAGTGAGGGTAGTATGTCTGCGCGAGAAGGAGATCACCTTGCATTTATTAAGGTTGAATATTTAATTGATGAGGCGGATACATGATGAAACTCCATAATACTATTTGAAATAAAACAACACAGTTGGGAGGGTTTCACTTTAATTGTTGAACACTGCAACATGTTTCACCACACAGTGGCTTCATCAGGCAGATGAAATAATGACCATTATTTCATCTGCCTGATGAAGCCACTGTGTGGTGAAACATGTTGCAGTGTTCAACAATTAAAGTGAAACCCTCCCAACTGTGTTGTTTTATTTCAAATAGTATTAAGGTTGAGTCTAAGGTTATTAGTGGCGCACCAGTCACTAAACGAGTTAAGGTCATCCTGCAACAGCAGGGCATCATTCAGTGAGCAAATGTTTTTAAATATTTTTATGTCATCCGCATACATAAGACACTGTGTGTTAGCAAAGCATTTGACAACGTCATCAATAAAAATATTAAAAAGCAAGGGGCCCAAATGCAACCCTTGTGGTACGACTAATGTGATATTAATTTGACGAGACACACAAACTGGGTCCAATCAAAGAGATAAGATTCTATCTACTGTAACAAAATACCACCGATACCTAATACACGTAGCTTGTTGATTAATATTTTATGGTCAACACTGTCGAAGGCTTTCGAAAAATCGGTTTAAATTGAGTCCACCATGGATTAACGATGTAGGAATTTCTGCGCTGGATCTTTTGGAATTTATGTACTTCCAGAATATTTTAGGGTTACATTTTATAGCACCTTCAACATCTGATATGTTATTTAAATGATAATCACCCAAATGGCAATTATGACATTTTGACCCTAAGTTACTTTTGACTATAACAGTATTTTCACAATAAATCACGCTGTTGGCTGTATTTTGACTGGTTCTGATTCTGGTTCTTTGAGGAGTGCACATTTCTGCACTGCAGTTAGGCCTCATTAGGCCCATTGTGCTTCCTCCCATCGACCACCCAGCCTCAGCTCAGCTAGGCTACCTGATTTAGGTAGTCTAGCAAAACTGAGGTGGGTAGATCTCTTATTTTGACTATTGCGACATTCTGATGTTATGTCACTTGGTCAACTCAAAACAGCCAACTCTGTTGGCTGTATATTGACTGGTTCATGTTCTTTGAAGAGTGCGCATTTCTGCACTGCACTTAGGCCTCATTAGGCCCATTGTGCTTCCTCCCATCGACCACCTAGCCTCAGCTCAGCCAGCCTACCTGGTTTAGGTAGTCTAGCAAAACCGAAGTGAGTAATGGTTATGTCACTTGGTCAATTATTTTTTTACTATGACACTATTTTTATATTAATCACTATGTCGACTGTATTTTGAGAATTATGATATTTGACTGTAAGTCACTTGGTCGACCGGTTTTTTTTATGACGGTGTTTTTACATTAAATCACTTTGTCTACAGTACCTTGACCATTACGGCATTTTGACTTTAGGTCACCCGGCTAGCCGCCTTTTTACTGACAGTATTTGCACATTCAATCACTCTGTCGGCAGTATTTTGACAATTATGATATTTTGACTATTGTGACTGTTAGTATCGAGTGTCTTCCACTCCCAGATTAAGCATGAAGTAAAATTTCGAGTTTAGAAAAGCGTGAAAATTTAGATTTGCCGGGGCGCGCGAGCTAAGCGAGTCGCGTCCAGGCAAATCCAAATTTTCTAAACTCGAAATTTTACTTCATGCGCCACCCGTATAATACTCCGATTAAATGGAAAATTTAAAATATATATTGTTTATATATTTAAAATGCCTGATATAAATTTATGAAATTTTATGTGCCTGTGGCCTCGCCTCCTTTCCATTTTTTTAATACTCATGGGGGGATTGATCCCCTATGCCCCTTCCCCTATCTACGACACTTGTTCAAATAGATAGTTTTAAATTTGAAATATCCATAATAATTCACATTCTAAGATATTTAGGAAAGATAATATTCCAATAGTTTTGAATTTAAAATATTCATAATAATTCACATGTTTATTCTAACACAATTAGGAAAGATGATATTCCAATATAAAGAAATTATCATTGAAAATTTTATGCTCCGTTTAATCCATCTACACCCTGTATGGAAATGAAATGTGTATACTTAGAATTAAATAAAATTCAATACAACGGTATACATTTTTTGTATTATTAAATTCGATACGAATAAAGTTTACATCGTAGAAATTGGATTTCTCTCACTAAGTGACACACGCGCTGCTGTAAAATAAATCAATTTCCTTCTTCTTATTTTTTTTTTGCACATGTACAAATTTCCCCCGCCTTCTGCCCTCGCGTTTCTCTAACAGCTGCACGTGGATGAATAAATTGTGAAAAATTGGCAAAAATGAAATACACGCGACGGCGACGTTTCGCAGGCAGCGAATGGGGGCTTAAGTTCGACGATAAATTCTCGAATTCTGCGAGTGTAACACGGCGTGGAATTTCACGGGAACGGCCGTTAATTAAATATAAAATTATTCGCCCGTTTTACGCCCTCTCTCGCTCGTCCCACGTTTTCCTCGATGTGACGTTTCTTTTTGTAAATGGAACTCACTGGATTATGTTTTCATCGAATTTCAATCGAAGTAATAGGAGTGTGTTTTCTATTACGAAAACTACCAGGAATTTAGAATTCAATTAAGATTGCAGTCGTAAAAACCTGAAAATAATGAGTATACACGTATTGATGATTTTCACGAAAACAAAGCAAATTTTCCAATTAAATTATCCTTATTATTTTATGATTTTTATAGAAATAATGTGGTGGAACTTACGCCCACCCTTAACGGGTATTGGGTCCACCCGAGCTATAAACCCAGGCGCGCACCCAGAAATGTTTCTTAAGGGGTCTTGGGAGGGGGGCTTGCCCCGGTTTTATGGGGCGTCTCACGCTCTATGTATATAGAAGAAGACCTTTGGAATTCCCCGATATTAAATGCCCTCATTACCCAATAAAACTCAAAACTGTATATATTGCCAAACAAATCCATTTGTACATCATTCTTGATAATGGCATTAAGCCGAAACTAGTAGAAAATAAAATACATATAAATGAAACAAAACCAAGTGAATTTAATTTACAAACCAATATATTTTTAAATATGTTTTACCAAGTGATTAATAAGAAAAAAGTATCCGATACAATATATGTATATACATCGAAATACTACAGTTTAGTTAGTCTTTTGGGGGGCACAAGCCCGCGAGTCACCCCCCTGGGTGCGCGCCTGTATAATCCCTTACGCGGGGTTTCTTGAATTTAGTTGTAGTCGTAGGTAGTTTTAAAAGAATATAATAATAATTAAGTGGTGCGCGAACCATGGAAAAGTGATAAAATGTCAAGGTAAAAATGTTGAAATTTGCCAGAATTTTGAAAATATCAAAAATTGTCCAAAAACTATGAAATGTTCAAATTTGAGAAAATGTTGAAACAATGTCGTGATGAAATATTAAGAAATATTGAAATTCGAAAACATTTTAAAGTATGTCGAAAAGTCATAATCTGTAATAAAATAATGTTTTAAATATTTTAAACTTCACAATTAATCACTGTTTTTACGCGCGTGGCGCATAAAGTGCCAGTGATAATTTTTTAACGACTAAGCATGAAGTGAAATTTCGAGTTGAGAAGAGCGCGAATTTGGATTTGGACGCGGAGCGTCCAACTCCAAATTCGCGCTTTTCTCAACTCGAAATTTCACTTCATGCTTAGTCTGGGAGTGGAAAACTTTCGTTAAAAAAAAATCACTGGCTTTTTACAATATTTTCATTAATTTACAAAATTACAAGGATTTTTAAGTTTTTGTTCAATTTTTAAATCCTTGTCAATTTTCGTGAATTTCCAAGATTTTATTTAATTACCAAAATTTTTGAATTTTGGACGCTGCGGGTCGGGCTTTTCCTAACTCGCAATTTTACTTCATGGTTAGTCTGGGAGTGGAATACTTTCGTCAAAAATAATCACTGGCTAATTACAATATTTTTATTAATTTACAAAATCTTAAGGGTTTTCAAGTTTTTGTTCAATTTTTAAAATCATGTCTTGTATTACCAAGATTTTAATAATTTTTAAAATTTTGACGACTCGTGAATTTTTCAATACTTTTTTTTCTTTCCAAGATTTATACAAGTTTTCAAAAATTTAAGAAAAATCATGCATTGATTTTAAATTTGAGGAAATGTTGAAACAATGTAAATAAAATATTGAAATTTTACAACATTTTAAAGTATGTCAAAAAGTGATAATCTATAATAAAAAAATGGTTTAAATATTTTAAACTTAACAATTAATCAGTGATTTTACGCGCGTGGCGCATGAAGTAAAATTTCGAGTTGAGAAAAGCCTGAATTTGGATTTGGATTCGGGCTTTTCTCAACTTGAAATTTTACTTCATGCTTAGTCTGAGAGTGGAAAACCTTCGTTAAAAAAGAATTACTGGCTTCTTACAATATTTTTATTAATTTACAAAACCTTAAGGGTTTTCAAGATTTTGTTCAAATTTTAAAATCTTGTCAATTTTTATGAATTTCCAAAATTTTAATTATTTTTCAAAATGTTGACTCGTGAATTTTTCAATACGTTCATTAATTTTCAAATTTTTATTATTGCCAAGATTTTTGAAATTTTTCCAAATTTTGAGAAAAATTGTGAATTTCTCAAGATTTTGCTGATTTTCAAATTCTTGACTCCTTTCGTTACTTTTCAAAACGTTGCTGCTTTTCTGTATGTCCTAGATTTATGTTAATGTTTCAAAAAATTGTTAGTATTCATGAATTTTCAAGAATTTCGTTAATTTTCAGGTTCGCGAATTTCAAAGAAATTTATTTGACAAAAAATGTATTATGAATTTTCACTAATTAAGAAATGCTTTATTTTCTTCAAAACAGTTATTAATCATTAACGATTAATAAAACATTTAAATTACATCATTAATTCTGAAAAATTCATGATAAATTTTAAAATTATTGAAAATTATAATGAATTTTAAAAATTATAAAATATTCATTATAAATTTTAAAAATTATTGAAAATTTATAATAAATATTGATATGTGCCAAAAATATGCAGCCGAAATGCAGCAACTTTTTCGTGTAATAGAGCCAGTTCTAACACTTATTATAACTCGCCGTTAAACAAAATGTTTAGACTACACTCTAGCGTGCAATATAATATCGACATATTTAATTGCAACTCTAAGCAATTTGTAAGTTCAATAAGTGATATTTTGTGATTTAACACGTTGTAATTTAATTTATTTTGTATAATTTTAATTTAATTTAATCTTTTTTTAAATGTGTAAAATTTTATTTAATATTGTATTGTATTAATGTATATTGTTTACCATAAACGCATATATTGTATATTGATAAGTTTTCCCTGTAAAATAAATGTAAATTTTGTTGGGAAATAAACATATTATTATTATTATTATTATTATTATTATAACTTCTTAGAAATATATGCTTATATGAAAGTTTTGAAGATTAACGGAAATCTTGGAAATTCTCGATAAAAAAGATTTACGAAATTCTTGAAAAATTCATGATAGGCGTGGCGTCTAGATTCTGAAAATTATAAAAAATATTTTGATTTCACGAAAACCGTCGAAATTTTAAAAATTAACGGAAATTTGGAAATTTACGAAAAACGTTTAGATTTTTAAATTTGACTTAAACATTCAAAATCCACAAAAAATGTGATTTTATAAATTAACTAGAATTTATGAATATTAACGAAAGTTTAGTAAATTCAC
Source organism: Philonthus cognatus (assembly GCA_932526585.2). Classification (NCBI taxonomy): domain Eukaryota; kingdom Metazoa; phylum Arthropoda; class Insecta; order Coleoptera; family Staphylinidae; genus Philonthus; species Philonthus cognatus. The sequence continues at coordinate 49,460,063 of OW052244.1, forward strand.
GTGCTAACGTTTTAAAATCTGATAAAAATCTAGAAAATTCGTAAATAGCATCGACATTTTAAAAATCTACGAAATTCACGAAAGCCGTCAGAATTTTCGAAAATTAACGAAAATCTTGAGGCATTTCACAAAACTTGTCGAAATTTTAAAAATTAATAAAAATCTTGCGGAAAGTTACAAAAACTGGAAAATTGATGAAAAGTATAAACATTTTTAAAGTTAACGAAAACCTAAATAATTCGGGAATTTTTAAAACTATAGGAGAGTTACGAAAAGCATTAAAGATTAACTATCATTTTGGAAATTCATTAAAAAATTATCAAAACTTTGAAAATGAACTAAAATAACTTTAATTTGGTACTCATTGATCACTTGATGAAACATTTTATCTAATATTTGAATTTGAATTTAAGGCGCTTGGTTTGTTTCACGAAATTCGTGAATCAAACCAAGTGCCTTTAATTCAAATTCAAATATGAACTAAAATCATCTAATGTAGAAAAATGTCATCTAACGTCAAATATGTCAATTTACGTCAAAAAAAAAACATCATAACAACCTAAAAATTCTCTCTAATGTCAAAACTGTCATCTAATGTCAAAAGTTTCAAGATGATGGTGTTATATTTTTCCCATTTTTTTTAAATAGACTCCGTTAAATGAATTAATAAATAAATAAATCATCACATTTGAATTTTTGACATCTGATATCAATATATATATTAAGGTAAAGTAGAAACGGAAAATATTATTTTTGACAGAATATGGCAAAATGACATTTGATATTTGTCGTCAATTTACTGATATTTTTGATGCTAGATGACATTTTGTGGTTTGACATTGAATGACATTTTTTACGTTAAATGAATTTTTGACATTAAGTGACATTTCTTTTTTTGAAATAAAACAACACAGTTGGGAGGGTTTCACTTTAATTGTTGAACACTGCAACATGTTTCACCACACAGTGGCTTCATCAGGCAGATGAAATAATTGTTCAACAATTAAAGTGAAACCCTCCCAACTGTGTTGTTTTATTTCAAATAGTATTATGTTATGGAGTTTCATCATGTATCCGCCTCATCAATTAAATATTTAGTGACATGTTTAGCAGTAGATGACGTTATTAGCTAAACTGTACAAAACACGACTAGTTACAAAATACAAAATATATGTGGGTAGGCAGTCTCAGATAAGCATGTTAAGGAGACAAAAAGGAATATATATACAGGGTATTTTTAAATTAATGCAAAATTTTAAAATTTAAAAGGGTGACTTTTTAGCGAAAACTAAAGGAGGCCTTTCATTTAATTTTTTGTTCACAACCCCTTTCTCTCCAATTTACAGCCCTCTAGCTTAAGGAAAAAATGGTTTTTATTTTATATATCCATTATGGAAGAATTTAAAAGAATAAAGTTTGGCATATAACTGTTCCTAGTAAAAAAGCACTTTTTGACGATTTTTGTAACCCTAAAATGTTATCACAAGGGGGTAGAAAAATCAACCCCTATTATACTTTGCATTAGAACTTTTCAATGCGTTTACATTTTTCTATTTCAAAACATGATTTAACTTTTTGTCTCTTGACAGTTTCTAGTAAAATTGTTAGTTTGATCACAAAAAAATAAAATAATACATAGGCTTATTTGATATAATTCAGAGATTGGTTATTATTTGTTAATAAAAACCAAGTAGGCTAATGTTTATTGAAGTCTCAATATTTTCTCAAATTTCTAGAGAGTTTTATATGGGCTGAAAACATGTTGCACAACTAAATAAGGCTTTATCGAAAGAATGGCATTTTCTGTAACTTGGAGAGGATGGCGTTTTGAACAAAATAACATATGAAAGACCTCCGTGAATCTTTGCTGAAAAATCACCCAGTAAAATCTTTCGCATTAATTTAGAAACAACCTAAATATAAATTTAAAAAAAATAGTAAGATACAACTAAATTAGCTACCTGATAAATTTAAAAAATACTAACATGTTTGTTTTCTGAAATTAAAATACTAATGTTAATTCCTAATAAAATATAATAATTTAAAAAATCTAAATTAAAAACAATAATAGTAATGATGTTAAACAAAAAATAAAATATGTCTGACAGAGTTAAAAGAGAGTGGACTAGAATTATCACATACTTACTTTCAGATATTGCTACACAATTACAACTTATGGTTAAAATAACTTAGATAACACATAAGTAGATTTCACATATCAATAGATTGTACAAGCTAAAATCATTAAAACACATAAATGCCATATACTCATATAAACAAAATATTCTAAAAATAAATGTTACTCTTAATAAGTAATGACACCTAGAATAAGAAAAAATTCAATACAAAATGATCAAGATCTTCAGAATATAAATAGAAAATTATATTATCATAAAGGAATGTAAGATACCGGGAATTTTTCTTTTAGATAAACATGTGCATTAGCCGTAAATTTTCCGACGTCCGTTATTTCTTAAGAGTTCAATTTGAAGCTTTAAACGAGTGATTTCCACTCCGAGACTAAGCATGAAGTAAAATTTCGAGTTTAGAAAAGCCCCGTGAAAATTTGTCGAGGGTCGCGCAGCGACCCGAGACAAATTTTCTGGGCTTTTCTAAACTCGAAATTTTACTTCATGCGCCAAGCGTTAAAACACTGATTTCAAGTGAGGTAAATTTTTAATTTTATTTTTTAATTTTTTTATTTATTTATTTATTCTTACGGGTGGCCAATTACATAGAAAAAATAATATATATAATAAAAAATACAATAATACAACAATACAAGAACGTTACTTATAAGTTAGAATGTAAAACTACACGACACGTACGCTTAAAATACTTCAGACTAACTCCGAACATATCAATTAAATTATAATATTTGTTAACGTTATGTATTAAGTAATTACGAGGGCTATTAAAACCAAATACAGATTTGTGAAATTCACAAGCAAGAAGTTGCTGATGCCGCGTTGCATGTCTGGGAATAAAAAATGATATAGATGAGAATACATCTGAGCAATCGATTAGATTGTTAAATAAGCGATAAGCAAAGCAAAGCAAAGAATAAATTCTTCGTTTATATAGTGGAAGGATATCAAGATATTTGAGCAGCATATCAAAATTGTCATAATATAAATCACAACGAGAACAAATAAGATTAACCATTTTCTTTTGGACGTGCTCAATGCTATTGATATGACATTTGTAATTAGGGGACCATACGATGGAGCAATAATCAAGGATAGGTCTTACGAATGATTTGTATAATGTTATAAATGTTCCGATGGATGTGAAGTGTATTGACAGTCGTTTTATAAAGCCAATTAATTGCAATGCTTTTGCCAAAATTACATTTATATGACTTGTGAATTGGAGCTTACTGTCAAAAAATACACCTAAGTCTCTGATTATATCAACTCTCTCTAAGATATGACTGTTCAGAAAGTAATCAAAACGCCACAGTATACTTTTTTTCTTTGAGAAACGCATAAGTTTACACTTATTTATATTTAAGTTAAGATCATTGTCATCACACCATCGCATGATCCTATTTAAATCAGTTTGGATTATGTTGCAGTCTTCCAAACACCTAATGGTCTTAAATATTTTCATGTCGTCAGCATAAAGTAGAATATTGGAGCTAATGTTGCTGCCAATATCATTAATAAAAATAAGAAAGAGTAAGGGACAAAAATGCGAGCCTTGTGGTATCCCAGATGTTGCATTAATTATAAGATCCGACATGGTACCATTAAATCTAACAACCAACTGTATTGCAAATAAATGATTTTATCCATTCCAGCATGCATCCAACAACACCATAAGATCTAAGTTTATGCAAAAGTCTTGCATGACTTACCCTATCGAACGCCTTGGAGAAATCGGTATAGACTGTATCTACCATATCGCCTTTCTCCAATGCACAAGATATATAACTAGTGTATATGAATAAATTTGTTTCTGTTGATCTAGATGGAAAGAAACCATGTTGTTGATCAGCTATTAAAGGTTTAAAAATCAACAACATATGCTTTGAAACAATTTTATCAAACAGTTTTGGGATGCATGATTGAATAGCTATTGTGCGGTAGTTGTGAATATCAGATTTAATTCCCGATTTAAAAACAGGAGTCACGTAGCAATTTCTCCACAAGGACGGAAATTTCCCATTTTGAATGGATTTATTAAATAAGATTGCTAGTGGTAAGGAGAAGGCACTAGAACAGTTTTTAATTATAGAAGGAGGCATTCCATCGGGACCAGGAGAACTACTTGTCTTAATATCAAAGCAAGAGTCCAAGGTATCTGATTCATTGATAGTAAGTTTATTAAAATTTATGCTAACGTTAGGGACAAATTCTGGACCAGTGACGAAATTATTGGAATGTGACTCTTGAAAATAGGATGCAAATAGATTTGCTATTTCTTTATTTGAACTAGCAGTAATTGATTCGACTGGGGGACATTTTTCCCCACCCGTTTTTCCCCACCTACATTTTCCCTACCATTTTTTCCCCACCTACATTTTCCCTACCATTTTTTCCCCACTACTTATTTTCCCCATCGTTTGTTTCCCCATCATAATTTTCCACAGTAAATAATAATTTCCCTGCTATGAGAATACATTTATTACAAAAGATGTAAAAGGTACAAATACATGTGTAAAATTGTAAAAATGTGTAAAACTAACAAAAATGAATGTTGTAGCCAATGGATTCCAAATATGTTAAAACGTCATCATCAGTATCATCAGTATCGTAATTTGCAGCAAGTTTTAAAATTCGATCTTCTTTCAATTGTTGAGTTTTGGGTTTTAATTTTTTAACAACGCGTCCTAGTCGAAGTTCTCTCTGCATAGCTTCAGTGTCTCCTTGCTCCTTCTGAATCTCCTTGATGAAATTGAACAAACTGGGATGCTTCTTTCCAACCACCACACGAAATCGGTTGTGCCACCCCTCTGATAGGTTATTCGTACGGGCAAGATTCTGGATAACCGATTCATGGACGCTCCAAAGAGACGGTGGGTATCTGGGTTTCACGGCTTTGCGTCGCCCAACTGCTTTTTTTCCGCGTACATAATACACCTAATTAGATACAGTAATTAGAATTAAAGTGACTAACTTGACTAATGAGACTAACTTCGAAGTACTCTGCAATTGGTGCAAAATTTGGTGGAATATGTCGTTTGAAGATGTCAAAGCAGTGTTCTACGTCTTCGACAGGTACATATGCGAGTGCCGTCATCATTTGTACATTTTTTTTAAATGTTCTGTCTTCGGTGTTTGTGTATTCGGTAACTAAACCCTCACTTTGAACTTTACGATACACTGATTGCTTTAAGTGGAAAAAGCATCCTTTTACAGTTGCGTTAAAAGTGGCGCATGCATTAATTATTGACAATTCGAAGTCCGACATGATGTATTGAGGTTGCATGGCAAGACCAAGTTCCCGGCCTTTCGATAAAACCACGTCGAAGACTGTTGCGTACGCTGTTTCATTTTTGCTCTCTAGCAGCGCGTAGATGAAGGGTAAAGCTATTTCTTGTTCTAAGCCAGTGTTAGATACTTGAACTACGGAACCCATTATAACAAATAATTGAACAAAAATTGAGGGTGCCGTTTCGAAAGTTCCGTCTAAAAACCAAGTGCGACATTTATCGAGTGCGTGTAAATTTTGTTGAGTGCTGAAAATCACAATTCGTTCCGAATCTTCAACTTCTTCATCCGAGTCCGCCTCCTCATAGGAGTCGTAAAGCACAAATGCCTCGCCTATAGTTGGAAAAAGGAATTAGTGACGAATTACTGGAAATCAGATCAGTGAAAAATTACCACTCAAAGCAGTTTTGTAAATCGAAGGAATTTCGCCCAAATCGGAAAGATTGACTGGATTGGTAGGAAGATTTTTGTTTCGTTGTCTCGTGATGATTTTCTTCAAGTTGCTTCTTTCGGAGAGCTCTGCCAGAACTTCTGAAGGCACTTCGCTCAAAGCTCGCATAATCTGCACTGGAGGAGCTTCGGGATGTTCGAGAGCCTTTCTTTTCATTGCATTGATGCATTTCAGCGCGCTAACCTCTTCCGCATTTGGAATACATTTGTGAACAGACTCAAGCGGTCCCCCTCGGACAATTTCGACAGTTTGGCCGCGTGCAGTTGTGGTTGCCGAGGCATAACAACGAGGTTTCTGCTTGCACTTCCACCTGACATTTCCTCCTGATGTTTCCGTATGCTTATAATAGAGGTAACCGTCGACGTGCAATAGAAATCCAGTTTTATTAGGAATCAATTCAATTACGGACATATTGATAGCACAACTGATTTTGATGACACAACTGACACAACTGACGTTTGACATTAAATTTGTTTGACATGATGGTAGACGTGACATGAAGAAAAGAAGTTCGAAAAAAGTTCGAACAATCGAATGTTTGAAATTAGTGGGGAAAAAATAATTCCGATTTTAAATAGGTGGGGAAAAAAAGACATGGGGAAAAACAGGTGGGGAAAAATGTCCCCCCCCCCCCCCATTGATTTATTATACATTTTAGATGGGAAACAAGTGGTGCTATCACGTTTGGACTTGCAATACTTCCAAAACTCATTTATATTACACGATATTTTGTTTTCTATATCACATATATAATTTATATGGTCACTGTGAATTAAAGATTTACATTGTGATCTTAATTGGGAGAAATGATTGTAGTCATCAAGTCTACCAGAAAATTTAAATTTTTTATGAGCTTTGCGTTTATCCTTAATTAACTTAATCAATTCTGGAGAAAACCATCTAGGAAACAGATTAAAACTTTTTCCGTACCGGTACGTGTTTATACACAATAGAATACAATATTTCGTAGAAAGCATCAACGGCGGCATCAACACACTGAGACTTGAGAATATTCGTCCAATTTACACTGTTTATATCATTACATATAGCAATAGTATTAGATTTAGCAAAGTCTAGGAAAAAATCATCAGCTTCATCTTCAATAAGGAGTGTTGCATCAAAGTCGATGCATATAGGAGGATGATAGCTATCTGGGGTACATAGCGGGTCACCTACTACGCAACTTATGTTAAAATTGTTTGAAAATATAAGATCCAAAATTTTCTGTGAGCTATTTACGTTATCATTAAACTGATATAAGCCATTACTCATGACTCCTTCACAGAATAAACGCGCAGAGTTATCACCACATGATGGCAATTAGCCAACACAATCATCATCAGATGTCCAGTTGATCGATGGTAAATTATAATGGCCAACAACAATGAGTTTCATAATTTCATGTTTCAATAAAATTTCAGTGATCGTGTAGATATGTTCCGCGTACGTATCTTCATGAGATCGAGGTAGAAAATAAACACAACCGATGATGTAACAGTCGTTAATAACAATCCAGATTTCTTCGTGATTATTATTGTTAATAATGATGAGTGATGATTTAATTGAATTATTTACAGCAATAAACACACCGCCGCCTGTGTTGGCATTACATACAGCGTAATTACGATCGCACCTATATAATGTGTAACGATCATCGATTATTTCCTTATCAGAAATATCAGAATGCAACCAGGATTCGGTTATACATATGATATCGTAATCATTAATAATAACGTTAATATAGAATTCAATTAACTTAGTTCTAAGACCACGAATATTTTGGTAGAAAATAGATAAACTACCACCAATGGATGAGCTGCTTAGTTTTTTGCCGGAGCAGGATTCAGTTGCGGAAAATTACCAGTAGAAGTGCGATTTTTAATACGCCGTGGAAAAAAATCCTTAATAGCAAGTCCAGAAGGCCACAAAGATGGATCTAAAAGTTTTTCGATCAAAGACTCCTTGACGCCTAACTTATAGGAACATATATCATCATTTTTTGGTGAGTTCGTAATACTTCGCATCATTTAGATCCAATGTATTATTAACGTAATCCAGAACTGATGTTACAGTTGATTTTGGATTACATCTACCAATATATATCCATTGGCGCCTCTCAACAGATATAAAGTTGTTGATTTCAGGATTATTAACATCATTCTGATATTTTTTGTTGCCTATTATGATTTTCGGAGGAACCAGTTTAGTATTAGAAACATTATTAGAAGTAGCTTAAACATCAGATGAGGATTTAAACCTAGATCTGTTTCCAGTAGCCTTAATAGTTTTAGCAAATTGTTTATCATTATTTCCAGATACACGCCGAGTTGGAGCAGATTGTTTTACAGTACTATAATTCTTTTCAGAACAAGCCGCAATGCTTGTTGGCAAAGTTGTACCGTTCTCTATATTGACCATCTTAAGAATGGCTGTCAATATTGATGAGTGTTCTTTAACTATGTCGAAAACAGCGCTTAATTTACTTGATATATTATTTTCATTACCTGCGCAATTCTTGCAAAACCAAAAGAGGCTCTTATTTTCAAGCAAAGCCTTGCAAACAGTTTTATTCAAGTTAGAGCATTTAGTCCCATGAAAATAACAATTACAATTTCGACATTAAACAGTATCTTGATCAGTTATACTGACGGCTGAATCGCACGCTTTGCATTTAGACATACTTAAAACAAACAATAATTATATTTAGGATTATAAATTTAGTTACGATTAAAATTATAATATAATATAAAATATCTAATATAAAAATATAAATAAATAATAAAAATATATATGTATGTGAATATAAAATCGGGTTAAACAAAAGACAAATCTTCACCACAAGGGGCCAGTCAAGTGGACTTCAAACACGGGAGGACCACGGAACAGGAAAAACACAGTGTTTAACAACGGATCATTAACCTACATATAAAGAAATGACATTAAAACAACTTGATCAGATAGATAAAATCAAACACAATACAATGATATTTAAATAAATAAATACCTATTATATCTGGTATATTGAATAAAATTCAATTATTAAAAGTGCGAGAATAAGATCAAAACTATTGATTCTTTTTAAAAGATACTTTTCACGAATGCAGGATTTGAACTTGGGACCGCAGCGTTATAAAGCTGCAGCTGGAGCAACTGCGCTAAGATCTATACAATATTAAGAAGATATTTAAACTAATTAAATATGTTCTGTGAAAAATAAAAATAAAACGTGTCTATATAAGTATGATATTTGTAGGTTAAGTTTATTTATAATGTGAAAAAACTTATATTTAAGAGATAAACCTACAAATACTTACATGAGCACGTGCTACATAAACTGATTCTTATTGTCACTTATGATATATACAATAATATAAAGGATATTACACAAATATTGAACAAATTGACAGGACACACACACGGTGTACACAGCAATCTGAATTGTTAAAATATACATAAATTTCATAATATTTTAGTGTTTTATACGCGTGGCGCATGAAGTAAAATTTCGAGTTTAGAAAAGCCCAGAAAATTTGTCTCGACAAATTTTTACGGGGATTTTCTAAACTCGAAATTTCACTTCATGCTTAGTCTGGGAGTGGAAAACACTCGTTTAAAGCTTCAAATTGAACTCTTCAAAAATAACGGACGTCGGACGTTTAAAAATAAATGTTACTCTTACTAAATAATGACACCGAGAATGAGAAAAAATTCAATACAAAATGATCAAGATCTTCAGAATATAAATAGAAAATTATATTATCACAAAGGAATTTGAGATACAGGGAATTTTTCTTTTAGATAAACATATGCATTAGCCGTAAATTTCCCGACGTCCGTTATTTTTTAAGAGTTCAATTTGAAGCTTTAAACGAGTGTTTTTCACTCTGAGACTAAGCATGAAGTAAAATTTCGAGTTTAGAAAAGCCCCGTGAAAATTTGTCGAGGGTCGCGCAGCGACCCGAGACAAATTTTCTGGGCTTTTCTAAACTCGAAATTTTACTTCATGCGCCACGCGTCAAAACACTGATTTCAAGTAAGGTTAAAATATACATAAATTTAATAATATTTTAGTGTTTTATATGCGTGGCGCATGAAGTAAAATTTCGAGTTTAGAAAAGCCCAGAAAATTTGTCTCGGCAAATTTTCACGGGGATTTTCTAAACTCAAAATTTTACATGCTTAGTCTGGGAGTGAAAAACACTCGTTTAAAGCTTTAAATTGAACTCTTTAAAAAAAACAACAAATATCTTAAGATTTAAAAATATAAGCTGAATTTGGAATACGTATACTTTAAAGTATATTGAAATTTGTATAGTGTAAATTTGTAATTTTTTCGTAATTTTTAAAAGCGTTTAATTTAAAGCTTAAAACGAGTGTTTTTCCACTCCCAGATTAAGCGTGAAATAAAATTTCGAGTTTAAAAAAGCCCCGCGTAGAAAATTTGTCGAGGGTCGCTGCGTGATCCTCGACAAATTTTCACGGATCTTTTCTAAACTCAAAATTTTACTTTTTGCGCCAAACGTATAATACATTGATTTGAATTCTCATTATTAATACATTAATATATTTTGAGCTTTAGAATAAAGCTTTATTCTAGAGCTCAAAATATATTGATGTATTAATAATGAGAATTCTAAGATCTACAAAAGTCGAATATTTATTTTTAAAATAAATATTCGATGACTTCATGCCATATATTTATATAAACAAAATATTTTAAAAATAAATGGTTCTCTAAATAAATAATGACAATGAGAATGAGAAAAAATTTAATAAAAAATCTTAAGATCTTCAGAACATAAACATCTATTGTCAATTTTAGAAAATTAGATCATTCCAAAGGAATTTGAGATGTAATAAAATATAGAATTCTAAGATCTACAAAAGTTCTCAGATAAAATAAATCAGTTTTTTTTTATTTTTAAAATAAATATTCGATGACTTCATGCCATATATTTATATAAACAAAATATTCTTAAAATAAATGGTTCTCTAAATAAATAATGACAATGAGAATGAGAAAAAATTTAATAAAAAATCTTAAGATCTTCAGATCATAAACATGTAATGTCAATTTTAGAAAATTAGATCATCCCAAAGGAATTTAAGATGTATTGAAATATGTATACTGCAAATATGTAGTTTTTTCGTGGGTCTGTCAACTTGGCCCCCCCAACTCAAAATTTTCAAATAAAAAATATTGCGCCCGAAAGGTCTTAACTTGCGCTCACTTGCGCCCAAATATTAAAACTTGCGCTGTTAAGGCTAGAAAATTATAGCGATTTGAAAATAGGGGGGGCTAAGTTGACGCCAGCCCCCCCATCTCGGAATTTTTAACTTTTTCTTTCATAAATACATTCTATGGAACTTGCGCTGTCGATACCACCTAATTTTACAAGTTGCGCTGCAAAAATTCACCCCCTATAAACGAAATAAAGGAGGGTGCCAGCCCCCCCACTTTACATTGTTTAAGTTTTATTGCATTGTACACAAAGCTTAGAAGTTGCGCTCACTTGCGCTATCAAAATTTCTTCAATATCAGTTCTCATGAAAAAATTATGGCATATTTTATATATACTCGAATCCAGTGCGCGTATTCCCATAATCTCCATGCAACTACAGAAGAGTAATACAATAACCATACTTAATTCACAACCACTGTCCATCTTCGTCGAAAAGCATACATTATACAACCAAAACAGTAATTTTCTATAATATTTGCATATTTATTCCAGTGCCGTATCATGGTGGAAATATATATTTTTATTATTACTTAAATAATTTTATATCCAAAACAAATAACAATAATTTGATTCAATTAATAAATATAACTGAAAAATGGCGGGCGAAGCTAGTACGCCAGACGAAAGTTTAGTATATTTAAAGTGCTGCATTAATACCCAGTGCAAAATACTTGTGTGCATAAAATGCGGAAACTGCTACCACCGCAGCTGCAGCAAAACAACCAAAGGCATCGAGTTCATTGATGCAACAAGGATCATTTGCTGTGGACTCAATGAAGAAAGTGAAGTTAGTAAATCAGTACTTATCGCAATGAATTCTGGCCTCAAGAAGGAAATTGAGCTATTATATGAAATCATTTCCGAAATAAAAGATAAAAATAATATCCTCAAAGAGAACAACAAATTGCTCAATGACAAAATTGTTGTTAACAAAATAATTCCTATAAACAATACAAGTAGTGACATCTCTGAAACAACTACAAAAATCCAAGCAGAAACAAAATCTGCAAATAAATCAAATCAAGAGAAAAATAACAAAACTAGGTCCCTATCCGCCCGTACGTATAGGGACACAAAAACTCGAGAACCGAACGCGGAAACAAAAACTCAAGAACCGAATGCGTTGATCCCGCTGGCATCGCAAATTTTGAGGTCAACAAACGCTATCAGTGGAAATCCCAACACCAATTTGCAAAAAAACATAAATATTCAATTACAATCTGAATCAATTGAATACAATGATGAAGGACGGAGATGGACCCCAGTAAATCGGAAGAAGAAAAAAAAGACTACCGGAGTGATTGGAGTATCGGAAAAACAGCAATCCATCGAAGCAGTACCTAGGAAAGCATTCCTCTACGTGGGACGTATATTACCGGACACTACACCGCAGAAAATGAAGAAATTCATGGAAAAGGATTTTCCTGAAGCTTCCTGTGAATTATTAGAAAGCAAATTTCCTCAGTACTACTCATCTTTTAAAATAACAATTCATTTGGCAAATTTACAAAAAGCAATGGATCCAAACTTGTGGCCAGCCGGTGCATATGTTGATCGTTTTTTTCACAGGAAGAAGAAAACACAGACCAATCAGTAACATCGATAAATAAAAATGATATAATCCAAGAAATAACAGTTTTTCACAACAATTTACAATCAATAAAAAATAAAGTTAACCAAATAAATATACTTCTATATGAAATAAATGTTGACATATTTCTAGGAACTGAACATTGGATTCCGGAATATGAGACCTTTCCTAATATCACAAATTTTAAATTAATTTCATATTATAAAAGAAAAACTTCCCCACATGGAGGAGCATCAATTTTTGCTAAATATGATATAAATTTAAACAGCAGACCTGACATAAATATATTCTCTAAGGAACCAATAATTGAGGTGGCAGCCGCAGAACTTCTCACTAAATGCAAACAAACAATTGTCATAATATGTATCTACCGCTCCCCACAGGGGAACTTCGGTGAGTTTTTAGATATTATGGAGAATATTGTGTATAAAATAACTATAACTGAGAAAAAACGCGTCATCATTGGAGGCGACTTCAATGTTGATTTACTACAAATAAATAACTCAAAAACAATACAATTTAAAAACATGGTCGAAAGCTACAATCTCAATATAACTATAAATACTGAAACAAGAATTACTGAGAATACTAAGTCATGTATTGATAATATATTAACAAATGTAGAATATTATAAAACAAAAGTATTGCAAACGCATCTATCAGATCATACCGGTCAGACAATTACACTAGAGGTAAATACAAAAAAAGAAAGAAAAGTTGTAAATATAAGAACGATTAATCCGAAGACACTAAAAGATATGAATCTCGAACTATCAATCATAAATTGGGAACACTTCTTGATGTCTTCTACCGACTGTGAGACATATTTCAATACGTTCTATAATAAATATCTCGATATTTTTTATAAACATTGTCCTAAAAAGACAAAAGTTGTAAACAATTTCAAGTCCAAAATAATATGGCTCACAGATAACATAAAAACACAAAAAAATAAGGTTGAGTTCCTTTATCAGCTTTATCTACAAACAAGAAACCCAGCTATACAAAATGAATATAAATCAGCTAAAAAATTATATAAGTCTAATTTGCAAAATCAAATAAGAGATCAAAATACTCGCCGTGTCCTAGAATCCAATAATAAATCGAAAACGCTATGGACGTTAATTAAAAATAAATCAGAAATAAACAATAAACGAAGTAGTAACCCATTCCCTGATTTTATATATGATAATAATGATGTAAGAATAGATGATCCAAACCGAATAGCTGATAAATTAAATCATTACTTTAGTACAATCGGAAACCAAAACAAACAAATAAAAAATAACCATATTTCTAGTCAAGCCAGAGGCACAATTTTTATGTATGCTGTTACTGAATGCGAAATTAAACATGTGATTACACAAATGAAATCGACATATTCAAAAGATGTAGATGATCTATCATCTATACTTATTAAGCAAACTGCTGAATATATAATTAAACCCCTAACGCAGGCAATTAATTTATCGTTATCTGAAGGCAGCTTTCCGGAAATATTAAAAATTGGACGCATTATACCAATATATAAAAAAGGTGACCACAATAATATAGGTAACTATAGGCCTATCTCAATTTTACCAATATTCTCAAAAATATTTGAAAGAGTAATATATACGAGGTTAACTGAGTTTATTGATAAAAATAACATATTAACATGTCAACAATTTGGATTTAGGAAAGGTCTCACTACAAACCACGCTATCTTTAATTTTTTACATTTTGTACTAAACAATCTGGATACAAATTCAAGGGTTTTCTCCATATTTTTAGACTTAACGAAGGCCTTTGATTGTGTTCCGCACTCGTTAATACTTGATAAAATAGCAAGTTATGGTATCCGTGGAAATTGCCACAAACTGTTGTCCTCATATCTACATGGCAGGAATCAAGTTACATCAATTAACATAAACAATAAACAGTACACGTCATCTAAGGCCCATGCCGGAATAGGTGTACCACAGGGAAGTATTTTGGGTCCATTGCTTTTCTTACTATTTATTAATGATATGCCACTACAGCTTAATGCACACATTACAATGTTTGCTGATGACTCGACATTTTGTATCAGTGATACTTGTATCACAAATTTAAATATTGCATCTAACCAAATATTAAATGATCTGAGCAAGTGGCTTGACTCAAATAACCTTATAGCAAACGCCACAAAGACATATGTAATGAATATGAGATCACAACTAGGCCACACAGATATGAAACTGGAAAATGAAACCATTAAAGAAAGTAAAAGTACAAAATTTCTAGGCATAAATATTCAAAATGATCTGAAATGGGATGAGCACATCAATAAGGTGTGCTCGACCATTGCCAGATACTCTTACTTAATATATTCATGTAGGAACGATATCCATTTGGAAGCGGCTCGAGTTGTATACATGTCGTATTGTAAACCACATCTCACATATGGGATAATATTTTGGGGTTGTACCACACAACTGAATATACAAAAACTGTTTGTGATGCAAAAAAGGCTGATAAGAGCAATCTGCAATAAAAAGCCTCATACAGGATGCCGTGAATCATTTAAGCAGCTAAAAATTATGCCACTCATCAGCTTATACATATTTGAATCATTAAAATTTGTAATTAATAATATGCACTTATTCAACACAAATCAAAGTCAACACAGCTACAGTGTCAGACATAGAAATATACAAATACAAAAACACAAACACGCTTACATCCACAATTCTTGTGTGATACAACCCGTACAATTATACAACAAACTGCCAAACTCAATTAAATCTCTACCTAATAAATTGCTAATCAATAAAATAAAATGCCTAATATTAGACCAGTCATTCTATAATTTAAGTGAATATATTGAATATTGTGAAGAAAATGCCTAGTCAGAAATGCAGACTTTAAATATTATTTTAGCTGTAACTCTTGTCTCGTCCATATACACAAATTTTAATATGTTTACACCTAGTTATTAAGTTTTATACAATTATATTTATTCATATACACACATTTTAATATGTTTACACCTAGTTATTAAGTTTTATACAATTATATTTATTCATTAACTGTTTTATATTTACAATGTTTTTAATGTGTTCCACCTAGTTATTAAGTTTTATACAACCTAGTTAGTTTCTATTTATACATACCTTTTTATATTTATTCATTGTCTTGTTATATCTACAAACATTTTTAATGTATTACACCTAACGACAAGTTTTATTAATTGATATCAATGTATTTAATACTATTTTTAAGTTATTATATTATTATCAAACACTTCTGACTCACCCATGAATGTAATATTCTTTCTGGAAATAAATGAAATGAAACTTTAACAATGTATTTAAAATGCATTTCTGCTGATTAGAAAAGTTGCGCTGTTTTCCCAGTAGCGTTACAAATAATTTGTTATTTAATTTAATTAAATATTTTCAAAACCAAATGTGAAAATTTAAATTTTTTAAGTGATTTTACTTAAAAAATGCATAAGAAATGCATCAATGCCAATAAGAAAAGTTGCGCTGTTTTCCCAGTGGCGTCACAATTAATTTATTATTATTTAATTAAGTTAAATATTTTTCAAACCAAACGGAAAATTTTAAATTTTCTAAGTGATATTACTTTAACAATGCATAGGAAATGCATTTATGCTAATGAGAAAAGTTGCGCTGTTTTCCCAGTGGCGTCACAATTAATTAATTATTATTGAATTAAATTAATAATTTTCAAAACCAAACAGAAAATTTTGAATTTTCTAAGTGATATTACTTTAACAATGCATAGGAAATGCATTTATGCTAATGAGAAAAGTTGCGCTGTTTTCCCAGTGGCGTCACAATTAATTTATTATTATTGAATTATATTAAATATTTTCAAAACCAAACGGGAAACTTTGAATTTTTTAAGTGATTTTACTTTAACAATGTATAGGAAATGCATTTATGCTAATGAGAAATGTTGTGCTGTTTTCCCAGTGGCGTCACAATTAATTTATTATTATTATTATTATTATTATTATTATTCTTTATTTACGGAATTCACCTTTTTTACAATTGAAATTACCACAATTAGTTGTATAAAGTAACACATCATACTCATTACGTTACTAAGTATAACCAAAATTAATGTATAAACAAAATATTATCAAAAAAAAAAAAAAAATATATATATATATATATATATATATATATATGAGAAATATGTTTTACAAAGGGATAACCTGAATCGCAAACACCAAACGGTTCAATTATTGAATTAAATTAAATATTTTCAAAGCCAAACAGAAAATTTTGAATTTTCTAAGTGATATTACTTTAACAATACATAGGAAATGCATTTATGCTAATGAGAAAAATTGCGCTGTTTTCCCAGTGGCGTCACAATTAATTTATTATTATTGAATTAAATTAAATATTTTCAAAACCAATCAAAAAATTTTGAATTTTCTAAGTGATATTATTTTAACAATGCATAGGAAATGCTTTTATGCTAATGAGAAAAGTTGCGCTGTTTTCCCAGTGGCGAAAACAAAAAACAAAAACAAAACAAAATTGCAGTTTGTGTAATAATAAATTATTATTTGAATCACAGTTAAACAATTTCATATTCATAGAACCCGTTAACACGAACAGTAAAACATTGAATTTAGTAACTAATTTAGAAAATATTCCGTTTAAACTAAATGTACAGAACAAACTGTTTATTTTACGTGGTGTTGTGGGTTTTATACCGGGTCATTTTATAGCATTTTGCAGAAGACCTAATGGCTTATGGGAGGAATACAATGACTTGCTTCCAAGCAAAAATCATTGTTCAAGATCTACTTCTTAGAGGTTAATATGTTGCTATATACAATGTAGGGTGACCGACGGGAACCATCTGTTTTTGGGAATGATCACTGACGCTACTGGGAAAACAGCGCAACTTTTCTCATTAGCATAAATGCATTTCCTATGCATTGTTAAAGTAATATCACTTAGAAAATTCAAAATTTTCCGTTTGGTTTTGAAAATATTTAATTTAATTCAATAATAATAAATTAATTGTGACGCCACTGGGAAAACAGCGGAACTTTTCTCATTACCATAAATGCATTTCCTATGCATTGTTAAAGTAATATCACTTAGAAAATTCAAAATTTTCCGTTTGGTTCTGAAAATATTTAATTTAATTCAATAATAACAAATTTATTGTGACGCCACTGGGAAAACAGCGCAACTTTTCTCATTAGCATAAATGCATTTCCTATGCATTTTTAAAGTAATATCACTTAGAAAATTCAAAATTTTTCTTTTGGTTTTAAAAATATTTAATTTAATTCAATAATTATAAATTAATTGTGACGCCACTGGGAAAACAGCGCAGCTTTTCTCATTAGCATAAATGCATTTCCTATACATTGTTAAAGTAATATCATTTAGAAAATTCAAAATTTTCTGTTTCATTTTGAAAATATTAAATTTAATTGAATAATAATAAATTAATTGTGACGCCACTGGGAAAACAGCGCAACTTTTTTCATTAGCATAAATGCATTTCCTATGCATTGTTAAAGTAACATCACTTAAAAAATTCGAAGTTTCCCGTTTGGTTTTGAAAATATTTAATTTAATTCAATAATAATAAATTAATTGTGACGCCACTGGGAAAACAGCGCAACTTTTCTCATTATCATAAATGCATTTCTTATGCATTGTTAAAGTAATATCACTTAGAAAATTCAAAATTTTCTGTTTGGTTTTAAAAATATTTAATTTAAATCAATAATAATAAATTAATTGTGACGCCACTGGAAAAACAGCGCAACTTTTCTCATTAACATAAATGCATTTGCTATACATTGTTAAAGTAATATCACTTAGAAAATTCAAAGTTTCCCGTTTGGTTTTGAAAATATTTAATTTAATTCAATAATAATAAATTAATTGTGACGCCACTGGGAAAACAGCGGAACTTTTCTCATTACCATAAAAGCATTTTCTATGCATTTTTAAAGTAATATCATTTAGAAAATTCAAAATTTTCCGTTTGGTTTGAAAAATATTTAATTTAATTAAATCATAATAAATTAATTGTGACGCCACTGGGAAAACAGCGCAACTTTTCTCATTGGCATAAATGCATTTCTTATGCATTGTTTAAGTAAAATCACTTAAAAAATTTAAATTTTCACGTTTGTTTTTGAAAATATTTAATTAAATTATATAATAAATTATTTGTAACGCTACTGGGAAAACAGAGCAACTTTTCTAATCAGCAGAAATGCATTTTAAATACATTGTTAAAGTTATATTTATTAATTGAATCGAATTATTGTTATTTGTTTTGGAAATAAAATTATTTAAGTAATAATAAAAATATATATTTCCACCATGATACGGCATTGGAATAAATATGCAAATATTATAGAAAATTACTCTTTTGGTTGAATAATGTATGCTTTTCGACGAAGATGGACAGCGGTTGTGAATTAAGTATGTTTATTGTATTACTTCTCCGTAGTTGCATGGAGATTATGGGAATACGCGCACTGGATTCGAGTATATATAAAATATGCCATAACTTTTTCATGAGAACTGATATTGAAGAAATTTCGATGGCGCAAGTGAGCGCAACTTCTAAGCTTTGTGTACAATGCAATAAAACTTAAGAAATGTAAAGTGGGGGGGCTGGCACCCTCCTTTATTTCGTTTATTGGGGGTGTATTTTTGCAGCGCAACTTGTAAAATTAGGTAGCATCGACAGCGCAAGTTCCATAGAATGTATTTATGAAAGAAAAAGTTTAAAATTCCGAGATGGGGGGGCTGGCGTCAACTTAGCCCCCCCTATTTTCAAATCGCTATAACTTTCTACCCTTAACAGCGCAAGTTTTAATATTTAGGCGCAAGTGAGCGCAAGTTAAGACCTTTCGGGCGCAATATTTTTTATTTGAAAATTTTGAGTTGGGGGGGCCAAGTTGACAGACCCTTTTTTCGTGTATTTTAAAAGCATTTGATTTGAAATATAAAACGAGTCTTTGTTCACTCCCAGACTAAGCATGAAGTAAAATTTCGAGTTTAGAAAAGCCGCGCGTAGAAAATTTGTCGCAGCGACCCTCGACAAATTAAACACGCCACGCGAATAAAACACTGATTTATTCTAAAGCTCAACATATATTGATAAAGAGAATTCGAAGATCTACAAAAGCTGTCATATAAAATAAATCAGTTTCCATTTAAAAAAAATAATGATGACGTCATAGCGGCATCTATATGTGTAAGACCTTAAATGATGTCGAAAACAAATCTGAACAGGTCGATTTTAAATTTGTTTTCTACATATCTTGAGGTATGTAAAGTTATTTAAATTAAAAACACTTGATATTGTTTCACCATCTCATCTGGCACGATGAGAAATTAATTCAAGACAAAAATAAACTTTTGAGGTATTACACATATAGATGGCGTGCTTCCCGTTGCCGATATGACGTCATCGATTTTTGTTTTAAATGGAACATGATTTATTTTATTTTATCGAGGATTTTTTTTTGTTTCTTAGAAATGTGTATTTTCTAAAACGCCAAATTTACCCATTACTTTCGGGAAGCACTGTATATTTGTGTTTGGCAGTCATATTATCAAAAACAAAATATAAAATTACGATATTATTCGTATAAACCGCAAACAATAAATCTTGCAATATTTAATAGATACTATTAGTTTAAAACTCTTATTAATTAAGTTAAAAATCAATAGTATTGTACCGGCCCCTCTGAAAATATTTAGGTGAACGTGGGAGGTGGGTTTCAAAACAAATTATTTATGATTAAAAACTTAAAATTGATTTTAATAAAAGAAATATTGATAATAATAACAAAAATAAATTTTAATTGGTGTTTACCATACAAACATAATATTTCCCTTTCTTTTTGTTTAATTAAAGATAATTCCGAAATAAAAAATTAAATACCTAAGAACAACTTATGTAGATCTTCGAATTCTCTTTATCAATACAACAATATATTTTGAGCTTTAAAATAAATCAGTGGCATATACGCGTGGCGCATGAAGTCAAATTTCGAGTTTAGAAAAGCCCCGTGAAAATTTGTCTCGGGTCGCTGCGCGACCCAGGACAAATTTTCTACGCGAGGCTTTTCTAAACTCGAAATTTTACTTCATGCTTAGTCTGGGAGTGGAAAAGACTCGTTTTAAGCTTTAAATCGAACGCTTTTAAAAATCACGAAAAAACTACATATTTACAGTATACATATTTTATTACATCTCAAATTCCTTTGGAATGATCTAATTTTCTAAAATTGACAATAGATGTTTATGTTCTGAAGATCTTTAGATTTTTTATTAAATTTTTTCTCATTCTCATTGTCATTATTTATTTAGAGAACCATTTATTTTTAGAATATTTTGTTTATATAAATATATAGCATGAAGTCATCGAATATTTATTTTAAAAATAAAAAAAACTGATTTATTTTATCTGAGAACTTTTGTAGATCTTAGAATTCTCATTATTAATACATCAATATATTTTGAGCTCTAGAATAAAGCTTTATTCTAAAGCTCAAAATATATTAATGTATTAATAATGAGAATTCAAATCAATGTATTATACGTTTGGCGCAAAAAGTAAAATTTTGAGTTTAGAAAAGATCCGTGAAAATTTGTCGAGGGTCACGCAGCGACCCTCGACAAATTTTCTACGCGGGGCTTTTTTAAACTCGAAATTTTATTTCACGCTTAATCTGGGAGTGGAAAAACACTCGTTTTAAGCTTTAAATTAAACGCTTTTAAAAATTACGAAAAAATTACAAATTTACACTATACAAATTTCAATATACTTTAAAGTATACGTATTCCAAATTCAGCTTATATTTTTAAATCTTAAGATATTTGTTGTTTTTTTTAAAGAGTTCAATTTGAAGCTTTAAACGAGTGTTTTTCACTCCCAGACTAAGCATGTAAAATTTTGAGTTTAGAAAATCCCCGTGAAAATTTGCCGAGACAAATTTTCTGGGCTTTTCTAAACTCGAAATTTTACTTCATGCGCCACGCGTATAAAACACTAAAATATTATGAAATTTATGTATATTTTAACCTCACTTGAAATCAGTGTTTTAACGCGTGGCGCATGAAGTAAAATTTCGAATTTAGAAAAGCCCCGTGAAAATTTGTCGAGGGTCGCGCAGCGACCCGAGACAAATTTTCAAAAATAAATGTTAATTGGTGTTTACCATACAAACATAATATTTCCCTTTCTTTTTGTTTAATTAAAGATAATTCCGAAATAAAAAATTAAATACCTAAGAACAAAATAAATACTTAATTCTAAGTAAAACGTTGAGCGCCACCCAAGGGCACTGCCTTGAGACGGAATCAAAATTAAATGTTTCAAAAAATAATGAATGTATAATAAAATAATATAATCAAACAAATTCTTCCCTAGACGATCGTGACGAGTGTTAAATTATTTGATGCAATCAAATTTGCAAGATAACCGCACATCCTACATAAAACTTTTCAATGCGCTATCGCAATTCAAAAAAAATGTCAACAATATTCCTGACCTTATCTTTAGCCTTGTGAAGTGTTGGTGACACATACATATGCCTGAATGCGACGGTACAGGATGCGCCTGCGTAGATCGACGGATGGCCTCCGATTGGTAGCGGCGGTAGCGGCGGTCGGTAGCGAGGGCTAACGAACGGCAAGTTCGGCAAGGTATGCGGTATTTGCGGCAGCAGCCGTCGGTAGGTGCGTGCTGTAGGGCGGTGATTGGTGTAGTTTCCAAAGCTCTAGTATTCAGATGTACTACTACCAGAAAGCGGTCGCCATTTGCCAATAGACAACACGATACGTCCCTATCAACAAACTCACGGCCGGCAACGGTAAAGCAGGCCCGAAAGTACCCGCCTGTTGATCTGATTTAATCACGAAATTAGCACACTTACGGTAAAGAAATATTAACCTTACCTTAGCGATAAATTCCGCCACAAATATTAATAAATTCGCGGTCCTCTTGAGGATTCGCCACCATCTTTCTTCGCTACGGCAAAAGACCGAATTTTCTGCGCGCGCAAATTGGTCTTAAACCACCTTCGCGGATTTATCACCCGTACAATACTAAAACGTAGGCAACCCGATCAGCGTCTCAATTTAAAACCGTTACAGTATCTATAAAATATTACAAATACACGAATATTATCGTAATTTTATATTTTATATTTAAAATTCTGCAAACTTTTTTTAGTTCAAAATAGCTTTGAATTCGTAATATACATGTTGTTATATTATTATTGGATTCCTGCTTTAATGTAAAAAGTTAAAAGCTTTAAAGAATTTTAATATTAAACAGAAAGTTGATTACATTTAATCAAAATCAACGTAAATAATTAAGGCACGCACGTTCTGTATCTGTGTGTGTGTGTATTACTGAAACATTTCGCAAACAACACACGGAAACCATAAACAGTCGGCTTTGATTAATTTTGGTGAATGCGCCGGGGGTCGGACATTAATTAATCCCGTTGTGATTCGTATCGCAAATAAGCAAACAATTCCGCGCATAATCTATTTATTTGCACGTTAATTATTGACTCTCGCATGTTTGACGGGGATTTAAAGTAGAATTCATATGAAATTCATACCAGACAGATTTAACAGGAAGTTTATTCAGGAAGAATAAAATATAAATTCAAACAAGAATAATTCAAATTCAAAAATATTTGAATTCGAAAAACTAAGCTTAAGCTTCTTATAGTTTGCACACTTTTAACATAATATATAAAATTTGTCTAAAATGCAAACAAAACGTTTTAATTAATAAGATAACTTAAGTTGATACATTAATTATTCACCTTACGGTACAGTTTAAACAAGAATAACTCAAATTCAAAACTATTTGAATTCGAGAAAATAAGTTTACGGTTCTTATAGTTTGCACACTTTAAACATAATATATAAAATTACGAAAATTCGTGTAAAATGCAAACTAATTAATACGACAACTTAAGACAATAAATACCCACTGAAACAATGGAAAGTAGTTGTTTCAATGGGTATTTATTGTCCTAAGTTGTTTGAGACATATTAATTGAATTTTACACAAATTTTTGTAATTTTATATATTAAAAAAATTATAAATTGTCCATAGAATCAAGATTTAAATTTATAATAAACATAAAATTCTCGACTCGTTTTCGTAAAACATCCCGAAGTGCGCGGTTTTTTTTTAAGTTCAATTTTTCTTTTTACAAATTACCTGTAATTGAAATAGTCGATAAAATGGAATCTGTAGATATTTGAAAATAATATACATTGTTAATTACAATGACTTAATTTCACTTTTGAAACTTTCCTGTGAATAGTTTTACTACTAGTATATTCCGTGTATTGCACGTGTATTTGTATGTGTGTGTGTAGTTTTGTGGGTCGGCCGAGTTCCCGAGAGTTAATTCCGAATGCGCGATAACGAATCACTCCCCGCGAACAATATTTCAGGACCGAACTCGGGAGAACAGGAATTTAATTATTGCCGGCATGAATGAGCGCACAGACAAAACCCGAGCGCCCTTCTTCGTGTCAGAACTATTCAACCACACATTTCGCAAAATCGCTTTTTCATTAGAAATCATCCACCCCCGCCTCCACCTCCAACACAACCACCTCACGAACGGTATTCCCTCTCGCCGCCGCCTCGAGTACTTATTCCGGCTCACTTCATTTGCATTTGTATATGAAAATACTCTGACGATTTTGTGTGAATGGGTATGTGTGGATATGAAAATTCTATGGTAATTTAAGTATAAGTAGATTGTGCAACTACCAGGGGCGCATCCACTCCGGGGGCAAAGGGCCTGGGCCCCTCCCACCTTAGCTGCGTAAATGAGCAAAAATGTTTGTATTACGAGTAAAAAAATGATGTATTCCTAAATAATTGATGTAAATATATAATAAAAATAACATAAACAACGGTATATTCCTACAAAACTAAAGATACACATCCTAAACAGTTTATATTAAATTTTACATTAAATCAGTGTTTTATACGCGTGGCGCATAAAGTAAAATTTCGAGTTTAGAAAAGCCCCGTGAAAATTTGTCTCGAGTCGCTGCGCGACCCTCGACAAATTTTCTACGCGGGGCTTTTCTAAACTCGAAATTTTACTTCATGCTTAATCTGGGAGTGAAATGTCAATTATTTATGGTTAAATTGACATTAATTACTTAAGATTATAAAGAAGTGTTACTCACACGAACATTTTGTCAATAATAGACTATTTTCTATTACTACACTATATTTCATTTCTAACTGCCAAAAATGTCCAAAACGTATTATAATTGTCGAAAAATTATCCAAATGCGTTATAATTGTCAAAATATATGATTACCGTCACGAAAACGCACGAAAGTAATACAATAGCCGAAACAAATGATAATTAATACAATAAATCAAATAATCCCCATCCGTATGTCGACATTGACATCGATATGTCGAAATTAAGGCCAGAGAATGTATTATTATTAACATAATGATAATATATGAGAATTACGTCAATAAATGTTAGTCATAAAAATATAGAATAAAAATTATGATTACTACAATACAGTCAAAAATGGCAATCCATATCAATGACTATAGTATATAGGGTGTCCACATATTCATTCTCAACATTATTTATACTTCTTGTAAACGAAACTTCAAGCGAGTGTTTCCACTCCTTGATTAGGCATGAAGAAACATTTTTGTTTGTGTTTTTCACTCCCTGGTTAAGCATGAAGTAAAATTTCGAGTTGAGAAAAGCCTGAAAATTAGGATTTGCCGGGGCGCGACTCGCTGCGCTAGCGCGCCCCGGCAAATCCTAATTTTTAGGCTTTTACTTCATGCGCCACGCGTATATAACACCGCCACGCGTATATAACACCGATTTAAAGTGAAATTTAAAATATAGATTACTTATATAATTGAAAATTACTGATTTTTCGGATCTATAGCTTCTACTTTTTTGACTTTGAAAAATAACTCAAAAAAACGCCGCATATTTTTTTCCAGCATATTCTGAAAGAGCAATGTCTTCTCAACATCCTCACAAAATTCCATGACGATTTTTCAAATATCTTTTATGTTGTGAATGTTTTAAACTTAAATTTTCCTAAATATTTCTATAAAATTCAACTTTTTCGACTTTTGATTAAAAATAAGTGGAAAACTATCAAGGCGTTTTTTCTGATTTTAGTATTTTCTAAGAAAAACATTGTCTTCGTACCGTCCGCATAAAATTCCATGAAGATTTCACAAAGAATTTCCATGCTGTAAATGTTTTAAACTTTATGTTAATTACTTAATATTTCCATAAAATTCTAGTCTTTTTACTTTTAATTAAAAATAACGCGATAACTGTCGAAGGCAAATTTTCTGTTTATGACAAATTCTGGAAGAGTAATGTCTTCTTAACATCCACATGAAATTTTATGAAGATTTCACAAAGAATTTCCATGTTGTGAATGCTTTAAACTTGAAAAAAATGTTACTTTTTTACTTTCAATTGAAAATAACTCGAAAACTATGAAAGGAGTATTTTCTGTTTTTGAAAAATTCTGAAAGAGTAATGTCTTCTTAACATCCACAGGAAACTGTATGAAGATTTCACAAATAATTTTCATGTTGTTAATGTTTTAAATTTGATTTACCTAAATATTTCCATAAAATTCTACCTTTTGACTTTCAATTGAAAATAACTTGAAAACTGTGGAAATCGTATTTTCTGTTTTTGACAGATTCTGAAAGAGCAATGTCTTCTTATCATCCACTTGAAATTCTATGAAGATTTCACAATGAATTTCAATGTTGTGAATGTTTTAAATTTGAATTTACCTGTTTTGCTTTAAATTGAAAATAACTCGAAAATTATCGAAGGCATATTTTCTGTTTTTGACAAATTCTGAAAGAGTAATGCCTTCTTAACATCCGCATGAAATTCTATGAAGATTTCACAGAGAATGTTCATGTTGTGAATGTTTTAAATATTTAAATGTACCTAAATATTTCCATAAAATTAACTTTTTTTACTTTTAATTGAAAATAACTCGAAAACCGTCAAAGGCGTATTTTCTGTTTTTGACAAACTCTAAAAGAGTAATGTCTTCTTAACATCCACATGAAATTCTATGAAGATTTCACAGAGAATGTTCATGTTGTGAATGTTTTAAATATTTAAATGTACCTAAATATTTCCATAAAATTAACTTTTTTTACTTTTAATTGAAAATAACTCGAAAACCGTCAAAGGCGTATTTTTTTGTTTTTGACAAATTCTGAAAGAATGTCTTCTTAACATCCACATGAAATTCTATGAAGATTTCACAAAGTATTTCCATATTGTGAATGATTTAAATTTAAATTCACCTAAATATTTCCATGAAATTCAACTTTTTTACTTTCAATTGAAAATAACTCGGAAACTGCCAAAGGCGTTTTTTCTGTTTTTGACAAATTATGAAAGAGTAATGTCTTCTTAACATCCACATGAAATTGTATGAAGATTTCACAAAGAATTTCGATGTTGTGAATCTTTTAAACTTAAATTTACTTAAATATTTCCATAAAATTCAACTTTTTTAGATTCAATTGAAATTAACTCGTAAACTGTTGAAGGCGTATTTTCTATTTTTGATAAATTTTGAAAGAGTAATTAATGTCATCTTAACATCAACATGAAATTTTATGAATATTTCACAGAGTTTCCATGTTGTGAATGTTTTAAATTTGAATTCACCTAAATATTTCCATAACATTCAACTTTTTTTACTTTCAATTGAAAATAACTTGGAAACTGCCAGAGGCGTTTTTTCTGTTTTT
Organism: Philonthus cognatus; assembly: GCA_932526585.2. Lineage (NCBI taxonomy): Eukaryota > Metazoa > Arthropoda > Insecta > Coleoptera > Staphylinidae > Philonthus > Philonthus cognatus. The sequence goes on from OW052244.1 coordinate 49,487,621, forward strand.
GACAAACTATGAAAGACTAATGTCTTTTTAACATCCACATAAAGTTCTATAAAGATATCACGAAGAATTTCGATGTTGTGAATGTTTCAAACTTGAATTTACCTAAATATTTCCATAAAATTCAACTTATTTTACATTCAATTGAAAATAATTCGAAAACTTTCGAAGGTGTATTTTCTGTTTTTGACAAGTTGTGAAAGAACAATGTCTTTTTAACATCCACATGGAATTTCGTAAATATTTCACAGAGACTTCATGTTGTGAATATTTTAAACTTTATTTTACTTAAATATTTCCATAAAATTCTACTTTTTTACTTTCAATTGAAAATAACTCAAAAACTGTTTTTGTTTTTTTAGCATACTCTCAAAGAACAGTTTTTTGTTGACATCCTAGCAATCAACAAATGAATTTAAATTTATACAACGTATAGAATTTTTTGTTTATTGATTTGACAATATGACTAAAATTTGACAATGTTTTCAAATCATATTATCTTTCATTCTCATTCATTCTATTTACAAATGTAAATAATTACAATAATTTTAACCATTTTATTTGCAATTAAAATTTGATTTCAGCTAAATTATTTTGAATAACAATTTAGTTTTATTTAAATTAAGTAAACAGTTATTAAAGTAAATGTATAAGTATATATTAAATTTGATTTATTTCTTTTAGATCCTTATATTGATTTGAGTGTTCGATAATATTTTAACGAGTGTTTTCCCTTCCTTGATTAAGCATGAAGTAAATATTTCGAGTTTAGAAAAGCCTAAAAATTTGGATTTGCCAGGGCGCGCGATCTAATCTTTAAATTAAGTAAACAGTTATTAAATTAAATGTATAAGTATGTATTAAATTTGATTTATTTCTTTTAGATCCTTATATTGATTTGAGTGTTCGATAATATTTTACCGAGTGTTTTCCCTTCCTTGATTAAGCATGAAGTAAATATTTCGAGTTTAGAAAAGCCTGAAAATTTGGATTTGGATTTTCAGGCTTTTCTAAACTCGAAATATTTACCTTATGCGCCAGGCGTATTAAACACAGTTTTAGTGTGGAATTTTCAAAATGATTTATTCACCTTATAAATAAATTTAATCTACATAAATGTTACAGAATTTACGAGAGAAATTACTAAACTTTGTTGATTTGATTTAAACCTAATTAAATTGATTTTTCTGTTAAACTAAACATCAATTACATTTTTATTTATTTTATAAATAATTTCAATTTACATAAATGTTACACAATTTACGAGAAAAAATAATAAACTTTGTTGATTTGATTTAACCCTGGTTAAATTGATTTTTCTTTTAAACTAAACATCAATTACATTTTTTTATTATTCGTGTTAATCACAAACAGAAGTGCGTTACACAGGTATAACTAATTAAATCTATACTCTATCTTTATCTCTAGGGTAGTCCGATCACCTGGAGATTTCAATAATGGATGAAAAATATAACAAATACTATAGTAGTCAATAAAAATAATAGTTCTTGAATCTTGGAAGCGTTCACTTTGTGGTACATTTTCAATTTGATATAAGGAAAACACTTAGTTTGACAATGATTACTGTGTAATTGAAACTAGGTACAAAAGTAAAATAAAAGTGGTATAAAAAAGTTAAGTATTTTCATTATATCAAATAATAATGGTCAATCAGTTTTATATTTCTCAATATAAGAACAATGTTTATTTCTTACTTCACAATCCAGAAACATGTTATCAAATTATGAGAAGTGGAATTTCGAGATTAAGTTGGCCTGAAAATGTCGCTTGATTTTTGTAATGTTTAAAGGATAACGTACTTGTTGAAACAATACATAGAATAATCAATGGCTCTTGGAAACTCTCTCTATATCTATGTGACTTAATTATTTAATTTGGGTGAGTTACGTGAAGATTATAATAACTTTGATTAAAACACTTTTAACCTTTCTTCACAATTTTTATTAAATACCAGATGTATATTTCGGTCACAAGGTGACCATTATCAATAGATTGATACTGATATCAATCCATTGATAATGGTCACCTTGTGACCGAAATATACATCTAGTATTTAATAAAAATTATGACGAAAGGGTTAATGTGTTTTAATCTATGTGACTTATTCTTCCTTTACTTAGAGAAAAACATAGTAGAGCTACAAGAGTCGTTGCTAGCATTGACCCAATACTTTGTACCCTTTTGTTTATTAATAAAATTGTAACACTTGTGTCAATGTACGAGTTAAAGTTAAGTGGGATTGCTAATTATTTATTTGAGTTATGTAGAGTATTTAATCACAATGAAAATACTTTTTGTTCCTTACCACTTAGAAAATCCATTTAAGTAATGTTTTATCAACATTAACCCAACGTTGAATGTTGCTACAATGTTGATATAACGTTATTTGTTTGTTTTTTGCTCAGTGGGTTACTTCACTTTTATTTTTATTCGTTGGATGTACATTTCGAGTGCTAAGAACTCATTATCAATAACTAATTAGTTATTGATAATGAGTGCTTAGCACTGTACGTCTAACGAATACAAATAAAAGTTAAGTAAGGAACAGAACGTGTTTTCATTGTGGTTTAGTGGGATTATTTATGTGTTTGTTTTTTTTTTATCATTTCAAAATCTCTATTTTCCTCTATATGGCTTTGTGTATCTATCTATAGCTCTTTGATTTTTTTGTTTAGCTCTTCGTGTCTTTTTACATCTTAATCCTACTTTATGAATATCTGTGTATAAGTTACAATTACAAAAGAGAAGATGATTTTGTGTGTTGGGGTGGGTAGAGGGAGGTGTAATATCGCGTGCACTTTTACGGCCCTGAATTTATGTCGGTGGCGATGCTGAAAACGCGATTGTGTGCGCTGAAGACGTTACGTGCTTATATAGTGGCACATTTTGTGTAAATAAATACCGATTATTCTTAACATCGGTCGTTGAAATACACACACATACAGAACGTTCACGGTTCATATTTCTACGTAATTACATTATAAATGTATCAGATTGCATTACATTACATTTATTCTTACATTCATTACAACACTTTTATTATTTATTTAACACACATTTACAGAAAATATACGATGCACTTAAAATCAACGAGGTGTAAGTACCAATTTAAAAAAAATGAGGAGACATTTTGAGCATTTTTTTTTCAAAATCTACTTTTTTTTTATTTTGGGTTTTACGTCATCTATTTCCGCTGCTAAGGCCAATCATGACGCCGGAGATTAGGTCTACAGCTATCCGGGAATTTTGCCGAACCCGGTGGGAGTTCCAACCCACCGGTAGGCATCTTTAACGTGCACGCAACATCCAGGCAGTACACGGGTCCTACATGCATTTAACGTCATATCCGAGAAGACGGAGTGTTTGGCATTTTTATCCTAACCTATATAAATGCAGACAACTTGTTAGGCCGGTATTTGAACCCCGGTCCGTGGCGTGGCAGTACAACACTCTAACTACTACACCACCAAGCTGCCCCAAAATCTACTTAATTATCCGACTAATTTTAATAATAATAATAATAATAAACGTCTTTATTCAAATTAAGAGTGATTTTACAAAACAAAATGTGTAAGAAGTATAGGCGAAGTTCAGTCAGCATTATCTGTTACTGTTCTTCCACTTAACCTATTATAATTATGCCAGTTAAAATATATAAAGGTTATAAAGTGAGTATTTATAAACATGTACAAAAAAATCTTAGTCTCTTTGGTTTCTATACCTTATCAATCTCAGAGCTCATTTTGGAATATAAATTTGCGCATCTGTTTTTTGAATGTTAATAATATCGCAGATTTCAGGTATGAGGGGATCATGTTGTATAACTTGTAAATATTATAAGTATAACTTTTTAGAAAGAAGGCAGTTTTATATTTCGGAGGTGATATTAGCCCCCGAGACTTGACGTTAATATTGTGAATGTCGGTTCTAAAGACAATTCTGCGGTACAAGTAGGGAGGCTTTTGAAGAATGATTATCTTATGATAAAATGTGTAAGAGTGAAGTTTTCTTCGATCAGCCATATTCAACCAATTCAGTTCAGAACACTTGTCACTGATGTGTTCATACTTTCTTATCCCTAAAATTAATCGTTTACAAGAATTTTGGACTTTTTGTATACGATCTTTCGCCACCTTGTCCAGGCAAGCGCTATAAACTACATCAGAAAACTTGAAGTGACTTAATACTAGCGTATCACAAAGGGTACGTTTAGTGTTTTTATTTAAAATTTTCCTGTATGAGTATATGATTCTTAAACTGTTGTAAGCTCGCGTAATAAATTGATTGATATGACTCTTAAAACGCAAATCACAGTCTAGAATTAATCCTAGGTTCCGTACCGATTTAACAATAGGTATCGAGATGTTATCGAGTTTAATATTTAATGACAGTCTAGTGTTGTAAGAAGTTTCTTAGGGCCGAATAGAATGACAGATGTTTAAGTTGGATTTATTATTAAAGAGTGCTTTTCTGACATCGGAGAAAGATTATAAAGGTCGTGGTTTATATTGCGATTAGCCTCGATCAAGTTACTATGGGAAAATGTATATAAAATGTGTGTATCATCAGCATACTGATCGTGACTTTTCGTCTACACAAAGATCTACTGGTGGTGGTGTACTAATAGCTTTTAGCAGTCGAACATGTTGATGTATCACACATTTATAATCAAGTTCCTATAATCGATTTTATTCTTTGTAAATGTGACAGTAACTCATTTATATTTTTTACTCTTGTTATCTATGTACCGCCTGACATATCCTCTGAAACACTTGACACATTTTTTGGACTCATTGAGAGTATAATGTGCGATAAACCATTATTAATTGTAGGCGATTTTAATATTCCATCTTTCAGCTGTGAAGCTTCGTCATTGTCTATCAACTCAAAAGACTACATTTTATCTCACTTCATTGATATTATGAAATTAAAGCAATTCAATACAATTAAAAACTCCAACAATAAGCTTCTTGACTTAGTTTTATGCAATTTTGATGAAATATTAGATATTGAAAAGGATTCCCTTCCTCTAACACCTGAAGATCTTCATCATCCTGCGCTTTCTATATCCCTAATTGTAAACAATGCCAAAGTTCCTAGCAACGCTTTCCCGGTTAATACGAATGTACGGTATAATTTCAAAAAGGCTAATTATATTCAATTATATCGAGATTTAAGTCTTACTGATTGGTCGTTTTTGGAATCATTTTCTGATGTTAATGATGCATGCCATGCATTTTATAATAAATTGTATAAGATAATTAATGCTTCAGTACCTTTGATGAAACAGGGTACTAATACTAGATATCCACTATGGTTCAATTCTCATATCAGGCGTAACATCAAATTAAAAACTTACTAAGTATAAATGAAATTGCCAATTCTTGGTTGCAGAATACTTCAAACATTAAAAGTGCGATTCTTTTCGCAATCTACAACAAGTTAGTCTTACAAAGACTATATCAAACACTCATTAAATCAACTACTTCCCGGGCTAATACCCCGACGGACATTGAATTATACAACAAGTGTTTGCTGTTACATACAGTAACCTACTGCAAATGTAACAATTTGGGTCAAATTATTCAGGCCATCTATAGACGCGTTTCGAGATTTATCTCTCATCAGTATAGCTTTGCCACTCCCTCCAAACAATTCGACACCTTAGACTGGCGGTCACGTTACCGTTCAAACATAAGTATAAATGAAATTGCCAATTCTTGGTTGCAGAATACTTCAAACATTAAAAGTGCGATTCTTTTCGCAATCTACAACAAGTTAGTCTTACGAAAAGAATCGCACTTTTAATGTTTGAAGTATTCTGCAACCAAGAATTGGCAATTTCATTTATATTTATGTTTGAACGGTAACGTGACCGCCAGTCTAAGGTGTCGAATTGTTTGGAGGGAGTGGCAAAGCTATACTGATGAGAGATAAATCTCGAAACGCGTCTATAGATGGCCTGAATAATTTGACCCAAATTGTTACATTTGCAGTAGGTTACTGTATGTAACAGCAAACACTTGTTGTATAATTCAATGTCCGTCGGGGTATTAGCCCGGGAAGTAGTTGATTTAATGAGTGTTTGATATAGTCTTTGTAAGACTAACTTGTTGTAGATTGCGAAAAGAATCGCACTTTTAATGTTTGAAGTATTCTGCAACCAAGAATTGGCAATTTCATTTATACTTATGTTTGAACGGTAACGTGACCGCCAGTCTAAGGTGTCGAATTGTTTGGAGGGAGTGGCAAAGCTATACTGATGAGAGATAAATCTCGAAACGCGTCTATAGATGGCCTGAATAATTTGACCCAAATTGTTACATTTGCAGTAGGTTACTGTATGTAACAGCAAACACTTGTTGTATAATTCAATGCCCGTCGGGGTATTAGCCCGGGAAGTAGTTGATTTAATGAGTGTTTGATATAGTCTTTGTAAGACTAACTTGTTGTAGATTGCGAAAAGAATCGCACTTTTAATGTTTAAAAACTTACTTTCATAAAAAGTGGAAACAAACTGGGTCACAATTTTTTTATGGTGAATTTAAGAGAATACGTAAGTTACTCAAAAGCCAAATATCGGAATCTTATGATGTGTATATAAATAGGGTTGAGATTGAACTGATGACTGCTCCTAAAAATATTTGGAAATTTATCAATCACAAAAAAGGTAAAACGCGAGTTCCTGGCCAGCTCTGCGACGACGATAATAATTATGAATCTCCGCAGGACATTGTTAATGCATTTGCAGATCAATTTGCAAGTGCATTTTCAACTGTATCTTCAACTGCTTATAAAGAATTGCCCGGTATGTTTTTTAACAATGAAACATTATACTGTCCGAATATAGATGAAACAGATATTATTAGAAGTATAAATCGTACGAAAACTTCTCACATCAGTGGTGATGATAAAATTCCGAATTATATAATTAAAGATTGCAAGTTTGTTTTCTCTAATCCTCTACGTATACTATTCAACCTTTCATTGCGTAATAAGAGATTTCCTGATATGTGGAAACTTGTAATTACTCCTGTATTTAAGCGTGGCGAATCAAATAATATAAAAAATTATAGACCTATTGCTATTCTCTCCAACTTCGCCAAGATTTTTGAACAAATTATTTATAACGTCATATATAGACATTCGAAACCTTATATATCTCCACATCAGCACGGCTTCATGTCGGGCCGGTCAACAACGACAAACTTAGCTATTATAACACAACACCTAAGTGAAGCTCTTGATTGTCGTAAGCAAGTTGATGTTATATATACGGATTTCACTCGCGCATTTGATACAATTAATCATCATATTTTGCTTCGTAAATTAGACATCTTTGGACTCTCTAGAGATTTTATAGGTTTTATTTCATCCTACCTCGATATGCGAAAAAATTATGTCTATTTTAACGGGTTCAAATCCTATGAATTTAATTCCCTTTCAGGTGTACCGCAAGGCTCTAATTTAGGTCCATTGCTGTTTAACATATTTATCAATGACTTAATTGTATCAATATCGTGTCCAATATTAGCATATGCTGATGATATTAAAATATATAACGTCATTAATGGTGAACATGATTGCATTGCATTGCAGCAGAACCTGGATACAATTTGCGAATGGTGTGACAATAACAGGTTGTCTCTTAACGTTAAGTAATGTATTACCGTTACATATACTAGAATAATGAACCCAATTTGTTTTAACTATTCCATACAAGAAAATATGTTAGTTCGTGAACGTGCATTTAAAGATCTTAGTGTTTTGTTTGACAATCGGTTATCGTTTTCTGAGCATATTTGCAATATTTCGTCATCAGCATTTAGGATGCTTGGCTTCGTAATGCGCACATCTAAGTATTTTTATGATGTGGAGTTACTTAAGGTTTTATACTATGCGTTAGTCAGAAGTCGCCTGGAATATGCCTCCATAATCTTTTATCCCCATTACACTAATCAGTCGCTAATGTTGGAACGAGTACAAAAAAGATTTTTAAAATTCTTAAATTACAAAATGACTGGTACATATCCTGATCATACTGTGGATTATAAATCATTATTACAAACCCATAATGTGGCATCACTATCTGATCGACGCGAGCTTTTCAGCGGCACATTTATGTTTAAGTTGGTTAATAACATTATTGATTCGCCACAGTTACTCGCAATGGTTAAATTCAACGTTCCACGCTTGTCATCACATCAGGATATTACATTTAATACCCCTATAGCCAGAACCAACATGTTATTAAAAGCACCGATCTCTCACATTTGTATAAACGGCAATAAACATTTCGACGACATTTTTTGTAATGTAAAGAAATCATAATTATTATTATTTTTTTTTGTATGTATAGTTATTGCATTCATTACTAGATTGATGCTACGTTGCTTTGATTGTTGTTTTATTTTAATTTTTCAATTTTTGTTTTAAATATTAATATTATTTTTTTTATGCAATCAATTTATTGTTAAGTGCGTTTATTTTTTGATAATATATTATATTTTATTTTTTATTTTTATATTTTTTCTATTTGTAATATTATTACTGTAGTTTTTTTATGCTATTATATTATTTTGATTTTGTCCTGTATTGAGTTTTTCCGTTTGGGCAATAAAGGCTATTATTATTATTATTATTATTATACTGAACGCAAGAGCAATAGTTAAGTGTAGAGGGAATGAACGATGAGTAAATAGAGAATAAAAGAGGACCTAAAATTGATCCCTGAGGCACACCCGCATTAATACTTAGTTGGCTGGATGTGATACGATTTTTTCCAACCTGCTGTCGACGATCAAAAATAAAACTTCTGACCAAGTCTAAAGAATGTGCATCAAGGCCGATGTATTTTAACTTTGCTAATAAGAGATCGTGATTAAGCGTATCAAATGCCTTACTGTAATCAATTAGTATTAGACAAGACAGTAATCCTCTATCAGTAGCATTAATTAAGTCATCAGTTACCTTCAATAAAGCAGTTGAGCAGCTATTTGCAGATCTGAAACCAGACTGGTTGGTGGGAAGGAGATTATTATTCTCTATAAAACTAGTCAACTGATCCTTCATTACAGTTTCAAGGATTTTAGAAAGTACCGGTAAAATACTAATTGGTCTGAAATCCTTAAATGTATCAGGATTATCCTTTTTCGGAATTAATGTTATTGTTGCTAACTTCCACGCATGAGGCAAAATTCCTTTTTCAAGACAACAGTTAATTATGTTAATTGTTGTCTTTTTGTGGATTTCAAAATGACTTGAACTTTAGAACTAGATTTATCAATATTGCTTACATTCATATTACTTTGCTTCTAGGCCATTCCTATATATATTTCTTAAGCTTCGGTGACCGAGTGGGTAGAGACCCTAACTCAGGGGTCGCGGGTTCGAATCCCGTGTGGTGAAATCATTTATGAATAATAAATGATTCCATCATGTAATGTATTGTATCGTCCAAACGCATTAGATAAGTGTGGGAATCAGTTAATTATTTAAATGAAAATAATACAATATCAGATGGCTGTATGGCGAAACAAAAAATATATTTTTTTTTTCTAGTTCTGTTCTTTCTTTGAAATGAATTAATGTAATATACAGGGTGCCCGTATTTCGACAGAATGTATAGGGATCTCGGTTATTTGAAGAGATAGAGAGTCGGTTATATTGGGGTAAAGTTGCGTATTTTAGGGCCTAACAATAATCTAAAAACAATTTTCATATATCATTTTTTGTTTTCGAGATATCAACAAAAAACTGATTTTTTTGAAAAATCGTTTTTATTTTTTTTATTCAAAAACCACTGAATCTGGACATTTAGAACGTTGACAATATAGGAATTTTTTAATGAGGAATCTAGTAGCATATTTGTTATAAGATAACTATAACATTTACCCGGGGACCATAGCCAACTTTTGTTTTCCTTATGGGCGCCATTTTGAATTTTCATATTTTTTGAAAGAATATTTTTTCTGAACTCAGTGATGTACAACACTCATAATAATTTATTTTAGATTTGATATTTAAAATTATGATATTTTCTTTTTTGCAAAGAGTGCCTTGGAAATATCGTCATATCTGTTAATCAATAAAATCTTGACAGCAGTCAATCATTGTTAGCACTCAAAATTAATTAATAACTGTCAGTCTTTTGTAATAATTATAGATTGTCACATAAAAGTTGCACAAACTAAATGTATTCTACTTTTATTATTATAATTCCAAAACTATTCACAAGAAAAGTAATTTTTGCATTTTTTCGCTACATTTTAGTAAATATTGATCACCATCACATCTAAGCATTATATATTTTTAACTTTACTGTAAATCAGTGGTTTATAGGCGTGGCGCATAAAGTAAAATTTCGAGTTTAGAAAAGCCCCGTGAAAATTTGTCTCGGGTCGCTGCGCGACCCTCGACAAATTTTCTATGCGGGGCTTTTCTAAACTCGAAATTTTACTTCATGCTCAGTCTGGGAGTGGAAGACACTCGTTAGTTTAAAATACATCACAACTGTAAAAATCTGTATCGTCAGAAGCCCGTCTTCAGGGGTGATATGTAAGCAAATTATGGGTCCTAGGAGTTATCAAATAAGTGAGTTACTTAACTGTTTCCAAGGCACTCTTTACAAAAAACAAAAGATAAAAATTGTACCAAATGTACAATATACTATAAATGATGTACATCATTGAATTCAGAAAAAAATATTCTTCCAAAAAATATGAAAATTCAAAATGGCGCCCACAAGAGAAACAAAAGTTGGCTATGGTCCCTGGATAAATATTATGGTTATCTTAAAATAAAATATGTTACTAGATTTATCGTTAAAAAGTGCATATAATATCAAAGTTGTAAATGACTGGATTTAATAGTGTTTGAATAAAAATATAAAAACGAAATTTGCAAACAATGTCTTAATTAATAAGACAAATTAAGACGATAAATATCCATTGAAACAACTACTTCCTGTGCAAATACACCTCCGGATATTGAATTATACAATGAAATATTTAAAATCTTATTTAATTTAATTTGTTACAACGCTCTATTTAAGTATATGTAACGTTTATGTCAAATTCTCTTCAATCCAACTAACAAATACAAATTTAAAATGAAAGGAGAGATAGTAAAAAAAAAATAGAAGTAAAAGGACTTGGATTAAAACTAATGTCTTAGGCCATCTATAGACACGTTTCGAGATTTATCTCTCTTCAGTATAGCTTTGCTTATGACGTTCTAAAAAAATTAGGAATAAAATTAAAATAAACTTACTTGGAAAAAGTGTTGTGTGTATTCCTAATTTTTTTAAAACGTCATAAGCAAAGCTATACTGAAGAGAGATAAATCTCGGAACGCGTCTATAGATGGCCTAAGACATTAGTTTTAATCCAAGTCCTTTTACTTCTAATTTTTTTTATCTCTTCTTTCATTTTAAATTTGTATTTGATAGTTGATTTGAAGAGAATTTGACCTAAACGTTACATATACTTTAATAGAGCGTTGTAACAAATTAAATTAAATAAGATTTTAAATATTTAATTGTATAATTGAATATCCGGAGGTGTATTTGCCAGGGAAGTAGTTGTTTCAATGGATATTTATCGTCTTAATTTGTCTTATTAATTATGACATTGTTTGGATTTTCACGAATAGTTTTTCGTAATTTTATATATTATGTTTAAAGTGTGCAAACTATAAGAAGCGTAAGCTTATTTTCTCAAATTCAAATAGTTTTGAATTTGACTTTATCTTGTTTGAACGAAAAAAGATATTTTAAATTTGTTTTTAGATTATTGTTGGGCCCTAAATAACGCAACTTTGCTCCAATTTAACCAACTCTCTATCTCTCCAAATAACCAAGATCCCCATACATTCTGTTGAAATACGGACACCCTGTATATTTATTCCGATTTGTTTATTCTCTTCTTAGAAAGGAATTTAAATAATGTACAAAATATTGTCACGATATGAAACAAACATTTCATTACAAGAATTAATTTGAAATACCTAACTTTTTTTTTAATAAATTCGGGGAATTATTTTCTATTGATTTTAAGGTAGAACTTTTTTTTGATAAATAAGTAAATACTTGAGGAGATGAAACGGAAACTTTTCCACTTTTGCGAATTAATGAGCTCGAACAGGGGGCGGAAGTTAGGGAGAGGAACGAGAGGAGCAAGTTTTTCACCTGAAATATTAAATTTCGTTGATTAAGATTTAACACGGTGGCGCCTAAATTTCACGAGGGTTTCAATTTTCTTTTAATCGCCGTTAAAATTATTATTTTTTTCTTTCTTACGTGAATTCCTGAAAAGTATGCACGGAGTTCGAAAAAGATGTAATGTACATTAATAATAATGTTTTTATTAAATATAAAAGTTTTTTTATTTAAGTACGTTTTACTTACGTACATTATTTTATACTTCTACAAACAACCTTTATTAGAAAATCGTTTGTTGGAGCGACCAAAAATTATGATTGTATTAAAACTAGAAAATTATTAATTCTAAAATAATGGTAGTAAATATACAATAAAAATAATATTAAAGGATAAATTAGGATAATGTTTCACCAAGTGATAAATGAGAAAGTTATTCAAGAAATACAATAAAATTAACGCAATAAGTGAAAAACCCAAAAAATTTACATTTTCGAATAAATCGTTGATTTACAGTTAAATATGAAAAACACATTCGCTCGCCGACAGCCGCAGCGTTCAGACGTACTTTTTGCAGAGCACAAAGTGTGAATAGTAAAAAACCGAAAAGTGACATCGCCGTGTTTCCACATGAAACGTGCGGAAGCCGGCTCCGAGGCAGACGGAGAAGGGGAGTTCATACATCCCAAAAAAACACAGAAAGCCCGGTAGGCCGCCTAAAAAAACAGCCGCGGGGAATAAAACACGTACACCGGGGAGTGAAAAAACGTATGAGGCAGAAAGCGAGAGCAGCACTTCAGGAATGGAGGTAATGTCTAGTGAAAACACCAATCCATACATTTCACAAATCACAAAAATACTATCCGGTCAAACTACAAACAGCATACAACCTCCATTAAATCAATCTACTTCCAACACACAAAAAACAAATTTAAGCCATACTTCTCGTACACTCGTTACACAGCTAGCATCAACTAATCAAACATCAGTAACTACACAACTTCCAACATCTACACCAACGTTATAGACACCCACACACTCAAAAACACAATATAAAAACACTTTCACCTACGAACGACATGTCACGTGTCCAATTCGCACAAGCATGGTTTAATCAGAAATTTACTGATGATGCATTGATTAGTAAAACACAATCTGGATTCTTATTAAAATCCAATGTAGCGAAACAACAATTAGGAAATAACCTAAAAACTCTGGAAACATACAAAGTCGTCCACACAGTCGAGCCCGAAATACAAGACGAGACCATCAGTCAGCAGCTTACAGCCCAAGGAATCGCGCACAGATACTGCCGCCGCATCATTGCGAAAAATGACAACATAAAAACGTTCATGATTCGTGTAATAACACCTTCTCATGAATCATTTACAAAATTATTACACGACCAATTTAAATACCTTTGTAAAATCTACCCTGTTATTGAAAGTCGCCGATTCCGATTCCTTGCCATAAATGCAATAAATATGACAATACGACAGCAAATTGCCAAGAGGCAGTTAAATGTGCTAAATATGATGGGGATCACCCGACTACACTATGTACAACGACCCTTCCACCTAAGTGCAAGTCCTGCGGGGAAACGACACACGGAGCATGGTCAACCAAGTGCCCGAATAGGCCCCTTCAACCCATTCAAGGCATCCCGAATGTGAAAATACAGTCGGCTAATAAATAATCATCAGCTATCGACCCGTCCCTTACGAAAAATTCACGCATACATTCATCACTAACATTACATGACTATATCATTGACACATACACTACAAAAATTAACTCACCCTCAAACTCAAAAAACTCAAAGCCAGATTTATGGACTCATTCAGAATTGACACACATGTAAATTTCTCGGGGAACAAAATGTTTATCGTCATGTCCGACATGGATGCACCAAATCATATTCCACCAGTAGCCCCTACATCTTCCATTCATACAGGTTTCACCCAAGTATCCTCCAATGGCTAACTACATCAATTTTATATACACAAACATTAACTCAATTCATAACAAACAGTATCTCCTTAACCATTTCCTAACTAATAATCCTATTCACGTAAACATGTTGGTTGAAACAAAATCCACTAAACCCTTTTCCTTTTCTAACTGGTCTACTATCCAAATCCCTGCATCCACCCCTAACCAAAACCAACGAGGTGGCTCAATAGTTGCAACAAAACCAGAAATATAATTGGGTAAAGCAAACCCTCCCAAAATAAACAATATTTTAAATGAATGTCTCCATTGCACTATTGATCTGCCCTGCTTCCCCCTCCATATTTTCCTGGTATATATCCACCCCACTTCTCCCATCGAAGATTCCATATTTACCAAGGCATTCTTATTCGATAATGTCATCATAATCGGAGATATTAACATTAACAAAGCAAAATCTAAACATCTCTCCTCCTTTATTTCAAACTCAAATTTTGTACGTATTAAAACCCCTCCTTCATTCCTAATGCCAAATAATCCCCACACAACTCCTGATATCCTGCTATGTGCAAGTAATATACAACACTTAATTCATGATGTAGCACTAAATCCTGATCTAGGTTCCGACCACCTCTTAATTCAATTCTCTCTTAGCAAAGATCCCCCCGCTTCCACTCCCCCCACATTTATTTATAGACATAAAGACTGTGACATTGACAAAGTGACAAGAGAAATTACAAACTTTATACAATCCCATCAACAAATAAACCAAACATCCATTTCCCTATTTCTAGCAAAACTATCAAATAGTATACACAAACATACACCAATTTATTCTAAAATACTCTACAAATATCCCCTCCCAAAATTCATTTTACGTCTAATCAATTACAAAAGACAGATTTACAGGGACATCCGACTAACAGACGACTTTAATCTGAAAAAAACATTTAACAAATTAAATAGAGACATACAGAGACTAATCAAAGAATACACGACTGAAATGTGGATAAATACGTGCAAGGACATTAACTAAAAACAGGGTAAAGAATACTGGAATGCGATTAAGAAATTAACCAAGTACCGAAAGACTGATTTCCTCCAGAAAATAAAACATTGCATAACACATGACATCATCACTGACCAACAACAAAGTGCTGATACTTTTGCGGACTTCTTTGAAAAATCTTACAAAATGACTAACGACGACTCATATGACAACGACTTTCTAAATGACGTAAACGACTGGTATGTGTCCCTGAAACAAGCTCCCGAAACCCGCACCCACAACGACGAAATAAAGGAGGAGCAATATTACGCATCACTCCACAAAGGTAAAAATACAGCACCCGGTTATGACAATATCTCCCGTATAGTCCTAAAATCCCTCCCAGAAAGTATACACTCTTACATCTTAAAAATCTTTAATTATGTATTTCAGACACAAGAATTGCCACGGGAGTGGAAGCAGGGTACTATTATCTGTATCCCTAAACCCGAAAATGACCCTCTTTCACCTTCTAGTTATCGTCCAATTACACTGCTTCCGGTCCTTGGGAAGATGTTTGAGGATATAATTAAAGATAAAATCCTGGACCATGTTTCAAACCGTATTCCCCCATACCAATTTGGGTTTATCAAACACCGATCCACCTCGCTTCCCCTGTCCATCCTAACTTTAAACTGCCAGACAGCAGACCTCGAAGGAAAAAAAACCGCCGTTCTTTTTTTAGATATTAAAAAGGCTTTCGACTCGGTAGAGCATCGTGGTGTGCTGTTTAAATGTCACTCACTAAATTTGCCTCACCACCTTCTGTATTTAATTGACAGCTTCCTTTTGCACAGATCCATAAACATCAAAATCCGCAACACCCTCTCAAGATCCTTTACCCCCGAACAAGGGGTTCCCCAAGGCTTACCTCTTTGACCTCTTCTTTACAACCTATTTGTCCTAGATATGTATAATCCAGACCCAAAATTCCTTAACCCTACCGCGTACCCTCTGCTATACGCAGACGACACAGCCCTTATCACACACGCGCCCACGTTTGAAAAAGCATTAACCACCCTTATCGACACTATTCAAACGTGGTTCGCAAAATGGAGAATTTCTATTAACCCTAACAAATCCAAACTCCTTATCCCTTTCCACCGCCCAAACAATTCGCCATTTTCAATTTCCCTATTTAATAACCTAATTTCACTTTCGACCCCAAATTTACTTTTAAGACCCATGCCCTAACCCTTAAAGACAAAGTCAAGAAGAGATCGCGTCACTTCAGATCTCTTACATATAAAAACCAAGGAATCTCGCCCTACACCGCGGTCCATATTTATAAAATGATTTGTCGCCCTCTTCTTGACTATGCAGCCATCCTTTTCCTCAATCCACGTCTATCTGTGCTAAAACACATTCAGGTTGGTGAACGTTCAGCCCTACGTTCATTGACTAAGATGAGACACCCAAACAATCCCTTACACAACCCTTTGAATACTCTCCTCTCCGAAAAAACAAAAATAATTCCAATTGAACAACTCCTAATTTACCTTGCCGAAAAATTCGCAACCAACCCATATAATATAGAGACCTTACTCCATATGTGCCTGCCACGTAATCCTGACATCCTTCCTAAATTAAAAAACCCAGCCACAACCATATTTCAATTCATCTCATCATTTCATCAGGACACTAACTGACGTACCTACTGACAATTTCATGACAATTGACAAATTTGGCGGAAAGACCACGGGTCGATAGCCGATTGGCAACAGGATCAGCACTCATACAAAATAAAATAAAATAATTAATTATACATGTTATGTAATACCTACTGTTGTCAATAAAGATTGTTTGTTGTTGTTATGAAAAACAATTCATAATTATTTTAAGGGATTGTATTAAGGAATACATTAGCTTTAAATTCTTGTTAATTACTGAATTATAACATAACAATTAAGTTCATAGTGGATGCTTAAACACGAACAATTGACATTCCACTCCCAGATTAAGCATGAAGTATAAATCAACGATTTATTCGAAAATGTTAATTTTTCGGTTTTTTCACTTATTACGTTCAAAGAGCTATATTTCATAAAGCTTACCTTTAATTTGAATTATTTAAAAAGCACGTGATTTAAAATATAAAGAGCTTAAATTTGATGTATAAGTAGTTTTTGTGATTTAAAAATTGTCTTTACCGCAAGCCAAGGCAGTAGCCAAATGTTAAATTTTTGTATGTAAAAGCGGCCCCGTGAAAGCAAAAACAGTATTTTTACCATTAACGCCTCCCCCTGAAATTTTTCTAACCCCCTCCGAATTTTTTTTCTTTCTGGCTACTACCTTGCCGCAAGAGCTCCAACACGAATTTTGATGGAATGATTAATTTTCTGCAAGGTTTAAAATTTCAAATTAATTGACTACATTTTTTTAAGGAAATAAATAGATAGTATCGTTTCTACTATTAGTAAGAGTGTTTGTGATTTTTTTATAATTTTTACAAAAATATTTTTTGTGTAAAAATGTTGATATTTTTTTTATAGCTTTACAAAAATGACAAAAATTGGAAATTAATTGACTACATTTTTTTCTTAAAGAAATATAGCTAGTATCGTTTCTATTATTGGTAAGAGTGTTTGTGGATTTTTTATAAATTTCACAAAAATATTTTGTCAAAAAATGTTGATACTTTTTTATAGCTTTACAAAAATGACGAAATTTGATGAAATTTTATATTTTTTGAAAAATCTAAAAAATCACAGTTATTTTAATTGATGTTAGAAACAACTTGAGCAATTTTTAATAAAAAAAATACTTTAGTAAAATTTAAAGTATATGAAATCATTTGGAAATTTAATAAAATGAATCTTTAATTTCTAACAACCACCATGAACATAATTTTTACGTTAGAATTCAGTACTTAAGATCAATTTAAAGCTAATGTATTTCGTAATACAATCCCTTAAAATAATTATGACTTGTTTTTTAAATGTAACTGTAAATCAACGATTTTTTCGAAAATGTCAATTATTCGATTTTTTCACTTCTTGTGTTCAAAGTGCTTTCATAAAGCACACCTCTGATTTAATTTATTCAAAAACAAATGTAAAAGTACACATCCTAAGCAGGATATTTTGAGCTTTGCATTAAATCAGTGTTTTATATGCGTGGCGCATGAAGTAAACTCCCAGGCTAAACATGAAGTAAAATTTCGAGTTTAGAAAAGCCCCGTGAAAATTTGTCGAGGGTCGCGCAGCGACCCGAGATACATTTTCTGGGTTTTTCTAAACTCGAAATTTTATTTCATGCGCCACGCGTATAGAACACTAAAATATTGTGAAATTTATGTATAGTTTAGAAAAGCCCCGTGAACATTCTCTGGGCTTTTCTAAATTCGAAATGTTACTTCATGCGCCACGCGTATAAAACAAAGATTTCAAGATTCAACTTCACTTGAAATCTTTGTTTTATACGCGTGGCGCATGAAGCAACATTTCGAATTTAGAAAAGCCCAGAGAATGTTCACGGGGCTTTTCTAAACTCGAAATTATACTTCATGCTTAGTCTAGGAGTGGAAAACACTTATTTACTGCTTCAAATTGAAGTCCATTAATAAACTATGAATATCCGAAGATTTAAGTATACCGGGTGTTGACTTGGCGGACGGAACATAGTAAATCGCATGTTAATTTTAAAGTGTTCAAATATTAGCTTCCCCATTTATTTTAAAGACAAAATGTATTTCATTTTTTTGTTGAGGGAAAAATTCTAAATTTATTAATGTTTATACTTAACACTTTCTCTAAGTAAAATAATTAGGAAAAAGTAATGTGATTTTATAAAAATAATGACATACTATGGAATTGATACAACAATTGCGGATATTCCCTGTTAATTATTTAGTTCAATTTAAAGCTATAAACACGTATTTTCCATTTCCAGACTAAGCATGAAGTAAAATTTCGAGTTTAGAAAAGCCCCGTGAAAATTTGTCGAGGGTCGCGCAGCGACCCGAGACAAATTTTCTGGGCTTTTCTAAACTCGAAATTTTACTTTATGTGCCACGCATATAAAACACTATAATATTGTCAAATTTATGTATATTCGAACTTCACTTAAAATCTGTGTTTTATACGCGTGGCGCATGAAGTAAAATTTCGAGTTTAGAAAAGCCCAGAAAATTTGTCTCGGGTCGCTGCGCGACCCTCGACAAATTTTCACGGGGCTTTTCTAAACTCTAAATTTTACTTCATGCTTAGTCTAGGAGTGGAAAACACTCGTTTAAAGCTTCAAATTGAACTCTTTAAAAATCTACGAATGTCAGAAGCTAAAATAGGTAAGAAAAAGTAATGTGATTTTATAATAATAATGAAATTCTTCTTGTATAGTGTAAATCATTTCGAAAACATTTACTTTAATCAAGTGACTACGATTATTTTTTTGCCATTTTGACATCCGCAGTTGTTTCAATTTTATGGCATGTCATTATTGTTATAAAGTCACATTATTTTTTCTTAATTATTTTAACTTAGAGAAACGTAAAGTGATAAACGTTAACACAAATGAATTCAGAATATTTCCTTCTACAAAAATGGTAAATACATTTTGTTTCTAAAATAAATAGGGGAGCCAAAATTTGAACATTTCAAAATGTACATGGGATTTCCTATGTTGCGTCCGCCAAGTCAACACCCGGTATACGCTACACGACCAAATCAATTTTTCAGGCTTTTCTAAACTCGCAGTTTTACTTTATGCTTAGTCTGGTAGTGGGAAACACTTATTTATAGCTTCAAATTGAACTCCATTAATAAACTATGAATATCCGAAGATTTAAGTATATATGCTACATGACCAAACCAAATTTTCAGGCTTTTCTAAACTCGAAATTTTACTTCATGCTTAATCAAGGAGTGGAAACACTTGTTAGAAGCATCAAATTAAACGGTTTTACAAAAACAACAAATACTTGAAAATTTAAAGCGTGCACAGGACATAAAAAAACGATTCCAATAATAAAAAATATAAGAAGTAGTATGTGCGCAGGATATAAAAAAACTATTCCATCAATGAAAAATACATGAAGTAATATATGCACAGAATATATAAAAAAACTGTTTCATCAATAAAAAATATAAGAAGTAATATGTGCACATATTTAAATGTATACATATAGAACTTACATCCTTTTATCACGGCGATAAACTTAAATTGACTCCGAAGGGATTAGCAACTTTTCCTAAGCTCCTCTTCCGACAAGTAACGCAACACGCTTATTCGTTTATTTACCTTGATTTAACTTTTATAACGGGTACAGGCATCGAAACTTTATAACTACATCAAAATTTAAATAACTTGTTTACCCAACTTACTATATAGATATGAATCAATAAACAATATATACACGGCGATTTATAAATATAATTTGAAATAAAATTTAAGTTTAGTGATTATTTCACTCAAAATATTTAGAACCAATAAAATTGGCTGAATTTGCACCACGTGACATGTTTTAATAAATGCAAAAATTAGACAGTAAAAGTTTTAATAAATGACAAAACTATTGATCGTAGTAACTCAACTCACATAAAAATCAAATTAAAATGTCAAAAGCTGACAGCGATCGTTTCACGAATAAAATTACTAAGATGTCTCGCTTTGATAACAAGAATGAAGAAATTAAAGATAATATTTATTTTCTGTCCTACAAAACACTCAAACTCTGGAATTTTGGATTATATTATTTTTAAAATAGTAATACAATATTTTTTCACTGTCCCGATCCCGGACGTACGTGCTATCGTTAAAAATACTAACAATGGCTAATCTATGTTTTTTTTATATAACAACATTACCTCCATCTCCAATAAATCCCATCTTTTATCCCATTACTTGGCCAACAATCCTGTTCACGTCGCCACGCTTGTTGAAACTAAACTCACGACCCCCTTCAGTTTTCAAGATTGGCGCTCTATTCAAATCCCAGCCTCTTTTCCCAACCAAAATAAGCGGCTCATTAGTTACTGCAATTTCTTGCATAAAAATTGGCAAAGCTAACCTACCCAAAATTAGTAATCCCCTAAATGAATGCTTGCACTGCACCATCAGCCTCCCATTTCTTGGTATCCACATATTTCTAGTATACATACACCCCCATTCCCCAATTGATGATTCCATTTCGGCTAAGGCATCCCTTTACAACAACGTCATAATCAATGACGATTTTAACCTTAACAAATAAAAATCCCGACATCTCTCCCCTATTCCTTACCAACTCTAACTTCGTCCGTATAACTACCCCGCCCACATATATCATAAATGATGAACAATCTACCACTCCAGATATCCTCCTATGTACACAAAGAATGCGCCACCTCATTCATTCTCTAAAATTAATTCCTGACCTTTGTTCTGATCATTTAGCCATACAATTCCTTATAAACACTCAACTTCTAATAACCCCACAACCCCCATCGTTCTACTTCAATTTCCGCAAATGTAACGTGGATAAAGTGTCTTCAGAATTAACGGATCATATCACTAGCCACCCAAATATCGACCTATCATCTATCCTATAATTTAATAGCACCCTTTCACAATCTATCTAAAGCAATGCTACAAAATTCCAAAAACGACATTACAAATACCCTCTCCCAAGATTCATTTTACGACTAATAAAACAAAAACGACAAATATATAGAGACATTCAACAAACTGATACTCCCGGACTCCGACAAAAATGTAACAAACTGAACAAGGATATCAAAGTATTAATCAACCAATACAAAACAGAGAACTGGCTTAAATGCTGCAAAAGCATCAATTACGCGCAAGGCAAAACACCATGGTCAGAAATTAAAAAATTGTCAAAATACAAAAAAAAAACAGACAGAATAACAGCAATCAAAGACCAAAGTTCAATTTTATTTTAAGGCACACTACATTTATTGCCGAAAAATCATGTGAACTAAATTTGTTATAATTTTTTTCTAGCATAAATAGTAAATTTAAATCAACATATCGAAAAAATTGGATTTAGAAAAACAATGTCTAATATAATACTTTTATTAACATGTGTAAGCATTTTTGTAATAGCACGAAGATATTAAAATAAAAAAATAATAATATTAAAATAAGAAAAGTAACAGCTAAAATCACGCTTTATCAAATCATTTAACATTGATACATACGTCAATTTCTCGAAAAGTAGTATGCTTATTGCTATGTTTGACCTCGAATCGACTAATATCATCCCACCAGTAGTTCCCCCGTCAGGCATTCGCACCGCATTTTCGCAAATCACCTCCAATGGCTAACCAAATAAACATCCTCTACACTAACATTAATTCTCTTTCTAAAAAAACCCATCTTCTATTTAACTACCTATCCAATAATCCCATTGATATTAACCTGCGAGTCGAAACCAAAACCGAAAAACCCTTTAATTTTAACCAAATTCCCTCCTCTACTCCTAATCAAAACAGGGGCGGTGGCTCGATATTCTCTGCAAGGCCTGGAATAAAACTAGGAAAAGCATATCCGCCAAAATTAAATAACGTCATGAACGAATGTCTGCATTGTACTGTCAAGCTACCACTATTCACTCTTCATATCCTTCTAACCTACATTCATCACTCTTCCTCAATCGAAGATACAATCCTAACCAAAGCCTCCCTATACGACCACGTAATTATCATTGGCGATTTTTACATAAATAGCATAAAAAGAAAACAACTTTCATCCTTTATGTCTCATTCAAACTTTGTCCGCATAAACACAGCTCCTACATTTATAATGTCTGAAAATCAATCGACCACTCTAGATGCCATACTGAGTACGAGCAATATCCAGCACCTTTTCCAAATCATCTCGTTAATAAGTAAATTCTAATAGATTTAAAAGTAAATGGAATGCATAAAACAAGTACTTGTACTTAAAATGTAGACCATTGGACGGAACAATTTAGGAAATAAGTAATAACAAAAAAATAATAAAAATGTGATATATAAGTGTGATGATCTGTAAAAATCTATTGGAATTGAATAAATTGAATTGAATTGAATTATACAGGGTGTTTTAAATTCAATCCTCACATCTAAAACACCTTGTATAACATCAATATAATTTAAAAAAATCCCAGACTTAGGTTTAGACCATTTAAGTATCGAATTTACCCTGTCAACCACAGCTCCTATACCTACCACGATCTGAGAGAAAAAAATTACTGGCAGGAGATAAAAAACGGACTACTTAACAAGCATAAACAACACTGACGAACAACATTATTACCGATGACCAGACAATGACCCACATTTTGCGGAATATTTGAGGACATTTACACAGAGACAGGCAACAACAAATACGACAATGACTTTTTCGGAACAGTTGACAATTGGTACCAATCATTCCTTAACTCCTACACCTCCCATACGTCGGATGATAATATCGATGGGACCGAGTACTTCGAAAACACAGCGCCCGGTTATGACAATATCCCTAGAATGATCGTTAAATCCTTTCCAGAAAACATACCCCAGCATATTCTCAAGATTTTTAACAATCTATATTCCTTGATACTCTTTCCCCAGGAATGGAAGCAGGGTGTAATAACCTGCATACTTAAACCTGACAACCACAGATCAAACGTGTCTAGCTATCGGCCTATTACCCTGCTCCCTGTCTTGGGCAAGTTATATGAAAATATCCTAAAAAATAAACTCCTTACTTATGTCTCCAACCATATCTCTCCATATCAATTCGGATTTATGGAAAACCGTTCTACCACTCTTCCCCTAGCTATACTCACCTCAATCCCACATACAACTTACCTTTAGGGTCATAAATCCGCGATCCTGTTCCTTGACATCAAAAAAGCATTCGACACAGTATGGCATCAGGGCCTACTATATAAATGCGCCTGCTTTAACATTCCACCCCACCTAATAAATATTCTATACAATTTCCTACACAACCGTTCCCTAAAAGTTAAAATAAGAACCTCCTTCTCATACTCTTTCTCCCCACATCAAGGTGTCCCTCAAGGTTCCCCGCTATCTTCCTTGCTCTGCAACATATTCGTCCACGACATATATAATCCTAACCAAACTTAACACAATCCCTCTTCCTATATTTTACAATTTGCAGATGATACTGCTCTAATTGCTTACTCTTCCACTATAGCAAAAGCCGTCAACACTCTTCAGGTCCTGATCAATAAAACAATAAATTGGTTCAACAAATGGACGATATCCATCATTATCCAAAAAACTAAGCTGCTCATTCCCTATCATAAATTTCATAACTCTCCTTTCACTATTTTCATACATCACATGCCAATATCCCCCTTACCACCACCAGGTAGGTGGAATTCTGTATGACACCAAAATAACCTTTAAAGCCCACACCCAAAATATCAAAGCTGCAGCCAAGAAAAGGGCTCGGTATTTTAGATGCCTCACATATAAAACCGATGGAATCACAGCACAATCTGCTATGACTAAATATAAAATGATCTGCCATCCACTTCTTGACTTCGCGGCCATCCATTACTGCAACCACCATCACACAGCCCTAAAAAATTTACAGGTAGCAGAAAGATCGACCCTGAGAGTGTTGAAAAAAATCAGGCATTCCAACAACCCCCACCACAACCCCTTCAACAACCTTCTTTATCAAAATACACAAATAACTCCTATAGAAACTCGAACTATCCGCTTAGCCCGTAAATTTGCATCCAGACCCACTAATCATGATCCTAGAAACCACCTTTATCTACACAGAAACCCCAACACAGTCCCCAAATTTAAATTTCCTTATTCCATCGCTAACTTTATCATAGAAGCACGTACTAACTAGAACGACATTTATTCATACTATTCATTCATTACCTAGATGATAATATACTTTAAAAGCACATTTTGGTAAAACAATGGCAGAAATACCTGGGTCGATAGCCTATGATAGGAGAACTTTCTATACAAGATCGTATTATATTAAAGAATAATGTACTTAAATTCCTTCAATAAAGATATTTGTATTTTTTAAAAGAATTTAATTTGACTTTAAACGAGTGTTGTCCACTCCCAGGCTAAGCATGAAGTAAAATTTCGAGTTAGATAAGCCTGAAAATTTAGTTTGGTCGCGTAGCGCGAAGCGCGGAGCGGCAAAACCAAATTTTCAGGCTTTTCTAAACTCGAAATTTTACTTCATGCGCCACCGGTACTAAACACTGATTCAATGTAATGTAAAGTTTAGCGGTGTGTTTTAAACTTCGTAAGATGTCAGTGTTTTGTACTGGTGGCGCATGAAGTAAAATTTCCAGTTTAGAAAAGCCTGAAAATTTGGTTTGGCCGCTCCGCGCTTCGCGCTACGCGACCATTTCAAGTTTCAAATTAAACTCTTTTAAAAAAACAACGATTATCTAACGGTTTACAGCATATACGATGTAATTGGAACATGTATACTTGAAAGAAAAACTCCCTGTATGTATAAGTTGAGGCATTAATTGCGATTGATTGTCTACAGTTTGTAATGGTCATATAGGCAACCCAGTTTACACATAACTTAAAAATCAAAGGTGTCAAATTGTATTGGATGAAAATGTTCGGTGTTACGTAAAACTCTCTGTATATATATATATATATATATATATATATATATATATATATATATATATAAGAAAAGTATATGCAGCCATTTAAAAATTTAAAATTCACTGTTATTTGGCAATGAAATTAATTTTGAAAAAATAGATAATTAGTGGTAATTAATGGTATTGAAACTGCGATTGACTTTGTTTTTCAGTTTATTCAAATCGATCAATAAATAACAGAATTATTATTAAACTTTATTATTTTATTTATTTATTTATTTATTTATTTATTTACGTTTCGACTTTTACAAGAATACAAAAATTAAACATATCAATAACAAAAATACAAAAATACAAAAATGGGCGCTTATGCTGGCTTAGATACTACAAGATTATTCAAATAAACTAAAAATTAAATTATACTTGTATTTGTAACAAAATACCTACGAACTATAAACTATAAAGACACATGTTGTTCATTATGGGGGAAGGGCTAGCCATACTTAATACTGGCAACAAACCTACCTTTGTTACGAAAAATCGCGCAGAGGTATTAGATATTACTTTCTGCTCAAACTACTTGAGCACAAAAATTTCCGACTGGAAGGTGTCAGAAGACCTCTCCTGCTCTGACCATCGGAACATTCAATTTAACATTGAAGCAGGCACTAGACCTATAGTGGAATACCGTAATGCTAGAAGCACTAAGTGGGGCGGTTATACGCGTACACTTGGAGAGCTTCTAGGATCAACGGCACCCACTATTAAAAGTCATGAGGACATTGAGACGGCGGCGGAGCATATCTGTCGATCAATCGTCTCAGCATACCATGAAAATTGTCCACTACAAAGGAAAAAGGACAGTAGAAATGTCCCCTGGTGGAACAATACATTAGAAAAAATGCGAAAAAAAGTCCGGAAACTATTCAACCGGGCTAAGGAGGCGGGCAAATGGGAACTGTACAGTACGGCTCTAACGGAGTACAATAAACAAATTCGCAGGGCCAAGAGGGAATCTTGGAGGAAGTTCTGCGAGGGTATTCATGATACTCCCCGTAGTGCAAGAATCCACAAGATTCTAGCCAGAGAGCCGGCGCAAGCACTTGGGTCGATAAAACGACCTGATGGCTCATATACGGCCTCTGGTAAAGAGACGTTAGAGATCCTGGCCCAAAATCACTTCCCAGATTGTTCCCTTCTAAGTAACGAAACACCGGATACAATGCTTCCACGGGATCGAACTAAGAGACCGGGGAAGCAGGACTGGAAGGTGGTAAACAAAATCGTTACCTACAGATCAGTAAGTTGGGCGGTCAAATCCTTCCAACCATACAAAGCACCAGGAATAGGTGGGGTCTTCCCTGTCTTACTCTAAAAAGGCTTGGAGAAAGTAATCCTCCACCTTATAAGACTGTTCAGCGCGAGCCTAGCGTGGAATTACATTCCAACTAGCTGGTCGGAAGTAAAGGTAGTCTATCTACCTAAGGTGGGAAAACAGATCCCCTACCAAAATCCTTCCGACCTATAAGCCTGATGTCATTTATCCTAAAGACCCTGGAAATGGTGCTGGATGGCTACATCAGGAGGGAGATACTGAGTATTAACCCTCTTAGTGTGCACCAGTATGCCTACCAAAAGGGGAAGTCAACGGACTTGGCGCTGAATAACCTAGCCGGGAAAGTTGCGCAAACCCTGCACTACAAGGGAATTGCGGTAACAGCTTTCCTGGACATAGAAGGGGCCTTCAACGCTGCTCTGACGGGATCACTCTGCAAATCCGCGAGGGACAGAGGGGTTCCACCGGCTATTACAGGCTGGATCAGAGCAATGCTCAACACCAGAACTGTGAAAACGTCACTATGTGGCGACACGGTCAAGCTGAGGACTGCCAGGGGATGCCCGCAGGGAGGGGTTCTTTCCCCCCTGCAGTGGTCTTTACGGGTAGACGATCTGCTTGCAATAATAGATACGCTTGACGTCGAAGTGCAAGCGTATGCTGATGACATAGTCATTCTTGCAAGGGGCACGGATGAAAACAAAATCTGTGAAGCCATGCAGGAGGCACTGGATGCGACCCAGAACTGGTGTATAGGGGAACGGTTAAACGTAAACCCTAGCAAAACATTAGTTGTCCCGTTCACGAGAAAGAGGATCCTGAAAGTGAGACCTCTTACTCTACGGGGAGAAACCATACCATTTGTGGAGGAGGCGAAGTATCTAGGAATCACCCTGGATAAATCGCTGAACTGGAACTCCCACTTGGACAAGACAATCCGCAAAGCAAGGTACGCCCTGTGGACGTGCCATAGAATTTGCGGGAAGTCATGGGGATTAAACCCCAAGCAAATGTACTGGCTATATGGTTCGGTCATAAAACCAATAATAACCTATGGCAGTATCGCCTGGTGGCCGATTACAACTCGAAAAACGGCCATATCAAGGCTCTCCTCACTGCAGAGAATGGCGACAGTGGCGGTAACTGGAGCCATACGCACTACCCCATCAGCGGCTCTAGAAATGCTACTGAACCTAACCCCCCTGCATATCCTAATACAGGGCGAGGCCAGATTAGCAACGTATCGTATTCACCACGCGGCCCTATTGGATCCGAAGGTGATAGTCTTCATACCAAATGGGCTGTCAACTGCCATTGAGGCGGATAACACCCTAAGTATGAGGACTGACTACGCAGTCACGGACTACTGCGAGAATCAGCCGTACAAGGTCCTGTTCCCAAGCAGGGACGACTGGGAGCGACACAAAATCACCCCAGAAAAGGCTGATTTCTACTGGTACACTGACGGCTCAAAACTGTCCACTGGAACAGGAGCCTCAGTCGTCGGACCAAGGACTGAACTTTACTACAGCCTTGGCAGGTATGCTACCATACTTCAGGCTGAAATATACGCCATTGAAATGTGCGCCCACAAAATCCGTTCAAAGGGTTGGGCGGGCAGGACAATAAAAATATGATCGGACAGCCAGGTGGCCCTTAAGGCCCTGGCATCTTCTAGATGCTCCTCGCTGGCTGTACGGAACTGCAAGGAAGCCCTCTGCCAAATGGCACAGGTGAACGGGGTCAGTCTGATGTGGGTGCCAAGCTACTCTGGCGTGAAGGGAAACGAATTAGCCGATTCCCTAGCCAGAGAGGGGGCGCGTACAGCCTACATCGGACCAGAACCCGCTCTGGGGATACCCAGATCAACAGCTAGAGACCGTAACAACGGATGGATGAGACACGAGGCACAGGATTTCTGGCAAAACCGCCCTGGGATGAGACATTTCAGAGCGGTAACAAGTGGACTATCTGCGGCCAGGACGGCCTCATGGTTGAAGCTGAGCAGATCAGATGTTCACACATTAACTGCTCTCTTCACTGGACACAGCCGTCTAAGGCATCACCTTAATAAACTAGGACTAAGCGACACCACTGAGTGCCGCGTATGCCTAGAGGATGATGAAACAGCAGAGCACGTCATATGTGCCTGTCCAGCTGGCGACCAGATCAGGACCACGGTGTTTGGCACACCGAAGCTAAACCTGAAGGACCTGGAAAAAACTTCACCTGACAAGATCCTTGACTTCATCAAGATGGACTTGGAAGGGGAGCTGTAAGGTCGGATGTTCGACCTTAATTGTGAGCCACAATAGATCCTTGCGGTCGCAGTGGAGGGTAGCATAACTACCCACCCACTTTCAATAGAATAGAGAATAGAACAGAATTATAGCGTAAGGCGTTTTTTTTTTTTATCGAACACCAGGTATATCTAGAAATGTATACTTTTTTTTCAGGCTTTTCTGAAGTCGAAAGTTTACTTCATGCTTAATCAAAGAGTGGAAACGCTCACTAAAAGCTTAAATTTATTATTTTCTATAAATAAAAATTTACAGCGTATATGTATACTATAATAATAAATATTGTGTATAAAAAACAACTTAAAACTATTACACCATTTAAAGACTAGGCTTATGATTTAGGTTTATTTCACAAATATTCTTATTTAAATTAATCTTGTACTGTGATTATTCTACTATAATAATAAATATTGTGTATAAATAAAACTTAAAACTATTACACTATTTAAAGACAAGGCTTGTGTTTTAGGTTTAATTCACAAATATTCTTATTTGAATTAATCTTGTATTGTTATTATTATTATTATTATTGATGTTTAAAGAAAATTACCACTCATAAGCTCTGGGGAGGAAATTTTTATTAAAAACTTTCCACGTTGATTTCCACACTTAGAACACATACACACACACACATAAGTTTTTCCCCGGAGTTTTCGTTTATTAGTTTTGAAGGACGTGCCGGATACTACGTAACGACGCCGAGGGGGGGACATCGAGGGGTTGCAAAAATTCCACCCCTTTTCTTCATTTAGAAGTTATAAGGCGTCGTAATCGCTGGACAAGTGTTGGACTCACTTTTTCCCCATCTTTTCCTTAGACAATATCGTTATTAAAAGTTGTCAAGCGAGAGGATATGGAACTGATGAAAAAGGGATGAGATTAAAGGGATGAAGGTTGAGGGTAGAATATTTTAATATTGAGAAATTTAATATTTTCTTAATTATATTAGCCGTTTATTTTGAGAGTAGCCTAAGTCCATTTCTTGATTGATTGCAGTTGACTGTAATTACCTTTA
The DNA here is from genome assembly GCA_932526585.2 of Philonthus cognatus. NCBI lineage: Eukaryota > Metazoa > Arthropoda > Insecta > Coleoptera > Staphylinidae > Philonthus > Philonthus cognatus. Next base: position 49,517,985 of record OW052244.1, read on the forward strand.
TAGTTTGAAGTTTTTATTCATAAACAACAATTTGTGGTTAATTATATTTAAAATATACATTATATCTTTTGAATATACTTAACCACAAATTGTTGGTATTGACAGAAAGCCCTAAATTATGAAGATTATTCACACATACATACACATTTTAACACTTGTGGCATATTTTAAAGTAACGAGTGTTTTCCACTCCCAGACTAAGCATGAAGTAAAATTTCGAGTTTAGAAAAGCCCCGCGTAGAAAATTTGTCGAGGGTCGCGCAGCGACCCGAGACAAATTTTCACGGGGCTTTTCTAAACTCGAAATTTTACTTCATGCGCCACGAGTATAACCCACTGATTTACAGTAAAGCTAAAAATATATAACGCTTAGATGTGATGGTGATCCATATTTACTGAGATGTAACAAAAAAATGCCTAAGTCCACTTCTTAATTGATTGCAGGTAATTACAACCTTTATAGTTTGAGGTTTTTATTCATAAACAACCATTTGTGGTTAATTATATTTAAAATATATATTATATGCTTTAAATATACTTAACCACAAATTGTTGTTATTGACAGAAAATTATGAAGATTATTACAGTCAACAATTAAAAATTGAGAAATTTATTTGGGCCACTCTCAAAATAATTTGTTGTAATATTAAAAATTGACACTTAAACTTTGTTTGTATAACTGACCTCAGTTATTCAAACAAAGTTCAAGTGTCTTTAATGTAATGTTTTAATGTTTGAAAACTAGTCGATTTCGATTCCGTCAATTCATAACGATGATAAACTTGGATGGCATAAAATATCGTGTAATTATTTCATAAAGAGCAAAAGAACCCAACAGTTTCTTTCAAAAACTTCGACTGTTTTTTTTTTGTATCATTACGATTTACAAAACACGAAATCTGGTAAGAAACATGGACACAACAAATCCGCAAGTGTTGAATACAACGGGTCCCTTGAAAGGTATTTGTATGATTTCGCGAATTGCATCACATCAAACGGGCCCCCGTTTTGTAATTACGGGCGTCGCGGCGCTACCACCGGATTAGTTCGGCATTAGTTTGCGTATATATACGTCGTCGGCGTATCGATTGTAATTGTGCGAAAGAAAAAGGGGACTTCCCGGGGATTTCACCGCCCCCAATCGCAAACAGAGTTTCCAGTCGAGGAAATTGTAATTAGCTAACCGGAGTAATTGGTCGTTTCCTTTCCCTCCAGGTTCGATTCAATTACGGATCGATAAGAAAAAATTTGGGAGGAAATTAAAGGAACAATCGGGAAATTTTCAAAATTATAATTGCTTAAGGAGAATGTTTTGTTTTAATATACATGCGCTGGAAATTTTCAGACATTCTATAAAATATAAATAAATTTCGTGATTTCTTGGAAACATGATAATCGGGTGCCAAAAATTAATAAAGTTTCGCACACTAACAGAATTGGTAAAGTATAAAATACTTTTTTTGTAAAAGCTTAAATCGTCGCTTGAAATTGACTACAATTAAAAAAAATCTGCATATATGTATTAGGGCGGGTCGAATTATAAGGAAGTTTTTTTTTTCAGAGAGTGAGTCTATTTTATATATTGATAATGAAGGTTTAAATTAAATTACACTTGGTTTGTTTCACAATTTTTTACTTTACTATTTACTCGACTAGTTTCGCGTTTTACAGCATTATCACTCCTGATAATGCTGTAAAACGCGAAACTAGTCGAGTAAATAGTAAAGTAAAAAATTGTGAAACAAACCAAGTGTAATTTAATTTAAACCTTCATTATCAATATTTAAAAATGTTTCACCAAGTGATAAGTGAGAAAATTATTCAAGAGAGTCTATTTTTTTCTGATTCTACGTTTAATTCTAAGAAAAAAATCCATGGGACCATAATGTTGAATTTCAGGCCGCATTAATTTTAATTGAAGATTTTACTGCAGCCGGTTGTAATATTTATTTGGATTTCAGTTCTTATTTATAATATTTCCTATTATTATTTATATTTTAGGGTTCATGGCGGTTTTGAGTGTGACGAATTCAATGTTGATATTTATTTTTGTCTTAGGCATCCGCAAGATGTCACATTTAGTTTAAAACTTAGAAACCTCAATTGCTTCTACATAAAATCTCGCAGAATGATAAAAATCAAGAAGAATCAAAATCAGATATTGTGCAAAATAAGTTGGTCAAAATTGGCATTCTTAGACTTATTTGTACGTACATACATGATTCAATGATATTTAATGTTGATTACTTTCGTCAGTTTTAGTTAACTTTCTAAATTTGAACCACAGAAAAACATGAATTCATAAATTGTAATGTATCGTATGTTCAATAAAAGAAAACCTCTAGAGTGCCATGAAAAATATTCTAGGTTGGCAACTCTGAGATTATATATTATAATAAATATGTCTTACGGTTTACCTAACCTAAAGTTAAAAAAGAATAAATCATGGCACTGTATAGGTTCTTTCTTTTATTAAACATACGATATTATTTTTATAGATGAAGTATGTTTATATACTTTATTGGTAATCAGTGTTTTATACGCCTGGCGCATGAAGTAAAATTTCGAGTTTAGAAAAGCCCCGTGAAAATTTGTCTCGGGTCGCTACGCGACCCTCGACAAATTTTCTACGCGGGGCTTTTCTAAACTTAAAATTTTACTTCATGCTTAGTCTGGGAGTGGAAATACTCGTTCGAAACTTTAAATTGTACGCTTTTATAAAATCGACGTATGCCTGAAAAATTATAGCATATACGTTATGTACATAAAATAGAAAAATCTCCAGTATGTAATATAATAAGTCTTCCATAGCGATTATTAAATGAAGAGCAGGATGTTTCCTAAAATCAACTTTTAGAACTAACTCTATAATTGCTCGGCCATTAATGAGTTAAGTACAAGTTGGGTACTTTATAGAAAACTGAAATATTTGACGTACTTTTGGCAGAACTCAAAGTGTGAATAGTAAAAAACCGAAAAGTGACATCGCCGTGCTTCCACATGAAACGTGCGGAAGCCGGCTCCGAGGCAGACGGAGAAGGGGAGTTCATACATCCCAAAAAACACAGAAAGCCCAGTAGCCCGCCTAAAAAACAGCCGCGGGGAATAAAACACGTACACCGGGGAGTGAAAAAACGTATGAGGCAGAAAGCGAGAGCAGCACTTCAGGAATGGAGGTAATGTCTAGTGAAAACACCAATCCATACATTTCACAAATCACAAAAATACTATCCGGTCAAACTACAAACAGCATACAACCTTCATTAAATCAATCTACTTCCAACACACAAAAAACAAATTTAAGCCATACTTCTCGTACACTCGTTACACAGCCAGCATTAACTAGTCAAACATCAATAACCACACAACTTCCAACATCTACACCAACGTTAAAGACACCCACACACTCAAAAACACAAGATAAAAGCACTTTCACCATAACAACTACGAACGACATGTCACGTGTCCAATTCGCACAAGCATGGTTTAATCAGAAACTTACTGATGATGCTTTGATTATTAAAACACAATCTGGATTCTTATTAAAATCCAATGTAGCGAAACAACAATTAGAAAATAACCTAAAAACTCTGAAAACATACACAGTCGTCCACACGTTCCGCGACACCAGTGCGCAAATGTCCAGCGCATCAGCACGACCATCTCAGCAGCTTACAGCCCAAGGAATCGCGCACAGATACTGCCGCCGCATCATAGCGAAAAATGACAACATAAAGACGTTCATGATTCGTGTAATAACACCTTCTCATGAATCATTTACAAAATTATTACACGACCAATTTAAATACCTTTGTAAAATCTACCCTGTCATTGAAAGTCGTCCACCGGCGCCGATTCCGATTCCTTGCCATAAATGCAATAAATATGACCATACGACAGAAAATTGCCAAGAGGCAGTTAAATGTGCTAAATGTGATGGGGATCACACGACTACACTATGTACAACGACCCTTCCACCTAAGTGCAAGTCCTGCGGGGAAACGACACACGGAGCATGGTCAACCAAGTGCCCGAATAGGCCCCTTCAACCCATTCAAGGCATCCCGAATGTGAAAATACAGTCGGCTAATAAAAAATCATCAGCTATCGACCCGTCCCTTACGAAAAATTCACGCATACATTCATCACTAACATTACATGACTATATCATTGACACATACACTACAAAAATTAACTCACCCTCAAACGTAGACAGAGAAGCCCTTTTAAAAAAACTCAAAGCCAGATTTATGGACTCATTCAGAATTGACACACATGTAAATTTCTCGGGGAACAAAATGTTTTTCGTCATGGTCGACATGGATGCACAAAATCATATTCCACCAGTAGCCCCTACATCTTCCATTCATACAGGTTTCACCCAAGTATCCTCCAATGGCTAACTACATCAATTTTATATACACAAACATTAACTCAATTCATAACAAACAGCATCTCCTTAACCATTTCCTAACTAATAATCCTATTCACGTAAACATGTTGGTTGAAACGAAATCCACTAAACCCTTTTCCTTTTTCTAACTGGTCTACTATCCAAATCCCTGCATCCACCCCTAACCAAAACCAACGAGGTGGCTCAATAGTTGCAACAAAACTAGAAATTAAATTGGGTATAGCAAACCCTCCCAAAATAAACAATACTTTAAATGAATGTCTCCATTGCACTATTGATCTGCCCAGCTTCCCCCTCCATATTTTCCTAGTATACATCCACCCCACTTCTCCCATCGAAGATTCCATATTTACCAAGGCATCCTTATTCGATAATGTCATCATAATCGGGGATTTTAACATTAACAAAGCAAAATCTAAACATCTCTCCTCCTTTATTTCAAACTCAAATTTTGTACGTATTGAAACCCCTCCTACATTCCTAATGCCAAATAATCCCGACACATCTCCTGATATCCTGATATGTACAAGTAATATACAACACTTAATTCATAATGTAGCACTAAATCCTGATCTAGGTTCCGACCACCTCTCAATGCAATTCTCTCTTAGCAAAGATCCCCCCGCTTCCACTCCCCCCACATTTATTTATCGACATAAAGACTGTGACATTGACAAAGTGACAAGAGAAATTACAAACTTTATACAATCCCATCAACAAATAAACCAAACATCCATTTCCCTATTTCTAGCAAAACTATCAAATAGTATACACAAACATACACCAATTTATTCTAAAAAACCCTACAAATATCCCCTCCCAAAATTCATTTTACGACTAATCAAGTACAAAAGACAAATTTACAGGGACATCCGACTAACAGACGACTTTAATCTGAAACAAACATTTAACAAATTAAATAGAGACATACAGAGATTAATCAAATACGTGCAAGGACATTTACGAAAAACAGGGTAAAGAATACTGGAATGCGATTAAGAAATTAACCAAGTACCGAAAGACTGATTTCCTCCAGACAATAAAACATCCCATAACACATGACATCATCACTGACCAACAACAAATTGCTGATACTTTTGCGGACTTCTTTGAAAAATCTTACAAAATGACTAATGACAACTCATATGACAACGACTTTCTAAATGACGTAAACGACTGGTATGTGTCCCTGAAACAAGCTCCCGAACCCCGCACCCACAACGACGAAATAAAGGAGGAGCAATATTACGCATCACTCCACAAAGGTAAAAATACAGCACCCAGTTATGACAATATCTCCCGTATAGTCCTAAAATCCCTCCCCGAAAATATACACTCTTACATCTTAAAAATCTTTAATTATGTATTTCAGACACAAGAATTGCCACGGGAGTGGAATCAGGGTACTATTATCTGTATCCCTAAACCCGAAAATGACCCTCTTTCACCTTCTAGTTATTGTCCAATTACACTGCTTCCGGTCCTTGGCAAGATGTTTGAGGACATAATTAAATATAAAATCCTGGACCATGTTTTAAACCTCATTCCCCCATACTAAATTGGGTTTATCAAACACCGATCCACCTCGCTTCCCCTGTCCATCCTAACTTCAAACTGCCAGACAGCACACCTCGAAGGAAAAAATACCGCCGTTCTTTATTTAGATATTAAAAATGCTTTCGACTCGGTATGGCATCGAGGTGTGCTGTTTAAATGTCACTCACTAAATTTGCCTCACCACCTTCTGTATTTAATTGACAGCTTCCTTTCGCACAGATCCATAAACATCAAAATCCGCAACACCCTCTCAAGATCCTTTACCCCCGAACAAGGGGTTCCCCAAGGCTCACCTCTTTCACCTCTTCTTTACAACCTATTTGTCCTAGATATGTATAATCCAGACCCAAAATTCCTTAACCCTACCGCGTACCCTCTGCTATACGCAGACGACACAGCCCTTATAACACACGCGCCCACGTTTGAAAAAGCATTAACCACCCTTCAAGACCTTATCGACACTATTCAAACGTGGTTCGCAAAATGGAAATTTCTATTAACCCTAACAAATCCAAACTCCTTATCCCTTTCCACCGCCCAAACAATTCGCCATTTTCAATTTCCCTATTTAATTACCTAATTTCACCTTCCTCTGCCTGCAAATACCTAGGCGTGATTTTCGACCCCAAATTTACTTATAAAACCCATGCCCTAACCCTTAAAGACAAAGTCAAGAATAGATCGCGTCACTTCAGATCTCCATATTTATAAAATGATTACACAACCCTTCGAATACTCTCCTCTACGAAAAAACAGAAATAATTCCCATTGAACAACGCCTAATTTACCTTGCCGAAGAAATCGCAACCAACCCATATAATATAGAGACCTTACTCCATATGTGCCTGCCACGTAATCCTGCATCCTTCCTAAATTCAAAAACCCAGCCACCACCATATTTCAATTCATCTCATCATTTCATCAGGACACTAACTGACGTACCTACTGACAATTTCATGACAATTGACAATTTTGGCGGAAAGACCACGGGTCGATAGCCGATTGGCAACAGGATCAGCACTCATACAAAATAAAATAAAATAATTAATTATACATGTTATGTAATACCTACTGTTGTCAATAAAGAGTTTTTGTTGTTGTTGATGTAAAATCACTTTAAATCGACATTTATTTTTATAAACTGAATTGACTTTTGAGGTTTAATTATTATGATTTTGTATAAAATAAATTTTTAAAAAAGCAGTCTGTATTGATCACCAAGTGATAACTGAGAAAATTATTTAAGAAATAAGCAGTCTGTGTTGTATACCATAGAAAATTTCATAAAAAATGTTAAAAAAACGAAACCTTTTCATTATCATAATTTAAAAAATTTTCAATTTGCGATTGTGACCCTGTTTTCTGAAATATATGCATATATCTTCAAACCGGCTCAATATCTAATCCTGAAATTCGATATTGTTCTTTGTCTATGTAATGAAAATAAGAAATCTGAGATGGCAAAGTAGAAGACTGTATTGATTTGACATAGAATTACCCCTCAATAACATAACATTACAAAAGTCATAAATAAGAAAAAGAATATGTAAAGTAAAGTAAAATAATTTATTCATGTTAATACCATAAGGTTTAAAATCATCAGTAAAATCAGTATTTGAGACAATGAAAAATAGCTTAAACTAATAATTAAAATATACTAGGTAAAATAGTAAATAAGTAACAAATAATTAAAATAATTGTATGGATGTACGTAATAAGTAAAGTGTATAAAACAGACCTGATAGAAAGAAAAATTAAAATATTTAAACATGTATGAGAATAATCGCTTCTACAATAAATCAAATGTTTTGAACTTATTTTGTGTCAAAAATATTTTTGTATTTCTTGATCAATTCTAAGAATTTGAAGTAATTTTGAACATATAGAAAAATCCAATGTTTTTTACGAACTTCTTTACCTTAAAAACTTAAAACTGCAATTTCAAGCTACATATTTTAGTTTTCTATACTATAATATGAGTCTTAAATATACTCACCTGATAAAATATTTCCGAGATTTTTATCTAATTTTGACACCGTATGATTTTTGAAACATTATTTCACTCCAAAATCCAATATTTTTTATCGAATTCTTTCATTTGCAATTAGATTTTAACTTTTCTGTATGGCAATATGAACAACAGTCTTATCTTAGTAAATTGTCATCATTTGAACTTATTTTAACAATATGTGATATTTTTTTATTAAATTATACCCTTAAAGTCAATTTAGTTTATAAAAATATCCATTTAATATGATTTTCCATCAAATATTTCGGCTTTCTAGAAAATACCAAACTTTAACTTAACTTATTAATGGTCGAGTAATTCAGGAGGACTCTTTAAGTTGATTCTAGAACAAAATCTGCCCTTCTTTTAATGATTTCTATGAATGACTTAATATATTCAGCTCTTAGTTATATAGTATGTCTCAATATTTAATGTACGCTAGATTTACTATTGTTACTATTATTAATATATCCATGACAATTTTGCATGTACAAGTTATATTATTTGTAACTCTGTTATTTTAAATAAAGATTCTATCTATCTAAATATATAACATATTGGAGATTTTTCTATTAAATGTACATAACGCTGCAAACTTTTGTTGTTTTTTAAGGAAAAGATTTATATAAATATTTCAAATACTGCTGCTATTTATAAACGATCTTAGGAACACATTTAAAAACTGTAAGTATTTGTTTTTTGCAAACGATCTTAAACTATACAAACGTATTGTCTGTCAGGAAGATCAGATTGTAATGCAACATAATGTTAACACATTGATCACTTAGTGTAAACAATTTAGGGCGAACCAATTTGTGAGACTTCTTTTTTCAAAAAGTGAGTCTTATTTTTTCTGATTCTACGTTTAATTCTAAGAAAAAACAGTCCATGAGATCATAGGCCTACGGTTAATTTCGAGCCAAAACAATTTTGTTTGAAGATTTTACTGCAGCTCTTTTTCGTTTTTATAAGATTTTCATAAAAATTAAAATAATTAATGAATATATTTGAAACGTTTGTATGAACGTATTCCTTAAAAATGGTTAAAATATATGTAAACAGGTTTGCAGCGCCCCCTTGCGGGATGCCTAAGGCAAAAATAAATATCAAAATCGAATTCTCTATACCCAAAAACCCAACATATAAATAAAAATAGGAAATATTTCAAATCAGAACTGAAATACAAATAAATAGTACAGCCAGAGGCAGTAAAATCTTTAATTACAATTAATGCAACACCGTAGACCCATAGTCCTATAGACTTTTGTTCTTAGAATTGAACGTAAAATCAGAAAAAGAAAAGAAATCGACCCACCCTTATATCTAATCGGTTAACTTTCCCCCATATGCAAAACAAAGGGAAAGTATTGTTTTCGCGAAAATTTTCGAATCAAAAATTTTAGTGGATATATTCATTTTGAGGTCCCCTGAGTTGATTAAGACCATTTTAAAAAAATCTGTCCTTGTGTAATTTTGTAGCCACGATAAAGTCTATAAACTTCAGCTATTTCTTACAATAGTAGTATTCGATCAACTTTCATTTTCACGATTGTGATATTAGGACTGTAAGTCCCTTGTTTGACTTTCTTTTGACTATGGTAAGATTTTGACTGTTTATGTCTCTATGGACTGTATTTTGACTATTCTGGTATTATGACTGCAAGTCTTTTAAATTACTATATCAAATACATTCAATATAGTAATCTAATGACAAATCCTAATAAATTGAAAGACAATCAACCAAGTGACTTACAGTCATAATACCAGAATAGTCGAAATACAGTCCATAGAGACATAAACAGTCAAAATCTTACCATAGTCAAAAGAAAGTCAAACAAGGGACTTACAGTCCTAATATCACAATCGTGAAAATGTGAATTTATGACTCACTACGTTGATTGACATAAGACTTGATTCCAAAACGTTCTACACTAACTAATTTTACCATTATTACGCATGATATAGCCAAATTATCAGATTCAACGGGCCAAATTGATGTAATATATACTAATATGTCAATAGCGTTTGACAGGGTGGACCATGAATGGTTAATAGGTAAACTTAGCTACATTGGTTTTTGTGACAATTCAACCTCGCTTATAGCATCTTATCTTACAGATCGTGAATCGTATGTCGCAATAAATAATTTTAAATCGAACTCATACTTTCCAAGTTCAAGTATACCCCAAGGCTCGATTACGGGTCCCTTACTTTTCAACCTATTTATAAATGATATTTCTTATTTATTAAAGTGTAAACACCTCTTATACGCGAATGACTTAAAGATTTACTTAACAATTGCTAACCCTGCTGACTGTCAACGCTTACAAAATCAACTTGATGTTATCTCGAGTTGGTGTAGTATTAATAATCTTAATTTGAATAGCAATAAGAGCAAATTTATATCCTTTACCAAAAATCTGAACCAATCTCATTCAATTATACAGTTAGTAATATTTCTATTGAGCAAGTCACAGTCTTCAAAGAGTGAGGTATTTGGTTTGATGACAATTTCACATTTAATCGTCACGTTCAAACACCTGTTAGGAGTTCCTTCAAAGCATTAGGATTTGCAGATCGTTATTCTGCAAATTTGCGAAATCAGAATGCTTTGAAATCTCTATTTAATGTTTATGTCCGTTCAAAATTGGAATATGCATCTTTAATTTGGTATCCACAACCTCAACTTCAGATTAACCTAGTAGAAAGTGTTCAACGTAAGTTCCTGAAGTGTCTGCACTTCAAAGTTGAGGGACTTTACCCTGACAGAAGCTCTGATCATTCACTATTGCCAGACAAATTTAGTGTCAAATCTCTTGAATGCCGACGTCACAGACTAGGCATCACGTTCTTACACAAGCTTCTGCATGATCGAATTGACAGCTATGATATTTTACAGCTAGTTGCCTTGCATATTCCAACTTTCAATAGTAGATATAAGATGAGCGCGCAGCGACCCGAGACAAATTTTCTCGGGGCTTTTCTAAACTCGAAATTTTACTTCATGCGCCACACGTGTAAACTACTGATTTACAGTACAGTTAAAAATATATAACGCTTAGATGTGATGGTGATCAATATTTACTGAGATGTTACGAAAAATCGCAAGAATTACTTTTTTTGTAAATAGTTTTGGGATAATAATAATAATAAAAGTAGAATACATTCAGTTTAAGCAACTTTCCATATTTTTGATATATAAATCATCATATCTTTAACGAGTAAAGTGCTATTATGGACAGATCAGCATTTTTTCTTTTAAAAATCGTAAACAATCATATAAAATCAGGTATGGATTAATCAAAATGTTCGTCATCACTGAGTTAGACTGTAGGTATAGCCGATTGCTGTAAAAATACATATTTATGAACAAAGTATGGTAAATTTTGTTCCTCAATTTTGTATATTTCGTTTTAAATTAGTTTTTAAAATGTTTCTTATTTGTGTGCCGCAAAAAAATATTGTAGAAAGAAAAGTGATAAAATTGATGGGCTTTCGAGACAAGTGCGGTTTGTAACGTGCATTAACATTAATGTAACGTAATAAATTGTCATGTTTCCCGTTTCCCTCTTCGCAGAAGTTTTCCCTTCTAATAAAAAGGTAAAAAATGCTTGTTTCACTTCATTCCTCTCGTGAAAAATGCACAGCGAAAGATACTTTCGCCAAAGTTTTCCACCCGCCTCCCTTTCCTTCTCCCATTTTCCTCCCCAGAAACAGCCTGTTTTGCAATGGAAATTCATAAATTCATCCCCCCTTTGTCTACCCCCCGGACCGCCCCCTTCTTCTCCTTCTCATTTGCAATTGAAATGCCGCCCGGATCAGCCCGATATCGGCCTGTTTATTAATTGTCCTGCCTTATCCCGGAGTCTAGGGACGTGATTATAGGGATTCCGACTTTTCTCATTATAAGAAAATCATCCTCTTTTTTTTGATGAAAAAAGATTTTGTTCAAATTATTTTTACATACAGGGAATGTTTGTATTAGGTATACATATCCCGACGTATACGCTGTAAATATTCAGGAATTCGTTTCTGTTATAAATGTTTACACTTAGAAGCATCTAACGAGTGTTTACATTCCTGGGTTGGGCATTAAGTAAAATTTTGAGTTATGATGAGCCTGAAAATTTGGTATTGTTGCGTTTTTACATACAGGGAATTTTTGTATTAGGTATACATATCCCGACGGATACGCTGTAAACATTCAGGAATTCGTTCCTGTTATAAACGTTTGCACTTTGAAGCATCTAACGAGTGTTTATACTCCTGGGTTAGACATGAAGTAAAATTTTGATATTAGAAGAGCCTGAAAATTTGGTTTGGTTGCGTAGCGAAGTGGAGATTTTTTCACGGTATTTCACGCAGAATCCAAATTGGCAATAAAAAATTCTAATTTCACTATTTGGAGACCAGAGAAATGAAAAATCACTCTTAAGAGACCTTGTCATGCTAAAACAAAAATTAAATGAAACGCCTTTACAATTTGCGGAGAAATGTGTCGATATTAGATGCCTATTATTGAACAAATTAGAACTTCAAAATATTTATCAAGACATCATGGCAGCCAAAAGATATTTCATAACGCATATTTAGCTGGACTAAATAGACACATGAGTCACCTATTACGTTGTAAATCACCTGCAACAATCGAAGACGCAATGGCAATAGAAGAAGAAAACATGATTTATCATCGAACTCAATTACATTCTAATCAACAAGGATTACATAATAAAAAACCAAATCATAATTTGAGAATTCAACCTTTGCCAATAAGAAATAATCAAAGTTATCAACAACAATCAGAAATTCCCTCGACTTCTAAACAAAATTATACACCTCAACAACAATTTAGACAATTTCAACCTCAACAACAATTCAGACAATGTCAACCTCAACAACAATTCAGACAACTACAGCAACAACAATTTAGACCGTTTCAACAACAACAGCAACAACAATTTATTAGACCAAACCCAATTAAAAGAACATCTTCAGGAGTAACTAATACTTCAACAACTAGAAAATTTCCTAGACAAACACCAACACCTATGGAAGTTTCATCAGGAAATACTGCTAGTGGGTATGTCCATATATCATAGCAGTATTTTCAGCCTAGATATACAGCACAAGAACTTTACCATCAAGAAGACCCTAAACAATTGTATGAACAATATGAAGAATACGAAGAAGAAGAAGTATACGATGAAGAAAATATTGATGAGTCAACAGAAGAAAATTTTACAACACCAGCTTCGAAGAATCCCAATACCTAGAACTTAATATTTAAAATTTTCATAAATTACTTAATATAGAAATTCCCGAAATTTATACCAAATTTATGATATATACTGGATCAACTAGAACTTTAATAAATGAAGAAATTGCAGAGAAATATTTTCTGGACATAATCGAAATCGATCCATTTCAAATCAAAACACCACATCAGATTACAAATCATAATTACTCAATTAATATTGGATTATCAGAAATATTTAATAGACCAGATATTTTGCATAAACATTATATATTCAATTTTCATAATGATTATCAAGGATTATTAGAAACCGATTTACTTCAAAAACTACATGCAGTGATAGATTTTAAAAATAATAAAATAGTAACACCAGATGCTTAAATTTCACTTCATCCACCAGAACCTAAATCCAACGAAATTATTTTAACACGAAGAAAAAAAATTAAAGTACTATCCTTAACAGAAATACAAATTAACTTAATAACATATGATTGCGAAAATAAAGATAGAATGATTGAAAATTATATATTTAATAACGAATTAGAAATACCAGAATGAATATGTAAGATAGAAAATAATTCAACAAAAATTCTCATCATAAACCCAACTCAAGAAGATATTACATTCATTCTTCCAGTATAGTTACCCAGGACCTTCAGAAAACAATAATATTAATTTTAAAGAAAACGAATTAGAAACAGAAATAAACTTTGATTCACTTCAAAAACAAAATTTAAAAAACACCCGTCTAGAACATTTAAATAAAGAAAAATATAAAGCAATTAGAAATCATTTACCAATCAAATCAAATACTCAATCAGAACAACCGATAATATAAAGATATATACCAGATCTTATTGATATCCACCAATTCACAAAACAGAAATTGAAAATCAAATCGAATCAATGACGAAACAAGGAGTTATAAGACCCTCAAAACCACCTTGGTCATCACCCCTATGGATAGTTCCGAAAAAGATTGACGCAAGCGGAAAGAAAAAATGGAGAATAGTCATTGACTATCGAAAATTAAATGATAAGACTATTTATGATAAATACCCGCTACCAAATATAACAGATATTTTTGACAAACTGGGAAATTTTCAATATTTCACCACACTAGACCTTGCCAGTAGATTTCACCAAATCGAAATGAATAAAGAAGATATAGATAAAACAGCATTCTCGACAGATAAAGGACACTACGAATACCTTAAGATGCCCTTTGGATTTAAAAATGCTCAAGCGACCTTTGAAAAAGCAATGGACAACGTTTTGACAGGACTTAGAAATATATCTATGGTTTATGGTTTAGATGATGTAATTATTTTCTCGACATCTCTTCAAGAACATATTCAAAGTTTAAAAAAGTATTTGATAGACTTCGGAATACAAATTTTAAAGTACAACTTGACAAATTAGAATTTTTAGAGACAGGAGTTAAATATTTTGGACATATTATCACCGAAAATAGAATATCACCTAACCCAGACAAAATTAGAGCAGTTTTAAAATATCCAATCCCAAAGACAACAAAACAAATTAAAGTATTTTTAGGATTAACAGGATATTACCGAAAATTTATAAAAAATGATGCGAAGTTAACTAAACCATTAACATCATGCCTAAAAAAAGGATCTGAAATTAAACATACATTAGAATTAATTAAATCATTCTAAACTTGTAAACATCTTATAACAAATAGTCCAATACTACAAGTAATTATCAGTCCACTTAAACTACAAAATGAATTAAAAAGAATTCAAGAACATTTGCAAGATACATGTCTTTTATTCGAACCAACATTGGAAAATGTTCCCAAATATGAAGAAATAATAAAAGTAAAAACATACCAAAAGAAAATGATTATGTATTTTATAATAAAGATTCCATTAATTAAAAAATCAAAATATGAATATTATCAACTCTACCCAATTCCAAATAAAAACAATGAATTAATAATACCAAATTCTAAATTTATACTTTTAAACGAAAATACGTTTATTGAAGAAGAAAATCACTGTTTTCACCTCGTAAAGTCAGCATATTTGTGTGAAGCAAACATTTTACGAAATCTAAAAGAAAGAACGTGTGCCGTACAATTAATAATATACGCCATCGAAAACAATTGTATAACTCAAAAAATTTCTAATTTTGGAAACCAAATTATCAAAGTTGATAATAGCAATTTATGGATTATTATAGCTGAAAATGAATCCACTATTGAAATTCATTGTTCAACGAAATTAATACAGCGAAAATCATTACTCGGAAATTATTTAATATCCTTACCCCACGGATGTAAAGAAAAATTCAATTCAAACATTTTAATACCAAAATATAAAACCGAATATTCCCCATCGTTAATTACAATGCCTAATATTCTAATAAAACAAAGTGAAATAAAACTAAACTTCAAATTAATTAATATAAGTGGAATCGATATGTCGAAGTTTTCAACTTTAAAACAACAAATAAACACCTTGGAAAAACAGGTTAAATCTCAACAAATGTTGGAAATTCATAATTACAAAATTAATTGGATGTTAGTTACAATTTCATGCATTCTAATTTTGATAATCATATTGTATTTGTTTACATAATTCGTTAAGAACAAACAAAAATTAAAATCTTTAATAACGAAAAATAAAACAAATCCTATCAACGTTCCACCTGGACCTTATTAGCCGGTGTCACTTCTACGGATGGAGGAGTTATCGCACCATCCACACTAGAATCATGCTTAGAGAAGAATTCCATTTGATATAAATACATCTTATGGCACCATGATGAATAAATTGCGCTGCGACGTTGAGCAGATACAGTTGATTTCGCTCCCAACAAAATAAAATATTTTTTTAAAAGTAAATCTTCGATCCACGTAAGATCGTGCCCCGGAAAATCCAAAATTTCAGGCTGTTCTAAACTCGAAATTTTACTTCATGCGCCACGCGAAACACACTGATTTCAAGTGAAGTTTAAAATATACTGCTTATCATTTTTTTTTTTCAAAATTCGATCAATTTGCTTTATGTGTAAGTATACTTAAAAGAAAAAAATCCTTGTATAATTTTTAATTTTACTTTTCTACAAGTTTTAACTTGAATATATTTTTATTTCTTTCTTAATACATCAGATGGCGTTTAATACTAGTATCGTATGTAATGATACCGACTATATGGTATCGATACTAGCGATATATCGGAAAATTAAATATCGATAATTTTCTTTCTTCAAAAGTGAAGAAAGGAATATCATTGCGTTTTAATTAAGTGACTTAAAATTTTCACGTAACTGAAATAACTACATTAATCGATAATTTTTTACCAAAATATCAATATTCCAAGACATCAATTTATATTGAACATCCCTAGTATAAAATATAGCAAATTCACGATAATAAACTAAAAACGTTTTAACCAAATTTAACGTTTCAAACATGTTTTATATAGGTTTAACATTTAAAACATTCTTAAAACAAAACTGTTTAAAACACGATGGCTGTTTTTAAACAAGTTTAAAACACTGTTTTAAAACAAAGTGTTTCAAACATAGAAACCCTGGTATTTATTCAATTTATGTATGAAGTTTACGTCTTTCTTGTGTATAGGTATGACCTTTTTTCTTCCTGTGGGCGTTTTCCTTGCGGATCCGGAAGCACTGCAGCCTAGGTGGCTTAATGTACTAAGGTATGACCTTATTAAGTTCCAATTTATACAATATAAAAAATAAAAACGTTTAAACAATTCTGTAACCATTGAATGATTTTGGTGAAATCTGCGTGTAAGTATAATAAAAAAAACCCTAATGAGGACGTTTGTATGTAGATCTCCTACGCCTGTATTCCGGTCTCACTATCGGAAAGAAAGAAGACCAAGCCGACATTCTAATTTAACCACCCCCCCCCCCCCCACACACACACACACACACATATAAAAAAGAATCAGTTATGTAACTGGAACGAAATGGGAAGCAGAAAGGAGATATAGATAAACGGATCGCTCGGATACCACTTTCGGGGGCAATTCCGGATTTCCAAAGCGGTGTGTATGTGTGTGTGTGTGGCGACATCTCCTTCTACATGCATGTAATCACGTAAGAAAAGATATGGGGAAGGAGGAAGGGCATTAAGGGATAGTATCTAATTTTAATTTTAGAATGTTCTTTAAAAAACGCGAAGGGAGATATACAGGATTTTTTTTAAGTATACACAGTGGCGTAGCGTGGGTTTCAGCCGCCCGGGGCGACTACAAAAATGTATAATAGGAGTATTTTTACATCGCACGTATAGTTCAGCCAGAAATCCGGTGTTCTCATACTTTTGCCTAGCCCTGTATAATTGACGTGAAATATTCAAGTAGACATAATTAATTCCCAGTGTTTCACGTTTTTTTAGTCACACCTCCTGTGGGCCCTTAATTTAGACTGCGGCGCCCTTACCCCAACACTAAAAGTTAAATCCTCGGCGTAAATCCGGCCGCCGCGGTTTCCGTACAAAACACTCACCCGACGGGGGCGCAGTCCATCCCCAATTAACCGCAACAAGCGCCCCTTATTTACACGACCACCTCCGCAATATAAATCCGCGTAGGTGCCGATGATGTTATCGCCAACATCCCCCCCAAATCGGCGATAAACTCGAAACCTACGATATAGAATGGGCATACATATAAAATTGTTTAATTTCGTCAGTTTTGCGTTTTACGGGCGAACGGTGTCTGCAAATTTTATTGCTGGACCGTAAAAATGAGAAATATATACAATGTGTATCTCCTTATTTTGTTTTTTGTTCTTTATTGTTTTTATTCAGTTGACTTTAAAAAAGTGCAACGCAATCTCTATCGTTTCTCAATCTAAAAATCAACAAACTATTGAACATTCAAAGTTTCATATCAAGTTAAAGCTACTTTCAATATTTAAAGTCGACTTTAACATTAAATGCTGTTTCATAATGCAAATTTAAAGCAAAAGTCGACTTTAAAGTTAATGACGGCTTTTTGGCACTTTTAAAAGACAAAGCCGGCCTTAAAACTAACCTTAAAATATTCTTAAACGTTAAATAGAACTAATCGTGCGTATGACATGGCTGCCATTAATTGCACAGAAGAAATAATAAGAAATAAAAGAATGAATCACATTTTCACATTTTTTTCTTTAAGCGATGAAAAAGATAATGTGATTAAAAGTAAAACAGTATTTAGAATGTGGAAAAATTGTGTTAATGCATTCAGCTGTATGGATTTTTATTCATAAATTGTTATAATTAAAGGCAAATTATAGATAAGAGTTCACTTGAATTGACCGGGTTATTTTTTTTTAAATATATTTTATTTCGTTAACAGGTTAAATTTAAACTAATTCCTCTTTGTTTGTACAGTTAATTGATTCAATGATTTTTATGGAATTCATTCCTTTAAAAACTTAACTTAACAAGAAATAGCGCATGAAAACAAAAAAGAATTGAAGGAGTTCTCAGGGATAAACGGTATTTATTTATTTAACGGATCAGACCATTTATACAACAATAATATATACATGTAAAATACAATACATTTATGTATACTACTAAGTTTAATATACAATAATAAAAAAACACTTTTTAGCAAAAACTAAAAGTAAACAATAAAAAGAAAAATTAATAATAAAAATTCCGCTATCAGTCGCCAACCCCGAGATGACAACAATGGCACGACCCTACCGCTTTTACAAAACGGATGAATCTTGATGGCTCACCACAGAACAGATCGCAGTTTGGATGGCTCACTAGTGAGTTCGCCGTACTCAAAAGGCGAGAGAGGGGGCTGTAAAACTGGTATGGTGGAAAGGTATGCGAAGAAGCGGACGGTTACGGCTTGTGCGACCATCAGACTTAAATGCAAAATTTATTTTGAAGAGCAATGGGGGACAATCGATATCATTAACAATGCCAAATAGTAACGACATATCTGCGAAATGACGCCTGCAGCACAGATTATTAATGTTTGACAGAATATTTAAATTGTGATTAAAGTCTGGTTTAAATCTTGAATGTTTAATGAACTTATTTTGAACAGTCTCAATTTGCTTGATAAATGTTTGTTGATAAGGTGACCATATACAAGATGCATATTTAATATGGGAGCGAACATATGCAAAGTAAACAAGTTTTAGAGAAGGGGCCGACAAATCGCTAGACTTCCGCTTGATGTACCTATGGATTTTCGAGGCGCGGTAACATACAAACTTAATATGATGTTGGAAGTTAAATTTATTACAGAACCAAACACCTTTGTCTTTAATAAACACTGTTCTTGTCATAGTCTTCTTTTCAATCATACAATTAAAGTTGGTTAGGGTTTTCTTACTTGAAAATGTAATGCAATTTATTTAGATTGAATTTAAGAGCATTGGAGCGACACCAGTCAGCTACCAGAGACAAATCGCTTTGGAGTAGGAAGCAATCATCGATAGAGCGTATTTCTTTAAATATTTTGAGATCGTCTGCAAACAACAAAAATCGTGAGTGAGGTATTGATTGAGAAATGTCATTAATAAATAGACGAAACAATAAGGGGCCGCAGTGGGATCCCTGCGGAACACCAGATGGGACCAAGAAAGTATTAGAGAAATAATTCCTTATTTTAACGCATTGATAGATAGATATTGACTAACGCATTGATAGAAAACTTTCTAGCCAAGATATAGTATAGTAGTAGTATTGTTATATTTTTGCATAACGTTAGCTTTTAACGTAAATTGCATGAGGTGTCATGTAACTATTTATCACTATATTAAATAAAACACTTAAAAAACTTCCATCATCACGCTGTAAACGTAAAATTTCTGTAGAGCAATATAAGAAATAGTTTTGTCTTAATAAATTGTAATCATTTAAAGTAATTTTAACCTGTGATTTTTTAAAACAAATTATTCCTTAACCTTCAATGAATTTTTTAGATTATTAAATATTTCAGTTTTCTATTAAACGCTAATATTAAAGCTGCAAATATTTGTAATAGGTTATTTATACATTATTACAATAGAATTGAATGAAAATTTGGAACGTTGAACTTAATGTTGATGATTTTTGTCAGTTTCAGTTAATCGTAACACGCGTTTTATCTAAATTTTCATTAAATTTAAAAATTATGACGGTCTTTTTTTATAAATTTACAAGATTTCAGTCGAACTTCAAAATTTTGATAATTTTCTTTAATTTTGAAAATTTTGAAAATTTTTATGATTTTTCTCCAATTTTAAGAAAGCAGTTTTTGTGCATTTCCTAAATTTTCGTAAAATGTAAAAACGTAGACGATCTTCATAAATGTCCACGCTTTTAGTTAATTTTCAAATTGTCGACGATTTTTTACTCAATTTTTGAGTTTCTCGGTTTGCTTGAATGTTTAAGATTTTCGTTAGCCTTCTAAAATTTCGACATCTTTTGCAAATTTCTAACATGTAACAATTTGACGCCTTTTATGATGAATTTCATGGAATATTGTTGAAAAAATCGTAATTTCTTTTTAATTGTTAATAAATTTGATGTCTTTTTTAATATTAAACATTTCACGACTTTTCTTAAGAAAAGTCGTGAAATATTTAATATTAAAAAAGCCATCAAATTTATTAACAATTAAAATCGCATTTTTTGTATAAAACAGAAAAACACAAAATAAACTATTGACAATTGTCGAACGAGTGTTTTCCACTCCCAGACTAAGCATGAAGTAAAATTTCGAGTTGAGAGAAGCCCAAAGAATTTGTATTTGGAGCGCAGCGTCCAAATTCAAATTCTGGCTTTTCTTAACTCAAAATTTTACTTCATGCGCCACGCATATAAAAACACTGATTTATTCTAAAGTTTAAAATATTTTTCTTATTTCATAAAAAATGATATAATTATTATTGTTACTTATTGTTTGTTGTGGCCTTTCCAATGACATAATTAAAATATAAACAATCAAAATGAGGCATATGCACATTGTATAATAAAAATAACTATAAAAAGGCGCTATTAACCTATATTCATTATCTTAAAGTCGACTTTTAGTAAAATCAGATCAGTAATTGATTATAAAATGCATCAATATTTAAAGCCTACTTTAACTTAAAGTCGACATTTTTCAAAGTCACCTTAACCCAATTATTATGAAACCGGGCCTTACAAACACAAAAGCACAAAGGGTCTGTCAACTTGGCCCCCCCAACTCAAAATTTTCAAATAAAAAATATTGCGCCCGAAAGGTCTTAACTTGCGCTCACTTGCGCCCAAATATTAAAACTTGCGCTGTTAAGGGTAGAAAGTTATAGCGATTTGAAAATAGGGGGGGCTAAGTTGACGCCAGCCCCCCCATCTCGGAATTTTTATTTTTTTCTTTCATAAATACATTCTATGGAACTTGCGCTGTCGATACCACCTAATTTTTCAAGTTGCGCTGCAAAAATACACCCCCTATATACGAAATAAAGGAGGGTGCCAGCCCCCCCACTTTACATTTTTTAAGTTTTATTGCATTGTACACAAAGCTTAGAAGTTGCGCTCACTTACGCCATCGAAATTTCTTTAATATCAGTTCTCATGAAAAAGTTATGGCATATTTTATATATACTCGAATCCAGTGCGCGTATTCCCATAATCTCCATGCAACTACAGAAGAGTAATACAATAAACATACTTAACTCACAACCACTGTCCTTCTTCGTCGAAAAGCATACATTATACAACCAAAACAGTAATTTTCTATAATATTTGCATATTTATTCCAGTGCCGTATCATGGTGGAAATATATATTTTTATTATTACTTAAATAATTTTATTTCCAAAACAAATAACAATAATTCGATTTAATTAATAATTATAACTTTAACAATGTATTTAAAATGCATTTCTGCTGATTAGAAAAGTGTCGGTGTTTTCCAAATAATTTATTATTTAATTTAATTAAATATTTTCAAAACCAAACGTAAAAATTTAAATTTTTTTAAGTGATTTTACTTAAACAATGCATAAGAAATGCATCTATGCTAATGAGAAAAGTTGCGCTGTTTTCCCAGTGGCGTCACAATTAATTTATTATTATTTAATTAAATTAAACATTTTTCAAACCAAACGGAAAATTTTGAATTTTCTAAGTGATATTACTTTAACAATGCATAGGAAATGCATTTATGCTAATGAGAAAAGTTGCGCTGTTTTTCCAGTGGCGTCACAATTAATTTATTATTATTGAATTAAATTAAATATTTTCAAAACCAAACAGGAAACTTTGAATTTTCTAAGTGATATTACTTTAACAATGCATAGGAAATGCATTTATGCTAATAAGAAAAGTTGCGCTGTTTTCCCAGTGGCGTCACAATTAATTTATTATTATTGAATTAAATTAAATATTTTCAAAACCAAGTGAAATTAAAATTATACGTCTGTAGAATATTGCCTTAGTAGCATACTGGGAACTTCACACTATTCAGTGTTTTATACGCGTGGCGCATAAAGTAAAATTTCGAGTTTAGAAAAGCCTGAAAATTTGGTTTAGTCGCTCCTCTTCGCGGAGCGACCAAACCAAATTTTAAGGCTTTTCTAAACTCGAAATTTTACTTCATGCTTAATCTGGGAGTGGAAAGCACTCGTTTAAAGCTTCAAATTGAACTCTTAAAAAAACAACGATAATGTGAAGATTTACAGAATATTTACAATATGTATACAGGAAAAAAACTACCTGTATTAGTTTGATATGAATAACTTAAGTTTATTTAAGATATTTACAAATGATTCAATGTTTATGATATAGTTATTTTTATTGGCTAAATATCACTAAATTTGATAATTTATTAGAAATACAATTGTTTAGAATACACTTTAAAAATATACGATACAAAATTATAAAAATAAGTAAATTTAATAAAAATAAAATTGTTTCCATTAAATTCATATTTTGTATGTAAACATAATTCTCGATTACAAATCCCTTTTCAAAATATCATCTTTCTCTAAAATTATATTTAGATGTACCTTTCTCTTATGACAATTTTAGTTTTTCTTTATTTCTGAACGCCCTCTATAGTAAATTTAAGATTTCCCATTGAAAATAGTGTTTTCAAATCATCCAAAACTTTATGTAAAGAATTACTTTTTATCGAACAATGGACAATAAAAAAGTAATCCGGGGACACGGTATATCGTTTTCTAGAAAGTTATTATTTCTTGTTGAAATTGTTATTAGTTTTCAAAGCATCTTTCCCAAAAATATCAACAAACTTTTTTATTGCAATTAATCAATATTAAAAGATGTTGCAATGTTTTATACCACTTTATTTTAATATTATTACGACTCGAGTTTCGACATATTTAGTATCATTTTTAAGTTTGACTAATTTACAATGTTTCTATGACTAAAAATTATTAAATAGTGGTAAATACAAGACATCCGTTTGTGTGTTGATAAGTTTTACACAGGGATAACGGGATTGTTTGAAAATGTCAGCGACTTCTAAATAATTCAATTTGGTACCTTTGGTATATAAAGTAGTATAAAACATTGAAACACTTTTAAATATTGACTCATTAACATGGATTTCCACGTAGTAAAGCTCAATACTATGCAAATATTATTCATTGCACTATATTTACAACAGCATTGTATTTTTTGATTATTAAAAAATCTGCAAAATCTGTTTTCCTCCCAATTAAAATTATAATTAAACAATGATCGATTTTAATTCAATCCGCACTGAAAAAATAAACAAACGAGAACATACAGATAAATCCACATAACAGGAAAGGGATTATTTTAATTAGTTTCCAAAGGTGTTAATTGTACATGTGTTTGTTGTTTGCACTGGCAAAGGTGTGTGCTTGTATTTTCATGATGATGATGACGATGATATTTCATTTTAAGCGCCAGTCAAATTCAGGCCTGATGGATCGGAGCTTTCAGTGAAAATTAAATAAACTGTAATCATTGCCAGTTCATTTCGCTAAACGCACCTACACGCACACAGTTACAAACGGATTCGGCCCGCGCTTGTAATTAATTATTTTTACACGTAAAAATCGCTGCCGGGATTAAAATGGAATTTTCACAGAGCCGGTTTGTAAAATTAACACGGAACATGGAAAATAATGCGTCAGTCATGGAATAGTAATTTAATAATGTGATTGTTTTTTTTTTTATTCACAGTTGGATGTAAAATGAAAATACAGAGAAACAGAGAGATAACGGAATATAGTGTGATATAAAAGTGGTAAAATTATGTAAAATAAACCAGAAGAAAACGCAAATTATCAAAATTGTTAAGAAAATATTTATTAGTGAAATGAATTTCATTGAAAACCTAACCAGGTATTTTTTCTTGAGTATACATACAATAATATACTGTAAATGTTAAAGTATTAAACTGTTAACTGTTGAGGCTTCTACTTCGTTATACATCATTATTAACATAAATAAGACACTTAAACTTTGTTTGTATAACTGAGGTTTTTTTATTGTGACTATAGTTTTGACAACTTTAACTTGTCATCAGACTACAAGTAATTTAAAAATTTTTAAATTACTTGTAGTCTGATAATGACAAGTTAAAGTTATCGAAACTATGGTCATAATAAAAAAAACCTCAGTTATACAAACAAAGTTTAAGTGTCTTATTTATGTTAAAGTATTAGTTAATTTTTGAAAACCGTTCAATTTGAAGCTTCTGACGAGTGATTTCACTCCCAGGTTAAGCATGAAATAAAATTTCGAGTTTAGACAATGTTGAAGTATCATGCTTAACCTGGGAGTGGACATCTTCAGGCTTTCTTAAACTCGAAATTTTACTTCATGCTTAACCTGAGAGTGGTAACACTCGTCAGAAACTTCAAATTGAACGGTTTTGAAAAATTAACTAATACTTCAACATTCCGTATAGATCCTGTAGATTTATGAGGGTTCCGAACTTCTGCATTAGAGTAAGGACTAAAAATCTATAAATAATAGTGTCCAGAGTCTCTAGATACTAGTGTAGAATATAAACACAAAACATAATAAATTGAAGGCGCACTGATTTTAATTATATATAATTACTTTATGCAATTGTGGAAACATAAAAATATTTTCTCATGCCACCCTGGTTGAGGATCACTGGTCTAGAGTTTAATGTTAGTAATGACTCGTCTAGATTTCAGAGTGGTAAAGATTTGAGTCTATAAACGGATCTAGAAACTAACACATGCAATTCAGGGACAGTCTTGAGTTTAGAGATCAGTCTTAAACAAGGCGTTTAGAATCTAGAGTTTATAGTCCAAGATTTAGTCTAGCATTTTATTTTAGCGTTTAGAGTCCATAAACTAGTCTAGAAACGAAATTATGTAGGCTCCAGAATCTAGAGTCCAGATGGGCCACCAAATGTCCAAAGTGTAGCCTAGGTAAGTTTAGAGATCTGAGACTTCAGTTTAAACTCTAGTATTTAGAGTTTACAGTCTAAGAAACTAGTCTAAAGTCTTCATTCTAGCGTTTAGAATCCACAAACTAGTTTAAAATCTATACTGTGTATGGTCCAGAATCTAGAGTCCAGGTTAATTGCCTAATGTCCAATATGCGGACTAGGCTAGCGCCTAAAGATCAGTCATGGGTTAATCGTTTAGAAACTAGAGCTTAGAGTTCAAAAAACTAATCTAAAGTCTTCATTCTGGCGTTCAGAACTCAAAAACTAGTCTGTAATCTAAGCAAACTGTGTATAGTCCCGTATCTAAAGTTCACGTCAATCGTGTAATGTCCAAAGTGCAGACTAGGCTAGCGTTCAGAAATAAGTTAAGGTTTTAGAATCTAGAGTTTAGAGTTCAAGAAACTATAAATAGAACAGTTAATAGAATACCACGCAGTAAAGGTCTCAACAATTTTTAAGAAACTAGTTTTATTTTAGCGTTTAGAGTCCATAAACTAGTCTAGAAACGAAATTATGTAGGGTCCAGAATCTAGAGTCCAGATGGGTCGCCAAATGTCCAAAGTGTAGCCTAGGTAAGTTTAGAGATCTGAGTCTGGAGTTTGAACTCTAGAATCTAGAGTTTACCGTCTAAGGAACTAGTCTAAGGTCTTCATTCTAGCGTTCAGAATCCAGAATCCAGTATGGAATCTAAACTGTGTATGGTCCAGAACCTAGAGTCCAGGTCAATCACCTACTGTCTAAAGTGCAGACTAGGCTGTGTCTAGAATCTAAGCTTTAGAGGTAAAGGAACTAGTTAAAGTCTTCATTTTATCGTTCAGAATCCAGAAACTAGTTTGAAATCAAAAATGTGTATGGTCTAGAATCTAGTGTCCAAGTCAATCGCCTAATGTCTAAACTGCAGACTAGGCTAGCGTTAATAGATCAGTCATGAGTTAAGCGTCTAGAATCTAAAGTTTAGAGTTAAAAAAATAGTTTAATCTTCATGTTAGCGTTTCAAATCCAAGGACTAATTTAGAAATAAAACTGTGCGTAGTCGAGAATCTAGAGTCCACATCAATCGCCTAATGTCCAAAGTGCAGACTGGGCTAGCGTTTAGAGATCACTCATGAGTTAAGCGTCTAGAATCTAGAGTTTAGAGTTCAAGAAACTAATCTAAAATCTCCGTCTAGCGATTAGACTCGAGGAACTAGTCTGAAATCTAAGCTATCTAGTTTCCAGAATCTACCAAGGGTCCAGGTGGACCGCCTAATGCCCAAAGGTTAGAGTTTAGAGCACTTCGAGTACAGAGTTTAGATATTATATTCTAGATAGACCCTAATATCTAGAATATAATCTCTTAGCTCTGTACTCGAAGTGCTTTAAACTCTAACCTTTGGATATTAGGCGGTTGACCTGGACTCTTGGTAGATTCTGGAAACTAGAATGGATTCTGTAGACAAGCAGTGGTTCTTAACCTGTGTTCTGCGGAACACTGATGCTCGGATTTGCAGAAAGTGTTCTATCAACATTTGACAGTCGCTGAAAAATCGTAATATTATTGTAAATAAGTGTGTACTTCTTGATTCTGAAAAGATTACTCAAGGGCCAAATCCAATTTCTTGAGTTAAGTTGATTTTTTTTATTTCTGATGACTTTTATCAGATACATTGAATTTAATTATCGAAGCAATATTATTGTGATCTAACCATTAAGTAAAGATAGCCTTTATCTTTATCTTAGATTGCATCTTTGAAAGATTAAATAACTTTTAAGAATTACATCATTAATTCAGTAAGCTATTGATAATGGCAACATATTACTCAAAATGTGTGTTTTCGTTCTAAGTTAGTTGAAATCTTCACGTAACTCAAACAAAACATATTCCTATTAGAAAAGTGTTAATTTCCTATAAAAGTAAACGTACACGTCTACGCAGTATTTCTGAATATCCACATTAAATCAGTGTTTTATACATACAGAGAGTTTTATGTAACACCGAACATGTACTCAATGTAAATTTTCCTATGTTCGATGTGTACAGTACACATCGAACATAGGATAATTAACATTAAGTACATTTTAGCATGTTCGGTGTTACATAAAACTCTCTGTATGTCTAATGCTTTATGTAAAATTTCTTATTTAAATAATAGTGAACATTTAGATCTAAACTCGATATTTTACTTCATGCTTAAATTTCCTAGTAAAAACACTTAATTTACAAAAAGTATAATAATACTTCCTTGAAGAACTTCAGAAAGTACGGCAACAGGTTTCGAAATGAAGCTTCCTTTTTTTCGCAATTTTAAGGTAATCCCAACAATCACTAAATTGTCATTTTTTGATAAATTTCTTAAACTCTTTGTTAATGTTCAAGTAAACTGGTTCATAATTCTACATATTTTTGCACATTCGATTTTTTTTAAAAATTGATCGTAAATTTAGTTTGGTTTATATTGATTGCTTACTGAAACGTTTTAACTAATATCTAATTTAAATGAAAAGCACTTGGTTTGTTTCACATAAATCTTTATTTCTACAAACCAGTTTCGATTTATGGTCATTCTAAGAAAACTAGTTAGAAAAAATAAAGATTTTACTCAAACAAACAAGGGCCATTCATTAAAATTGAACTTGATCGTATTTAATTTGTATTTAATTATAGGCTGCCTCTTGTTAGGTATACATTTTGCTTTTGTTGAAGATTTTACACAATTGAATTAAAATTTAAAATATTAGAAACACTTTCGCAAGGCCTTGAAACAAGCAAGGCCCATAGGCCGTGGCCTACTTGGCCTATTAACGAGATGATAAACTAAACCCTATATATTATTTGCTTCGACGCATATAAAAAACATGGTATTTTCAAAATTGAATTTATTGTTAAATATTACTCCCAAATCTTTTACCATACTTAGGCCCATTTGTCCCCGACTGATTAATCTTAATAATAATAATAATAATATTTATTTATTACCCAACAGGAAAAATCCTAATTACAAGGCAATATGTACAATAATATAGTAGAATAATATGATACTTAACAAATAATAATAAACAAAATAAATGATATGCCTAAACAATAAAATGTTAACTTTTATGTTACATATTAAATTAACAATTAAACACAGAGCAAAATTGATTCTAATGAGTCATGAAATATGTCACAAGTGACAGGCAAACTATTGAATATATTACAGCTAATGTGTACGGGTGATTTTGATCCAAAGTTATTTCGAAATGAGGTAATGCTAAATGTAGGCTTTTGCCTACTGTTAAAAGTTGGAATATGCAGTCCCATTAGCTTGTGCAAAAAAACAATGCCTGCATTGAGGCGTCGGTAGTGAAGTAATTCAACGTTAAATTTCTCAATCAACAATGATTATACCCTCTAATAGGGTAGCAACCTTCACTTTTAAAGTAGAAAAATTTGAGAAATTTTCGTTGAACCCCTTCAACAAGCCGTATCTGCTGTTGATTCTGCGGGAACCATATTAAGGACGCATATTCCAACTTGGACCGAATGTAAGCGTTAAATAACGCCTTTAAAGCACTAAAATCACGTAAGTTGGCTGAGTTCCGATGTATAAAACCTAGTGCTCTAAATGCGCTCTTTGTAAGGGACTGTACATGGGGATTGAATGTGAAATTGTTATCGAAGATAACACCTAAATCTTTAAAGAATTTGACTTGCTCGAGGGTTTTATTATTAACTAGATACGAAAATACAATGGGTTTGGATTTTTTTGTGATAGACATGAATTTACATCTATCACTATTTAAGTTCAGTTTATTAACAGTGCACCAGTTCGAGATACTATCCAGTGAGTTCTGCAAGTGGAGGCAATCATCAAGGGTACCAATTGTTGAGTAAATTTTTAGATCGTCAGCATATAATAGATGTTTACATGTCAACAATTTCGAAAGATCATTTATAAATAAATTAAAAAGCAATGGACCCAAGATAGAGCCTTGCGGCACACCAGAACGTGGAAAGTATGAGTCGGATTTGAAACTATTTAGGGTAACATATGATTCGCGATTTTCAAGATAGGAACCAATAAGTGTGGATGCACTTTTACCGAACCCAAAGGAATCAAGTTTAGCTAATAATAGTTCATGATCAACTCTGTCGAAGGCCTTCGACATGTCCGTATAAATTACATCAATTTGACCCTTTGAGTCAAGACATTCCGCTATTTCATGTGTAATTATAGATAAATTAGTTACAGTGGATCGATTTGAAACGAAACCATGCTGTTGCTGTGATATATACCGAGACACATGAGCATTAATTTGATCATATATTGTTCTTTCAAATATTTTTGCAATATGGGATAGTATGGCATTAGGACGATAATTTGTTACATTACTGAGATTATTAGACATTTTAGGTATGGGACAAATTGATGCAATTTTTAGTTTGTTGGGAAATACTGAAGTCCTCATAGACAAGTTGAAAATGAGAGTTAGCGGTTGGCATAAAACAGTAGCACAATCTTTTAGGAAAAATGCTGGTAGCCCATCATTACCTGCGGAGTATTTATTCGGTAGTTTTTTTAATAGAGTGTAGACAGATTTTCCAGATGTGGGAGTGAAGAAGAAGAAGGGAATATTACTGGGGTCTATAGTGGTTGTGTCAGTATCAATATCAGAGGGTGATATAAAAACTGATTCAAAGTAATCACGAAATCCATTGGCAATATCCTCGGGTGTTTCATAAGTCTCATTTTCATATACTAGTTTTGATGGAATGCGCGATGGATTGGATTTTTTAGAATTGATATAAGACCAGAATTGTTTAGGATTAGTGGTGAGTTGACACTCTATATGTGTGATATAATTTCTATAGGCGAAATTAATTTTAGTTTTAACGAGTGCCCTTACTTTCTTAAATGCTGTTAAGTAATGGACAATTGAAATCGCCAACAAGAAGTACAGGATTGTCATTAAAATTTATTTCCATTAAAAGATCAAAAAATACTTTTATGTCAGAAGTTAGTGTATCAGGTGGTATATAAATTAAGACTATATACAACCAATTAGAATTAATTTTTTATTTGCATATTAATAAATCAATAATAGGAATTTGGGACTTGATGTGTTCAGAAGATAGAATTTCTATATTAGTGGACTGCTTGGCCGCAAGAAGTACACCGCCTCCTTTTGATCGGCCCGTTAGAGCTGTGTCGCGATCAGTTCTAAATACTTTATAGTGATTATTAAATAGTTCGCTATCACTGACATTAGAGGTTAACCAAGTTTCTGTAAATAAAATTAAGTCAAAATTGTGTGTACAGACGCTATTGTAGAATGAGCTAAGTTTAGTGTTTAAGCCTCGGACGTTTTGATAATACGCATTGATGTTTCCTGTTGGTAGCACATTTCAAGACTGCTTAGCGATGACTGTAGGAAGACCTTTAATGTATTTAATGGATAGGTTAGTTTCACCCATCTTTTCCCTTTCTGTTAACTGAGCACGAGCATCACTTAATAGTTAGGCTTGCATAGGTGTACGATCTGGCGCCACACGAATGTCCTTTAATTTTAAATTCCGACACAGCTTCGAAAATATATTGGCTTCCTTCTGAGATGAAAATCGAAGTTTAAGTGGCCTAGGGCGGGTTCCAGATTTTCCGACTCTTAAAGGTGATACATTAGAGAGTAGGTTGATTACTCTATTATCCTGGATAATCTCGTTCAAACGGTGTAAATCCTCTTGACATCTAATCTTTGCATCAGTATTTTCCGACTCCTTTAGATTGAAAATCATGACATTCGACTATCTCCTTAACCTATCTTCAATCTCTGTTACAATATCTTCCGGTTGTGATGAATATCTCTTAAGAGTTTCTAATTCAGACCTGAGAGATGAATTTTGAGCCTTTAACTCACTAACTTGGAGAGTTAGTAAAGAAATGGCTTTAGTGCAGGCATCAACTTGCTCCTTAATTTCAATAGAAAATGACTGAAAGTGAGTTTAAAACATTACGTTCATAGCAGATATAATTTCCGTTTTTAGTGTGTGTTCTTTATCGGTAAGACTTGATGGGGTATTTGTTCCGTTGTGGCAAGATGGGCAGGTCCATTTACCATCAGCAGATTTCGTACAATTTTTTATTTTGATAGGCGGAATAAATTACAAGCATCACAATTAGTCATTGTGTTTTATTTATTTATAATATAAAAATATTCAAGACCGTGAGTGCCTTATGTGAATAAAGGAGCAGGAATATCAGGAAGTAATAAATAAATAAACAAATAAAAAAAATTACAAACCACTGACTTCAAGTTACTGGGCCGATAGTAACGACTTTAAACTACACACACACAGGGTTGGTAGGCCACGGAGGGGAATACACAAGAGAACAAAGGTGATAAATTGAAGGAGAATTGATAGTAAAATTAATGAATGAGGATGGAAAAATATTGAGAGCGCAAAAACTCGGGAATTCACAAAAAAGATCAGTGGGAAACGACCATCGATCGATCAGCTGTATTGAATCAATAAATGTTGCACGTTTTGTGTATTGATTAGCCAAGATCCGTTAATCGTACGAATTTGTAAATTTAACAGTAGTCGTACCTGAGCAGTGCACATCTAATATATAAATTTCATATTAATTAAATGACAATTAACCATGAAATTAATTAGAAATAACTGGAGCTCACAAATACACGTATTCACTGTTTCACTGTCTGCTTTAATTTAATCATCCACTAATCATTGATTAAACCTCTAATTAAGTAAAAATTCTAGAATATAAGAATGTTTTACATTTGTAAAATATCGTAAACGTGTCTCTTTCATCAATATGCGATTGTGTAAGCAATTTTTAAATACAATTGTTGTATTTCTAAGAAGTACTAATCACTAATTCGGTTAATCAACTTGGGTGCAAACAGGCATTAGTTTATTTAAAATATTGACATTAAAACTATCTGTATATTCAATAGAGGTTCTATTTACTTGTGCAAATCCTCTTGCAAGTCCATACAGTCATTTGGAGACGCAATAAATTTAAATAAACTTTAGGTTGCCAGTTAAAAGCGAAAGCTTTGAACGTTTTATATACTGTTGTATATCGTTGATAAACAACAAGAATATTATTGGGCTACAATGAGATCCCCGAGGGACACCCGATGTAGCAAAAAAGTACTCTAATAGTTATCTATTGAAGCGTAGGAGTTTGAATTTATTCAAAAGTATCACTTGGTTTACTGTGTCGAATGATGATGGTTTTGACACAAGTCGGCTTTAGTCGATATTTAGTCCATCGTGTCAACTTGACACAAGTCGATGTTAGCCGACATTAGTCCTTTGTGTCAACTTGCACTAAGCCGAAATTTGGACTATGATGACAGTTGACAATAGTTATCATTAGTTATTTAGTCCATCGTGTCAAATTGTTCCAAGGTGGCCTCAGCCGACATTAAGTCCATGGTGTCTTAACTTAACATTATTCGGCGCCAGCCAACATTTAGTCTATCATGTCATCTTGACATGAGTTTAAATTGAACTATAATGATATTCATTTTATTGATTTTGCTTTCATTGTGACAGTTATGACACACATTTTTGCAGATCTGATATATTTTAACCTAACGAGTGTCTTCCACTCCCAGACTAAGCATGAAGTAAAATTTCGAGTTTAGAAAAGCCCCGCGTAGAAAATTTGTCACGGGTCGCGCAGCGACCCGAGACAAATTTTCACGGGGCTTTTCTAAACTCGAAATTTTACTTCATGCGCCACACATATAAAACACTGATTTAAAGTAATGTTGATGTGATGGTTTAATATCGTTATTTTCGGTCGATATTGGCAATCTGCAGTAACAGTCTAGAAAAGCTTTAAAATTTAGATATGCTTGATTCATTTATATGACAGCCAACGTGTTAAATTTGTACAAATTCAATGACTTATTAAATAATCCTCAAATTTTGTTGAAAAATTAATTAATTTTATTAATTAGGCATAAATATGTTAATATTTCGATCGTTTTTAAATTTAAATCGAAATTGAATTATTGTAAAAAATCGTTCGATAATTAGAAGATATTTGGTTTAAAAAAATTGTAAAACTTAATGCGCTTTGGAATTACTTTCTAACTAATAGGTTTTGTTTAAAATTGAATGCACTTCTGAAAATCAGAAACAAATTAATCAAAATGTAAATATTTACTATTTTTGTGAATATTTTATAAATAATAATAAAAAAATACAACAAATTTAGTTTGTAACACTTCTCCATATTCTAAATATTTAAATTATCATATCTTTAACGCTATGGTGGACACATCACATAGAGTACACTTTAATAGTTATCTACTTTCAGTTCTGTGTTCAACTTGTAAACTACAGCGATTCCGCAAGATTACTGAACGGAGCATTGTCACAAACACATCGCATTCAAACGCAGATCGAATATGATGTGGGGGGTGTGTAGTTGTTTCAGTGGGTGGGAAATTATATAATTTTCCATTAAGCCCGGCCGCATATTAGGATTAAATTAACGCCTCCTGTACACCGTATGAATTCGCAGATGGCGGTGTGGTGATACAATGACGCGCCGGGCGCTCAATCGAACGTGCAAAATCGGCGGTATTGTACAAATTACGTTTCGAACCAAAACGTATATAGTATATAGAGAGGAGAGAGAGAGAGAGAGAAAGCGGTTTTCCGAACTAATTTCGCACCGGCCAGCCCGCCTCCCCCTTATTTCATTTGGGAATAAAATTCAAAGCGCCATTACACAAGAACTAATTTGAATCGAAAATGTAATTACCACCTCTATCTATTTCTCTGTGCATGAGTGTGCGTACGCCATACTTACACATCCTACCTTACATAATTGTACGGATTAGTACAAATATTTGTTAGTTTTATGATTCATTATTAAATATAACGAGTGTCTATAAACTGTCGGCATCTCGGTTGCTTTGAAAAAAAAATCATTTCTTAGATTATGCCATACGAAACGGTGAATCTTGGAAACGTCAAATACATTTAATTATGTCATTGGGTAGTGTCACAATGCTGAATTTAATTACGACGTATGTTTCTGAAGTCAGAACCTATTGGGATGCCAACAGTTTATAGACACTCGTTACATTCGTTGTTATTAATAAGCTCCATTTGATGTTGTAAACGAGTGTTTTTAGTCCTTGGTTAAGCATGAAGTAAAATTGGGAGTTTAGAAAAGCCTGAAAATTTGGTTTGGTCGCTCCGTGAAGCGGAGCGACCAAACCAAATTTTCAGGCTTTTCTAAACTCCAAAATATACTTCATACGCCACGCGTATAAATCGCTGATATTTTAATGTGTTTAATTTTAATTAAACTCATTATGTAATCGTTTATATTCTATATTATATGTAACTTATTTTATATGACATATGCAATACGTGTGAAAATTGTACATGTCTTTTACTAAATAAATAATAAAAAAAGTAAAGTTCAAAACATACATTATACAATTATACGTATTATTTTTATACCATTGCTATTAAATTAAAAGCCTACAGCCATTACAGATTAAAACCTAAAAGCTAAATGGAAATGGGAATAAACGAGATACGAAAATCGATTTATTCGATTATTAACATAACCCAATAAAATCGATTTTTGTCTAAGTATACAGATTACTGAGATACCCTATAAAACCATCGAATTTGGGTCACCCTGTACATGTGGGGTCATATGGGCATTCGGATTTATCAAGTGCCATGTTTGTGAACAATACTACTCCAGAACAATACTACAATGGTTGCCTTTTATATTTCGGGATTGGGCAACCCTAGTGTTGCAATCTGGCAACTGAGAGCTCTATCGTAAAGTTTGACATTTTTGAGGTTATTCGTACTCAGAACGTTTTGATATATTAGCGTTATTTGTGTCGTTTACACTAACTTAAAATGATTTATCTCGGCCAAAGAATGGAATTAAATCATGAACATTTTCGTGCGATTATTTTTTACAACTTTCGACGTGGATTAACTCAACAACAGTATATGGATGAACTTAATTCAATTTTTGGCGATGAAGCTCCATCAAGGACCAGTGTTTATCGATGGTATGGTGAATTCAACCGAGGTCGTAGTTCACTCCAAGACGAATTTCGTGGAGGTCGTCCAAAATCAGTTGTTGTTCCGGAAACCATTGATGCTGTGCGCAAACAAATATTGCAAGATCGTCAGGTGACCTATCGTGAGATTGAGACAACCTTAGGCATTAGTGGGACCAGCATACATTCAATATTGCATGAACATTTGACTGTCAAAAAAATTTGTTCGCGTTAGATCCCACACAATTTGTCAATCGCTCAAAAAAAGGCTCGTGTCGATTGGTGCATTGAAATGCTCAAAAAATACGATTGCGGTGCTTCGAAACACGTCTATGACATCGTGACAGGTGATGAATCATGGATTTACGCGTATGAGCCCGAAAGTAAACAGCAGTCGACCGTATGGGTGTTTCAAGATGAGCCAAATCCAACAAAAGTTGTTCGCGCACGAAGCACTTCCAAGCAAATGGTCGCCTGTTTTTTCGGAAAAACTGGACATGTCGCAACCGTACCACTAGAACAACGCAGAACATTCAATTCTGAGTGGTACACAACCATTTGTTTGCCAGTTGTCATCCAAGAAATCAGGAAAACCAACCGCCGAAAACGGATCACTCTTCACCACGACAATGCGAGCTCTCACACATCGGCTCAAACAACTGCATTTTTGAGCACGCAAAACATCGATTTGATGAGTCATCCGCCATATAGTCCTGACTTGGCACCGAATGACTTCTTTTTATTCCCATCCGTAAAAAATAAAATGAGAGGTCAACGTTTTTCGACACCTGAAGAAGCGGTTGATGCGTTCAGAATGCATGTTTTGGAGATACCTCAATCAGAGTGGCAAAAGTGCTTCGATAATTGGTTCAAACGCATGCAAAAGTGTATAGATCTTAATGGGGAATATTTTGAAAAACAATAAAGCGATTTTCAATGATTAATATTTATTTTTGTTCTCTAATCCCGAAATATAAAAGGCAACCCTCGTACTCCCGATTATATGATCAGTCTTTTGAGTGTGTATATACGGCAATCTGTGTCTGTTGAATATTCTACATAATGTGTTTTTAATTTCTCAAAAGACTCAGCTTTTAATTTCTTATTCTACCGAGGTTCCTATAATGGTTTCATTTTGAATACAGATTTATCAGTCTGATAAATTTGTATCTAAAGTACTAGTAGATAATTGAAACACTTACTTTTTGAAAATCCAATAACATTTATCTTCTATAACGATCGACCCTAGCAGATAATATTAAAACTGACTAATATTAACAAGACTAAAAATTTACTCCCCTTTCGAAATAGATAACAATTTCATGATCCAATATAAGTGAGATTAAAAATTCCATCGTTGCAGTTAATGTTATGATAACGAGGGATTATTGCAGGAGTTAGGGGGCCGTGTTAACCTGAGTCTGCTCGAGGAGCGCTGGCCGGCCGCCAGGTGGAATATACTGCAAAGGAGGCTGATGCAGAGGAGGAACACTGCCAGATGCAGGGGTTGAAGGGGTGACGGTAATAAGGGTGGCTGCCGCAGTGCGCCCTTGTCTCGAATATTTGTTTTATACTAACCATTTTTAAATTCCAACCCTAAAAACCGTTACAGATTATATAGTTTATGTTGAAATATAAGACGTTATTAAAATATAGGGTTTTCTATTAGGAGGTCCCATTTTGAATTCCCTAGCATTTTTAAGCTGTTGAAGGGTCTTGGTTGTTTGATACTTGTCAAGTGAAAAGTGTACGATTTGAGCAAATGGAAAGATATGTTTTCAAACAACGTATAGAAATAGTCACAATTTATTATCAATATAGTGCAAATTTCGCTCAGACAGTTTGCAGCGTTCGTTATGTTTTCGGTTGGTATGAATCACTTTCTCGCTGTTACATTGTGATACTTATCATTAAATTTAAGTTAAATGGACAAAAAACTGATGTCAATTCGTACTCGTATCGCCAGATCAGCTAAGAACATTACCGCTGTTGCTGAAACCCGGTTTTGTCTATCTCAAGACGTTCACAGCAATTAGGCATTTGAAAGACCAGCTTTCATCTCATTCTGCACAAAGATCTTAGCCTGCGTGCTTA
Source organism: Philonthus cognatus (assembly GCA_932526585.2). Lineage (NCBI taxonomy): Eukaryota > Metazoa > Arthropoda > Insecta > Coleoptera > Staphylinidae > Philonthus > Philonthus cognatus. The sequence goes on from OW052244.1 coordinate 49,555,759, forward strand.
TAAAGTACAGACTTTTTTCTTTCGGGCTGCGTTAAAGAAAAAGTCTACGCTAATGGCCACAAACAAATCAACCGCTTAAAGAAAATTTACGAGCGGTTATTGGCCAAATAGAGCCAAAGTTGTACGAAACTGTCATATAAAACTTTCTCAAAGAATAGCTATTTTCAGAAAAAGCCTAGGTAGCCATTTACCACATATTATTTTCCACAACTAATCGTGGAGTTTGTACTTTGTTTTAAAATAAATATTTTGGCACTATTTTATAAAAAAAAATATTTTTAAATAATTATAATGAGACCTCTTAATGGAAAACTATTTACAAACTATTAGAAAACAAAATTAATAGGTATAAATTACCTGTTAGTAACAGAGCTGGGCAGGATTCGAATCATTCAGGATTCGATTCCCGGATTCGAATCCTTTTAGAGGATTCAAAAGAGGTATTCTAATACTTTAGTGAAAACGGATTCGTGATCCGGATTCGTTACATTTTTTTAAAAGGATTCGTATTCGAATCCAGACGTAGATGATTCGAATCCTTATAAAAGGATTCGAATCCTTATAAAATGATTCGAATCCTTATAAAAGGATTCGAATCATTATAAAAGGATTCGAATCCTCATACACGGATTCAAATCTTCTCAAATAATTAGAATCTTCGCTATTAAGTCTGGGATTTAAATTCGATTAATTCAAATAGTTTATTATTCTAATATGAATATTTAAATCACAAAATTATTTATAATATAAATATTTACATTTTTGAATAATTCAAATATTTGTGAATGCATACTTAGTTACTTAAGCATGAAAAATGTCCAACCTTAATAGTATATATTTAACTTCACTTGAAATTAGTGTTATATACGCGTGGCGCATGAAGTAAAATTTCGAGTTTAGAAAAGCCCCGTGAAAATTTGTCTCGGGTCGCTGCGCGACCCTCGACAAATTTTCTACGCGGGGCTTTTCTAAACTCGAAATTTTACTTCATGCTTAGTCTGGGAGTGGACAAGACTCGTTCTTAGAAGTTTCAAATTAAAGGATCACTCTAGATTACTAAATTTATTACCATTTTACAAAGGCTACAGCTCGCGTCTTCGGAGACCGAAGGATACCTGTAGTCCTTCGGTCTCTCGAAGTTTTTTTACAAGAAAACAACGAATATCTAAAGGTTTACAGCATGGATAGGAAAGTAAACATCCAATTCTAAAAAAATATCGAAGTTGGGTTGGTTTTCAGTGCATTTTTAACTTTACTTTAAATCAGAGCAAACATTTGTCTCGGGCCGCTGCACGAACCTCGACAAATATTCTACGCAGGGCTTTTCTAAACTCGAAATTTTACTTCATGCTTAACTCTTTTATAAAATCGACGTATGTAATATAATAAATCATTCATATATAAAATTACGAAAAAACTATTCGTGAATATGCAAACAATGTCTTAATTAATAAGACAACTTAAGACGATAAATATCCTTTGAAACAACTACTTCCCGTGCAAATACACCTCCGGATATTGAATTATACAATGAAATATTTAAAATCTAATTTAATTTGATTTGTTACAACGCTCTATTAAAGTATATGTAACGTTTAGGTCAAATTCTCTTCAAACCAACTAACAATACAAATATAAAATGAAAGGAGAGATAGCAACAAATTAGAAGTGAAAGGACTTGGATTAAAACTAATGTCTTAGGCCATCTATAGACGCGTTTCGAGATTTATCTCTCTTCAGTATAGCTTTGCTGATGACGTTTAAAAAAATTAGGAATAAAATTAAAACAAACTTACTTGGAAAAAGTGGTGTGTGTGTGTGGAATGAACCTTTCATTTTAAATTTGTATTGTTAGTTGGTTTGAAGAGAATTTGACCTAAACGTTACATATACTTTAATAGAGCGTTGTAACAAATCAAATTAAATTAGATTTTAAATATTTCATGGTATAATTCAATATCCGGAGGTGTATTTGCACGGGAAGTAGTTGTTTCAATGGATATTTATCGTCTTAAGTTGTCTTATTAATTAAGACATTGTTTGCATATTCACGAATAGTTTTTTCGTAATTTTATATATTATGTTTAAAGTGTGCAAACTATAAGAAGCGTAAGCTTATATTCTCGAATTCAAATAGTTTTGAATTTGAATTTATAAATCATTAATTGAATTCATAGAAAAGGATGCAAAATTTTACCTAAAATTAACTATTAGAGTTGGGTGAATATTCTATTCCTAAGAAAAACCATATTTATTTAATATTAAAGTTGCATTAATTATAATAACACACTGTGAATAAATCGATAAAAATCTAGAAATATCGAAAATCTCGCCATGTAGAAAATCTTGACGGTCCACTCCCAGACTAAGCATGAAGTAAAATTTCGAGTTTAGAAAAGCCCCGCGTAGAAAATTTGTCGAGGGTCGCGCAGCGACCCGAGACAAATTTTCACGGGGCTTTTCTAAACTCGAAATTTTACTTCATGCGCCACGCGTATAAAACACTAACTTAAAATAAAGTTCAATAACACATACATCATCATTAATTAAAATCATTATTTAATTAGATATTTAGTCGGTAAATGAACATTTTTGTTAATAGAAACTGATAGAATAAAATTTTACTGGTTGCAAATTATAGATTCAAATGTATTTTTAAAGGATTTGTATCCGTGATTCAAAAATGAGGATTTGAATCTTTGATTCGAATCATATTTTTCACTTACGAATCCTTTATTCGAGTATTCGTGATTCGAATCATATTAGGTGATTCGGATTCGTGATTCGAATCCTTTTTTTGAGGATTCATCCCAGCTCTGGTTTGTAAATATATCCACTATTTCAATGACTTGTAATTTTGTAACTTTATGAATTAAAACTTGTATGCCGATAATTTACCGAAAAATCATAACACCATCGTTTGAGGGGAAAAAGACGATAAATACATAGAAAATGAATAGCGTTTAATGACTTACCTTTAACGAAGGTGGGGCAGAATAATCATGAAGTGAAATGTCTAGTTTAGAAAAGGCTTAAAATTTGAATTTTCCGAAGAGACTTTGAACATAATATTTATTGCCATCAAATATACTAAAATTTTCTATAAAATCTCCTCAAAAGTGTGCATCATTTAACTACTTCATTCATAAAAATTTGTCAATGTCCCGGCACCTTCACCATTAGTATTATACATAGGATTTTGATTCAGCACTTTGACAGCTGCAATTTTCTACACATCGAGATTTTCATTTAGTGTGAATCGTACTTACTTAAAGAGCTGGGTAGAAATCTTTCAGGAATCGAATCCTGGATTCGAATCCTTTTACAGATTCCTAAATATAAAACCCGACACAGACATATACAGAGAGTTTTATGTAACACCGAACATGCCAGAAAATATTCAATGTAAATTTTCCTATGTTCAATGTGTTCTGGGACGCATCAAAGCGTTGAGTGCAATTTAATTGGCTCTGAAATGTGTCATTCATTAATCGCCTACCTAATGGAATGGTAATATTAAACAGAAAAGAAAAATGAGAAAGAGGGGAACAGAATTAGCTTAAATGCATAAATAATAGAAAAACAGATTCCTGTTACTTCTGTTTGCTAATATTTCAAGATAAGTTTATACATTGCTTCAATTTCACTGAAGATTATTAAGAACTTCGATTCAGCGTATTGTGTAAACCATTTGATCAGGACCACCCCATGTACACTTCTGTGCAATAAAATTAAGCACAAGTCTCATTACTATTTTTCACAATATTCTAGTTGTATAATTCAGGTCTGTGGTAATTGCTTAGCAGCAGTTTCAATAAATAATAAAACACCATAACATGAAAATAACACCTTTATTAAAAAAAACTAAGACCTTTTGTAAAACGCTCGTAATAAATACAACAAAGCCGAAATAGAAAAATAATCTTCTATTTTAGTTTTAGTTCGAATTTTTAAACTGTTGTCTAAATGACGCAGCATTTTGATATTAGGGAAATTGATATATTTACATATTTTCGTAACTAAGAAACTCAGCAGGTCCGTTTTAAACTATAATATATTTTGTGTGCTTAATTTTATTGCACAGAAGTATCGTTGCTTTGGGTGTACCAGCATAAATGCCGTCTCAAAACTGCCATTCTCTAGTTTTAAATATAAATATTCCAAATTTAAAGAGCGTGGCGAGGCAGGTTTGCAAGTACCGCACCTAGGTCTGCTGCCAGCACAACAACACTGGGGTGTTAGGTGTGCTGCTTCATTTGGTAAACATTTCAATCTTCATTTATTTGTTAAGATAATACGCAATAAAGATATTGTAGGTGTATTTATTAATTTATTGAATACGTAACTTAAAATGAATTGAATTTTTTCTTTAGGTAAACATGCATAAGCTGTAAATTTTCATTCGTTGTGTTTTAGAAGAGTTCAATTTGAAGCTTTAAACAAGTGTTTTCCACTCCCAGACTAAACATGAAGCAAAATTTCGAGTTTGGAAAAGCCCCGTGAAAATTTGTCGAGGGTCGCGCAGCGACCCGAGACAAATTTTCTGGGCTTTTCTAAACTCGAAATTTTACTTCATGCGCCACGCGTATATAACACAGATTTCAAGTGAAGTTCGAATATACATAAATTTTGCAATATTTTAGTGTTTTATACGCGTGGCGCATGAAGTAAAATTTCGAGTTTAGAAAAGCCCCGTGAAAATTTGTCGAGGGTCGCGCAGCGACCCGAGACAAATTTTCTGGGCTTTTCTAAACTCGAAATTTTACTTCATGCGCCACGCGTATAAAACACAGATTTCAAGTGTAGTTCGAATATACATAAATTTTACAATATTTAGTGTTTTATACGCGTAGCGCATGAAGTAAAATTTCGAGTTTAGAAAAGCCCAGAAAATTTGTCTCGGGTCGCTACGCGACCCTCCACAAATTGTCACGGGGCTTTTCTAAACTCGAAATTTTACTTCATGTTTAGTCTGGGAGTGGAAAATACTCGTTTAAAGCTTTAAATTAAATTTAAAGAAAACAAGTGATATCTAATGATTTACAGAAAATTGGCTGAATTTGGAATACGTATACTTAAAAGAAAATCTCCCTGTATGTTTCACGACAGTATTAATCTTGATTGTCTTGAAATGCCGATGTCTTGCTTTGGATAAAAAAGTATGTTCCATATTCCCACACACTGCACGTACCATAAACGCGCAAGATTTAATAACTGACATATTTTATTTTAACGTTACATGTACCCTATTTACATTAGTCCTAATTTGCATTAGAACTATTAAAAATCGTAACTAATGAAATCGCACTTAGAAGAATGAAAATTGGGTTGACTATATTACCATTGGAAATCGTAGCCAATCACATTGCACTTAATGCTTTCATGCGTCCCAGAACAAATCGAACATAGGAAAATTTACAGTGAACATTTTCTGGCATGTTCGGTATTACTTAAAACTCTCTGTATGTTTAAAACCAAATGTCTTAATGGCGTAAATTAATATGGCCCAGAGCAACGATTTTATTGCATTAGGAATTGCATCGTACCTGATGCAATAAAATCGTTGCCCGAACTTCAATTTAAACAAAAAATAAATCAAATCTACAGATGAAATTCTTCTATAGTGTTCATGAGTGCATAACCTATGAGTTTCAGGAACTTTGCGCCACATAATCACTTATCAATGTTAATGTGTTTGTGCTTGTGTGTATTTTATATTTTTATCATTATTTGTTATAACTGAAATTACATTTTATTTTATTAACTAATTTATATTTCTTAATATAATTCTTGCTGACTTATGTACAGTGATGTATTACATGAATTAACTTTACTTGCTTACTTCCTTACTCACTTACTTACTTTTTGAGGGTTCGAAATAGGTATTCGAATTCATCTAAATCCTTACAACGAATTCGAATTATCGCTATGAAGCAAAGATTACACTGATTTAAAACAATGGTGTATAATAAATAGAAATGAATGATTAACACGTTTAACAGTTTTGAATGAAAAATTATTAATTATGTTTCCATACAATTTATACACAAATCGTCTGTTTTATTTTATTTAAATTCTCAATCTTATTTAGTATACCTTACATGCAATGTTTAATCTATCACTGAAATTGAGTTTTGTAAAGTTTGAATGAAATTGCTAACACTAAGTTGCAGAATATCTCAAAAACATCGTCTTAGTTATTTCAATAAGTGTTTATATTAGTCATTGTACGACAAGATAGTTGTAACTAGCGAAAGAAATCGCACTTTAAATCTTTTTAAAAGTTTTAAAAGACCCATTTAAAAGTGCATATTAAGGAAACATTGTAACGTTTTAAACTGTAAAGGAATAACTAACTATTCAGTCTGTTTCAACAAAAATGTCTTACAAACCATTGATGATTACCCTACGCGACCAAACCAAGGCTTTTCAAAACTCGAAATTTTATTTTATGCTTAATCAAGGAGTGGAGACACTCGCTAGGATCTTTAAATTTATATTTTATAAAAACAGCGAATACCTAATAATTTACAATGTATACTCTTGGGTATGTACAGTTGCGAGATAAAATAAAATAGCACAGCAAAATATTTGGCTATGTGAACTGGACTAACTTTAATTTTTGAAATTGGCAATTAAATTAACAAATCTGCGCAAATGTTAGACAAAATGTAATTAACGTCGACATGCCTTAACTGACTCAAGCGCAAAAAGCGTTATTAACGACCCGTTTAGAGACGGAATTAGCATTAGAGACATTGCTAACGAAGTGCCTGTCAACAAAACACCGTCTCGTTGGCCAAGAAAAAAATTGTTGTTAACCTGTACATGAAAAGTTTTAGAAGAAAATAAACGTTATTTTTAAAGTGGCTAAAGCTCCCTGCTGTACTAGTTTTTTCTCTCCCTGCTGTACTAGTTTTTTCTCTCGCAACTGTGTATGAAAAAGAAATATTCCTTGCAGAATATTTTGATTTATACGATATTTCTTTTGGTATATTTATAAAAACAAATAAAATTAATCGACTTATCGCTGTATAGGCAAATGTAATTACAGCTGTTTCATCATTAATGTGCAATCTTTTAATTTACCATTGATGTTATTTTTAAGTGTAACAAATTATTTAATTCAGTTATTTCTATAAATAGTGGATTTCTGTCATTGAGTCAGATTTACAGGGTTTTTCTATTGCATTTCAGCATTGCATTTTTTTCGCCTTGCCAAATATATGCCAAGATATTTCCAGATTTACGAAATGAGTTTCACTTTATACGAAATACTTTCCTTTTTAATATTTTTGCTCAGCATTTTTGCAGTAACAATAACTTTCTACTGGAAATATTTTATTTTTATTTACACATACAGAAAGTTTTTCTTTTAAGTATAAGTATTTAAAATTCAGCCTATTTTCTATAAATCTTCAGAAATTCTTTGTTTTTTTTTAAGTTCGATTTGTAGCTTTAAACGAGTGTTTTTCACTCCCAGACTAAGCATGAAGTAAAATTTCGAGTTTAGAAAAGCCCCGTGAAAATTTGCAAGGGTCGCGCAGCGACCCGAGACAAATTTTCTGGGCTTTTCTAAACTCGAAATTTTACTTTATGCGCCACGCGTATAAAACACTAAAATATTGTGAAATTTATGTATATTCTAACTTCACTTGAAATCTGTGTTTTATACGCGTGGCGCATGAAGTAAAATTTCGAGTTTAGAAAAGCCCAGAAAATTTGTCTCGGGTCGCTGCGCGACCCTCAACAAATTTTCACGGGGCTTTTCTAAACTCGAAATTTTACTTCATGCTTAGCCTGGGAGTGGAAAACATTCGTTTAAAGCTTTAAATTGAACTGTGAAAATCTACAGCTTATGCATGTTTACCTCAAAGAAAATTCACTGTATGTAACACTACTTACGCCAACAGCCATTCTCTGGATAATGAGTCCTCCAGCTATTTTACTGACAAAGTGAAATGTAATTGACAAACTGTGATAAGGTTTTGACATATAGGGAAATGTAGTGGTATGTAGGGAAATGTATTTGATAAATGGGAAATATATTTAAGAGAAATGGACACAAAATTAATAAAAATAAAAAATAAGAACAAATAATAACTGAGCTTTTCTATTGCATTTAATTTTATATCGAATATAAAGTGAAATGCAATAGAAAAACTCAGTTATTATTTGTTCTTGTTTTTTATTTATATTAATTTTGATTTAATTTATACAATAAATGTCTTTATTGGCTGAATTGGTTACATGAATCAAGTTAAATACATATAAATACAATTTTTTTTTTCATTCTTTTCAAAACACTTAGTTGTATTTTACTATAATTACAATCTGATCACAAATGGATCAATGAGTAATATTTAGCTAACTTAATTTACTAAAGGTTTCTGGACTGGGAAAATATTACCCAGGAAGAAGGTGAAATCAGACCCTCTATCCCAAGAGACATTGAGATGTTAATTAAAGATCACATTAACACTAAGAAAGCTCCAGGATTTGACTTAATTACTGGCGAAATACTGAAACAACTACCTCGTAAAGCAATAGTAAAACTTATATATCTTATTAATGCATCGTTTAGATTAAAATATGTTCCTAAGATATGGAAAGTAGCAGAAGTGATAATGATTCCTAAACCTGGACAACCACCAAATGAAGTTTCTTCGTACAGACCAATCTCTTTATTACCTGTAATCTCAAAAATGTTTGAAAAAATACTTTTTAAAAGATTAAAACCAATTATTGAAGGCAAAAACATAATACCAGAACATCAGTTTGGTTTCAGAGAATGTCATTCAACTATAGATCAAGTCCACAGAATAACGAACGTAATTGAAAAGTCACTGGAAGAAAGAAAGGTTTGCTCTACTATCTTTCTTGATGTAGCGCAAGCTTTTGACAAAGTGTGACACGACGGACTTAAATACAAATTAAGAAAACTTCTACCCAGACTATATTCACAAATACTAGAATCATACATTTCAGATAGAGTTTTCAGAATTAAGCAGGAAGATGCTTACTCTGAACTAAAAGAAATAAAGGCAGGTGTGCCACAGGGCAGTGTGCTAGGACCAGTCCTCTACCTATTATACACTAGCGATATACCTGAATTAGACCATGATACGATAGCCACATTTGCCGACGACACTGCTATATTGGCTGTAGGCAAAGATCACGAAGAAGCAGCAGTTAATCTGCAAACCTCGATAAATACAATTAACATCTGGACTAAGCAATGGCGAATCAAATTGAATGAGACTAAATCGGTCCACGTCAATTTCACAAATAAAAGAAATTAACATATCCCTGTTAGTATGAATGATATCCAGGTACCATATGCTGATACAGCAAAATATTTGGGTTTTACACTGGACGCTAAGCTACGCTGGAGAGCTCATATCAAAAAGAAAAAAGAAGAACTGGACATCAAATTTCGAAAAATGTATTGGCTGCTTGGTCGGAACTCCACCCTGTCAATCTACAATAAATTACTGCTGTATAAACAAATTCTTAAGCCCGTATGGACATATGGCATCCAGCTGTGGGGTTGTGCCAAAAAGAGCAATATAGAAATAATCCAGCGATACCAAAATAAAGTACTGAGGAGTATTGTCAATGCTCCTTGGTATTTCCGAAACAGTGACCTCCACAGGGACTTGGAAATGGATACTGTTAATGAGACAATACACAAATTTGCCAAGAGTCATGAACAGCGACTTCTTCAACACGTCAACATCGAAGCCATCCAGCTCCTCGATAACACGAATTTAACCAGAAGACTACAGCGGACTAAACCGTTCGAGTTAGTTTAATATTGTGTTAGTGCAAAAGCAGAGCATAGTGCTAGTGTACACATTAATTAGTGTAATTAAGTTATTAAAATCTAAGGGATACTAATGAGTAAACCCTTAGTATATAAATACAAATAAAAAAAATATTTTTGTCTGTAAATTGGCTATTGACCATTGGTCTTTCCGCCTAAAGGTTATAGTTTCTGTCACTGTCTATTATAGTATTACATTATAGTATACATTGTTATTGTCATCGGTTGTCTTGTCAAAATGGTACTGTCCTTCAATTGTCGTGATCGTTAATGTCATGAAAAGATGAAATGAACTCATGAATAGTGGTGTTGGGGAGTTTTCGTTTTGGTGCTATGTTTTTGTGGATACATAGAGAGTTCAGGAGGTCGTAGAGAATAGGATTTGAGGCGAATTTTTCTGCTAAGTGGGATAGGCCATGTTCTATGGGGATGACTTTTGTTAGCTCATACAGGAGCGTGTTTGAATGATTATGAAGAGGGTTTTGGGAGTGTCGAATTTTAGTTAGCACTCTAAGGGCCGCAACTTGAATAATTCTAAGCGTGATTTCATTGATTTATTTAAGTTTTGTATTATGTTATTATTCGTGATGTGTGCGTTTGTAATTAATCTCTGCTAATATAAATGTTTTATCCGTGATCCAGTATAATAGTAGCAAAAAATGTTTACAGGTTTCTGTATGAATCAGCATTCATTCAAGGATTCTATATAAAAAAACACAACATGACATGCATGGTATATGTTTTACAGATTTCTACATTTTCTGGTCTATACATGCACTTATAAGATAACTGTTAAAATTCTTTCACTAAAATCTTCTGGATGGTTAATAAACACTATATTCAAAGTTTTACAGCTGTTATAATATTAATAATATTCTTATTTTAGTATTCGTAATAATTAGTTTTATTACAGAATTCTCATTCCTCGGCAATTATTTTGTGTTGATTAGTTGCCAAGCGATGTCACTTAAATTCACATAAAATATAAAATTGTATAAACCTTACTAAAAAATTCGATGTAATGTTTCTAGAAGCCAAGAGTTATAACTTACAATTTGTAAAATTTGAATTTTAAGAGAGGAGATAAGTTTTTAGATACATTCATTGATTCATTGGCAACGGAATTTCACAGATATTGGTAAATAATAGCTATTACTAGTATAATTTAAGATATTGAGTATACATTTTCTATTAATTACTATATTTTCTCTAGTTTATAATAAATGTTCTGTAAATCGAGTTGTTACACAACCTCATATAGGTATATTTTGTTTAGTATTAGTATTATCTTGAGATATTAAACACAATATTGAACACTTTTAAAAAGCGTTTTCCAACAATATAAGTGTTTTTTCGGGGACCCCGCAGAGTGTGGCCGATTAAAGGCAGCGCGGCCACTGGTGTGCGCGGGGAGGTAATTCTGAACGTTAAATATTTAAAAAACTAGGCACTGCATCATGTTTATCATACTTCAGAACCCCGAAGTATATATTTTCAACAAAATAATGTTTATAATTAACGAGTAATTAATTCATAAACATAGTCAATTTTCAGATGTGAATTTATATCGAAAATCGATGCGCGGTTAAATAGATATATTTTCGTAGCTGTTCGAAATATTCATCTACTGTTTTTTTTTTATGTAAAAACAATTGACCTGTGCTTTAAACACATGAAAATCCAAATTAATAGTTTGATTAGTTATTAAATTATCATTTTTTTCAATTTTCATAATTATTAAATATAAATTTAAACTTTGCTAGACCCGCAAAAACGCAATTCAAATTTGTCCAATCATTAATTACTACCAAATCATAGCTCCAAGTTTCCTCTACAACAGAAATTTTATATTTTAGAAATATTAAACCAACTTTTTGAGAAAAAAATATATTTATGTCGCGAATCACGTCAAACCATCTATTGCGCGCAGGCATAAGCTAGTTCGGCTGTATGATCGCGCGGCCGCGCGCTATTTTAAAAATATTCAATATAACTTATAACAATAGATTTTTACAAATATTAATCCATTAATTATAATAGTTTACTAGGTAAATATAATTACATAAGTATTAATTTTTTATTAATAATTCAAACTAATAAAGGTTATTTTCAGAAAATTATTTATATTAAAAGTTTAAATGCTAAATTCAAGTTTCAAGAAAACTTGTTCCTATTTTAATTAAGACTATAGTTTTTCGACTATATCTTTTAATTATTACAAATAACAAGTTTATTTAAATTTCACCACCTTCAATAAAAATAAAGCCATTTTTGTAAAACGAGACTTGACCGACTGAACCATTAGATACACATATTTATAATATGTGTATGATAGAAATTAATAAATATTTTTATTTATATTTATTTATGGGAAACTCCTCTTACAAAGTTTATTTAAAAAAGTAATAGCAAGAAATAATGACAGCGAAAATTAATAAAAACTCTGTTTTAATTCATACACATATTCTAAATTTCGAAAATAACTTTTACTAGACAAGATAAATTCAAATTTAAAACTATTTGAATTCGAGAAAATAAGCTTACGCTTCTTATAGTTTGCACACTTTAGTTTAGTTTAATCTCTATCTCTCCTTTCATTTTAAATTTGTATTGTTAGTTGGTTTGAAAAGAATTTGACCTAAACGTTATATATACTTTAATAGAGCGTTGTAACAAATCAAATTAAATAAGATTTTAAATATTTCATTGTATAATTCAATATCCGGCGGTGTATTTGCACGGGAAGTAGTTGTTTCAATGGATATTCATCGTCTTGAGTTGTCTTATTAATTAAGACATTGTTTGCATTTTCACGAATAGTTGTTTCGTAATTTTATATATTAACTTTTATTAGTTTGAATTAATAATAAAAATGAATACTTCTGTATTCATGCTTACCTAGTAAACTACTATAATAAATCGATTAATATTTGAAATGATTGCTTTTATAAGTGACATTGAATATTTAAAAAAAAAACGCAAGCCGCGCGAATATCTTCCAGCCGAGCTAGCTTATGCCTGCGCGCAAAAGACGTTTTGAGGTGACTCGCGACATAAATAAATGTTTTTCTCAAAAATATGGTTCAATATTTTTAAAATGAAAAATTCCTGTTGTAGAGGAAACTTGGGGCTATGATTTGGTAGTAATTATAGGATGGACAAATTTAAATTGCGTTTTGCGGGTCTCGCAAAGTTTAAATTTATGTTTTTTTTTTTTTTGGGGGGGGTTTTGGCTTTTGCCTGGCCTTGGGAACTTGCCCATTAGCCAACATCTTTTATTTATATTTGTATTAATTGTTAGGATTACAATTGTAGTATGCTATTGTTTCATACGGACAAATACTCACATTCATACCACACCCAGGGTCACGACGAGAAATTATTTTTAAATAAAGTCTCGCCGTGCACGGGAATCGAACCCGACTTAGTGGCTCGCCAAGCGATACAGCCCGGCGACGTTACCGCTCGGCCACCACCTGCCCCAAATTTATGTTTAAAATTATGAAAATTGAAAAAATAATAATTCATCAACTAATTAAGATAATAAATTGTTTTTTCATGTGTCTGAAGCACAGGTCATTTGTTTTTACATAAAAAAAACAGTAGACAAATATTTTGAGCGATTACGAAAATATAATTACTTAACTGCGCACCGATTTTCGTTATAAATTTACATCTGAAAATTGACGATGTTTATGAATTAATTACTCGTTAATTATGAACACTATTTTGTTGAAAATCTATACTTCGGGGTTCTAAAGTATGAGGAACATGATGCATTACCTAGTTTTTTAAAAATGTAATGTTGAGAATTACCTCCCCGCGCACACCCGTAGCCGCGCTGCCACCAATCCGCCACACTGTTCCCCGGTCGGGCAGTGGATAGAGGCCCTGCCTTCTAACCCCAAAGGTCGCGGGTTCGAGTCCCGCCGGGCGGGGTCATTTTTAAGCACAAAATGATTCCAGCTGGTCCATGGATGTATGTTTGTAATGTAGTTAAAATACAAAAAATATAAAGGTGAAATGGTGGATTGGTCTCGGACCAGTAAATGTATAAAAAAAGTGTTTTTTTTTTATGGAAAGAAGAAGCAAGCCAAAAAAGGTAAACGGAAGATTTTCAATAACACCTAACTCAGAACAAACTTCAATTTTGAAACAACCTGTCAAGGCCAATCCTCTTAATAATTTTATTAACCCGAGCAAAAAATAACGTCTCACGCGAAATTAAACGAAACACTTAATTCTCAGGTACGAAAATTGCGAATTAATTACAACTTCTGTATATATTTTTTTCGGTCAGCAGCATCGCAAATAAAATCATCATCATCTTCACCTTGGCGATAACCTTTTCCAAATAATCTAATCATTCTCTGAAAAAAAGAGAAAACCCGTTTTGTCTGTGGAATATAAACACAAAAAAAATAATCCGCATAAGCTAATTGCATACACATGTATTTAAGTGTGTGTGTTCGATTTTTGTGGTGAATTTATTGGAAACTTTCACTCATGTAGGTCGAATGGATTTTAATGTAAAAGAGAAGATTGACAAAAAGACAGGACGACTGATCGATTATTTTGATAAATTATGAAGCGAAGGAAAAATTCCATTTGTTGAATTTTCTATTAAAAACTGTGTTTAGATAATTTTCTTAGTTAAAACAAACAAAATCATTGTTTTCTTATAAAATTATTGTTAATATTAGGTAAACTAGATAGATTTTTTTATATTTTCAATAAATCAATTTACATTCAAGAAAAATGTCAATAAAATCAATTCCTATACTATGAATACTTTGTTCACTGCACTCTTGATAAAACAAAATTTTCAATATTCTTCTTTTAGTTCCTTGAAGTGTTTTCTATTAATTATTGTAGTAATTTTTTCCTTTACTTATTATTTTTATTATGCTAGTTATAAAAAAATACATTTCGAACACTAGGCGTTCATTTTCAATAGCAATAAAACTAACTAACTATTTATTTTATTAATTGACATTGTCATTCAAACAAAAACATAAACAAATAAAAAACAAGTATTAAAACACCTATTTCGTTTTATATTAATATTGTATAGATTTTCTTTCTTTTAAGTATACATATCTCGATGTACGCTCTGCAAATTTTCAGGCATCATTCACACACATATGTAATAAGAACTATATATTTTGAACTTCACACTAAATCAGTGTTTTATACGCGTGGCGCATGAAGTAAAATTTCGAGTTTAGAAAAGCCCCGTGAAAATTTGTCTCGGATCGCTGCGCGAACCTCGACAAATTTTCTACGCGGGGCTTTTCTAAACTCGAAATTTTACTTCATGCATGCTTCATGCTGCGTTCGAAATTTGAAATTTAACGCATTTTTAAATAGCAATGAATGTCTGCAATTTTATAGCGCATTAACTTGAACATCAAACGTGAGTCAATTTTAATAAATGTGAATGGTATTAAAACTTCAAGTGATCACAATTTGAAAACTTTCTGAGATATCATTATAAAATTGTGTATGAATATTAACTAAATATTGCTCTTTCAAAATAATTAAAAATCAAAATATACCCTATTAATAGTTTTTGAGTTATTTTCAGTTAATCGTCAATCGAGAGACACTTATGATAAATTTGAGTAATTTACAAATTTTAACAGATCATAAGTTGGAAATTATTTGTGTAATTTTTTATAAAATTCTGTGCAGATATTAATTAAATATTGTTTTTTCAAAATATGTAACAATAAGATCACACCCCATCAATAGTTTTTGAGTTATTTTCACTTGAACGTCAAACGGGAGTCAATTTTGATAAATTCGAGTGATATTGAAATTTCGAGAGATCCTAACTTGGACACTATTTAAGATAACTGTATAAATCTTAATATGAATATTACTCAAACATTGTTCTTTTAAAATATGTAAATATCAAAATATACCTAATCGATAGTTTTTGAGTTATATTTACTTGAACGTGAAACGGGAGGCAATTTTGTTTATTTTGAGTGATATAGAAATTTCAAGAGTTCATAACTTGGTTATTATTCAAGATATTTTCATAAAACTTGGTATAAATATCACACAATTATTGGTCTTTCAAAACATACCCTATTGATAGTTTTTGAGTTATTTTCAGTTAATCGTCAATCGAGAGACAATTATGATAAATTTGAGTAATATACAAATTTTGACAGATCATAACTTGGAAATTATTTCTGTAATTTTTTATAAAATTCTGTAGAGATATTAATTGAATATTGTTCCTTCAAAATATGTAAAAATAAGCACACACTCCGTCAATAGTTTTTAATTATTTTCACTTGAACGTCAAACGGGAGTTAATTTTGATAAATTCGAGTGATATTGAAATTTCGAGAGATAATAACTTGGACACTATTTAAGATATCTGTGTAAAACTTAATATGCATATTACTTAATCATTGTTCTTTTAAAATATGTAAAAATCGAATTATACCCCATCCATAGTTTTTGAGTTATATTCACTTGAACGTGAAACGGGAGGCAATTTTTATTATTTTAAGTGATCTAGAAATTTTAAGAGTTCATAACTTGGATATTATTTAAGATATTTTAATAAATCTTCTTGTACATATCACACAATTATTGGTCTTTTAAAATATGTAAAAATCAAAATATACCCCATCGATAGTTTTTGAGTTATATTCACTTAAAACGTTAGGTAATTTTGACGAGTGCCACCCTTGCCTATATATGCGGGCGCCATGATTGCACTTTGCAGTTTGGTTTTCATTTGGTAAAAACTCTTGAATCAAGGGAAAAGAAATCACTCACTTAGGGAACATATATTTTTTTAAGAAAATTTAAGCATGAGTATTTGATTATTTTTTAATATATGTTTTATTTATTAAAAATAATCTAAATAAGGTATTTTCGTTTTGGAAAAAAATGTTTTTTAAACTATTACCATTTAAGCACAAAACAGTATGGAATAATTTGTTTGTATCAGTAACGGTTTACGATATTTTTGAGTTCAAAGTAAAAGTTTACTAAAAGTTCATATTGTGGTAACTGTTGACACAATAATTTGTTTAACCTAGTAACAACTAAAAGCCATGTCTTAGCCTTTATAATATATGTAAAATTCAGAAAAATCCCTGATGTACCCCTAAAAAGTATTTATAGATTAGCCGCTGTATCCTTATTTTATTTTAATCTTGTAGTGGAATAACAATAACTAAGTTTAATTAAAACACATAACTTTGTTTTACCACTTTTATTTAACTTTTTGGTGACTACAAGCTAATAACTAAGTTTGTTTTTGGATTTGCGTCTAAAAATTTATTAGAATAAATTTTAAGGGTAGGTAATAATAAATCAAATAAACGAGTTGTTATTTTTTCAATCATATTTTTATTAATTTTTTTAATATCTCTATGTATATATTCATATATTTATTTTCCATCAGATTCATTTAATAAAATACTGACTAAATATTCACAACAAAGTTGATTGCTTCATTCTCAGGACTAAACTAAACAAATAAAATTAAACAACTAAAACACTAAAAACTACTTAGATTACTGTACAGTGTATGCGTTTTTCAATTAAGTAATTAATTAAAAGCTAAACATATGTTTTTTTTTTCTTTGAAGAAAATTCTCGAGAGGAAATATAAATAAACAATTTAACGATTAAACAAATAATTAAAAAGAAAATAATATTAATATTAATGAGAATAGGAGTGAGACAAGTTTAAGTAATTCCTGTTAAAAATAAAAAAAATAATTTGATCAAGCAGGAATAATTATGAAAAGAAGAAAATAATAATGAGGAAAATAATTAATAAAAGCCAGAAAATAATATCAAGGATAATATTTTATTGAAATAGGAAAATAATAATGAGGATAATATTTTATTAAAGTAGGAAATTATAATGAGGATAATATTCAATAAAAATCGGAAAATTATTTTAAAAAGTCGGAAAATAATTAATAATAGTCATAAAATAATAATGACGATTATATTTAATGAAAGGTTAAAAATATAATGAGGATAATATTTATTAAAATTAGGAAAATAATAATGAGGATAATGTTTAATGAAAGTCGGAAAATAGTTAATTAATGTCAGAAAATAATAATAAGGATTACATTTCATAAAAGACGGAAAATAATAAAGAGGATAATATTTAATAAAAGTCGGAAAATAATTAACAAAAGTCAGAAAATAATAATGAGGATAATATTTAAAACAAGTCGAAAAATAATAATGAAAATAATATATAATAAAAGTCGGAAAATAATTAACACAAGTCAGAAAATAATAATAAGGATAATATTTAATAAAAGTCGCAAAATAATTAACAAAAGTCAGAAAATAATAATGAGGATATTATTTCAAAATAAATGGAAAATAATAATGAAGATAATATTTAATAAAAATCGGAAAATAATTAACGAAAGTCAGAAAATAATAATGAGGATAATATTTAACAAAAGTCGGAAAATTAGAACGGGTATCAATTTTTAAATGATAGCAAATTGAGAACGGAATATTAAATAAAATAAGGATCGGTAAGAATTTGAATAAATTACTTGGTTACGTTTTAAAATCGGATTTTTCTAGAGTCGTTGTTTGATAAATAATTAATTTACGGAATGGTTATAATAATAAAAAATTAACCTTGCTGTTTTTTTAATCAAAACTACAAATTTTAAACTTTTAACGAAAGTTTCCACTCCTCGATTGAGCATAAATTAAAATTAAAGAAAAGTAAGGGGGCTAATACTCGAGCCGTGCGGTACCCCACTACCTACTCTTTATAATTTCATCAAATTGATTTTTGAAATAAGTGTTTTCCAATCCTTGGTTAAGCATGAAGTAAAATTTCCAGTTTAGAAAAGCCTGAAAATTTGGATTTGCTGGGGCGCGCGAGCAAAGCGAGTCACGCCCCGGAAAATCCAAATTTTCAGGCTTTTCTAAACTCGAAATTTTACTTCATGCGCCACGCGTAAAAAAACACTGATTTCAATGGAGGTATATATTATACTAAGCTCTTGATTTATGTTTGAACTCACGTTAATAAACTTTACAGATAATTATTTTATTTGACCTAATTTTACGTCTTTAAAACTCGAATATTATTGCTGTAAAATCCAAGAAAAAAAGATAACAGAAAACAATTATGAGTGTTATTTTCTTTTCTTATTAATCTGCGTACTTTTGTATATTTTGCGGTAAATTCTAAACAAAACATAAAACAATTATGAGTGTTATTTTCTATTCTTATTACCCTAACCTGCATAATGTTTATGTTTGTTGCCATAAATTCTAAACACAACAAAATAACAATTGAGTGGTCTAACTGCAAAACTCACATTCTACACTTTTTGTTAAAATTGAGTTGACGATTTTTTTATGTCCACCATGTTAAAGTACACTTGTTTTTTGCAATTTGCCAAAAGTTTTCAAAAGAGGAGAATGTGAGTTTTGCAGTTAGACCACTCCATTGTGAGTGTTATTTTCTTTTCTTAATAATCTGCATAACTTTTTTATTTTGTAAAAATTATAAAGAAAACACTTATAATTGTTTTAATTAAGATAACAATCATAATTAAAACAATTATGAGTGTTTTTTTTTAAGAATTTTCATTTTCCTATTAATCTGCGTAATTTTTGTGGTAAATCTAAACTATAAAAAAAAACAATTATGAGTGTTATCTTCTTTTGCGCTAGTGGCTTAATTTTTTGTACGCTGCATAATATCGTACTGGTACAGGTAACCACAAAAAAGTAAACTTTGTTTTCCTCTCTTTCTATTTACAAACAAAACAAAAAAAATTAATATAAACGCGGGTTATTTATTAATATTGATTAAAAAGGGGGAGGCCTTAATTAAAAATATTGTTTACATGAATAAAATCACAGTCCTGTTAAAATAAAGAAAAAAATAATAAGATAAAACAAACTAAAAATAATAATAATAATTAATAACATTTAACAAAAAGAATCCTACGTTTAAGAATAATAAAACCGATTATTGAAATAATAAAATAATCCTTACATTTTTTCAGCAATAGTTTTTTTTATATAATAAAATAGTAATTATTATTTATAGTGATAACAAGAAGGTTTTTTTTTGGAGGGATGAAGTTTTATGAGCTTGCAGTTTTTTTTGTAAATAACGCTCGATGGACGGTACAAAAACTGACAGGCGGTGACGAAGAGTTGAAGGACTTTTTTTAAGTAAAAGTTAATAAAAACACAGGAACGGTGATGGTTCAATCTGTAAACAAAAAAATAATTATTAGTAAATTGATAACAAATTATTTTGCCAATTGAGTGGTCTAACTGCAAAACTTACATTCTCCACATTTGAAAACTTTTGGCAAATTTAAAAAAACACGTGTACTTTAACATGGCGGACATAAAAAACCGTCAACTCAATTTTCACAAAAAGTGGAGAAAGTGAGTTTTGCAGTTAGGCGACTCAATTATTATTACAAATATCTATTTATGAAAATGTTTATTATTTATTCCTATTTTAAAATTTACTTAGCATAAAATGTGAGTGTATTTGCCAATCGTTTTAATAATAAATCTTTATTGTCCAACAGGACACATACAGAAAATTTTTCTTTTAAATATAAATATCCCGATTTCAAAATGTTCATTCGATCTTTCTGAAAAGCATTCAATTTGAAGTTTCTAACGAGTGTTTCCACTCCCAGGTTAAGCATGAAGTAAAATTTCGAGTTTAGAAAAGCCTTAAAATTTGGTTTGGTCGCTCCGCGAAGCGGAGCGACCAAACCAAATTTTCAGGCTTTTCTAAACTCGAAATTTTACTTCATGCGCCACGCGTATAAATCACCGAAATATTGCAAAATGAAGATAAGTGCAAAATATATTGCTTGTGTTTGATCTTCTGTTAATTAATTTTGCAAATGTTTATTTTGAATAATTAGAAGTTGTTTTTGGAATATGTAAAAGTATTCTTGAAATAATAATCAATATTATTAAAGTTTAATCAATAAAAACATAATCACAACTTTTTTAGAACGTGATATTTTTATGAAACAATAAGAAAACGACAGCTAAAGAATATGGATTTGATGTAATGTAAAATTCAATTGTTTGAAAGATAAATTATAACTTTCATTTTAAGTCAAAGTGGGAGAATATTTTTGACATGCCATTTCAATATTAATAATCAGTAAATCAGTGAAGAAAATAATCCCAACTATTTTTTATAATCGTGATATTTTCATGAAACAATTAAGACATTACAGCCACAGAATGTAGCTTTGATGTAATGTAAAACTCAATTGTTTCAAACTTAAACTGGATCTTTAATATTAAGTTAAAGTTGAAGAATATTTTTAATTTCCTATTTCAACATTAATAACATTTAATTACTGAAAAACGTATTAACAATTTTTTTCAGAAACGTGATATTTTTATGAAACATTAAGGAAACAACAGATAAAAGATGTGGCTTTGATGTCATGTAAAACTAAATTGTTTCAAACTTGAATTAGAACTTTAATTTAAAGTCAAAGTTAGTGAATATTTTTAACATGCCATTTCAATATAAAACAAATTTAATCAGTAAAAAAATTAGTGTCATTTTTTCAGAAAAGTTACATTTTCATGAAGAACTAAAGAAACGGCAGCTTAAGAATATAGCTTTAATTTAATGTAAAACTCAATTGTTTCAAATTTAAATTGGAACTTTACCATTAATTCAAAGCTGAGAAATATTTTTGTCTTGCTTTTTTTTATAATCATGATATTTTCATGAAATGACAGCCAAAGAATGTGGCTTTGATGTAATGTAAAACTCAATTGTTTCAAACTTAAATTAAATCTTTAATAATAAGTCAAAGTTGGAAAATATTTTTAATTTCCCATTTCAATATTAATTACATTTAATTAGTAAAAGTAAATATTAACAATTTTTTTTAAAAACGTGATATTTTTATGAAATAATAAGGAAACGACAGCTAAAAGATGTGGCTTCGAATGCAATGTAAAAGTTAATTGTTTCAAACTTGAATTCAAACTTTCATTTTAAGTCAAAGTTGGTGAATATTTTTAACCGTTTCAATATAAAACAAACTTAACTGAAAAAAATAGTGTAATTTTTTTCAGAAAAGTTACATGTTCATGAAGCGCTAAAGAAGCGGCAGCTTATTATAATATAAAAGTCAATTATTTCAATTTTAAATTGGAACTTTAACCTTAGGTCAAAGTTGATAAAAATTTTCGTCTTGCAATTTGGATAATAATCAAATTTAATCAGAGAACAAAATTATTACAACTTGTTTCAGAAAAGTGATACTTCTACGAAACAATGAAGAAACGACAGCTAGAGGATGTGGCTTTGATGTAAAATAAAACAAAATTGTTTCAAACTTACATTTAAATGTTTTACTTGTCAATTCAACATTAATCAGATATAATTAATTTTTATCAGAAAAGTTACATTTTTATGAAGCATTAAAGAAACGGCAGCTTAAGAATGTAAAATTTAATTTAATGTAAAACTCAAGTGTTTCAAATTTAAATTGGAACTTTAACTTTACGTCAAAGTTGAGAAATATTTTTGTCTTGCAATTTTAACAATAATCAAATTTAATCAGTGCAAAAAATTATCACAACTAAAACAATAAAACAATAAAGAAACGACAGCTGAAGGATGTGGCTTTGATGTAAAATAAAACAAAATTGTTTTAAACTTAAATTGGAACTATAATTTTAAGTCAAAGTTGGAGAAAATGTTTTACATGCCAATTCAATATTAATCAGTCTTAATTCTTTTTTTTTTTTCGAAAAGTTACATTTTCATGAAGCACTAAAGAAACAGCAGCTTAAGAATGTAGCTTTAATTTAATGTAAAACTCGATTGTTTTCAATTTAAATTGGAACTTTAATTTGAGGTCAAAGTTGAGAAATATTTTTGTCTTGCAATTTTAACAATAATCAAATTTAATCAGTGCAAAAAATTATCACAACTTTTATCAAAAAAGTGATATTTCCATGAAACAATAAAGAAACGACAGCTGAAGGATGTGGCTTTGATGTAAAATAAAACAAAATTGTTTTAAACTTAAATTGGAACTATAATGTTAAGTCAAAGTTGGAGAAAATGTTTCACATACCAATTCAATATTAATCAGTCTTAATTCTTTTATTTTTCTAAAAGTTACAATTTCATGAAGCACTAAAGAAACAGCAGCTTAAGAATGTAGCTTTAATTTAATGTAAAACTCGATTGATTTCAATTTAAATTGGAACTTTAATATTTTTGTCTTGCAATTTTAACAATAATAACATATAATCAGTGCAAAAAATTATCACAAAAAATTATCACAACTTTTATCAGAAAAGTGATATTTCCATGAAACAATAAAGAAACGATAGCTGAAGGATGTGGCTTTGATCTAAAATAAAGCAAAATTGTTTCAAACTTAAATTGGAACTTTAATTTTAAGTCAAAGTTGGTGAAAATGTTTTACTTACCAATTCAATATTAATCGGATTTAATTCATTTTTTTTTTCAGAACAGTTACATTTTCTTGAAGCACTAAGAAAACGGCAGCTTAAGAATGTAGCTTTAATTTAAAGTAAAACTCAATTGTTTCAAATTTAAATTGGAACTTTAACTTTAAGCCAAAGTTGAGAAATATTTTTGTCTTGCAATTTTAATAATAATCAAATTCAATCGGTGAAAAAAATTATCACAAGTTTTTTCAAAAAAGTGATATTTCGATGAAATAAGAAAGAAACGACAGCTAAAGGATGTGGCTTTGATGTAAAATGAAACAAAATTGTTTCAAACTTAAATTGGAACTTGAATTTTAGGTCATAGTAGAAGAAAATGTTTTACTTGCTAATTCAATATTAATTAGATTTAATCAGTAAATAGTAAATTACAACTTTTTACAGAATCTTGATATTTTTATGAAACAAAGGGGAATCGACGGCTGTAGAATGTTGATTTGATGTAATTTAAAACTTATATTTGAATTTTAATTCATGTTATTAATGCAAAGTTGGAGAATATGTTTGTCTTGTAATTTCAATGTTAATCAAATTTAATCAGTGGACAATTAATCACAACTTTTTTAAAATTTTTGTGAAACAATAAAGAAACGACCGCTATGTGGCATGTGGTTTTGATGTAAAATAAAACAAAATTGTTTCAAACTTAAATTGGAACTTTAATTTAGGGCCAAAGTTGGAGAAAATATTTTACTTGTCGATTCAATATTAATTAGTCTTAATTAATTTTTTTCCGAAAAGTTACATTTTCATGAAGCACTAAAAAAGAACAGCATCTTAAGAATGTGGCTTTAATATAATGTAAAACTCAATTGTTTCAAATTTAAATTTGAACTTTAATTTTAAGTCAATATTGGAGAAGATATTTCATAATTAAATATTCCAATATTGAAATTTCCAGTCTTACTTAATACTCTTAATTAAAATTTTTGAATCGTTATCAAATTAAACACAATTTTATAAACTACTATTATTATAATTAAACTTCTATGGGATTTAATTGGTAATTAATTAAACGACCAGTTTTGTAAACCATCCTCATGGCAAAAAATACCCACAGGCGATTTTGAAAATAAAATCGAGAATCAACTTTGAAAGTATCACAAACAGACTCAGGGCTATTATTTAATTACACACACACACACACACATACTCATGCAGGTATTCAAACACTCGTTTTTGGCATCGAGGGCATCTGCCTAAAACTAGAAAGTCGGTGGATCTTTGCGATTTTTTTTGGGGCCAGAAATTACGCAAACACATTCGCCAAGAATCATTAATTTTTTTTTTCATTGATTCCTATCATGAACGTAACGAGAAAGACAACATAAAAAACGATGAGTGAATGTGAATGGACAATAATTACACTTGTTATTTTATTAAATGGAATGAAAGCAATGTCGTACAGAATATTTAATGAAATAATTGTCGTTGTTTTTATTATTATTATTATTAATACAGATAATAGAAAAATTATCGAATTTTTAATCATTTTAAATTAAGTAGCCTGAAAACTAAGAAAGAGTCTACATTTTTTGCAACTTTTTTTTAATTAATAATATATTTATGTCATTGCATTATGAAAGTGCAGTTATTCAATTACTTAATTACTTTTCGAAAATTAAAGAAGAAGGAAAAACATAGGAATACATATTCTACGGGTAATTAAACGCAATTTAAAATTTCGTCGTGTGTGAAACGAAACCGAATTGTGTCACTTGTATTTGGGTGATTGCAATAGGCTTGTTTCATCAATGTTACTGCATTTCGACCGAGTTCGGTAATTAATATTACAAACTTGTGCGTGTTTTAAATCACCTGTCAAGATATCGGTCAACTGAATCCAATGTATTATTTACAAGAGAACGAAGAGTACAAATACAAGGTATTTTCAAAATATAAAAACGAATTAAAATTAATATCGAATTTCTGGACTTCTCCAAATATTCCACTTCTCGAGCTAATATCCCGACCGATATTGAATTATACAATGAATAATTGAGGTTTACGGCAGATTTACTGTTCTATGCATAATTTCTATGGAAAAAGCAACATCAGGTCAAATTTTTCTTTCATCAAACTAAATGAACCAACAGGACCTATATCTTAAATGTAATTTTAAATCGTTAGTCAAAAGGTTAAACTACAAAAAAAACTGAATAAGACACACTGTATATTTATAGGTGTGGGTGTTATTTCATAATTTACAATTTTCGTAATTTATAATTTGCAAACGTGTGGCATCACTGTACCACAGATAACGTACTCAATTTTCCATTGCAAAATTTTATTACATCACAATTATACGTTTCATTTCTTCTTGCAAGTTGGCATGGCAATCGAGATTTATGCGTTAAACATTTTAAAAATATATATGGTTTTTATCATCATAGCTTAATTTGACGTTACATATTTTGATTATATCATTTTATTTGGATTGATTGAGTTACTTGAAGATAATTATATTTTGATTAAAAAACTCTTAGAACCTTTCTTCAATACTTTATTTTGTAACCAAATGTACATTTCGGACACGAAGTGTCCATTATCAATGGTTTGATACTAATACGATATTAGTATCAAACGTATTAGTATCAAACCATTGATAATGGACACTTCGTGTCCGAAATGTACATTTGGTTACAAAATAAAGTATTGAAGAAAGGTTCTAAGAGTTTTTTAATCAAAGTTCATTATATCAAATGCATTACTATAATTTAATGAGATTTAACCGTTAACTTTTGAACTATGTTCTCGCTTCGTTTTATTCTTACCTAATTTAGACAATTTTTTTATATATAGGGTGGACGGAAATTGTGAGAATCGAGGTTTTTCACTCATTTTCTGTCCACCCTTGTCAGCTTTGTTATATTTTGTTTTGTTTGAAAACTATGTAAAAATCAAAATAAAAATTGATTTATAACATGTTGTTAAAATAATGATGTACCTATAATTTTAAATACATTGACTTACTTCTTGAACTTAGAAGTGTGTGACAATGATCCTCTCATCGACTTCGTCGATCTCGTCATCGGTCTCCTCTGGCTCCTGGTGGATAGTCTTGGCTTCCAAGGCGGCGGCCGCCTTTTCCTTTTCCTTCTGCCTCCTCAGCTTCCTCATGTGTAGGATTTCGACGATGACGTACATGAAGACACCTAACAGGAGGACGCACAGCATCACGTAAAGCTTCATCCTGGCGCACAGATGCGTCGAGTAGGCGTACGCTATCACGAACCCTGAGCTCTCCCACAGCCTGTAGTTAGAGAAGGCCGCTTCTTTGTTCCTCCTGAAGAGTGTACCATATAGACCTAAATGAAAAAAATATTAAGAGTATTAGAAAAAAGTAGTAAGCTATTAGTGCCTGTTTTAAAATTCATACTAGAATTTTATCGTCCAACATCGTTCAATATTATTATTTCATCATTCAACAACAGCGTTTAGATATTTTAAAAATAATAATAATACGCCTCAATTCAACCATTAATTAAAAGTAAATTAGGATTCGACGTCTGAACCTATTTACGGATTCAAACTTCTCGTTCCGAAATAATTGCGCAACAATTTTTGCGCGCACGAATTCCGAATTTACTTAATTCCACCTGGCCTAATGCAAATTTAATTATGCCTAATAAAAACACTCGATTTAAGTAATCATATATTAAGTACACAAACACTGATTAAGTAAATATCTGACTAAGTAATAGCAGGTGTAATAACAAGAGTTAAAAATTCACTGGCACTTGCTTAATTAGTTTGTTTGTCTGTTAAGGAAATTCCGTATTAATTATAATAAAAATAGAAAAAATGCAGAATGTTAAAAGGGAAATAAATAAGCAAATATATTAAGAGTTTAAAATATTTTTAGGAATATACAATATGTTGAAAGTTAAAACAATCGAAAATTAAATTTATAAAGTTAGAAATATTATTGGGACAAAAGTAGATACGATTGTTTTCTCTATAACTTGTAAGTTCTTACTTAATCACTGGAAACTGTGGCAGAGAATAAAGAAGAATTGTTTCGTTTGCCTTAATTGCATATTTAATTTGATCACTTAGCATTATTTAGAGCCACATTTTTGTGTAATTAATTCACAATCTTCTCTAAATAGGCTTGTAAATGAATGGAGCAAATACCGGACGTGTGAATTATTCATCGAAACATTCCGATTTCCCACGGCGATCTAAAGAATTTAAGGCTCTCTCAGACGAGTCGACTTCCATTCACGTATTTCCTAATTCATTTTGAAACGTACGCAATATTAAGAAAGTGCTCTCAACATCAGTTACTTTATATTTACATTTTAAACTGTTTTAACGCAAAATAATTAAGAATATGTGGGAAGAATATGTGAATTGATGATAATAATAAAAACACAAAACAAATGTTATATTTAAAGCTTTAAACGAGAGTCTTCACTTCTTGATTCATCATAAAGTCAAATTTGGAAAACTTCCGAACTCCAGGTTTTATTTTATGCGCCAGACTTATAACACATTGGTTTACAGTGAAGTTCGAAATATATTGCTTAGGGTCGAAATATAGTAGAACTGCAATGATAGCGACGAGGTTAGGTAGGAATATGTAAGTTTATGATTCACTAACTAATATATTTATTACTTTTGCTACTTTTACAATCATAATATTGGTACCATTGGTGGAACAAAATTGTTGGGACACGCGAAATTTGTTTAGTGTGTGTCACTTTAGACTTGTCAGTTAATTATCATTTGATGTGTCAAAACTGAAAATCCCTTTCTTCTCCTCTCATTTACATATTTGTATTGTCACTCCATATTATAACCTATCTTTAAAAAAACCTGATTTAACCGGTATAAATTTGTTATATTTGACATTATCCAATTTTCGATGTGTCCCAACATTTTATGTTCACCGATAGTACTATCGGTGGAAATAAAATGTTGGGACACGTAAATGTTTTTTAGTGTGTGTCAAACTTTGGACTTGTCAGTTAATTGTTATTTGATGTGTCTAAAATAAAAATCCCTTTCTTTTATTAGTGTCTCGATAACCATATTATAACTAATCTTTTCTTAAAATACCTGATTTAACCAGTATAAATTTGGTGACGTTTGACATTATCCAATTTTCGATTTGTCCCAACATTTTATGTCCTTCGATGGTACATACAAAATAATTGCAGTTGATATAAGAGTCAACACATTCTTACGATAATAAATTTTACAAATTTTAATTTTCGCGTGGAACAGTTTGTCACGACGAAATAATTTTTAGGTATTCAAGCAGGACTTTTAATTAGGTATATTATTTCAAATTAATGTACCTGAAGGTTATGACGCAAGAAACTGGGAAAATAAATAAATAAATTTCAAGATAATAAATATTATTAATTACGATTTGTATCTTTGAACGAAAAACAGTTAATATAACTGGTTCGAACCTCCTCTGGCCAGTTCGATTCTGGGATCGTGGCGAAGAGAACGAAATCAATGGGTTACATTCCATCGACAGCGCGATTATCGGTGGACTGACTGTAAGGCTATTTATAAGCAAGTAAAAGAGAGAAGAAAGTCGCCGAGAAGTATATGTATAGACAAACCCGGCAAAGTGCGAACCTCGCCGTCATACCGGATAAATCCGGATCCGTCTTTTGCTCCGGGCAAGGCAGGTTGGAGGTAATGATAATAATAATCACTTTATTATTATTATCCGAGAGTGTCGGATTTGTGCGTCTGGTTGTGCAATTTCTAGAGAAATCGCTCGGAATTTCTTGTTATGCGAAATATTAACTACGTGAAATGTAGAAGGAATTTGTCTTTTAAGTATACATATCCCGATTCATGTACTGTACATTTTTAGGCATTCGTTTTTTTTTTCTAAAGCGTTTAGTTAGAAGCTTCTAACGGGTGTGTCCACTTCTTGGTTAAGCATGAAGTAAAACTTCGAATTTTCAGGCTTTTCTAAACTCGAAATTTTACTTCATCCGCCACACGTATAAAACACTAAAATACTCTGAAGTTCAAAATATACTGCAGATTCTGTATGCCTTATCAATAGGTACTTTTGCCTTGTTTTTTAATAATTTTTATATTTTGATTAATAATAATAATAATAATAATACTAATAATAATGTTTATTGCCAACAAGAAACAAATTTCCAATTACAAGACAATTTAGTATTAACAAAAAAAGTTTTAAACTATAGACTAAAAATAATAACATTTTACTTCGTAATTAACAAAATTCTAATAAGGATGCTAATGGTTGAAAAAATACGTCTCAAGTTGGTGGAAGTTAAATAAACAAATTGCAGATCACATTAATAGGCGATTTTAATCCAAAATTAGTTCGATAATTAAATAAAAGTCACTTGGTTTGTTTCACTACTATTTTTTATTCTCTCCGACTAGTTTCGACTTATCGTCATTCTCAGGGAGTAATACAGAAAATTATTTTACAATATATATATACATATTTTTGTGAAGGTCAGGTAATAAGGGCTTTAAGAATTGGAGAGTTCCAGATGTCTTCGTACTCATTTACAATGTGTTTTCCCTGTTTTATTGCTTTGCTTATTTCCAGGCCTTCTCTAAAATTTAATTCTCGTCCCTTATTACCCGAATATTTTGAAATCGTCTGAATTAAAGAAGTGGTTGGATGCGATGCAATGACGGGCAAACCCCGTTGTTTGTTTGTTATTTACGATGGATTTTTTATGTTCCTCAAGTCTTTTTTCAACTTCTACCTGTTTGCCCAATGTATATTGCATCGCATTCACCACATTTTATTTCGTAAATACCGCATTTTTGATTGATATTGGTAGGTGGTTTATTATTTACAAATAGTTTTCTAAGGTTAAGTGGATTCGTCATAATAATATTCAATTCATTCCCCTTTATGCACTTTTTTTATTTTTTGTGATAGGCCGTTGATAAAATTTAATTTATTCCAGTTTTTGTTTTCAATATTACTATCATTGTATAGATATTTGAATAGTTTATTTTGTTATTTTCTCTTTATTAATTTGTCTATGATTTCTGGATTATAACCATTATTAATTGCTATTTCTTTTATTAAATTTACTTCCTGTTGATAATAGACAAATTAATAAAGAGAAAAAAACAAAATAAACTATTCAAATATCTATACAATGATAGTAATATTGAAAACAAAAACTGGAATAAATTAAATTTTATCAACGGCCTATCACAAAAAATAAAAAAGTGCATAAAGGGGAATGAATTGAATATTATTATGACGAATCCACTTAACCTTAAAAAACTATTTGTAAATAATAAACCACCCACCAATAAAAATAAAAAATGCGGTATTTACGAAATAAAATGTGGTGAATGCGATGCAATATACATTAGGCAAACAGGTAGAAGTCTTTTTTCAAAACTTCTACCTGTTTGAGGAACATAAAAAAATCCATCGTAAATAACAAACAAACAACGGGGTTTGCCCGTCATTGCATCGCATCCAACCACTTCTTTAATTCAGACGATTTCAAAATATTATATTCGGGTAATAAGGGACGAGAATTAAATTTTAGAGAAGGCCTGGAAATAAGCAAAGCAATAAAACAGGGAAAACACATTGTAAATGAGTACGAAGACATCTGGAACTCTCCAATTCTTAAAGCCCTTATTACCTGACCTTCATAAAAATATGTATATATATCTTGTAAAATAATCTTCTGTATTACTCCTTGAGAATGACGATAAGTCGAAACTAGTCGGAGAGAATAAAAAATAGTAGTAAAACAAACCAAGTGACTTTTATTTAATTATCAATATTGTAAACATGTTTCATCAAGTGATTAATGAGAACCAAATTGAAGATACAAAATTAGTTCTATTATACTTCGTATTAAATGTGGTCTCAAATCTACTATTGAAAGTTGGAATATGCAAGCCAACTAGCAGTAAAATATCAGGGCTGTTAATTCGATCATGCAAAAAAGGTGTAAGAACGTGATGCCTTAACTTCTTGTTCCTCTCTTTGGGTTATGAAAAAAATGGTGTTACTTTCATTTTACCTTTAGACCAGGGGTGTCCAAGGTGAGTGTGAATGTGGCCCAAGCGCAAATTTGTTTAAGAAAATATGTCATCCGTTTTTTGCTCTTAACTCTATAACTTCTCGTCCGTTAATGGGTTAATAATTGAAAATGTTGCGTTATTGCAACCATTGCGCTTAACGAGCTAATATTCTTTAGAGTATGTCAACATTTATTAATATATTCAAGAATATTTCAAATAAAACTAAGTATCTAGCTTAATTTACTTTTTTTTTTATTAAAGTGTTCAATAATATTTCAATGAGTGTTTGCACTTCTTGTTTAAACATGAATTAAATACTTCCAGTTTAGTAAAGCCAAAAAATGTTAATTGGTTGCTTCGTGTCGTTATACGATAAATCTAAATTTTCGGCCTAATAACTAAGGCTGTTACTTGGTGAAATTCCATACCAACACTTTTAGTAAATAACACACTTGGTTAAGAGGCCACTGTGTGGCGAAACAATTGTTGCAGTGTCAACTAATAAACAGTGAAATCTTAACCAAGTGTGTTATTTACTAACAGTCAAGCACAGTCACCAAATAGCTCGATCTACGACCTCGTGATTGAAGACATGACTTTGCTTTCGTTAAATTAATAAACAGCAAAGTTATTGTGTTTTGTCACTGTGTGCCGACGCAATTGTTGCAGTGTCAACTAATAAACAGTGAAATTTTAACCAAGTGTGTTATTTACTAAAAAGTCAAGCAAAGTCACCAGATCGCTCGATCTACGATTTCAACAGTGAAATCTTAACCAAGTGTGTTGAAATCGTAGATCGAGCGATCTGGTGACTTTGCTTGACTTTTTAGTAAATAACACACTTGGTTGAAATTTCACTGTTTATTAGTTGACACTGCAAAACAGTGAAATCTTAACCAAGTGTGTTATTTACTAAAAAGTCAAGCAAAGTCACCAGATCGCTCGATCTACGATTTCGTGGTTGAATTGAATATTTTACAATAACTTTGCTGTTTATTAATTTAATAAGAGCAAAGTCCTGTCTTTTCTTTGCTCTTGTTAAATTAATAAACACCAAACGTATTGTGAAATATTCAATTTTTGCCTAAGAAAAACTAACCTCTAGTAGTTTTATTTATATTTTCTATAAATTCTATTAATTTTCAATTTTCCTATCTACTGTGTGATATTTCATGGTCTTGGTATGAAATGGTAGTTGACATTACCAGATATAGAACAGTTTTTTTTATTCATTAAACTATGTTTTCTTCTATTTATTTGACTTACCATTAACTTGTGTCTGCCATACAGCATCTCCAACTCCCCACAGTCCGGAAGCGATGAAGAACACCAGAGGATTCGCTGGATTCGGCCTCCACATCAGGAACCACACCACTAAGGCACAATGGACGACAGCGCCTAATAGCATAATGGGCTGCCTTCCGATGTATTTCATCACTGATCCGAAGAGCAAACTACAAATGGCGTTCACCACTCCGAAGCAGATCATGACGTACCCTACAGAGGGTATTCCCAAAGCGCACGAGACGTAGGCCTGGGTGAAGTCGGCGCCGATGAAGGCTTGCTCCATACCAATCCAGACCGTTATGGGGATCAAGAGTTGTTGGTATGGTTTCTTGAGTTGGTACGCCGTGGCGGAGAGGAGTTGGATGCCGGAGAGTTCGACTCCGCTATTCCTTCTTTGTTTCTCACCATACCTGAAAAGAAAAAATTATAAATAATTGAAAAATCGTTACAACTTAAAAATAAAATTGATTTGGTGAGGAAGTTAAAGGAATACGGTGAATTTCAATTATAGACTGTTAACTCTACCCAAAATTGCATTGCATTAACAGTTTTTTTTGTTATCTATGACGTTATAAAAAACAAAATACTATTTCATTAACATACGTATGTAAATCTCTACTTTTACGCCCTAGTATTAAAGTGGTGTGGTAAAGACTAATTACCTAAATAACTGTTCTATGCTGTATCACCAGATCGTAAAATAAACGAATTCGAGATTTTGCTAGATTTTCGAGTTTTGATCCTCCACGAGTTCGAATAGTATCCATATGTCTGTCTATCAGTTCTGTGCAGACAGAACACGCAGGTGTCTTGAGTTAACTCAAAAACACAAATGAGTTAAAAATGTATCAATAAAAAACGTTTTAACTCTAGGTGTTTAATTGAATTCACTTGGTTTCTTGTAAAACAAACCAAGTGAATTCAATTAAACACCTATATTTAGTAGAAATGTTTTACCAAGTGAATAATGAGAAACAAGTTAATAATGTTTTAACTCTGTATAACACAATTTATTTTTATGTTATGATAAATTAACATGTAAAACGAAGTAGAAGCCTCCACAGTACAAAAACAAAGAGTTAAAAATTGTATATTAATTTTACACACATAAAATGTAGATCTGTAGAAAGTCTTGGAAAAAATGTCTGGGCTTTTCTAAACTCGAAATTTTATTTCATGCGCCACGCGTATAAAACACTATAATATTGTCAAATTTATGTATATTCGAACTTCACCTAAAATCTGTGCTTTTACGCGTGGCGCATGAAGTAAAATTTCGAGTTTAGAAAAGCCCAGAAAATTTGTCTCGGGTCGCTGCGCGACCCTCGACAAATTTTCACGGGGCTTTTCTAAACTCGAAATTTTACTTCATGCTTAGTCTGGGAGTGGAAAACACTCGTTAAAAGCTTTCAATTAAACTCTTTTAAAAATCAACGAATGTCAGAAAATTCACAGCTAAAATAATTAAGAAAAAGAATTGATACAACAACTGCGGATGTCAAAATAGCACAAGATATTGCTGTTACTTAATTCACGACAAAAAACATAACGCTAACATCGTGATAACTGTGGTCTGCGTAATACCACATTATTGGGAGGATTTTTTCTTGTAAGTGTAAATCATTTGAAAAACATTTGCTTTAATCAAGGGACTGCGATATCTTTTGCCATTTTGACATCCGCAATTGTTGTTTCAATTCCATGGCATGTCATCATTTTTATAAAATCACATTACTTTTTCTTAATTATTTTAACTTAGAGAAACGTAAAGTGATAAACGTTAACACGAATAAATTCAGAATTTTTCCTTCTACAAAAAAGGTAAATGCATTTTGTTTCGAAAATAAATAGGGGAGTCAAAATTTGAACATTTCAAAATTTACATGGGATTTCCTATGTTGCGTCCGCCAAGTCAACACCCGGTATTTGTACTGTTTTTTAGTTGAAATTCACTGTTTGTTTTGAGTTATGTAAAATAATCATAATAAATGAATCAATAGAATAAAATTGAATATTTTAATTTCCAGAAACAAATGCGTCCATTTATGGGAGTGTCAAATAAAGTAGTGTACAAAACTAATTAGGACTATATTATACATAAAAAAACGTAATTTCTAAACATATTAAAAATATGCAATTTCTTAACCTATTAAAACATATATTCATCTGCCTGATGAAGCCACTGTGTGGCGAAACAATTGTCGCAGTGTTCGACATTAAAAACTGTGAAAATTCTCAAACGATCGTGTTTTATTTCCTACATATTGAGAAGTGTTTCAATGTTATATACTACTTAATTTTAATATTTTTACGACTCGAGTTTCGACATATTCAGTGTCATTTTCAAATTTGACAATATTGATTAATTAATATGGATTACCACGTAATAACGCTCAATGCTATACAAATATTGATATCATAATGAAGTTTATTATTATTAAAAATTCAAGTCTATCTCTCCTCAGAAATAATAAAAACATCAATCAATAGATTTTGTTGAATCTTTTGTTAGTAGTTTTAAAATATTGTTAATGAAAGAAAAATTGAATTTAAAATTATATTTCTCATCGCAATTTTCTGCTTTAAAATCCCAAACTCAGGATAAATTGAAAGTATTTTAAATTAGCATTTTATTGTAAAAATCCTGCAACGGATCAAAATCCCTCTTCTCTTAAAATATCTAAAATTTTACTTGATGATTATTCTATTGCACAATATAGATACAATTAGTATAAAACTCAGCTATTATACTCTTTGTTTAGACGACGAAAAAACAAGAGCTAATTTTTCTAAGCAAATACGATAAAATTACATATTCTTTATTCTTTTCTTCTGAGCTATTTTTATCTGAAGCATAGAAATTGTCTTGCAATAAGGCTATATACAAAAAAACTTTAATTAATTTCTCACTTAACCCGTGGTGAAACATTTTTGAATATAATACTGGATATTTAATTAAAACACTTGGTTTGTTTCACTAATTAAGTTGTTTAGATATTTTTTGTACATTCCTCCCCGAAGATGACCAATGGTCGAAACTAGTCGGAGAAAATATAAATTAGTGAAACAAACCAAGTGTTTTAATTAAATATCCAGTATTATACAAAAAAACATTTTAAAATCTCTTCTAAGCTATTTTGTTTGTCTTAAGCATGCAATTTTGAAAGGTTAAAAGTTAAACGATTAACAAACATTCATAAACTATAAATTAAAGTATATATATAATATATAAAATTACAAAAATGTTTTTCGTGTATAATACAAACAATATGTCTTACAACTTAAGACAATAAATATCCATTGAAAAACATTTTCGTAATTTTATATATTATGTTTAAAGTGTGCAAACCATAAGAAGCGTAAGCTTATTTTCTCGAATTCAAATATTTTTGAATTTGAATTATTCTTGTTTAAACTATATATACTTTGACAATGTAATATTCGCTCAACCAGTATTGATACAGACAAAAAAAATTTGAACACAATTAATTAAAATGCGAAGTCTCCTTACAAAAAATGATTCACTTTGCAAATACACAGTTTAATTAAAGTTTGACAGCATTTAATGATTAACAGATAAGCAGGCGTATAAAACACTGAAATATTGTGAAGTTAAAAATATACTGAAGCGCAAAATATGCTGAACTATATTTTAAAATTTACAATATTTCAGTGTTTTATACGCGTGGCACATGAAGTAAAACTTCGAGTTTAGAAAAGCCTGAAAATTTGGTTTGGTCGTGTAGCGCTACGAGCTACGCGACCAAACCAAATTTTCAGGCTTTTCTAAACTCCTAATTTTACTTCATGCTTAATCTGGGAGTGGAAACACTCGTTAGAAGTTTCAAATTAAACGTATTTCAAAAACAACGAATGCCAGATAATTAACAAATTATTTAATTTGATTTTAAACTCGAAATTATCATTGATCGTGCTAAAATTGAAACTTGTACTGTCGAAAATCTACTCATTTTTGCATATTGGAATTAAACAACTATATCGAAATTTTATTTTAGTTGCTTATATTTGAGTCGCCCAGATGCAAAGCCAGCCATATGTGTTTTGAAAAATTTGTGGCAAAATGACAAAAACCGATTTTGCAGCCTCTTTTAAATAATTTAAAATAGTGTTGAATGAGCATTGTATCGAATGGGAACAAGAAAAATTATGTAAAACTACGTAAAAAGTTGGCAGAATTTGCAACTGAAAAAATATGTCAGCTTTTGCAACCGAAAAATGTAGCAGGTTTTGCATTTGACAGGATTTCTTAAACATAATTTTAGAAGGTTTAGGAAGGGTTTTGAAGATCGATTTATTTTTAAAATTGTAGCCTGAGACGAGCAGAATCCAGGGATATCAAAACTTCACAATCAAAAAAAAGTGTATGGCTGGTTTTGCATCTGAGCGACTCATTTATTTATTTTTATTTATTTATTATTATTATTATTACATAACATGAGTACATATATTTTCAACAAATTAACATCCGTTCTATAATATATTTCTTTTATATTGAGCAGTGTTCTGCTCAACGTAATGAATATCCAGATGTAACAATAATAGTTCAAAGCACCTAAGTGAGTGAACACTTGTAGCGTGCTGACATGAAGTTCTTAGAAATTTTGTGCAATATATGATACATAAATGTTGTTTTAGTTTACATAATGAGTACCGAAAAATAAATATATGATATGTGTTTATTATTCTAATATTTTTGAGAATTGAGGATAATTTTCGAAGATATAAGATTTTGAAAGTTGTGAGAATTTTTTTTTGTTATTTTGTTTGATATGTTGGGGAAGGAGAGTATAGGTTTTGGGGATTGTGTAGGTGAATGATCTGAGGCAAAAGGCTGATTTGCAATTAGGGATATAGAGTCTAGTCTTACTTCGTGTGTCATGGTTTGATCTCATGTAGTTTAAGGCATTACGATGTTTATAAGCATATGTACAGAGACTGTGGAAGTATAAACCTCACATTTAAATAATACTCATTTTTTCTCCATTTTGTGTATAGATATAAATTTATATGTACGTACGGTAATTGTTTCTTATATTATAATTACATTGTTTTGTAATTAGGAAATTTTCTGTCGGGCAATAAAGACATTATTATTATTATTATATATTGAATCTTAGATGTAAACACACGTAATCTCGTAATAATGTATACATTTTCAAGTCATGTCTATTTTTGAAAGTGA
Organism: Philonthus cognatus; assembly: GCA_932526585.2. Taxonomy (NCBI): domain Eukaryota; kingdom Metazoa; phylum Arthropoda; class Insecta; order Coleoptera; family Staphylinidae; genus Philonthus; species Philonthus cognatus. The sequence goes on from OW052244.1 coordinate 49,593,633, forward strand.
TTACTATTCTTCTTCGTTTTCGAAAATAAAGAGCTAATCATTCCCAACAATTTCGGCCATTAATTAATTGCCTACTAACATTTATTTCATTCCGTGAATGATTATCATAACAAGTGAGGCCGTTCGTTTCTTCCGCATTCCATAGTCATTTTTTTGTTGTTATTCTTCTAGAAGAGATCAATTATATATTATAATTAATAAATAACACGCACTTGTTTATGATTAGGAAGACGCCCAATAATGAAATTTATTAGAATCATAAATTTACTTAAATTATGAAAATAAGGTTTTTGCACACACGCAGCATGTTTCTAAACGGGTGTACAAAAAATGTTCTTATCAGAGTTGGAAAAAAGATAAGTTCACATTGACATTATTTCGATTCTATTATGCAACCAATTGATTAACTGTTAGATGACCACCCAAGTGCTAGACGGACTGTCGCCATATAAAGACTATCTACCCTAACGTTCGTGGGAAACAACCCCATTATATAGTATCTTAAGTTTAGCAGGTGTACTAGACACCCTTTTTGTATTACATTTCATTATTTTCCATTAAGTGACTTTTACCATTAGTGTCGTAGATATATGTATATTTATTAGGTACCATTCTCTTTTAATTTCATCAAGTAACTTTTACCATTAATGTCTTAGACCTGTATTTATTAGGCACCCTTAAGTCTGAAAGCCTTTTTCTGTATCGACGATAGGTAAATACCACCCTCGTGGGAACGTCCCCAAAAACGGGCCTCTGTCTGTCCTCACGCGTGTGGTCTTACCTCCATATATATACCCTTTCTAGAACTTAAGCAGTTAGTTAGTACCCAACCGTCATTCTGAATACATGCTGTATTGTAATTATTGTTATAAGAATAAAGTTAAGTTAAGTGTTTAAGTGCAACATTGACTTTTCACTCCCGGTATCCAACATATTATTGGTGTCAGAAGTGGGATAGTCGGGACGTTCATCCGGTTCGCGAAATAAGCCAACGAATTCGTCTTCCCAGAGGAAACTCCTGGTGCAACATAAGAAGATTTCAGGCCCGATCCAGAGAACGGCGATCAGCAACATTCCGACTGTCTGAAAATATTGGAACAACGGTGAGTCGCTTTTTATTCAGTCTTGCATCCTTAACTCTTTTTTCCTAAACAAACAAAAACATCATGCCTAACTCCGAACAAAATGACAATGCTAACTCACTTTCACTTGATTTCTTAATTAAACTTATTCCGAATAACTTCGACGGAGATAGATACAAAATAAGAAGTTTTATTAAGCAAGTCGATTCGGTTTTCGAACTCGCTAGTGATCAACAAATACCTCCACTTCTTTTATTTGTCAAAAGTAAAATTACGGGTAAAGCTCGCGAACAGATCGATATTCACTGCAACTTAACCACATGGGAGGATATTTCAGAATTATTAATTAATTTATATCAGGATAGGAAATCTCTTGATCAATTACTTGAAGAGCTAACTAATATTAAACACGAACAACATGAAAACGTGTCACAATTCTACCAGAGATTAGAAGATTTAACTTCCCGTACATTAGCTATTATACATTCAACCGAAAATGATAAAGAACGCCTAAAAGGACGCCTCCTAATGATTGAAGACATTGCATTGAACCGTTTCATCTATCACTCGAATCCTAATTTATCTCAAATGTTAAGGTATCGCGAATTTAAAACTATTAACGAAGCGCTTACCGCAGCAATTGCCGAGGAAAAAGCGTTGAGATTAACTTACAAGTCTATTGAAATAAAATGTAAAACTTGTGGAAAAAATAATCACCTTACAAAAGATTGCTTCCGCAATAAACCTCAAATCCGCACGAAATCTATACATTTCTCTAACAATTCTCATAACTATCAAACCCCTAGAAATCCAGCGAATCAACAAAAACAATGTAGATATTGCAAAAGGCCAGGTCACGTACTCGAGGAATGTCGTAAAAGGCAATATAACAATTCAAAAAAATCAACATCACAAAATCAAAATAATCAAAATGCGTCAGTAAATTTTCAGGAGCGACTGATAAATCGAGTCCCTCCTCCTATACCAAACCAACAAAATCAAATCACTCAAGCACTGGAACAATTCCATTTATAATGAATTCAAACTTGCATCCAATCGCAAATTCCGAAATAAATTCTAATTCAAACTCGCATGCAATCGCAAATCCTAAATCCAAATCAAACATCCAAGAGAATCAATCTCTAATAAAAATTAAATCAAATCCTAAATCTAAGTTGCATCCCATAACTAATGAAGATACAAAATCAAATGTTGAAACGATCCAACACGTAAATATTTCTAATTCATTCTTCAGTTCAAATGATTTAATTTATGTTACATTTCAATCTGACATGTCCAATTGTCCAGATAAAACGATTAAATTATTAATCGACACGGGCGCTTCCATATCTTTAATTAAAGCTATGAGCTTATCAAAATTCAAAATCCACGATAAAAATCCAGTTGCTCTTAACGGATTAGCACCAAACATTCCAATTTACACCTTAGGTGAAACCGAAATCAACCTCCAAATTCACAATAAACGAATAAAATCTAATTTCCAAATCATAGATGCAATCACTAATATCCCTTTCGACGGCTTACTAGGCGACGATTTTCTAAGAACGCATAGCGCAAAAATCGACTATAGTTCTTTTTCTCTAATTCTAAATTCAATTTCTATTCCAATTCCAATTCATCGTAATACGCCTCAATCATCATCAATAAATATTACTGTTCAACCTCGAACGGAAACTGTCGTCAGAATCAACGTAAATAATCCACTCAACCTCAAAGAGGGTATAATTATTAATCAAAATCTCGCAGCCAATCAATCTCTTTTAATTCCAAATTCAATGGTTTATATCAATGACCAAAATCAGTGTTTAATTACGCTAATAAACAAATCATCAATAAAACAAATTGTCACAGTCCCTTCTATATCAATTGAACCTATTTCTAACACTCATTCAATCTTTCAAATAAATCAAAATTGCATAAACAATCCTGAAAGAGAAAAACTACTAAATCAAAATTTAAGGCTTGATCATCTCAACTCAGAAGAGAAAACTTCAATCACGAAAATTTGTCGAGAATTTAAAGATTTATTTTATTTACCAAACGATAACTTAAGTTATACAAACGCTACTTGTCATAAAATTCCCATTACAGACCCGCTTCCAATTCATACAAAATCTTATCGATATCCAGAGGTACACAAGAACGAAGTAAATAAACAAATCGAGAAGATGTTAAGTCAAGGGATAATAAAACCGTCCACCAGCCCTTGGTCCAGCCCCTTATGGGTTGTCCCGAAAAAACTAGACGCCACAGGCGAACGGAAATGGCGGATAGTTATCGACTACCGCAAATTAAATGAAAAAACGGTCGGTGACGCCTACCCTTTACCTAACATCGAAGATATCTTAGACCAATTAGGGCACGCACAATATTTCACGACGCTAGATTTAGCCAGCGGATTCCATCAAATATTAATGGACACTGATGATGGTCCAAAAACTGCATTCAGCACCCCCAATGGCCACTATGAATACACGAGGATGCCTTTTGGATTAAAAAATGCGCCTAGTTGTTTTCAGAGGCTAATGAATAACGTACTCATGGGGCTCACTCACAATCAATGTTTTGTTTATCTCGACGATATTGTCATTTATGGAGTCTCACTCGATGATCATAACCGTAAATTAAAAAACATATTCTCTCGCTTACGGCAGAACAATTTAAAACTACAGCCAGACAAATGCGAATTTCTGAACAAATCGTGTCAATATCTAGGACATATAATTTCAGACGAAGGTCTTAAACCTAATCCTAATAAAATAGAAGCTATTAAATCAGTACCTCGTCCACAAAATCCGAAACAGATCAAAATTTTCCTAGGCATGATCGGCTACTATCGCAAATTTATTAATAACTTTTCCACAATAGCCAAACCCCTGACGGTGTTATTAAAAAAGGATGTCGAATTTCATTGGAAAGATGAACAAGAAACAAGCTTCCAAACCCTAAAAAATAAATTAATTCGAGAGCCTATATTGCAATATCCAGATTTTACACAACCCTTTATCTTAACTACAGACGCCTCGAACGTAGGAGTCGGTGGTGTTCTTTCACAAATGAAAAACGGAGAAGACCTCCCAATCGCCTATTACTCCAGGTCATTAAATAAAGCGGAAACAAACTATTCAACCACGGAAAAAGAACTTCTAGCTATTCTAAACTCCACAGAACATTTCCGTCCTTATTTATATGGAAGAAAATTTACCATATACACCGATCATAGGCCATTACAATGGCTCTTTAACATGCAAAATCCCTCGTCACGGCTCGTTCGTTGGAGACTTCGTCTCAGCGAATATGAGTATGAAGTAAAATATAAACCTGGACGCATAAATTCAAACGCCGATGGACTTAGTAGATTATTTCCTGAAACAGGAATTGTTAACTATGTTAACAGTGATTCTTATGGAGAATTCATTAAATTCCATTATAACAATCAAGAAGTGATTATTTATGATAAGGAAAATCGACCACTAACTTCAATAAAAACTCCTATAGTAATGTTTTGGTCTCAGGATCTCGATGAAAGTAATCCATACTCAGATTTTATTCAAAGTCATTTTAATTTAGAAAATATTAAACCAACCATAAACGGTTGTAATAAACTGAGTAATTCTAAACAAACTGTCTATTTACTATTCCCTACTAATTTTCACTTCGATAAACTCGAATACAAGAACATTTTACATTGCTTGCAAACATTTAGAAAAACGATTAAAGATAATGAATTCACTTTAATACCACCAGATCATCATAATAACATTAAATTACCGCAATTGTATGAAATGCTAAAATTTGTCTTTAAAAACAATTTAATAAAAATATACAACACAACTAAAATCACTCCAAAGAATCAAGACGAGATAAAACAAATATTAATTGACAATCACGACAGCAAATTCTCAGGACATTACGGATTCAACAAAACCTATTCAAAAATTAAAGAACGTTACTATTGGCCTTCAATGAAATCAGACATAAGAAAATACATTAAGAACTGCCAGTCATGTCAGATTAATAAAACCGATTTTAAACCAACAAGACAACCTATGGAGATCACATCTACGTCAACCGAACCACTAGAACGTTTAGCATTAGATATTGTAGGTCCCCTACCAATAACAGAAAATGGCAATCGATTCATCTTAACAGCCCAAGATGATTTAACTAAATTCAGTTTCGCCGAACCAGTCCCCAATCACGAATCTAAAACAATTGCTAGTGCACTCACTCGAATAATCACATACTTCGGAATTCCTAAAACTTTATTAACCGATCAAGGTCCAGATTTTATGTCCAAATTAATTAAGGAATTAACGCGACTATTTAAAACTAGACATATATCCACCACACCTTACCATCCTCAAACTAACGGGGCATTGGAAAGATCACATCTAACTTTAAAAGATTACCTAAAACATTACATCAAACCTAATCAGTCTGATTGGGATGAATACATCCATTTTGCTATGTTTAGCTATAATAGTTCTACTCATAAATCGACTAATCATACCCCTTACGAACTATTATTTGGTCATAAACCATATTTGCCATCTTCCATAACACAGGAACCTAAACTACTCTACACTTATGATGATTACGTCAAGTCACTACAAAACAAATTAAACAATTCATTCAAAATAGCCCGCGAAAATATAATAAATTCAAAAAACTCAAGCAAACGTCTTTACGATAGAAAGAATAACTCGTGTGAATTTAAGGTAAACGATAAAGTCTACATTAAAAACAAATCAACTAACCCCAAACTTTCCAAGAAACTTTGTCCGAATTTCAAAGGACCATACAAAATAACACGAATCTTCGATAACCAAACAGTAGAATTGCAATTGAAAAACAAAAAGGTAAAATATCATAAAAACTTACTGAAACCTTCCTCGTTTTCAGATGACGACGATTGTAATCTTGATCCTATCGATCCTACCGATCCTGGTCCATTGTAATGATCTCTATCAAATATATCAATTAAACCAAACAAGCGGAATTTACTACAATAATTTAGGAAACGCTAGAATATCAAATTCAAAAATAACATTACTATCCCATTTAAACATTTCTTTCTTATCTGAGGCTCGCGGAACACTTGAGAATTCAATCCTCAAATCAATAAATCTTTGTGGTTCTCTATCAAAAGGCAATAAGAATTCACATTCGTCAATTTATTGCGAACAAAATTTAGGAAACATTAACGATCAACTAAAACTAATTTATAAAAAACAAGAAATATTGAATCATTATATTGGCAAAGAAAACAGGAAACGCCGTGGTTTAATAAATGGCGTATCTACAGCACTACGTTGGCTAATTGGTACACCCGATGCCAATGATGCGAAATATTATTCCGATAGTATTCACTCGATAATAGACGATAGACAGCAAATCAACGGTCTCTTAAAATCACAAATTCAAGTAATTTCGAGCACGATTCGAAATTTTAATAACTCTTTTGTTGCATTAAAGGAAAACGAATCAAAATTAAATAAAAATTTATTCAAAATTGCAAATCTTGCACAAAACAATCAAGGAAAAACCAATGATTTAGAATTGGATTCAATCATTATTCAACATATTTCAACATTATCCAGTCTTGCAAATAGAGTAATGGAGGAATTTGATAATTATATTCACGCCATTAATATTGCTAAACATGGAATTCTATCTCCGGAGATTGTCACTCCAAAAATCTTAATTAATGAGCTATTGAAATACAAAGGCGAATATGAACTTCCTTTATCACCATCTTATAAAAACGCTCTAACTTACTACAAATTAATACATTTAGATGTCATTGTTGATGAGCGAAACATTGTCATATTTGCATTGAATATTCCGTTATTAGACAAACTATCCTACACTATTTTTGAAATGATCCCGTTACCTATGCAACATCAAGATCCTCTAATATATTCCTACATACAACCTAGTTATCGATATCTCCTAATATCACAACCAAAAACCTTATATAACCTTATGCAAGATTTGAATAAATGCGACGAATTCATCAAAGGATCGTTCATCTGCCAAGGAGTCTCCACTACAAGAAGAACTGAAATCGCCAATTGCGAAATCCAATTGTTGTCGCCGCATCTCTCCAAGATTCCAGAAGAATGTTCAACTAGAACCATCAGAGCCGATATCCAGACTTGGAAATCCATCCGGAATAACGAATGGATATATGTGTTGCTGAAATCAACAACGTTAACAATCCTCTGTGATGACCACATGGAGGACGTAATTCTTAATAAAACAGGAATCATCCGATTGTATCCCGGTTGCAAGGGATACACCGATTACTATGTTCTCGAAGCAACCAGCGAAATGTTCTCCAACATATCCGTCGACTACGTTCCAAAAATTAATATTTTGCAAGACGAATGCTGTGTCGACAAGAAAATCAACGATTCCATACCACTTCGAATACAACCCATTAAACTATCAAATATCGACCTCACCGAATTAAAGTATGCAGATAAAAAACTCAACGAATTCGACGAGTTGTTAGACCACGAAATGAACAAACCGTTCATCGTAAAACATACTAGCTGGTATACACTAATCCTTAGCCTGCTAGGTGTTACATTAACGCTAATGTTGTGTTGTAACATCTGTCGTTGGTGTGGTTGGTGGAATTTGTTAAGACGTCTTTGCTGCTTCACAAGGAATCCAAGGAATGGAGAATTGATGCCACCCATTATAAAAAACTTCGTCAATTGCAACTTCGAATCGGACCTCCGATCTGAACGTCAATATCACACCGGAGAAATTGCAATTTACGAACGTGCCTCCGAAGAAATCGAACTTCAACCACCTCGTTACAATGCAGTAACGGCCTCAGCTCCCAGACGAGACGACAGGAGTTTCCCAAAATCCAGACGCAGCACCGTTCCTTTGTAGGACGAAACCTGTGTCTTCCCCCCATCTTTCGTCTTCAGCGGGGAGGTGTTAGATGACCACCCAAGTGCTAGACGGACTGTCGCCATATAAAGACTATCTACCCTAACGTTCGTGGGAAACAACCCCATTATATAGTATCTTAAGTTTAGCAGGTGTACTAGACACCCTTTTTGTATTACATTTCATTATTTTCCATTAAGTGACTTTTACCATTAGTGTCGTAGATATATGTATATTTATTAGGTACCATTCTCTTTTAATTTCATCAAGTAACTTTTACCATTAATGTCTTAGACCTGTATTTATTAGGCACCCTTAAGTCTGAAAGCCTTTTTCTGTATCGACGATAGGTAAATACCACCCTCGTGGGAACGTCCCCAAAAACGGGCCTCTGTCTGTCCTCACGCGTGTGGTCTTACCTCCATATATATACCCTTTCTAGAACTTAAGCAGTTAGTTAGTACCCAACCGTCATTCTGAATACATGCTGTATTGTAATTATTGTTATAAGAATAAAGTTAAGTTAAGTGTTTAAGTGCAACATTGACTTTTCACTCCCGGTATCCAACATAACAGTTTCTAAATAATTTTTTGTAATTTTGTTTTTATTTATTTTACGGTATTCGCTTGTTCGAACAATATACATATATATTCCAGATGAACCAAGAAAGAAAAATAATAATACTAACAATAATAGTAATTTGTTAGAATTATAGGTCAAAAAGAGGAATAATTTTCGGTGCATTGTCTGTTAATTATAAAAATTACTAGTAAAGCATACAAGAGCATTTTCACAACAACAACCTACAATTCTTAATTCTGAATTCTTGTATAACAGCATAATTCGCAATATGCAACTAAACAATAATTAGTAATCACTAAATGTTAACAAAATAACGACCGAGCAATTATAGAGTTATCTCTAAAAGTTGAGTTTACGTACAATTTTGCACTTCCTATTAGGATTTCTATAATCGAATTATAATAATAATTTTATGTTCATTCTCTGCTTATTATAAAAATTACTTGTAGAGCATATAAAAGCATCTTCTCAAAACAACCTAGAAATTCTGAATTCTTAATTCTTGTATAAACAGCATATTTCTTTTCACATTAAGCAACTAAACAATAATCAGTAATCACTAAACGTTAACCCATTAACGACCGAGCAATTATAGAGTTAACTCTAAAAGTTAAGTTTACGTAAAATTCTGCACTTCCTATTATGATTTCTATGAATGACTTATTATATTACATACTGGGAATTTTTCTTTTAAATATACATAATGAATACGATGTAAATTTTCAGGCATTCGTCGATTTTATAAAACCATTTAATTTGAAATTTCGATCGAGTATTTCCACTCCCAGACCAAGCATGAAGTAAAATTTCGAGTTTAGAAAAGTCTTCAAATTTGGTCGCTCCGCGAAGCGGAGCGGCCAAACCAAATTTTCAGGCTTTTCTAAACTCGAAATTTTACTTCATGCGCCATGCATATAAAACACTAAAATATTGTAAAGTTAGTGTTTTGGAGAGATTATCTTTTTGACGATTTCTTTTTGTACTGGTTCGGAAATCGGCAATAGTTTTCTGATGCAGGTGAATAAATATGAAATAAAATACTTCTTTGCACTTTTAAGTCTATTCACCATAAATGTACAAATATATACACTTGTATATACAGATATCTTTACAATAACGTTGTAGTAGTAAGAACTTTGATGAATTTAGAGATTTAAATTTTTGATGTTGACAGTTTGATTTCTTGAATTAATTTCTCATCTGGCACTTGGTGAAACATATTACACTATGTAAAGTTAATTAAAGAAAGGCACTTGGTATTGTTTCACAATTAAAACAGTTTGAAGTTTTTGGCAAGAGTGATTTTAATATTTAAAAATAGAAGAAAATTAAAATGAGTATTAAGAGGGAGCAGCGTTCTTATTGGTCAAACATATTGCGTTTGTGTGATTTTCGCAACCTTTCCCTCATCTAGAGAAAAGAATGATTTTCTTAGAATTAACTGATGCTTGCAACGGACCAAATTTGAGATATCACAGATGGCTCAACGGTTATCTTTCTACGAAATGTGCTGGGACCAAAACAACACCCCCTGTAGTGCGAAAGAAAGTCTGCTACAGTTTGCAACAGCCCAATAAACTCAATGAATTTCTAAAGGCTTTTGTTAACTAATTTGCTAGAAATATTCCAAACATGGACTTAAACTAGGTAGTGTAATTTAAAGGAATAAAATGTGTTCGAAGAACATATACAAGTAAAAATATAAAACCCTAATAATAATAGAAAATATATGGCCATGAATTTAACTTCTAAAATAAAAACACAATAAAAGTTCGACCAATTATGCACCAAAAATGCCGCAACAGTTAGAAATACAGTTTAAAATACCATTTTATAATTAGTAATAGTAAAAATATTTAAATAACGAAATATTTACAATTTTCTTCACACTTTCTCAAGTCAGGTCAAATAATACCGTGCGATCGTTTAAAACGCGATTTAGAGTAGGCTTTGAATTTTTAATTAGATTGGCACTACTGACTGGTAACACAAAGTAAGTAAGTAAGTTGTTTATTGCTAGTACCACAGGTTTACAAACGTCAAGAAAAGTACACATTTAAAAAATATGTATGGTATTTTAAAGTGTATTTCTAACTGTTGCGGCATTTTTGGTGCATAATTGGTCGAACTTTTATTTGTGTTTTTATTTTAGAAGTTAAATTCATGACCATATATTTTCTATTATTATTTTAGGGTTTTATATTTTTACTTGTATATGTTCTTCGAATATAATTGTTTTGTATCCTGTTAATTAATTAAATTAAAGTTAAAATATAATGAACACATAAATACACTAATATAAAAGTAACACGTTAAAAATATAAAAATATAATACATAGAATTATTAATTCATTCAATTAGCAATCTGGGCAACTCAACAGAAAAATGCCGCATACTCTAAATCATAATTTAAACGATTCCACTGTATGTATCAAATTGACTTATTTAGTAATTTAATTAACAGAAAATTATTAATGTTGCGTTATTGCATTAATTGCGCTTAAACTGAAAAGACCACTGTTACAAACATGCACGTTTAACTTTTTAAATGTTATTTTAAAACAACATTCCTTTGTTACTTTTGATCGACTAAAATTCAAATGTAATCCATGATTTTTTTTGGGCAACTTTTATAAATATCGCGTGTGGCTGTATCGAATATCGAATCGGTATTTCAGCGCAGCTTCCGTGATCCCGATGAATAGCCCGTGGTTGCGTAACAACACAACAAACAAAACAAAACAAACAAAACAAAATATTAACGGAAACAATCGACTGTGCGGAACACAATGCAAAGAACACATTTTTCCGCCGATCGGACGTGTATTAGAACAAATTGCACGACAATTGGTACGTTGGTACACAATTCGTTCAAGGTCTTGCGCAAAAATCAAAACTATACGCACACACACAAAAACATACGCTATTGAAAGATAATGGGCGAAATTGGATGTTGATATAATTAAATCCCGATAAAATTGTGAAATAGATCGTGGGATTATTGAATGGCAATTGTATATGATTTTAGCGTAATGTTATCTCATCATCATTCATTGGTGAAAAAATTGAATGATCCATTTAAATTTTTCATAGAACAAACTAAGTCTATGAAAAATGTAACTGGATCATTCAATTTTTTGTGTTGATCATTAAGAAATAATAAATAATTTCTGAATAAAAATACGGTAAAAGGTATTCCCCAGGGTTCACCTATAGAACCTGTTCATTTAGTAATGTTGAATTTTAATAAAAATATTGCGATAGGTATTCCTCAATGAACTCTTATACAACCTGCTGATTTTAAAATAATAAATTCTGACAAGAATAATTCCAATTTTAAAATATTTGAATTCGAAAAAAAAACTGCCATAACTTCGAGCCAAATCATTGGATCGACATGATTTTTCGCTTATTTCAAAGGAAAATGATGGAATTTTGTTGCGCTCTATTTGAAGTGGAGCTACGATTTTTTTTGGGCACAGTATAACTTCTCAACTTTTATCATTTCTAACATTCTGAACATTTTTTTTGTTGATAGGGCTTTTAAATGCAGAAGTGCTTAAATTTCGTTATATCCACTTATGTGTCCTTAAAGAGAAAACTTTAGCGTTCCAAAAACTCAAAAATTCATCAAATATCATCCACATCGACCGAAGTTATGGCTGCTTGAATATTCACGAAAAAACGTGAATTTTCAAGTGGCGCGTTTTTTTGCGGTCGAGTGTATATAAAATGACGAAAATGTTATAAAATGTTAATTAAGACACATTGTTTGCATTTTACATGAAAAACATTTTCTTAATTTTATATATTATAATAAATTCTGAATAAAAATACAGTTTTATACTTGTTCCTCGAGGAATTGCTATTTAACCTACCGATTCTCATTTTTGTTTTTAATTTGCGCAGATGTGATGATTTTCAAATATTAAATAATGGCGAAATGCCATAGCAAAATAGGGTTACTAATTTATTATTTTAATTCAATTATAATGCACTGATTGAATAAGATAAATAAATAAATAAACAAATAAGATGTACATTTAAAATTTCACATTAAATCAGTGTTTTATACGAGTGGCGCATGAAGTAAAATTTCGAGTTTAGAAAAGCCTGAAAATTTGGTTTGGCCGCTCCGCGCTTCGCGCTACGCGACCAAACCAAATTTTCAGGCTTTTCTAAACTCGAAATTTTACTTCATGCTTAACCAAGGAGTGGAAGACACTTGTTAGGTGTATAAATAAATGCTAAATACCACAATGAGCAAGTTTGGTGTTTAACCCTCTGTATAAGTATTGGTCAATTTTGAACAATTGTAACTTTACTGAAAGTCAATCGATTTTTTGATGACTTTGAAATGTTTTTCCAAATCTATAGGATCCTTGAGTTAATTTAGTAGATTTAAATCGATCATTCATCTTAATCCTCTTCTACTTGGGTTTTCTACCTTCTTATTATTTTTGTTTTTAGATATCAGTGATTTGTGTATACTGGTTTTATATCTTCTAATATTTCTTATTATTTATCTTAAGAAAAAATCTTAATTACAACGGAATTTTTCTGTTTAACAATGAATTCTTATTATAATTGTTAAGTGGCCAACCTGGGCTATGAAGTTTCACTGTTAAGCATGATCAAGCATCACTGAGATAACAAAATTGTAAACGGTAATTATACTTAAAAATAATAATATATAAAATCAAGTAAATTAAAAGAAGCATAATTCAAACAGTTTTGAATTTGATATATTAATAAATTATATTTTTCAAACAAGTTTAATAACTTCATCTGAGAGTTATTTAGCCTTAACAACACAACGAAGTATTTATTGAAACTTAAAAATAATAATATATAAAATCAAGTAAATTAAAAGAAGCATAATTCAAACAGTTTTGAATTTGATATATTAATAAATTATATTTTTCAAACAAGTTTAATAACTTCATCTGAGAGTTATTTAGCCTTAACAACACAACGAAGTATTTATTGAAACACCTCTACAACAAAATTGTTTATCGGTCTGATGTCCACAATATCAATTTGAGGTTTAGAGGAACCATCTCACCTCCTAAATTGAAAACCACCTTATTTAAGAGGTGTTTAAAATACAATATATACAAAATTTTTAATAAAATTCCCCCTAACCTCAAACAACTGTCACCCTTTACTTTTAAAAAAGCCATGTCCCGACAAATTAGATCTAAAATTCTAGGTATTTGATTTGATTGGAGTTTTTTTTTCCTTTAATTAAAGTTGTATCTTTTGTTTGTTCATTGAATTTTTAAGACTTATTATTATAATTATGTACTCCTCTATGGATTAACTTTCTTACCGAAGCAGGTTAAGTGGAAGAGCAACTAACGTCATACAGACTGGTTGAACTTCGCCTGCACTACTGTATGTTATTCTCTTTTGTAATATTCCTGAATTTTTGAATAAAGACAATTTATTATTATTATTATTAAAAATTAAACACCAATAAACGAAAAATAAGGTAATTGAAAAGTCTGTCGTTTAGTATTAAAAAAACAAATACATTAATATTATAAGAAACAATCTGTTGACGTTAATGACATGAAAAATGTTTATTTCAATCGACAAATAAACTGACGAATGTGAAACCGGACATAAGTGTTAGAAAATGTATTATACGCTTACTAACATTAAATAATTTTAATATTTGAATATTCAAATAGTTTAATTAATTATGTAAATAAGTAAATGATTTTATGTTACCCAACAGAAAACAATTGTTTAATTACAAGGCAATATTTTGGTCTGCGAAGCGGAGCGACGAAACCAAATTTTCAGGCTTTTCTAAATTCGAAATTTTACTTCATGGCCACGCGTATAAAAAAACTGAAATATTGTAAAAATTGAAACGTTCTACTTAGATATGCACATGTTTGCTTTACAGCCAACTGACTGCATTATATAGTAATCATCCTTTTCACTAAAACAAATTTCAAAATATTTATGGTTAACATTAGTTTACTATAAGATAAATAAAATCGAATAATGATTTTTTGACCATTTAATTTTGTTTTATATTTAGCCGAGTTATTCATACAATCATACGCAATATTGATTTTTAGTTAATAAATTTAATGTTCATATAGGTGTTTTTATTTAATTTTAGGTTAGTATTTAAAAACTGTAAATATGTCATTAATTCATTTCCCACTTAACAATTAGTGAAACATTTTAAACTGTAAACTATTAATTAAAACACTTGATATTGATTCACTAATGCAAAATCAGTGAGTCAATACCAAGTGTTTTAATTACAAGTTTATACTTTAAATATAATAATAGCTGTACTCTATCTTATTATTTTATTGACAATTGTAAAACACATTTAATATCTGTATGAGAAGTTTAAAAATAATACCCTAATTAATTCAATTTTAGTCAATATCGAGGTTTTTGCACAACGTGAGTAGCCAACTAAGCAAACTAATCAACGTTGCCGCAAATTATGTCAAAACTGCGGTTAATGAATGCATTGGTAAAGAGATTTTTAATGACACACACAACGCGCGATTTTTGCAAGCGCACGTGACCGATTTGCGGTTCGTTTTCTAGAAATTTTTTATTATTAATAACCGTGTAAAACCAGTCTAAGCCAGAGAGAAGAGGAGCTAACTTATTCTTTATTGGTATTCTCGGAAGAATGCAAATGTAAAATATGAACAGTAAAAATATTGCAATATATAGTGTGAGCGATGGTGTGTGTGTGGGAGTGTGTGTGGGAGTGTGTGTGATAGTGTTTTTGTGTGTGTATATATTAATATATACACTGCAGGCCCAAACTTTGTTACACTTTATGAATACCAGAGCTGGGCAGGATTCGAATCATTCAGGATTCGAATCCTGGATTCGAATCCTTTTAGAGGATTCAAAAGAGGCATTCGAATACTTTGGTTAAACTGGATTCGTGATCCGGATTCGTTACACTTTTTTAAAAGAATTCGTATTCGAATCCAAATGCGGGTGATTCGAATCATCATAAAAGGATTCGAATCCTCATAAAAGGATTCGAATCCTCATAAAAGGATTCGAATCCTCATAAAAGGATTCGAATATTTATAAAAGGATTCGAATACTTACAAAAGGATTCGAATAGTTACAAAAGGATTCGAATCGTCAAAAATAATTCGAATTAATCGTGAGGATTAACATGAAAAAGTTGTTTTGTATGTTTTTAAATTTCTCGTTAAATCAATGTTTTATACGCGTGGCGCATGAAGCAAAATTTCGAGTTTAGAAAAGTCCCGTGAAAATTTGTCTCGGGTCGCTGCGCGACCCTCGACAAATTTTCTACGCGGGGCTTTTCTAAACTCGAAATTTTACTTCATGCTTAGTCTGGGAGTGGAAGACACTCGTTCGTAAATTTTTGAATTATCATAAAGTTGTCATAAAGTTGTGTATTTATTTTAAAAAAAATCTTTCTCGGTTTATTGAACAAAAACAAAAGAGCTGAGGTGAAAAGTGTTTAGGTAAAAGAGGTTTGTTTTCTCGTTGGCTACAACTTTTGTTTCAAACATTTTTTGACTTAGACGTCGAAAGCCATAGTGAAATTCGTTTCATAAAAAAACATCTAATGATTTGTTGTGATTTTTAACACAAGACTTTTAGACATTTGATGGTGTAATTAATATTAAATTACTGAAATAAGTATTTATTTTTTAATATATTCGTAGATATATGGTGAACAATGTAAAATATTTAGGAACTAACAATACAATAAATTTTATATTATTATTGTTATTATTATTATACAGGGTGTCCGTATTTCAACAGAATGTATGGGGATCTCGGTTATTTAAAGAGATAGAGAGTCGGTTAAATTGGGGCAAAGTTGCGTAATTTAGGGCCCAATAATAATCCAAAAACAAGTTTGAAATATCTTCTTTCGTTATTTTTTTTATTCAAAAACTATTGAATCCAGACATTTACAACTTTGACATTATAGGCACTTTTTAACGATAAATCTAGTAACATATTTTATTTTAAGATAACTATAACATTTACCTAGGGACCATAGCTAACTTTCTTTTTCTTATGGGCGCCATTTTGGATTTACTGAATTTAATGATGTATCACACTTATAGTTTATTGTACATTTTATATGTAAAATTTTAATCTTTTGGTTTTTCAAAGAGTGCCTTGGAATCAGTTAAGTAACTCACTTATTTGGCAACTCCTAGGACCCATAATTTGCTTACATATCACCCCTAAAGACGGGTATCCAACGATATATTCTTTAACAGTTGTGGCATATTTTAAAGTAACGAGTGTCTTCCACTCCCAGACTAAGCATGAAGTAAAATTTCGAGTTTAGAAAAGCCCCGCGTAGAAAATTTGTCGACAAATTTTCACGGGGCTTTTCTAAACTCGAAATTTTACTTCATGCGCCGCGCGTATAAACCACTGATTTGAAGTGTCGTTCAAAAACACACAAATACATCTTTAATCAGAGTAACACAAATATTTAGTCTGTTATCAACGGTGTTCAGTGTTAATAATAAATAATTAGGTTTTGAATATTTTTGTTAAAACAACTGATAACGATATTTATATGTTAATGGTTGTAAAAATATAATAAAATCAAATTTATTCCTAAACGATTTGTATTCGTGATTCGAAAAAACAGGATTCGAATCTTTGATTCGAATCATATTTATCTCTTACGAATCCTTTATTCGAGTATTCGTGATTCGAATCATATTGGGTGATTCGGATTCGTGATTCGAATCCTTTTAACGAGGATTCGTCCCAGCTCTGATGAATACACATGAGAAATTATATATATTCTAATTCTATAATAATAAATAATCAAAAACTAAAGGAACATGTTAGTAGTCATGTTTTAAATTAATTATTTACATTAAAACTAATTACAGATTAATAACTGTATATTTTTGAGTTTACGTGAAGTGATTATTACGCTAAAAAAGACTGTAATTCCTTACTTCACTTTTTATTTGTATCGATAGAAATAAAAAGTAAAGTAAGGAATAAAAGTCTTTTTTAGTGTAGTTACAGATTACTTTAACAAACGAAATAATAACTTTCTTCTTAACGATAAAAATAAATCAAAAATGTTAAAATCTTATTAAAAGTTCAGAACAAAATATTTTATGTAATTATAAAACATAAATAATGCCTCTTAAAAAAATATCAAATAATTTTTAACGCTAACAGAATCCTTTTACAGTAATTTATTAGTTTTCACTTCCTCAATTTATCTCAAAACTTAAAGGCATTAATATTTACTAAATTGATTTAATCTAGGTGTATTCTAATCATTGAGTTTAAATCCACATTGTTAGGTTTTTCTAAACTCGAAATTTTACTTCATGCGCCAGGCGTATAAACAATAGTTTGATATGAAAAAATAAAACAATTTTTGCTGGGTATCTACCTAAACCAGCAAAAATAGTCGTAGGACCAGCAGTTAAAAAAAGGCTTATGTAAATAACCGATATAATAATCGATACAGTATACAATAATCAATTATATCGAGATATTTTATTAATCGGGTAATCCGGTGATCGTATCTCTATTATTCTTATTCCTAATTAAAATATATTTTAAGATTAACGCAGTTTAATATTCTTGATCATTATCTGATCAAAAAAAGGTTGTGAAACACTTTTATAAAGGAATTGTTAGGATCCTACAAATGATGTATTCAGCACTGGACTTAAAAAAAAATTATTTAGTGATAGAAGAAAAAGAGGTCACTCATAAAAATATTGCGTTTGTCCTCTGGGGAGTTTCTTTTAAATTATCTCATTGCACTCAACTTATTAAAGATTCTGATAATAAATCACAAATAATTAATATAATTTAAAAATAGATTGTACAAGATATTACAGTATGACAATTATGCATAAACACTGGAAATTATAGAAGGTTATAATAAAATTCAGATTTATGATCGATTTTTTTCTTCGACTGCAATAACTCAACCAAAAAGTCAACCAAAACCAGTAATTACTCTAAATTTCTTCTAATTTCATTGATCCCATAATAACTTTGAGGGTTAATTGTTAATAGCCGGAGAAATGCAATTTCCGAGGGGCTATAAACCTCGACCCTTTTTTTTCTCTTTTACTGGCCGCCCCCGAAAAAATAATGAGAAACAGCCTCGGAAGGAATTTTGCCATTTTTAAGTAGTCCAAAGTCAGCCTCTTTATCTACGATTTAATTGCATTCCGATTAACAAACGTCTCGCTCATTCGGATAATGAGAAACGCGCGAAAGATAAAGAGAGAGAAAGTTTCTTTCTACCGGGTGCGCTGAACTTCGATCCGGCGAAGGATCTGCGCAACGAAATAAACACGAAACCGCACCCGTTTGTGGAATTTTCAAAACAAAATCGTAATGGCGCCAAACGACAGGTATTCCTCAAGGATTTTATTTATTACAATTATTTATTATTTTATTATTTATTATTGTGTGTAACTGATAGAAAACAAACGTCACATTTAAGCACTAGTGCTCAAATCTCCAAAACATTTAATTAAAACACTTAATGATTTTCAACTAATACATTTTTATTAAGATAAGAAAAATACTGAAACTTTTGTATACGAACTGTTTTTAATATCAGTATAAAAACAATTCAGTCATTACAGTAAAAATTTTCCCATACATGCAAAACAAAAGAAAAGTATTGGTTTCGATAAAATTTTCAAATCAAAAATTTTAGTAGATACATCCATTTTGAGATCCCCTAGTTCCTGGCTCTCCAAACTATCTTCTTCGCGGGCCACAAATACAATTCTACATAATAAAGTCGGCCAAGATCCGATTAATTTTATAAAATAATGAAAAATTTAAGGAACAATTGTTACAATATTTCAAAATATGACATTTACAAAAAAATTACAATCAATCGCGGGCAGGATTCATGCAAGTCGCGGGCCGGATTTGGCCCGCGGGCCGTAGTTTGGAGACCACTGCCCTAGTTGATTAAGATCATTTTTGAAAAATGTCTGTCTGTCCTTCTGTAAGTCTGTCTTTCTGTTGCCACGATTAAGTCTAAACCGATTGTTAAGAAAACACTTTGAACTTAAGTTTTTTATTACAATAGTAGTATTCGATCAACTTTTTGTAAAAATGCGGATACCAGAAGTAGTAGTTTACTTTAAGCATTTTTTAAAATTTTTCTTTAATATTGATCGTATAGAAAAATCCTGTTAAGAAAAGTTGTAGATAATCAAAAAATGAGCATTTAATGTGTATACACATATATCCTAAAATTGTATAAATCGTTAAAAATGTATATTGTTACAGAAATATTGTAAGATGATTATTATATTTTTATATACACTAAGCGTATGTTTTGTTTTTGTCTTGTAATTGGGAAATGTTTTCTATTGGACAATAAATGAAAAAAATATATAAAATCTCATAAAAATTTTATAAATCTACAAAAATCTCAAAAAATTAAAAATCTCATGAAAATTTCATCAAAATTACGAAAACCTAATAAATTTACGAAAACTACCAAAGTTTTAAAAATAGACTAAAACTTTAAATATGAAATGAGCAGTTTATTTTGAACTTTAAACTAAATCAGTGTTTTATACGCGTGGCGCATGAAGTAAAATTTCGAGTTGAGAAAAGCCCGAATTTGGATTTAGACGCTGCGCGTCCAAATCCAAATTCTTAGGGCTTTTCTCAACTCGAAATTTTACTTCATGCTTAGTCTGGGAGTGGAAAACACTCGTTAGATAACTTTTTCAAGTTTTTAATTTAATCCCAGACTAAGCATGAAGTAAAATTTCGAGTTGAGAAAAGCCCTAAGAATTTGGATTTGGACGCGCAGCGTCCAAATCCAAATTCGGGCTTTTCTCAACTCGAAATTTTACTTCATGCGCCACGCGTATAAAACTGATTTAGTGTAAAGTTCAAAATAGACTGCTCATTTCATATTTACAGTTTTTTTATTTATTTATTTACGGAAAAATCCATTATACATAATATGTTATAGTAATACAATTCAAATTTCATAATACAAAATATATTTATAAATACAAAAACATGTCTACAAATTGGCAAATTAAAGAGAACAACAAACATTTAACCGCTTAAGATTAGATATAAATTTAGGATACAAATTAACAAAAAGATCGAAATTTGGATTTAGGGATAATTTATTTGACGTACGCATGAACCGAGAAAGTGGACTATTAAGACCGTAGTTGGATTTATGGAACGGAATGGAAAACAGTGTTGGATGTCTGATTTGTCGATTCGAAGGGTTAATACAGAAATTAATTTGATTAAATAGATATAAACAATCCGCTTGGTTACTAATTAATTTATAAAAGAAGCTCAAGTCCGCGAAAGTTCTTCTACAACATAATTTATCGATAGTAAGCTCCTGACGAACTAAATTTATATTTTTATCTTTGTTGTAACCTAATTTAAATAGCATTATTTTCAAAAATTTATTTTGAATTGTTTCGATCTTATTGCTATACGTTACTTGATATGGTGACCAGACACATGATCCATATTCAAGAACGGAACGAACATAAGCAAAATAAATGACTTTGAATGCTGTTGAAGATAAATCGACTGCCAATCGTCTTATATAGCCAAGCATCCTTAGAGCTCTCATACAAATTCTATTAATATGGCTCAGGAATGTCAATATTTTGTCGAACGTTATGCCCAAATCCACAATTTCATCAAGCTCATCTAATTCAAAACCGTCTATAAAGTAAGAAGGAGAAAAATCCAAAGGAGTAAATTTCCTGGAAAACCTCATTATTTTACATTTATTAATATTAAATAAAAGATAGTTTTTGCAACACCAGTTGTGAATTGAGAATAAGTCCTCTTGCAACAATAAGCAATCATTTGGTGAGTCGATTCTTTTGAATAGCTTCAAGTCATCGGCAAAAAGCAAAAAAGACGAATGTTTAATGACTCGATGTATATCATTAATAAAAATCAAAAACAGCAACGGCCCGCAATGTGATCCTTGCGGAACACCCGAATCCACTTTGATTTCCTTAGAAAGATGGTTTTAAATTTTTACGCACTGAATACGATCAATTAAAAAACTTCTAAACCAATTGACTACATCAGCATGGATTCCTAGGGCAGTAAGCTTTCCAATTAGTATTTCATGGTTGACACGATCAAATGCTTTAGCAAAGTCAGTAAAAATCGTGTCGACCGAGCTATTAGCTTCAAATGCATTTATAATGTATGAACTGAAAGATAAAAGGTTAGTTGAGGTAGATTTGCCAGATCGGAATCCATGTTGCTCATTTATGAACATATTTTTACACATCCAATTCAATTGAGTTGAGACTAAGCTATCGAACAGTTTCAGAATAACCGGTTGTAATGAGATGCCTCGGTAATTTTTAATGCCATCTTTTTTACCGGATTTAAACAAAGGTATATTATAACTCTTCTTCCAGCAGTTAGGGAAGACATTTTGCGACAACGATGCTCCAAATAATAAAAATATTGGAACTGTGATGGAGTAAATACAATTTTTAAGAAATATGGTGGGTATTCCATCAGGGCCTGTGCTCTTGCTGTGTTTTAAATTTGATATAGCCTCAAATATTTCGCTTTTGGATATTTTAAGTGGCATATGAATAACTTCTGATAAAACATAGAAAGATGGCATGTTTAAAGGTTTATCTTTGCTATAAACTGAGGAGAAATAGTCCGCGAATAAATTTACGCAATCTGAACCATTGGTGCTGGTCTTAGAGTTAAAACGCATAACGTTTGGAAAATCAGAAAGCTCCAGAACTTCTTGGGATTATTATGTATGCTTACATTTACTGAATTTACATATTTAGAGTACAAGATATTTCTTAGATTTACACATTTTGTACGCAAATGTTTGTATTTACTGTAATTTTCAGAAGTTTGGCACTGTTTGTAGTTTTTGTGAGCGGTCCGTTTTCGATTAATTACATTAATTAGTTCAGCATCAAACCAAACTGGATAACTTGATGGCTTGCTGCATTTCAGTGGTATATATCGCTCAAGAACATTATATAGTATACCGTAAAATGAATCAACCATCATATCAATCATACCGTCTAATATCATTTGCCAATCGATGTTTGATAAATAGTCATTAATGACAGAATAGTCAGCACGAACAAAATCATATACGTATTCATTGAATATAAGCCTTTCGTCAGAGGAACACATAAGCAAAGAAATTAAATATGGTATATGATGTTGTTTAACCTCAAATAATAACTCGGTTGCTGTTGGTACTGTAAAACCTTCGTAAGCAAAAATTTAGTCAAGAAAAATATTGTTTTCGTTCGGTAGATTGCAAATTTGAAATAAATTATAAACACTAAATGTCTCACTAATTAATTGGGCTGGCATTGATGATGAATTGTTATTTATCAAACCAAGCTCATCATTGGACCAGGTAACTGCAGATAGATTGTAATCACCGCACAAGAGAAGCTTAGATTCAGGATATTGTTCGAGGATAGATTCTACAGTTAAACAGTGGTCTACATATTTATCAAGTGGGGAAGATGGTGGAATATACACCGCGCCTACAATAAGGTTCACATTGGGTAAAGAAATTGATACAAACAAGTGTTCTACCGTATTACGCTCAATATTAACAAAATTACTACCTAAGTTTTTAAGAACAGCTACCATTACACCGCCCCGCGAGATTTATGACTTGAATCGGTAGAACGAAACACTCTATAGATGTTATAATTTTTTAATTTAAGTTCTAGATTTTTAATATCCTTGTCCAGCCAAGTTTCACAAATAATTATAATATCATACACACTACTGTTAGCACTTAACATAAATTGTTTTATTTTAGTTCTCATCCCGCCGACATTATGGAAATAAATATTTAAATTATTTAGTTTTTTGAGGCCTTATTCGAGTTTCGAGTCGATGACGATGACATCTCAATGATTTTTTGACATCCAGAAACATATTTAATAACTAGATTCTCCTCGCCATTTTTCCTGCGCTGCTCCAGTGCAAGTTTCGTTGCTTTGTATTCATCACGTTGCAATTTAGTGTTGTCATAATTGAACTTGATAACATTTTCTTTTAACTTAGATGTTTTATAAATGATGTTCTTAGCAACATCCTGATTTTGCAGTACGGCTTTTATAGCTCTAGGGCGAGATCCTTTATGGCCAACTCTGAACATTTTTGAAGGTGAAAACTCCACCGAAATCGCATTCAATGAGATTTGAATGGCAGAAAGATCATCTTTGTATTTATTAACACCCTCAGGCGATGATGATTCTGGTACATTATAGATCATAATATTATTTTTCCTATTCCAACGATCTTCGAATTCATTCAATATATCAGATTGCTTCAAAGTAGGTATCTTAACACTTAAGTCATAAGAGTTTAGTTTCCGTTCCATATTAGAAAAATCAGTTTCGATATTTTTTATTTTATCGTCCAATAAATTAAATTTTATATCAAACCTGGATATAAGTTGATCCAGTTCTGATTTAATGAATAAAAAATACTTCTGTAATAAGTTCTCGAATATTGTTTCAATCTGTGATAATTGATTTTGTGATAATTGTTTATAAGAACTCGGTTGTTTTCAAGATGTTCGTGAATTTTAAAATTGTTGGCAATTTTTGTGAATTTCTACCATTATCATTAATTAAACAAAAAAAATACGCTTTCATTAATATCAAACATTTTCCATTTAATAAATCAATAATGAGTTTTCGTTAGTTTCCTAAATTTTCGTCAACTTAAATAATATTAACGCCTTCCGTGAATTTCGCAAGGTTTTAGTAAATTTTTAAAATATTTTAGCTTTTTGTATTCGTAAAATTTCAAGATTTGTATCGATTTTCAAAATTTTTACGGTAATTTTTTTAAATAATAATAATAATAAGATGATTATTATGTTATGTTGCCACATTGTATGAATTAGCGTAAATTTTTCAAATCTTGGCATTTTCATGGGTTTGGTAAATTTTCGTTAACCTAAAAAAATTATAAAAATGAAAAATTAAAAGGAAAACTGATTGAATATACAAATCATCGATTTTTCGACATTTTAAAAATTTATAAAAACAATAAACGTTAATAGTTTAGATTTGGAATATTAACGAAATCTAGGAAGGATATGAAAATCGTTCAAGAATTTGAAAGTTGACCGAAATTTAGAATAACAGGTAAAGTTATAAAAATTAACAAAAATCTTAAATAATATCATTGGTTATTAATATTGATTTAGGAACTTACATAAAACTGCTAAAATTTAGAAAATGAACGCAAAATCTGCGAAATTCACGAAAATCGTTAGAATTTTTAAAATAAACGGAAAAACCTTGAAATATTGAAAATCTCGAGAACAATTTATGATTTGACGAAAATCTCGAAGTATTGAAAATCATACGAAAATTTCAAAATATTGAAATCTTATAAAAATTGTATAAATCGAGAAATTTATATTGGTATCGAAAATGTTATAATTATTTTATAAATTGATGAAAATTCAAAATATCTAAAATCTTACGAAAATCTCGAAATATTGGAATTCAACATCAACTAACATTTACCTCTTGTAATGTGTCAAAAACGTTAATTTGTGGTGGTTCTCGTGTAATACATTTTTAACGTAAGAGATGACTTTTCTGACGTAAAGTGGACACTCGACATTTTGTGGTAACTCGGACTCTTAATGATTTTTGACATGTTTGTAAAATAATACTGTCATGAACAAAACGAAAACAAAGCTGTCAAATCGCGATAACTTGCTCGTGTCGACAGACAGAGAAAAACTTTTTAAACAAAATCGACGCGGAATGTGATATAGTTTCCATCCGCCAATAAAACAACAATCAATCTCTAATGTCAATTGTTTTAATGATGAATCGAGTGTTTTCCACTCCCGGATTAAGCATGAAGTAAAATTTCGAGTTTAGAAAAGCCTGAAAATTTGGATTTGGTCGCGTAGCGAAGCGGAGCGACCAAATCCAAATTCAGGCTTTTCCAAACTCGAAATTTTACTTCATGCGCCACGCGTACAAATCACCGATTTGATGTGAGAATGATTGTCACGATTGTCAACTGTCCAATTGACGAGTGAAATAAGTTTAGTATGTCAATTGTTTAAATGGCGGGGAAAGTGCTACGATGGACACATCACCATTTTTTTACTTGCATTTTTTTTAAGATGTGCAATAAAATGTTCATTTTAAATTTAAAAGTATTACAAATATAAACTTTTTTTATAATGCCACCTGTAATTTGAAAAATTATTAGACCAGCTAGTCATTGCATAAAGTAAGGACTTGGCGATCAAATTATGGGTTTTGTCAAATAAACAGGTGTTTTCTATTTGCTACCCACTGTCAAATTAATTGCTAGGGATCATAGATAAGATATATAATTATATATTCATTATTAACCGCACCGTTTTTTTTTTTTATTGGGTTTAGCTTTTGCCTGGCCTTAGTTACTAGACTATTAGCCATCATCAATTTTTATTATTTGTATACATTTGTTTATTATAACTTATTACTAAGTACATATAACATATATTCGGACGTCATAACACATTCACACACACCCATAGACTCCGGGACGAATATTTTTCGTTGGAAAAATTACTCGCCCCGGCTGGGAATCGAACCCAGGCCACGGCGGGCCCAACCGCACCGTTTAAAAATCATTGTCAATTTGAGCACTAGTAAGAATGTAAGTAAATAAGTATTTACTAGTGCTGTTTGAAAGTAACGTTCATTCCTTGAAATAAGTAGTATATAAACCTGAATATTTCTTATTTTAATCAATACATTGATATGAATATGAGTGAATTACGTGAAGATGATAATAACTTTAAATAAAAACACTTTTTAAATAAATTTGCGAAGAAAGGTTAACAAGTGTTTTTATTTAAGTACATTAATATGTTGATAAAATAGTAGATAAATGTTATTTAAAAAGAAGATTATATTAAAATTGATTATAATTTCTAAAGTAAAATTGTTATAAATCTCTAAATATGATGATCCAGTTTTTGTGTACAAATATTAGAATTTGTTTTATTATTTATTTAAATTTTAAGTGAGGCGTAACGACTACGATAATAATTATCAACATCGGCTGTTGTGCCGTTGTGCTGTTGTAGAATCGTGATCGCTCGAAATTGGTTTATTGTTGCAAAGGTGAAATTTAATTGCACATGCGATTTCATTGTTTCGGGCCTCTCAAGGTTTTTCGCTCGGATTGCAGAAATGCTTCATTAGCAAGTTGTGTTTATTATTGTAACAAAATGCACCTAACTAAGAAATATCGCACTAATTAAATTACCAACGCACGAAATCGAGATCAACGCACGATAAAAGAAAATTAGTGTAATCGAAGCGGCAATTTGTTTGTAAAAGCGTTCAATTTGCAACTTCCAACTAGTCATTCTACTCCTTGATTAAACATGAAGTAATATTTTTTTTAAGGGGCGAATACTCGATCCCTGTGGTACACCAAGTTCAAACTAAAACTTCCAATGCGTGTTTTTTTCACCTGGGTTAAGCATAAAGTGAAATTTTAAGTAATATATGTACGAAGTTTACTTCAAATTACTTCAAATCCAGGCGTTCGAGATTGAATATAAAATATCCATAAAACATCGATTTGTATATTTACAGATTTCCAATATTTTTTGTTTTTAAAATAAAACTTATAACTATGATGATAACAATTGATTTACATAATCTACTAAAAATGTCTTAAAGTACTTACCTAGATAGAGGATCTACAAAGATTGCGATTATCACAACAGCTACTACAATGCAGGCCAAGTAAATCGTGGAGATTTCGTAGATCTCTTTGTCGTCTGGCCTGGCCAAGTTTTCGTTGCTGTTGATGTTCATGACGCAAAAGTTGGCCCCGCAACTCTCGTAAGTTTCAATCGTCTCATTGGCTGAAGAAGTATCGCCTCCGTGTCCGCCATGTGGATTACTAAGTACTGAAAATAATTATATTAAAATGTACTGTTTGCGATAATCTTATGCAATTTTTATCTTAATTAGTGGGAGTGTTTTGTGTATTGCGATATTTTTTTTAAAACAGAGATCTGATTATTTTTCCAATCTTACTTTGTAATAATTATTTTTTTTAAATACCAAAGGAAATTAAAAATAAAAATAAAAAAAACTTTGCTTGTACAAAGTATTAAAACTAGTAAATATTTTTTTCTGGGAGGCATTCCATGTTGCATAGGCTAACCACGATCCCACTAGCAAGTCATAATTTTATTAATGAGTTGAATAGAATCCTTATAATAGCTAATAACAATGGCTTTCTTCAAAAGCTTATCTTAGACATCCTTTTTAAAAACAAAAGCAACAAGCCCTAATACTAGTATATCCCAACAGTTTTCAAAATCAGAATAATTTATATTGCTCATTAACATAAAAAATGCTTTTAATTTAAGAAAACTTCCTTAACCTATGCCAATTATTTGATTGAGTACTAACATAACTAACCCTAAATTTAAAATTTTGCACGAATGTAACAAAAGTCGTAAACCAAATTTGTGGAAGAATTAGAAATTTAAAGGGTGTCAAAAAATTCACGCAAGAAGTAATATTGATAGAAAACAATGGTTTATAACTAAACATTGTGGTTTTTTTTTTATTGATTCATAAAGTTTACAGTATTTATTGCTCAGGAATGAAAAAGCTTTCGTTCGTGTAGTGCCCCATTTTTAACAACCCTGAAGTGTCAGCTATTACGCTATCAATTTTTTTCGTTGGCAACACTTTACCGTAGAAATTGGGCAAACCTAAAATCTTTCGTGAATTTTAGGACACTCTTTATAACAAGAAAGGTATTCTATTAAACGATCAAATAGAAGTTACAAATTTCTCTTTAATTAATACTTAGTTTGCTCTAAAATTGTTCCTTATAGCCGTAACTGTATTAGTATATAAGTCAAACCAAATTTTCAGGCTTTTCCAAACTCGAAATTGTACTTCATGCTTCATCAAGGAGTGGAAACACTCGTTAGAAGCTTTAAATTAAACGCTTTTAAAAAACAACGAATGCCTTAACATATAGTTCTAAGAAAAATGTCCTGTATTTTGCCAGTAGTTAGACAATTTTCTACCAGTAATTTAATAAATGTAAAAATTTACGAAGGTTATAAATTCAGTATGTATCCAAATTGTATCTTTAAACCAAACAAAAAATTGTATGTTGGAGACAGAAAATTAAGCGCTCATGACAATTTACCAAACATTGATTATAATGTTTCTTTAAGTTAAGCCTACTCTAAAGCCTAAAGTTAGAATTCGAAACGTATTAAAAATCTTGGATCTTCTATAATTATTATTACATCTAGGGAAATATGAAGAGTTTATGTTTCAGGTTGGGTGGAACCAAGGGAACTATATTCATATATAAGTTGGCGTAAGCCGACATTTAACTAATCGTGCCAACTTGATACGAGTTTGAATTGAACTATAATGAGATCGCCATGTTGTTGTTTTTCTTTGTGGCAGTTACGATACATATTTTAGCAGTTGTGGTGTATTTTAAACTAACGAGTGTCTTCCACTCCCAGACTAAGCATGAAGTAAAATTTCGAGTTTAGAAAAGCCCCGCGCTACGCGACTCGAGACAAATTTTCACGGAGCTTTTCTAAACTCGAAATTTTACTTCATGCGCCACGCGTATAAACCACTGATTTACATTAAAGTTAAAAATATATAATGCTTAGATGTAATGGTGATCAATATTTATTGAGATGTAGCGAAAGATGCAAGAATTCCATTTTTTGTGAATAGTTTTGGAATAATAATAAAAGTAGAATAAATTTAGTTTCGGTAATACTGTAGGATACAGGGTCATTCACGACGTTTTTCTTAAGGGGTGTAGTCTAGAGGTCATTTTAAGCAAAAAAACACAGTTGCAATTCTCAAAAATAAGGGAGTTGTGGGAAACTTAAGATTATTGTATTTTCGCACCTCACGCTGCTATTTTTGATAATGTTAGCAGCTTACAATCGACGTGGCACCTGTCATTACATCACTTTTGACGTATCGACTTCTTAAGTCTGTTTGTGTGTAGGATAAAGTGCCTTGTTTGATTTTTCTTTAATGCCTTTTACATTTACTACGGAGGAGTACGCCAATATAGTGTTTATTGGTTTGGTTTTGCAAATTAAAAAAAAAAGTCCAATCTAGAGTTTCCCCTAACTCGCATATTTTTGAGAATAGGACCCTTGTTAATATAAAAGTTTTTGCTTAAGAGGGGTAAAGTCGGGTATCAAATTTCAGAGTTAGTGGACTCTTCTTTATTGGCGTGCGGGCGAACAGGCCATAAATTACGACTCGGCCCTCCCAATCTAAACAAACATTTGAGTTCCTTTACTCGATTAGAAGATTAATAACCTCCATAATACACCCCTTAAGTGGCGCGAAAACGTAGTGAATCACCCTGTATATACCAGTTCGTTAATAAAAAAGTAAATATTGACTATTTGATATTTATTGTAATGTTTTGTTCGTGTATTTGCTTTTATTTTTATTATTGAACTTACCTAATGATGAAACAAGATTTCCCCAAAGCTCAGCCGTCTGCCAAGCCAAGAAGAAGAACCCGAAGAACCGCACGATGATCCCGTCCACCAGCTGATCCGTGAGCTTGGCGTAAACCGCCGCTACCTGAGTCAAGTACGTGGCCTTGGAGGCCCACATGGGCGCCGCGCCGATACCGAGAAGCACCCCGGCGGGCACCAGAGTGTAGAACCTAGGATAAAACTGCGAGCCGATGTACGGCGCGTAGCACAACATCGAAATGCAAAGAGTCCATTTCACCGTCAGCCATTTGATCATAAAAGTCGGCACGAAAATACAACTAACCACCAACGCGGCGTAGATCGCGCTCAACGACACCGTCCCCAAACCGTCTTTAGCGTTAATACTACTTTGCAGGTTGGCCGTGCCCTGGAACGCTGTGAACTGGATCATGAAGGCGCAGGAGACGGCGGAGACGTTCTTCAGGATGCGCCATTTCTCGGCGCGGGATAGTTTCACCTTGCCCTGCTGGGAGGCCTCCTCGTCGGTGATCTCCCGGGGGGGTTTTACGGGGGCGTCCAGGTCGCCGACCTTGTTGAAGCCCTCGTTGTCGTAGCCGCCGGTTACCGACACGGTGTAGACGTCGCCGTCGCCGGAGGCGTCCTTCGGGTCGTGGTTCGTCGTGCCGTTCTGCGGCGACGCCGAGTCCGGCTTGTCGAGGGAGACGGTCATCTCGTTCGCACGGAAACCTTCCTC
This sequence comes from Philonthus cognatus, assembly GCA_932526585.2. Classification (NCBI taxonomy): domain Eukaryota; kingdom Metazoa; phylum Arthropoda; class Insecta; order Coleoptera; family Staphylinidae; genus Philonthus; species Philonthus cognatus. The sequence goes on from OW052244.1 coordinate 49,624,538, forward strand.
GATCTGTAAAACAAAAACAGAAATTAAAAATTTGTAAAATTTACACGAAATTAACTTTAAAACACGTAAATATCAAACTGAAACAATTACAAAAGTGGGGTTCCGCAAGGAACAGTCCTAGGTCCAATACTATTTATAACATCTACATATTCATCTATATACCGGGTGTGGCACTTAAGACGCCTCGGACCATAGCTCCTTTACGATAAAAGCTATCGAAGAAAATCTAAGAGCAAAGTGGTGCATAATTACCGTCGCTATATTTCAAAAATATTTCTAATCATCAGTGGCGTGCCGTACTCCAGTGGCGTACCAAACTTATGTTTTTTTAAATGGAATGCCCTATTTTTTATTGCAGATTTGGAAAGTGCTCGAAGAGTACTTATTTTATTATCAGACATGTTATACCCTTCACTTTAGCGGTTTCGCTGTTATAATCCCTTCTTTCAAAACTGCGCCCCATTTTTGAGATTGTTTTGTAGAGAAACTAATTTACGCCGGCGCCTAAATTTTGAATTGAGGTACAAGTTAAGACCTCGTATACCTTCACATAATTTTTTTTCTGGTAATTTATGGAAAAAAAATAATTTTTGATTGAACTTCGCATGTTGTCATTTTTTTCGAAAATTTCAAACGGCACCCCCCTAAAATAATTACGGCGTTGTACAGCCAAAACTCTAAATTTTTCATTGGTACAAAAAAAATTACACATTGCATAACAAAATTTCGGAGAAAAAAGGAATTTCATCGCAAATGTCGGGAAACGTTTTCCGTTCCCAAGAGTGCCATGAGAAAACAAAAACACAAATACGGTCAACATAATAGTATGTACCTATTTATTTCAACATGATGTGAAAAATGCAGATAAAGAAAATTTAACAACTTAAACTAATTGTTCGAAATGACGACCTTTCTGCTGGAGGCATAACCGCAACTTCGACTCACAGGCTCTAGACACTGCCGCGGATTCTCTCCCTCATATCCTCGACAGTAGTTGGTACCGTCCTGTAAACCTCGTCTTTGATATGGCCCCAAAGAAAGAAGTCAAGGGGAGTGAGGTCTGGTGATCTTGGCGGCCACCTCACAGGACCCCCACGACCAATCCAGGAGTCCGGAAACGTTTCATCGAGAAATTCCCGAACGACACGGCTATTATGTGCAGGAGCTCCATCTGGAAAACTATCTGTCGTAGAGCGGCTAGAGGGACATTTTCCAAGAGATCATCCAAGTCGTCGCGAAGGAACCTCAAATAACTGTTGCCGTTGAGGTGCCCCTCGATGAAATAAGGACCCAAAAGGTGTTCCCCAAGTATGCCTCCCTAAACATTCAGCGACCATCTTTGCTGGTGGTTTATCATTCGCATGGCGTGTGGGTTTTCATCGGCGTAATAATGGTAGTTGTGGCGATTGACATGCCCATTTCTATGGAACGTCGCTTCATCAGAAAATAATACGCGCATGAGAAATGATTCCTCCTGCTCAATTTTGTTGATAGCCCACAAGCAGAAATCTTGCCTCGCATGAAAATCTTGAGGTTGCAATTCTTGGTGCAGTTGAATCTTAAATGGACGGAATTTGTACTTTTGAAGAAAACGATGTACGGATCGCGTTGAAATATCGTGATTCCTACTAATATCACGGATACTGGTATGAGGATCTTCAATAACTGCCTCCAGAACCTGCAGTTCATTATTTTCGGTAAAAACTGTCTTCTTTCTAACTCTCCTTGGCCGTTTCACACTTCCCGTAGTAGTAAATCTCTCCGACACTTTTTGAAACGCACGTTCATTTGGATGTGTCCTGTGCGGGTATCTCGCAGCGTACACTCGTGACGCCAAGAAACAATTCTTGTTACATTCTCCAAGAATAAATATCATGTCAACCATTTCCTCTTGAGTTCGGAACATTTTTAGAACGTTTATCAAAAATGACTTATGGCTGCTACTGGCGTCTAATAATTTACTTTGACAATTACCAATCTTTTGTTTTCTCATGGCACTCTTGAGAACGGAAAACGTTTCCCGACATTTGCGATGAAATTCATTTTTTCTCCGAAATTTTGTTATGCAATGTGTAATTTTTTTTGTACCAATGAAAAATTTAGAGTTTTGGCTGTACAACGCCGTAATTTTTTTAGGGGGGTGCCATTTGAAATTTTCGAAAAAAATGACAACATGCGAAGTTCAATCAAAAATTATTTTTTTTCCATAAATTACCCGAAAAAAAATGATGTGAAGGTATACGAGGTCTTAACCTGTACCTCAATTCAAAATTTAGGCGCCATCGTCAATTAGTTTCTCTACAAAACAATCTCAAAAATGGGGCGCAATTTTGAAAGAAGGGGTTATAACAGCGAAACCGCTAAAGTGAAGGGTATAACATGTTTGATAAAAAAATAAGTACTCTTCGAGCACTTTCCAAATCTGCAATAGAAAATAGGGCATTCCATTTAAAAAAACATAAGTTTGGTACGCCACTGGAGTACGGCACGCCACTGATGATTAGAAATATTTTTGAAATATAGCGACGGTAATTATGCACCACTTTGCTCTTAGATTTTTTCGATAGCTTTTATCATAAAGCAGCTATGGTCCGAGGCGTCTTAAGTGCCACACCCGGTATAAACACGTACCAAAACTTCTATTTGATGGAGAATTATAGGATGTTATAAAAACAAAGGTAGAATGAAAAATGGGGAACATATATTTTAATAGTTTAAAATTGGCTAGATATCAACTCCGAATAGAGACAAATTCTCAATAACGGAGACCCAATTTCACATCAATAAAAGTCGATAGAGTGTGTTGAGATTAGATCAGATCTGTTCCGAGTACAAGTTAAATGTGCTTAATTACTGAGTATAAGTACTCTACAGAATGTAATAGAGCACGAAGTACAAGTACATAACATTAAGTACTTTAAGTACAAAGTACTCAATGCATCAAGTGGCTAACAATATGACAATATTGAATGAAAACACGAAAAACTTCAGTCGTTGATAAAATATGTGCATATATATTTTACACTTCACATTACAAAATGTTCAGGCTTTTCTAAACTCGAAATTTTACTTCATGCGCCACGCGTATATAACACTGAACGTTTGTGAAGTTGCTGAAACAGTACGCCATATACTGTTTTGGGAGTGCACATGTAAAAGCGGTTAAAAAACATATTTACATCTAAGACAAATAGTGGGCGTGGTTTATTTAGGCCTCGCCTACTATTCACTTTAAACAACGTTCTTCCCCCTTTTTCCTTTTCTACAGATCTATTACTTTATTCAATCTGTTTTTTCAAAACCCTAAACTCCCCAATTCATTCTTCTCTTTGTGTAACGTACATCAAGACCTTCGCTTATCTCTTTCTTCTCCTTATTATATATTTTTTTTTTACTTTAACGAAATTCCCAACTTGTCCGTGTTCTGTGGATACCATTCCATTTATGGACGAGGCGTGGATTTTGCCAACTAGCTTCCATATTCGGGAAAATTAGCGGCCGAAACCAAAAAGAAGAGATATAGAGAAAAAAAACTGGTTAACACACAAACGATTTCTGCTCGAAACGAAAGACTGTAAGAGTGAAAAAAACTGGTCCTGCTATAAAACTGCAGGAAGTGATTTCTCGTAGATAGATAGATTCGTGATTTTTATTGATTTGATTAATCGAGGAATTGAATTTGAGTGAGTAAACGGCAAAAAATTGTTTTCTTCGTATTATAGTGATTGATGTGTGTGCCTAATAAATTATTCCGTATTGAACAAACTGAATGAATTTTTAATTAATAGTAATGCTTATAATTTATGTAAATAAAATAAACACATATTTATTAATATGTATCTAAAGATTAGAAAATACATTTTTATCAAAACAATAAATGCTCTACATACATACTTTTAGTTAACAAGCTCTACTGTTTATATTTTTTATATTTATAACAATCATTTTAATTTGTCCAGTTTTGGTTTTCCGTTGGACAATAAAGAAATATTAATAAGTTAATATCGTTGATTACTGAGGCACTTAATTTTTGAAAATCAATGATTACTTTAATAAATTAATAAATAAAATATTTCTGATTTTCAACTTTTAGTACATATTTTCACTAGTAAAAATAAATACAAAAAGTTGAAAATCCAAATATTTTATTTGTTAATTTATTAAAGCATTAAGTTTATATTAAATTTCTCTGTAAATGGATTTATCTGTTAAAAAATAAAGTTAATATTATTATTATTAATATATGCAATCAAAATACAATTAAGTATTCTAGGTAGAAGAATAATATTATCATGAATTCCATGAGATAATTTTACTACAATGTGTAATAAGTTAGTATGTTAGACTAATAAAACACAATTAAACACGGCAATTAGATATAAAAATAACAATATTGAAGGTCGCTTATCGTCCTTATATGTTTTAAAACAAATGACATTTCACTTTTAAATCCGGCTGATATAGAAGCCGCTAGCTTTTTTGTTTTACCAAAGATAACCCGAATTATCGGATTCTTGTTAGCGTTTTTTCTGTCAGAATTTCGTAAAAGTCGGTCATGCGTAATCTAAAACGGTGATGGATTTGCAAATTAGAACGATGTGTGTGAGTTGTGACAAGTTTCGAGTCCTAGGTCAACTAAATTAAATAACAAATTTAAAAAGAAACAGCAATTAAGTATCTACACTGAAATAATAAATTATTTATATGTATTAATTTTATTAAGTTTTTCATTTAAATTAAAATAATTTTACTTATAACTGGTGCCTCTGATTTAGTGCCTTTATTAACGCAATTGATGCAATAACGCAATATTATTATTTGTTTGTTAATTAAGTAATTAAATAACTTATTTGACCTGACTTGAAAATATGTGTAAATATAAATATATAATTATTAAAATATTTTTAGTTTTACTTATTTTTAAAAAAAAGTATTTCTAACTTCCCACTGAGCAAAAAACAAACAAATAACGTTATATCAACGTTATAACAGCATAAAACGTTGTTAAAATGTTGATCAAATATCATTTCGATGTTTTTGCTCAGTGGGTTCAGAATATTTCATTGTTTTATACGCGTGGCGCATGAAGTAAAATTTCGAGTTTAGAAAAGCCTGAAAATTTGGTTTGGCCGCTCCGCTTCGCGGAGCGACCAAACCAAATTTTCAGGCTTTTCTAAACTCGAAATTTTACTTCATGCTTAATCTGGGAGTGGAAACACTCGTTCGAAACATTGAATTGAACGGTTAAAAAAAAACAATGAATGCCTGAATTTTAACAGTGCATGCATCGTTCTGTATACTTAAAAGAACAATTCACGATATACTTTATTATTAATTAACTTTCAGTGTTCGTGTAAGTTATATTTCAAATAGTGCGTCATTAATTGCAAAACATTTTAGAAAGATTTTAGATTGATTTTGTAAATTCTGTAGAATCAGTCGTATATTTTTAACTTCACAATAGTTCAGTGTTGTATACGCGTGGCGCATGACGTAAAATTTCGAGTTTAGAAAAGCCTGAAAATTTGGTTTGGTCGCTCCGCGCTTCGCGCTACACGACCAAACCAAATTTTCAGACTTTTCTAAACTCGAAATTTTACTTCATGCTTAACCTAGGAGTGGAAACACTCGTTAGAAACATTAAATTGAACGGCTTTAACGAAATACCATACAATATTTTTTTATTTGGATTTCTACTTAAAATTAATTAACAAATCGCGTTACCTTAAACTTTTCACTTGTGTTCTGTCCACCTAGTATTTTGGTGCACACAAAATAATTACAGTAGATTTAAATTACATCAAATGTGTATTTAATTTTTTTAAAGTTGCAATAGATACCGCGCGATCATTTGAAGCATAAGTTAGTTTTGAATTTTAAATTAGATTGGCACTACTGACTTTTAATACATAGTTTACCATAACCTCAAATTTATTTCACTATTCGATTAGCATTTAACAAAAATGCCGCCTACTCTAAATCATAATTTAAACGATCGCACGGTACTATTATTTAAACGCGAATTTCTGTGTCTTTCATTTATCCTACATTAATTATTCTCTTCCGCTTTTGTTTGGTTTCATTTTTTGTTTTCATCACAGGATGGTCAATCAACGTTATTGCACAAATCGAATATTACCAACGTCCTTCAATCTCAATCTTGCACAACCGTTACCTTTCCATTACAGTTTTTTTCGTTGTTTCGCTCTCCACGTGCGTTTTGTTTAATTCGAATTGTGCTGATAATCGCCTTTTAATAATACTAACGCGATGAACAAACAAATCTTGACGACTTAATTCACAAATTAATCCGACAAATTGCGTCTCATTAGTGACAGGACATTAAAAATGTAAGGATTTTGTAAGACAATTTATAGATTTCTTTTAATATTTGTTTTCTCGTTTTATACAGGGTGGGGAGTGGTAACCAACGCCGTATCGAAGGGGAGGAGTATAGGGGTTCATTTTTTTTTTTAATGATAAATGTTAAACAATATTTTTACCACTAACCCCCTCCCTCCCCTCGAAATGTTTATATCCCCCCGAATTTTTTTTTCTAGCTACAGCCTTTGTTCAGGAGTTCAATTTAATTTTAATTTAGATGAATTTTATTTTCCTCCATTGTATAGATTTTGATGTTCACGACAAATATTCCTTCTCAGTATTCCAGCGGAGGAATATTTGTACATGACCCAACAAAGGATGAAATTTCTTTGTCATTTGGGGTTCAGTGAAAGTGACTAACGGCTATTTTTGCTACGCCGATGCTGAAACCTTTTTTGGGCCTCCTAATTAGCATTTTTGACCGCCGAAACACCACCCTTCTGAATATGCGTCGCATCCCTCATTCACTCCCCCACTCACTTGTATATTTTTTCCTTTCAAACTTGTACATTTTTTCTTACCACTTACTCTTGTAATCTTGCAACAGAAACACCTTGTAAACTTTTAACATTTGCTGTGAATGTCATAATTTTATTTAATTCCGGTGTAAAATACAAAATTCATCTTAGAATCAAGTATTTTGTTTTACACCACATCTTCAAACCCCGGTTGAATCTCGAGAACCAGGAGATTACAACAACTGGACATAACAGCCTTGATGGAAACTTCCTTTATTGAAAATGAAATAAAAAAACTTGACGCCTTTCAAAACTATTTATTATCATTCTCCTGTCACATAACACGGGAAATTTAGTTTGATACCGTGTACAAAAAAAGATCTTGTAAATGTCGCCTTCAATTGTAAATACACTGATTCAGTCGAATTCTAATGTTTCAGTTCACTCTTTCAAACATCTCGATTGTTATATTGACAATTCAGGTCTGATTTTTTCTGTAGATCTTCCAGGGTCTGTGGACAATTGTTATAAACTCGGAATTCGAGATTATTCGACAAGAAATAATTACAAGAGGTTAAATTAGGTGAGCGTACTCCTCTGAGGGAGATCAGCAGCACGGAGAAGACTTCTTTCAACAAATGAATTGAAGTCCTAGCTGTGTGGGTTGTAGCTCCCTCTTGCCAAAACCACACACTCATTGTCTATTTCTTTGAAAGCAGCAAAAAAAGCACCTAAATCATTTTCTAATCAAATTCGGAATTCACATTTACAGTGAACAATTGGCCTGAAAAATGTATTGTGTTTAATTGCTTATTCTAATATATTATAAATTCTATTTTTTGTTTGTTCTCTTTAATTACACTGCGCAACAATGAAAATGTTTCGGACTCAAAATTAGCTAATACTTATGTATTTTCACCCGCTGAATCCGAAAATGACATTAAAAATTACATATTAGCTCTTGTTTAGGAGATAAAGTTGTATGTTGTTTCTTGAGGGTGTAAATTTTAATTTTTTGGAAAATTTTGTATATGACATTTGGCATACCTGTGAACTGACAAAACTAACATTCCATAATGTTTGTAGGTTATGTTTATAACTAGTGAAGTGATTTATGTGAGTTTCCTATTGTTTAACTAGTGCGGAATTATTATATAAATCAAAATGCCAAGGAATTGTGTAAATTCAGTAGACAATTTTTGTTACATATGTGGTGAAATAACATTTTCATCACAGAAGCGAAATATCACGCCTCTTGTGAAAACTGCTTACCAACATTACTTTGGTATGAAGGTAGGGGACCAGGATAAGTCATGGGTTCCACACATATGCTGTAACCAATGTTCGGTTATACTAAGAAAATGGCTGAAAAATAAAAAAATATCTTTGGCTTTTGCTGTGCCTATGGTATGGAGAAAGCTTAAAAACCATAAAAATGACTGCTATTTCTGCTCAACTCCGTCCATAAAAGCAGGATTGTCAATGAAGAAAAGGGAAACAGTTAAATATCCGAATCTTCCATCTGCCATTCGACCTATTCCTCATTCGGATAGTTTACCAGTTCCTACCCCACCACAAATGTATGATTTGGAAAATGAAGGTAGAAATGAGGTAGAAATGGAAGAAGAAGAAGAAGAAGCAAATAAGCGTTTTACATCAAATGACCCTGATTTTGAGGTAAGAGATGATACACTAGTAACACCACACAGATTGAGTCAAGCAGAATTAAGTGATCTCATTCGAGATCTAGACTTGTCACAGGAGAAGGCAGAACTTCTCAAGACTACAGCAGTGGAATCTTCTCCAACACGATGTCAGAGTTTCACAGTATAGAAAACGTCAGCGAAAGCTGCTTTCTTTTTTTGAAAAGAATACCAATCTTGTTGTTTGTATCGACGTCTATGGATTAATGAATTGTCTCAAAATGAACTATGATCCAACAGAATGGAGGTTATTCATCGACTCATCTAAGCTAAGCTTAAAAGCTGTATTACTGCACAACGGAAACCGTCTTCCTTCTATTCCTATTGGCCATACAGTTCACATGAAAGAGACTTACATTAACATGAAAACTCTCCTCGAATCAATCAATTACAATGAACACAAGTGGAAAATTTGTGGTGATCTAAAAGTCATTGCTATACTTTTAGGGATGCAATTAAGGTACACTAAATACAGGTGCTATTTGTGTATGTGGGATAGTAGAGACAGAAGTTCACATTACATAAGAGCAGACTGGCCTGCAAGAAATCTCAATACTTACGAAAAAAATATCGTTGCTGAGCCACTTGTGGACTCAAAAGATATTCTTCTTCCACCCTTACATATTAAATTGGGTTTAATGAAGAATTTTGTCAAAAGTGTCAACAAAGATGGACAGGCTTTTAGGTATTTGAGAGACAAATTCCCGAAACTAAGTGATACAAAGGTTAAAGAGGGTATTTTTGTCGGGCCACAAATTCGTCAACTTGTTAGGGATCCTGCGTTTGACGAAGTTTTGGAGGGGAAAGAAAAAGAAGCCTGGGAAGCTCTGAAGGGAGTGATTCGTGGATTTTTAGGAAACAAAAGAGATGAAACAGTCAGTTAGTAAAAATACTCCTGGAAAAATACTATCAACTCGGATGTAACATGTCCCTAAAGATCCATTTTCTCCACTCCCACCTAGACTTCTTTCCTCGCAATTGTGGTGCTGTTAGTGATGAACATGGGGAAAGGTTCCACCAGGATATTTCTGTAATGGAACGAAGATATCAGGGTCGTTGGAATGAAGCTATGCTAGCGGATTACTGCTGGTTTGTGTGTAGGGATGCTCCGGAACTCGCATACAAGAGAAAAGTAAAAAGATCACGATAACGTTATACCTACTATGTATCACAGAAACTAGAGCTAATAAAACATTTTCATTGTCAATTTCATTTTTTGTAGCATAAAATAAATATAATTTGACTAATATGGTGCAGGAAACACGAAAAAAATATTTTTTTGTAGTGCAGTGTTATTTTTTTCTCTATGTACACGTTGATAAGATTTCTGTTTTCACTTGAAGGGCTACGACTTAGATCAACTTTATAGTTGTTCTTAGTCCTATTTTGCACTAATTTAACATTTACTTGTATGATGCATTCATATTATAAATGTAAAACTCTGGATGATTGCAAATAAATTTATTATTAACTGTTGAGGCTTCTACTTCGTTATACATCATTATTAACATAAATAAGACACTTAAACTTTGTTTGTATAACTGAGGTTTTTTTATTGTGGCTATAGTTTCGACAACTTTAACTTGTAAACCTCAGTTATACAAACAAAGTTTAAGTGTCTTATTTATGTTAAATTTATTATTATTATTAAATGCCACAAGTACACCGAACTGAGATATTGGACTTTTAAATTTAGAAAAAAATGTAAAATGTATTACTATGATATTAAGAATTAATAGTAGACTGTTTGACAAGTTTTGAAAGCTTTGGTTTGCATGCGAATATGAAAGTGTTAATCCATTGATAATGGTCACTTTGTGTCCGAAATGTACATTTGGCAATTCAAATAAAAGTGTGAAGAAAGGTTTATTAGTGCTGTATTCGTCAAATTATGCGAATATGAGTATACTGTATATGTTTATAGCATTTTTTTGGCTGTGTGGCTTGTTGTCTTATTGCAATAAGCCCTTTAATTGGAAGTTTCGTAATAAACAATCGAACACAAATACAAAAAGTCAATAATGACGGAATGGTGATAGTCAAAGTAAAAAAAATAAATAAATAAAATCATTATATAAATACAAATGCAAATTATTTTGTTTTATAATCAACAAACAAATTGGCTCGACTAGAATGAACAGTTACATAAATATTTCTTTTTTGTTGTTATTTTCTTACCTAGCTATATAAATCTGAATTTATTTTGTCACGTAATAAGTGATAGTTTAATCCGATGCAATTCGAGCCTTGTAAATTGGCTTCTCTTTGCTTGAATGATTTAAGGGTGTGTTTGTATACACGTTTGCGTTGCGAATAATTAATGAGACCGAATTGTGACAGGCGGAAAAAACGCAAATCTTTCGACATCGAAACTCGTTTCGTAACGGAAATAAATGTATAAAGTGTAGATCGGATCAAAACATACTGGAGTAGCGATGCTAGAAGCAATAGCAATGTAACTGAAATATGGATAGGGTTGAAACATACTGGAGCAGCGATGCTAGACTCTATTTAACTGAAATAAATGCATGAAGTATAGATTGTTAAAACATACTGAAACAGCGATGCTAGAAGAGATGTAACTGACATACAGATAATGCTAAAATATACTAGAGAAATTGTTAAAAAATAGTCTGTTTCATTCAGGCTTGAATCCACGGGTGCATATCCCCCCCAAATAGTCAATCAAAAATTAAAAAATAATGATTTTTTTAAATGTAGATTAATAGCAACTTATTTATAATAACGTCAACAAATTAGAGAATGAAATGTGAATTTATATACAGAGATTTTTTTGTTTATGTATAAGCTGTAAATTTTCCGACATCTGTTGTTTTTTAAAAGTGTTCAAGTTGAAGCTTTAAACAAGTGTTTTCCACTCCCAGACTAAGCATGAAGTAAAATTTCGAGTTTAGAAAAGCCCCGTGAAAATTTGTCGAGGGTCGCGCAGCGACCCGAGACAAATTTTCTGGGCTTTTCTAAACTCGAAATTTTACTTCATGCGCCACGCGTATAAAACACTGATTTCAAGTGAGTTTTAAATATACATAAATTTCACAATATTTTAGTGTTTTATACGCGTGGCGTATGAAGTAAAATTTCGAGTTTAGAAAATCCCAGAAAAATTGTCTCGGGTCGCTGCGTGACCCTCGACAAATTTTCACTGGGCTTTTCTAAACTCGAAATTAGATGATACTAAATATTGCGAAATATATGTATATTTTACCCTTACTTGAAATTAGTGTTTTATACGCGTGGCGCATGAAGTAAAATTTCGAGTTTAGAAAAGCCCAGAAAATTTGTCTCGGGTCGCTACGCGACCCTCGACAAATTTTCATGGGGCTTTTCTAAACTCGAAATTTTACTTCATGCTTAGTCTGGGAGTGGAAAACACTCGTTTAAAGTTTCAAATTGAACTCTTTTGAAAAGCAACGAATATCTAAAGATTTAAAGAAAATAAGCTGAATGTGGAACACGTATACTTTAAAGAAAAACTCCCTGTATAATAAATACATTTCAATTTGAAGCTTTAAACGAGTGTTTTCCACTCCCATTTTCTGGGCTTTTCTTAACTCGAAATTTTACTTCATGCGCCACGCGTATAAAACACTGATTTCAAGTGAGGTTTAAATATACATACATTTCACAATATTTTAGTGTTTTATACGCGTGGCGCACGAAGTAAAATTTCGAGTTTAGAAAAGCCCAGAAAATTTTTAAAGAAAAATAAGCTGAAATAAGCTGAATGTGGAACACCTATACTTTAAAGAAAAACTACCTGTATAATAAATACATTTTTAAAACAGATTTTATTAGTAAATGTCCCTTCCTCCCCCAAAAATTGCTCTCTGAGTCCGACACTGCTTTCATTAACCAGTTGCTTCAATATTGAAATAAATGCGAAAATAAAAAATCTGCGCGCTTTGAAAAAAAAAGTGGTCACACATTATGAAATTGTGAAATAATTAAAAAATCAAAAATACAAGTCAAATTGTAATATTTCAAGTTTTACTTTTGTTTGTTAATTATTTCACAATTTCATTGATGTTTTATTCAGTTAGTAACAATAACAGCAGAAATCATAAACATATCAAGATGATGATTTTTAAAAACAAACACCATGTATTTTTTTTTTTCAATTAATAATTGTAAATATTTGAACTTACATAACTTAAAACTCTCTCTGGTTTAAAATTTGAAGGCTGTCTATTCAACCAACAATCATTGTACATTTCATGTCCAGTTTCAAGATCGATTTTTTTGCGTAGATAGAAAATTGGTTAATAATTTTGCGATGGAAAACAAAAGCTCTGTTTATTCGCTGAAAAAAAAGCGCGACGGAACGCACGCGAACGTCTAATTTATATAATTGTTGATTTTTTCCCGTTTGCAAGAACTGTCCGAACAAAAACCGGCAACAATTCCATTGTTCGCATTTTGTAAATATTTATTAAGCCTCATTTGCCGACAATTAGGCAGAGGGAGGATGTTGATTAATGGACATGTCAAGGTGGCTTGTTATTTTCACTCGATGTCAGGAATTAAATATCAATGATAATACGAAGTGATATAATTGAAAATTGTTAAGATAATAATATTAGATTTAATTTTTAAAAAGCATACATCGGTATAGAGGTAAAATTCATTAAATGCTACTAGTTTTGTACCAATGGTGTATACACTGAAAAAATACCTGATAATTTTGTAATGTACCTCTCACTTGTATAAATTTAATGTTTTCATGAATCACTCTGTATATAATTATCATTATAGTGTAATTATCTCATTGTACAGATAATTTTGGAATAGCAAATAATTCGTAAATCAAATAGTTTTCACATTCCGAAATCGATTCTTAGGAATTATAATCTTGTTTTGTTATTCCATTTTATCTTATCTTATCACTGAAGAAATAAAATTGTTCTGGTGTTAAGGAGCACACTTCTATTTCGACAGTTGAGTAAGACAGCCAATTCAATTACAAATTTTAAACTCTGAATCTTTGACTTCTAATTCTAATTCTGTTTCAAACTGTAAATTGATGTATTCAGTAGCAAATTAAATATCAAGTAAAAGGTTTATCTTTGAATCTCTTTGTTTGGACCCAAGTTGACTAAATCGCGTCTTCGACGACAAATCCAGGAAATCTAAATATAAACAAAAGAACCGTAACGACAAACAACTCTTTCGTACGTTACAACTTGGCGCAGTCGCTAGGATTTCCTGTAAGGAAGTTTGTTCGCAAAAACGCCGTCAACATCCAATTTCATACAGGTTTCTGCGCCGTAGCCGCTTGGACTTCATCATCGAGGTGCCCCAAGACGTAGACGAGTGCCAACACATCAGAGCCGCTTCTGAATCAGAAGCCGCCTTTTGGACCATCTTTGATCTACAAAGAACCTGGAGCACGAGGACGTACTAATCACATCAACCACCTAGAGGACGTCAGCCATTGTTTTACCTGAATGTAAGTCGAATTTTCTGACGCAAACAAATAAGGGATTTTGTAATTTTTTAAATTTTATCTATTTTTTTCTATCATTTTAAAAATGGCTCTAGGTACAGATTTTTATATGATGAATTTCGCTTTGGAAACTTTAAAGCATACTTATTTTGAATATTCAGAAACTTCAAAATACAATAATTTAGATGATTTTATTAACAGATGTGAGTATGCAATAAATTTAATTAACGATAACGATAAGTCCAAATTTCTAGTTGCAATTAAGGCGAGGCTGGCAGACGAGTTTTTAGCAGGGAAATAAATTCATGGGGTGAGCTTAAAATATTTTTAAGGGATCATTTTTCACCAAATATTTCATTTTAGGATGTTCTCTCTGAATTAAATTCATGTCATCAAAAAACGAACGAATCTGTCAATGATTATGTATCTCGAATTGAACGGTGTCATTTAAAGTATCTTAGAAAGTTAGATACAAATTTAACAGCTGTTGCTCAAGAAGCGCAATTAAATTTAGTTAACGATAATGTTCTACAAGTTTTTCTGTTTGGTCTAAAAAACCCATTAAGTACTGACATTAGATCTAGGAAACCGAAAACACTAGATGAGGCGATTTTAATGGCAATTCGCGAAGAGCCCTATTTCTTTGAAAGAACAAATAATTTTCAAAATGTTAAATTTTGCCATATTTGTAATAATAATTCACATTCTACATCAAATTGTACATTTAATTCATTGAATCAGAAATTCCGTTCAATTTCAAGCCAAGCAAATAAGTCAATATTTTCATGCAATTATTGCAAACATTTGGGACATTCCATAAACAATTGTATTAAAAGGCAATATGCTAACAAAAAACGAGCTTATTTTAATGCAAATAATAAAGCAAATTATTATAATTCACAAAATAAGCAGTTCAATCCGAATTTTCATAATAGTCAAAATCAATCAAATTTTGTTTTTAATCAATCATTTTCTACGTCAAACAAGTGTAATCAATGTTCCAAAATCGTTGAAAACAATTCAGATGGAGTAGAAATTATTAAATTCCAAGAAAATTCTCAAATAGAATATTTGAATACTCCTAGTGGTAATATGGAACAAAAACATTATGTAGTAGATGATAAAGATCATCATATAACTCGTGAATTCCAATCTAAAAATCCAGTTCCGTAAACTAAATTTAAGGCTCAAAAGGACTTAAGTAAAAATAACAAAATTAATGCCAATAAGATTGTAAGATTTAATGAAAAAGAAAATATTTACCATTGTAATCAATTTGAAAATAACGTTTCCTCTTTAAGTAATTCTAATATTTCGCACAGAAAATCAAATTATACGGAAAATGTAAACTCTAGACATAAAGGAAAACAAAGACTAAATATTAATTCTAGATTTAGATGAAAAATTATTTAGTTTATTGTATTTAACTGCAATAGTTTCAAGTTTAACTTGAAAACTGATTTTTTAATTATCATTGTACATATTTTTCAAATTTATTTATTTTTTAGTAATAAGCAAAAATCAATACGTCAATATTTAGCCACATAATATTTATATTTTAATTTCAATTAATTTAAAAATATCCCTTATTGTAAGAAATTCGATATACATTTTAACAATATTTTTTCCGATTGTGTTTTTAGTGAAAGTGAACAGTGATTTATTTAATTAATAGTGTTGATCTGATTTATTTTTTTTCTTTTCGCAAAAAAAATCAAAATTGCATTTTGTTATTTTTTTTTTTTTATAAGGGGAGGAGTGTAATGTACCTCTCACTTGTATAAATTTAATGTTTTCATGAATCACTCTGTATATTATTATCATTATAGTGTAATTATCTCATTGTACAGATAATTTTGGAATAGCAAATAATTCGTAAATCAAATAGTTTTCACATTCCGAAATCGATTCTTAGGAATTATAATCTTGTTTTGTTATTCCATTTTATCTTATCTTATCACTGAAGAAATAAAATTGTTCTGGTGTTAAGGAGCACACTTCTATTTCGACAGTTGAGCAAGACAGCCAATTCAATTACAAATTCTAAACTCTGAATCTTTGACTTCTAATTCTTATTCTGTTTCAAACTGTAAATTGATGTATTAAGTAGCAAATTAAATATCAAGTAAAAGGTTTATCTTTGAATCTCTTTGTTTGGACCCAAGTTGACTAAATCGCGTCTTCGACGACAAATCCAGGAAATATAAATATAAACAAAAGAACCGTAACGACAAACAACACCTTCATACGTTACAATTTTAATGAAGTAATAATAATAAAACATATTTTAGAATGTTTGATATAAACACGTTACTTGGCAGCAATGGCGCCAGGTCGTAAAATAAACAAGCGGTAGACGGCATACAAAAAAAGCGGTAGATAGTGTCCCTGTATTTAAGAGAGTGGCGCAAACTGGCGTAATAGTGCCACTGTATTTGAGAGATTAGCGCAAACTGGCATCCATCTTGACGCCTTTAGGCGCCAAATTCAAACTAAACCAATCACATTCTATAATGATTGACGCGCGCCCTGTTAATTTGATTTATTTTGAATTTGGCGCCTAAAGGCGTCAAGATGGATGCCAGTTTGCGCTAATCTCTTAAATACAGGGACACTATCTACCGCTTTTTTTGTATGCCATCTACCGCTTATTTATTTTACGACCTGGCACCTGGAGAGTAGCACAATCTCTTAGATACAGGGACACTAGCGGTAGAAAATGGTAGATTGATAAAAATCTACCGCTTTCTACCGTTTCTTTTTCTTTTTAAGGGGTAGGGATGTTCCTATCTTAAAAAAATATATCAACATTGACTTTCGATTATATCGTATAGCCATGTATCGATATGGTTAAATATCGTAATGAAAAGTATTCGATGTTCAAAATATTGATTATTTTCGATACTAGATATTTTAGATTTAATTTTTACAATTATTTAACGCTGTAAATTATTTTTTAAAGGATTCCACCAGATTGATAATATTGCCAAGAATAATTTAATGACGGTTACGAAATTATCAATATTTACCTTTTACAAAATAATAATAATAATATTTTAATATTTTATATGCGTGGCGCATGAAGTAAAATTTCGAGTTTAGAAAAGCCCCGTGAAAATTTGTCTCGGGTCGCTGCGCGACCCTCGACAAATTTTCTACGCGGGGCTTTTCTAAACTCGAAATTTTACTTCATGCTTAGTCTGGGAGTGGAAAACACTCGTTTTATAATATTTATCGATTTAATTGAATACATGATTTAATTGATTACATGATTTTAAACAAAGCGTACTGCATTATTTTTGTAAATATGAAATTATTCAGTGCTAGAATTTTTAACAACAACAACAATAATATCTTTATTTGACAGTGATAGTAAATACAACAATACATTATTACTACATAAGCGAAAAATTAATTTTTAAATTTTTTTTCTGCTTATTGTTTTATTTTTATATGTGTTAGTTATACAGGGTCCTGCAACAGTGCATCGGGCTTTCCTAGCGCCATTCCCGTGAAAAAAACAAAAAAATGTTTCGTACAAAAAATTATTGATTTAAAAATATTTATGGCGTAAAATTATTTTCAAACATACAATAATAATTTTACGCCATAAATATTTTTAAATCAATAATTTTTTGTACGAAACATTTTTTTGTTTTTTTCACGGGAATGGCGCTAGGAAAGCCCGATACACTGTTGCAGGACCCTGTATAACTAACACATATAAAAATAAAACAATAGGCAGAAAAAAAATTTAAAAATTAATTTTTCGCTTATGTAGTAATAATGTATTATTGTATTTACTATCACGGTCAAATAAAGATATTATTGTTGTTGTTGTTAAAAATTCTAGCACTGAATAATTTCATATTTACAAAAATAATGCAGTACGCTTTGTTTAAAATCATGTAATCAATTAAATCATGTATTCAATTTTGCAGTATAACAAAAATATTTGTTTATTTTTAATGGAACACCCTGTATTTATTCAACTTTTCTAATGAGATTTTTCAACCTCTACATTGTTGTCCATTTAGTTTTTTATTATGTTACAGTGTTGCCAATTTACAATTTATTTCTTCAAGTATCATGCATTAGCAAGCTCAACTTTAAAAAATCGTAGCGACCTCGTTTTTTGAAGGTAAGAATAACTTTTAGCAAATATCTCAGTGTGGTTAATAAGCAACATTTTATTAATGAGCAATTTAAATTTAGTAGTACAGGATGTTCAGAGAAACATGCCAAACTTTGCAAATTTCAAAGCGGTATAACCCATTTTTTTTTACTGGAATGCTCCCTATTTTATGTCATTATTCGATAGGTCTTTTTCTTCTCTTCAATTTGATGGGGCGTATCTTATGTCTAAACCCCATAGTTGTTGAGATATTCAATATTTTTCATAAAAGTATCCATTTAATTACATTTCTATGCACTCTGGTAGGCCATGCTGCGACGAAACAACTGTCAAAATGTAATGTAAGTGTCAGTGTGACATTTGAAAATGTCGAAATTCGAAACGTTAATTTGTGATTTGTAAAGTGATTCTTCGTTTCGTGGTAAAAGTAGACAGCATATAATTACGATGAATTTCGAAAAAGACGAACTAGTCGATATGATTTTTGTATTAGGGGAGACTGATAGAAATTGTTTATTGGCGGCTAGAATTTACGCGACATGTTATCCCGACAGAAGACATCCGGAAGAGAATCAATAGATTTATTGAAACGGGAAGTGTACATTACAGAAAACATGAAAGAACAAAACCTATCACCAATGAGGAAAACCAATTTTCAGTGCTCTTAACAGCAACTGAGCATCCCAACTTGAGCCAAAAAGACATCTGTGAAGCAACCAGCATAAGCGAGAGGTCAGTACAATGAATTCTGAAGAAAAATCGATATCATGCATATCATATTCAGTTACATCAAGAACTGAGTAATACTGATTTTCAGTTTCGTTCCGAATTTTGTATCTGGGCAAGACTAAAAATACAGGAGGATCCTGCGTTTTTCCAGTATGTTTTATTCACGGATGAGGCGACGTTCCATAACAGCGGATCTGTCAACAGGCAAACTTTTCATTATTATTCAACTGAAAATCCGCATGTTATGAGACAAGTTGATCATCAGCATAGATGGTCATTGAATGTCTGGGGAGGAATTATTGGAAACCATGTGGTAGGTCCACATTTCTTCGAAGGCCATCTAAATGGGCATATGTATTTGCACTTTATGCGAAATGTATTACCCGGGTTATTAGCTCATATACCTCAACATACAAGAAACAGGCTGTGGTTTCAACAAGACGGGGCACCTGCGTACTTCTCGCGAGATGTGAGGACATTTCTTGATGGTATTTTCGCCAACCAATGGATTGGTAAGAATGGAGCCACTAGATGGCCTGCTAGATCTCCGGATCTAACAAAAATTGATTTTTTCTTGTGGGGATATGTAAAAGAAATTGTTTATAAGGAAGCACCAACAACCCCAATGAATATGCAGCAACGAATTGTTAATGCTTTTGCAAGTATTTCACCCGAAATGTTAGGAAGAGTGAATAGGTCTTTTCAGCGGCGAATTAATTAGTGCCTAAATGAAAATGGAAAACATTTTGAAAATTTACTGTAGTATCGTTTCTCTTTTGTATTAATAATTTTGAAGTATTATCTGTATTTATTCATCTCACATTGACTTTTACTTACATTTTACAGTTATTTCGTCTCAGCATGGCCTACTAGAGTGCATAGAAATGTAATTAAATGGATACTTTTGTGAAAAATATTGAATATCTCAACAACTATGGGGTTTAGACATAAGATATGCCCCATCAAATTGAAGAGAAGAAATAGACCTTTCGAATAATGACATAAAATAGGGAGCATTCCATTTAAAAAAAATGGGTTATACTGCTTTGAAATTTGCAAAGTTTGGCATGTTTCTCTGAACACCCTGTATTACTAAATTTAAATTGCTCATTAATAAAACGTTGCCTATTAACTACACTGAGATATTAGCTAAAAGTTATTCTTACCTTCAAAAAACGAGGTCGCTACGATTTTTTAAAGTTGAGCTTGCTTATGCATGATACTTGGAGAAAAAAAATTGTAAATTGGCAACACTGTAACATAATAAAAAACTAAATGGATAACAATGTAAAGGTTGAAAAATGTCATTAGAAAAGTTGAATAAATACAGGGTGTTCCATTAAAAAACAAATATTTTCATTATACCGCAAAATTGGGACACCCTGTATGTTTGAAAATAATTTTACGCCATAAAGATTTTTAAATCAATAACTTTTTGTGCGAAACATTTTTTTTGTTTTTTTCACGGGAAAGGCGCTAGGAAAGCCCGACGCACTGTTGCAGGACCCTGTATAGTATTATTGTAAAAAAAATACACATTCAAAAATTGTTTTTTGGGGAAATTTGTATTTGTTAAGATTTCTTTTAATGCAAAATTGAGTGAGTATGCGGAAATTTGATTCTGAATTAGAGAATTTTTCTAAGAGAAATGGATAGCGTTCATCTGTTGGTATAACTTGTGTCTGGTCATACAATATTTCATTTGATAGATAAAATAATGTATTGTTTATTTTATCTCATATGTATTTATATTTACTTTCATTTTTTTGTATGTTATATGTATAATGTATAATTATGCTGTAGTCTGTTGGGCAATAAACTATTATTATTAGATGACACTATTTTTTTGTTCAAGATAATAGTATACTATTTTCCATCATGGTGTACCAAATAGAACATATTCTATTTCCATTATACAAAACTGTACAAGATTCGCGTTTGGTCATATTTTGTGTATTACACCATGATAGAAAAAAAAACTCTAGAAAAATTTTATTAGATCAATATTTTTTTAGAAAGCACTCCTTCGAATTTAATTCTTGCTGTTATTCTCTAGATTAATTAATCAACAATCGTCATGAGTTTTATAACAATTTCATCATATTATTTACAAAACCAGAAACCGAGATCAACTCCATAAAAAAAAACTAGCAGCGCAGATTTCTAACTATCCACCATGAATAATAACGCTGAAAAAAACTAATTTGAATCTGCGTTTAGCGCGCAAATAAAAATCAGGAACACGAATTTATATGTGCGTGTACGATTAATTAAACATTTTGTGTCGTTTGAATAATTCATGAGCGCCGAAACGAAAAGCCCGAGAGTGAAGAGCATCGGTTACCGTTAATTAAACCTTAACCTAGGTTTAACTCGCCGGGAGAAGAGAGACGCTCGAGCTGGGGGGCCAAGGCCACCGGGACATCAACCTCTTCATTTTCTTCAATTGAATAAAGTTATTGAAAATTTAAATTTTATCAGGAAGAGTGTTTGTTGGGAAAGGTGCGGTTTGTGAAAAGATTTCACGTAAAAGTCGCTCGGGATTGCGTAATTAAATACATTTAGCATATCGTAAATATTACGTTGTGTAAATGTCTCCGTTTCTTCTTAACAAATATGAATATAAAAAATGTAGTTGGTAAACAAATAAAGTTTATCTGCGAACTCATTAAAAAAGCTTCGTTTTTGTAACGATTAATGTAAAGCTCTACTTTTCAGCACTAGGGTTAAAATGGCCAATGTATTTTAAATAGGATTTACTTACTAACTAATTATAAATGAAATTGCAAATTCTTGGTTGCAGAATACTTTAAACATTAAAAGTGCCGAGATTCTTTTCGCAAACTACAAGTTAGTCTTACAAAGACTATATCAAACACTCATTGCAATAACTACTTCCCGAGCTAATGCCCCGACGGACATTGAATTATACAACAAGTGTTTGCTGTTACATACGGTAACCTACTGCAAATGTAACAAATGTGTCAAATTATTTAGGCCATCTATAGACGCGTTTCGAGATTTAGCTCTCGTCAGTATAGCTTCGCCATTCTCTAAACAATTTGACACCTTAGACTGGCGGTCACGTTACCGTTCAAACATAAGTATAAATGAAATTGCCAATTCTTGGTTGCAGAATACTTCAAACATTAAAAGTGCAATTCTTTTTGCAATCTACAATAAGTTAGTTTTACAAGGACTATATATGAAGTATTCTGCAACCAAGAATTGGCAATTTCATTTATACTTATGTTGGAACGGTAACGTGACCGACAGTCTAAGGTGTCCAATTGTTTAGAGGGAATGGCAAAATTATACTGATGAGAGATCAATCTCGAAACGCGTCTATAGCTGGCCTGAATAAATTGACCCAAATTGTTACATTTGCAGTAGGTTACTGTATGTAACAGCAAACACTTGTTGTATAATTCAATGTCCGTCGGGGTATTAGTTCGGGAAGTAGTTGTTTCAATGAGTGTTTGATATAGTTTTTGTAAGACTAACTTGTTGTAGGTTGCGAAAAGAATCGCACTTCTAATACTAACTAATTGTTTATTTGAGTTATGTGGAGTATTTAATCACAATGAAAACACTTTATCTTCTTAACTTCACTTTTATTTTTATTCGTTGGATGTACACTTAGAGTGCTAAGCAATATTGATAATAAGTGCTTAGCACTCGAAATGTACATCTAACAAATAAAAATAAAAGTGAAGTAAGGAACAAAAAATGTTTTCATTAAGGATTTACTTTTTTAAACACTTTTATGGGGCAGGTGGTGGCCGAGCGGTAACGTCGTCGGGCTGAATCGCTCGGCGAGCCACAAACTCGGGTTCGATTCCCGTGCACGGGGAGACTTTATTTAAAAAATAATTTCTCGTCGTGTCCCTGGGTGTGGTGTGAATGTGTCGTGACGTCCAAATATATGTTAAATTAATACAATCATCGTTAGTGGCTGAATGGCTAGAACCTATGCCAAACAAACCAAAAAAAAAAAAAACACTTTTATCTACGACCTCACCAAATATTATAGCTTTATTTATGCAGCTCTACTTTTTAGCACTAGTGGTAGAATAGCCAATGCATTTTAAATGAGATTTACTTTTTTAAACAATTTATATTATCTCTCATTTATGAGAGATCTGCACTGATTTCTATGAATGACTTATTGTATTCCATACTGGGAATTGTTTCAAGCTTTGAACCATTCGCTTAAGGTTATTAAAGTATACTTACAAGAAAAAATCACAGTATATAATAATATTATAAAAAATATAATGAACATGTTTTTTCAGGCCTATGAGAAAAAACATACTAATTATATTATTATTATATAAATTACCTATTACCAAAAAACAATTAAAAATCTCAAATCAGACAAATTTACTAAAAGCTCAAATTTGACACAAATCATCAATTTACTTGATTTTTGATTTTATCACTTTTAAACGAGTCCACGAGCCCACTCCCAGACTAAGTATGAAGTAAAATTTCGAGTGTAGAAAAGCCCCGCGTAGAAAATTAATCTGAGACTATTTTCCACGGGGCTTTTCTAAACTCGAAATTTTACTTCATGCGCCACGCGCACAAAACACTGAATATAAATGACGTTTAAAATATACTCCTTAGAAATGATTCATACAAAATCGATCAGAAATGATTCTCTTGCAAATGTTCGACTATTTGGACATGGACAATTTTATGAATGGTATGCTGAATATTTCTTAATTTGTTATAGTTTTGACAGTATTTTGCCACGTTCGACTGTTTCAACTTTAATCACTTTCTGAGGACAGTAAATTACTAGATTGTCACTGAAAACTTCCAACAAACACCAGAATTTAGCCACGTTTGAACATCAAACAATTTAATTAAAACACTTAACTTTGTTTTACCACTTTTATTGTTACTTTTCAGTGACTATAGTATCGATAACAATTTGTTTGAATCCGACAAAATCACTGATTTGGCAACCCTGCCCCGAGGCCTTTGAGCTGCTAAATAAGCCATTGAACACAGCTCATATTTTGTTATGCAGCAAACTTCGACTTACTTTCACTAAAATAATCTACCGTATTTAATTTGCAATTATTCCATTCTAAGAATTATTTTGCATAAATCACTTGTCTGCTTTGGATTGCTTAATTATAGTCCGAAAATACGTTTTCGCCTCCATTGAAAAACCCTATAATTACCGACCGATTTCACGGTTGCTATAAATATTTAATTTCGGACCAATCCAATTAACGGATGACACGGACTGGCTCGCTTAAATACATGTAATTAAAAACCACTTGCACTCACAACCCACAATTATTTCGTTAATAGAAAAAAATAAAATAAAAATTAGAAACATTAAATGTGCGATTCTTTTCGCAATCTACAAGTTAGTCTTACAAAGACTATATCAAACACTCATTGAAACAACTACTTCCCGGGCTAATACCCCGACGGACATTGAATTATACAACAAGTGTTTGCTGTTACATACAGTAACCTACTGCAAATGTAACAATTTGGGTCAAATTATTCAGGCCATCTATAGACGCGTTTCGAGATTTATCTCTCATCGGTATAGCTTTGCCATTCCCTCTAAACAATTTGACACCTTAGACTGGCGGTCACGTTACCGTTCAGACATAAGTATAAATGAAAATGCCAATTCTTGGTTGCAGAGTACTTCAAACATTAAAAGTGCGATTCTTTTCGCAACAGTAACAGCAAACACTTGTTGTATAATTCAATGTCCGTTGGAATATTAGCCCGGGAAGTAGTTGTTTCAATGAGTGTTTGATATAGTCTTTGTAAGACTTACTTGTTGTAGATTGCAAAAAGAATCGCACTTTTAATGTTTGAAATATTCTGCAACCAAGAATTGGCAATTTCATTTATAACAAAAATTAGCACATATTTTTTAAATTTAAGTTTAATTATAATTGAACAACACATAATATTTTCGTTATTTTTTATGTACACTACTGTGCAATAAAATTAAGCACAAGTTCTATAACAATTTTTCACAATATTCTAGTTGTATAATTCGGCTCCGTGTTAATTGCCTAGCAACAGTTTCAATAAATGATAAAACACTATAACTTAAAAATAACGCCTTAATTGAAAAACCAAAACTAAAACCTTTTGAAAAAAACGCTTGCAATAAATACAACAAAGCTAAAATAGAAAAACCATCTTCTATTTTAGTTGTTGAATTGTTGTCTAAATAACGCAGCATTTTGACATTAAGAAAAGTGATATATTTACAAATTTTCATAACTAGGAAACTCATCATGTCCGTTTTAAACTAAAACATATTTTGTGTGCTTAATGTTATTGCACAGAAGTGTACCTTTGATTACACAACTTTTTAAATTTCATAAATTATAAAAAAGAAACGATGTTAAGCAATAATTCAGCCTCCAAACCTAACCTATTTTATATTTGCCCTTATGGACGTTGTCAATACTGCCAATATTTTGACAGTGTTTTCAAAGTCATACGTTTGAATTTTCCACTCATTTTCCGACCCTATTGCATAAACATGTTTTTTCTTCTATTTCTTTTTGTATTTTCACAAAAAAATGTATTTGGTTTCTTTAGTTATTTATGTACTTTTGATCAGAGAAAAATTGATATTTTCTTGATCGTTCTTATTTGAATTTAAACAAATTAAAACAAGAAACAAAACAGAAAACATTATTTTTTCTCTGATCAAAAGTACATAAAATAACGAAAGAAACAATTACATTTTTTTGTTGTGTTTACACAATAAATATCTTTTTTCTATCGTTTCTTTTTTTTTAATGTATTTAATTCTGCTTGCACAACAAATTACTTTATTTCTTTATTTTTTATATATATATATATATACAAAACTATGTAATTTTCTTTCATTTCTATTTTTTAATTGTTTAATTCAGATTGTAAAAAAATATATTTCGTTTCTTTCGTGTTTTTTTAATCATTTTATATATTTTTGATTGCACAAAAAATGTAGAATGCATTTATTCGTGTTGATAAAGCCAATTAATTAAAATTAAATCGTAAATGACAGAATGAAAAAAAATTGCGCACAGCAACAGGTCTTTTTAATTGGTCCGACCTGAATACACACATATACACACACGGTATTTGTTTGTTTACTTGAGTAATTAAGTAACGCTCAAATATACAAACAGAAGTTGAATCATATTGTTGACATACTAATAATTATCTAGTGTTAATTAGTTGCTATGTCCAATTAATAAAAATAGAGTTTTTGAAACTGAAGGAGAATTAAGAAATTAATTAGATTTATGCCCGGTGTTATAAAACATTTTATTCCCTAAATAAAATTTACTTTGGGAATAAATTAATTTATTCCAAAGATTTCGGTAATATAAACACAAAATAACTTTATTTGGCTAATAAATCTCCTCAGTAAATTATTTGTTTGTTTTTCTACCAAGTAAATTTTATTCTCTAAATAATTTGACAGTTAAAAGTCAAAAGTTTTTATATTATTATAATTACCTTAGAATCTACTACTTGAATTTATTAATTTCATTACGGTTATCATGTCTACCATATCATCCATGTCAGATTTAGCTTCGCTCATAGTAAGTAAGTAAGTAAGTAAGTAAATTTATTCTTGCTTAAGACCAGAGGTTTACAAACGTCAATAAGAGTGGTAGAAAAAATATAAATATAAAATATAAAAAATACAAATTGTGTATTTTATATTTTATATAAAATACAAACAGAAAATATAAATATAAAATACAAATATAAAATACAAATATAAAATACAAATATAAAATCCAAATATAAAATCAAAATATAAAATCCAAATGTAAAATATAAAAGCCAAACATAAAATGTAAAACACGATAAAACACAGAATAAATACTATATACGATACAACATATTAAAAACATTTAAAAAAATTGTATCAGTTACTTGGCCCAAAATCCGCGAATTGGTGATTAATACATTCATCAATGCTGAAAAATGCTTTGGATACTAAATAAGACTTAACATGTTTCTTGAACTTTATATGGGGGAGAGATTTTATGGCCTGAGGTAAATAATTGAATAATTTTGGCCCATAATAATTTTCTCCACTCCTAGACTTAGATAGTCGTAATCTATCTGGATAAATATGCTCACAGCCTCTCGTACCGTATTTATGTACTTGATTTTTTTTTTATAATTATTAACGTTTTTATGAACATACAGCAAGCATTCGAATAAGAACAAACTGGGTAATCTTCCCTGACAGTGATTAATTCGAACCACAAGACATTCTGAGGAGTCGAAGACCTAGATTTTTTCAAATCAGACCTAACCAGGGATTTTTATACTTATGCATACGCTTTTTTAAATTAGTTCCATTTAAAGTTTTAAACGAGTGTTTTCCACTCCCAGAGTAAGCATGAAGTAAAATTTCGAGTTTAGAAAAGCCTGAAAATTTGGTTTGGTCGCGTAGCGCGAAGCGCGGAGCGACCAAACCAAATTTTCAGGCTTTTCTAAACTCGAAATTTTACTTCATGCGCCACGCGCATTTAACACTGAAAACACTGAAATATTGTGAACAAGTGAACTTCACTTGAAATCAGTGTCTTGTACGCGTGGCGCATGAAGTAAAATTTCGAGTTTAGAAAAGCCTGAAAATTTGGTTTGGCCGCTCCGCGCTTCGCGCTACGCGTCCAAACCAAATTTTCAGGCTTTTCTAAACTCGAAATTTTACTTCATGCTTAGCCTGGGAGTGGAAAACACTCGTTTAAGTCTTTTATAATTTCTAATAAGCTTTATTTTTTTTGTTCTGAGTAATTCTGTCCTATTCCACGGTTATTCTCTATAATTATAAGGAATTATACTGAATTTTCAATTTAATTGACTATTTAATTTGAAATATTGACAATTCAATTTAAAAAATTGGTGGTTCCAGCTATGGCTACAATGAAAATGTATAATTTCGGTCTGTAATCTACTAATTAAATTATTTATTTCTAGAATTGCTATTTATTTGGTAGGTTTGCTTTATAATACGCAATTTTATTCGCCTATTAGTTTACTAGGTAAATAAATTTACTCCACAAATAGTTATCTAATGATTTATTAATCGTTTATAATACTGGGCATTAGAGTAAATAAAATATTTCATTCGTGTTTTGATTACTTTTTTTGGAACGTAATATATAACTGTTTTGTACCGCTTTTATTACTTTCATACAAGTGGTATATAAAAGTTAGGTGTTATCTTTATATCAAAATAGAAAATGTACCATAAAATGAGCGCCTCTAAAATAAATAAATGTGAATGGATTAGTGCAATTGTATTATTATTATTTAATTATTGCTAATTATTAATTTATCAGGTGCTTCTGATAAACTCTTGTTACACTATGCTATTCTATTTTTGTTTTCGACATGTGTGTGCTGAGTGGAAAAAAGAACACTTCGTGATTTGTAATTTTTCTTTTCTTTTAAGTATACACATCAATATGATTACAGTGTTTAGTAAAATTTCAGTTTCGCTTTAAATCAGCGTTTAATCCTACAATAGTAATAAATAACACCACAATTCTTCCATCCTACTCCTGCAAATACTTAGGCATAGAATTTGATTCAAA
Source organism: Philonthus cognatus (assembly GCA_932526585.2). Classification (NCBI taxonomy): domain Eukaryota; kingdom Metazoa; phylum Arthropoda; class Insecta; order Coleoptera; family Staphylinidae; genus Philonthus; species Philonthus cognatus. Next base: position 49,653,022 of record OW052244.1, read on the forward strand.
ACTTTCCTTCCTCCTACATACCAAATCCATTAAAACCAAAATGAAAACAAGGGCTAGGCATTTCAGATCTTTAACTTATAAACAACAAGGAATTTCCACAAAAACAGCAGTTAGGATTTACGAATCGATATGCCGGCCCTTGTTAGACTATGGTGCAGTTTTATTCCTTCATATCCGTCCTTCAATTTCACACCATATCCAAGTCGCCAAAAGATCAGCCCTACGAATCCTCACCAAACTCAGGCAACCCTCAGCGAAAAATTCGCTGTAAACACCCATAACCTAGAACTCCTAAACAAATTCTGTATTCCTAGAAACCTAAATATCCATCCCAAATATAAACATCCTCCTCTCACAATACATCAATTCATTTTTACCGTTCATCAAGACAGTTCACAAGCCTAGCATACGATAAAATTTTTCAAATAAAATAAATTCAAGACAGGGCAGAAAGACCTCTGGTTGATAGCCCAGATAGACTAACCCCATAGTGTAATAATATATATATATATATATATATATATATATATATATGTATTATACTATACTACTGTAATTGTCTGAATAAAGATGTATGTATATATCAGCGTTTAATACGCGTGGCGCATAAAGTAAAAACAATCAATCAGGGATTGTAACCACTTGTTAGAAGCTTTAAATTGAGAACTTTTATAGAAACAACAAATGCCTGAAAATTAACAGCATGTGTATATTGAAATGAAAATTACCCCGTGTAATTATGCTATATAAATAACTGTATGTTTTTGAGTTTACGTGAAGTGATTATTACACTAAAAAAGACTGTTCTTCCTTACTTCACTATTTATTTTTATCGTTAGATGTACATTTCGAGACACAAAGTTCTCATTATCAATAACAAACTTTTTAATGCTATATAAATTGTGATGTAATTGTTATTAAATAATAATAATTAACAGCATATACACGTATGTAATACTTAGAAGAAAAATTCCCTGTGTAATAATGCTATTATTATTAAATAATAATAATTTAACAAAAAATCTACACTCATTAAAAATCACTCAGCAATCGTACGATTCATTTGAATACTTTTAAAAGTCATACAAAACAAAATGCGAAGAAAAAATTAGCAAATCGCTATCTGTTTTTTTTTTAACATTATTTTCACCATTCTTCATGAGTTATGTAATCGAGAATAATTCTAAGAATGATTAATAACCGTCAATTTTGATTTTTTTGTCTGCCTGTATTATTGATGAAAACGTATTCAATGGAAGACTCGCCTCCATTCAAATGGTAATGGATTTCGTGTTTGGTAATTAATAGCCTGTCAATGGCTTTCTGGTAATTCCAGTATTATTTTTTTGTGTTTAATAAAATCGTAATTAAAGTGTCAGGATTTGGTTTTTGACGAAAAATATTAAACTGGTATATCTTTTTCATTAATATTTGCAATAACAAAAAACAGAATATAACCAAAGCAATAATGAGTCGAGCTTAGAAAACCCTGAAATTTTCGGAGCAAAGCGTAGCGTTCAAATTAAAATTTTCGGTGTTTCCTTAACTAGAAATTAGTTCATCCGCCACGCGTATAAAACACTAGTTAAATGAAAAGTTTGAATTTGGTTTATTTTATTTTATTATTCAATTATGTTTAAACTGTTTAGCTGTCACAATATTAATTCTTTATTTTGCTAAATTTAAATCAGCTGTAGTTTTGTAATGTATTGTAACCGTACTAGATCCTTGAGGAACACCACAAATAAACACGTAAACTCGCAAAGAAACACACATAAATGTTGAATATGCATATAAAATCGATTTAGTAGAAATAAATCACAATACGAGGGTCATTCCATAAATAATGCACATAATTTTTTGTTTCCATGCACGTTTATTTGTTTTGATATATTGTCTTTATAATATTAATTCTTTATTTTGCTAAATTTAAATCAGCTGTAGTTTTGTAATTTTTTCAATTTATTTCTATTTTCTGTTGGTTCATTTAGTTTAGTGAGAGAATATTTTGACCTGATGTTGCATTTTGCATATATAACATACAGAGAGTTTTATGTAACACCGAACATGCTAGAATCTACTCAATGTAAATTTTACTATGTTCGATGTGTACTGGGACGCATCAAAGCATTGAGTGCGATGTGATTGGCTACGATTTTTAATTGTAATATAGTCAACCCAATGTACACTCTTTCCTTCAAAAATAAATTAAATCTGTCAGTTATCTCAAGCAAGTGATATTTGTTGTTCTGGCATTTAAAACAGACTCGGAACAAGAACGGATGGTTATACAATGTATACAAAGCAGGAGAAGATTTTTCTGGTGAACTTGTATCATGGAGGAAACAGTTTTAGAAATTCCCGAGATTTATTTTTTGTAAAATTTCCTGATCGCCTAATCCCATCCATTTCAACCATTTCGGACCTTATAAAACAATTTAATAGAACCGGCTGTTTAGATAAATTTCACAAACGAAGAGTAAGAAGACCGTCAATATTATCAGAAGAGATGAAATTAAACATTTTGTGTTATGTTGAAGAATGTCCAATAGTATCTTTAAATACTATTGCAAAATCACTTCATATTTCAAAATCCTCCGTACATAGAGTTCTACGAGAATATAAGTTTAGGTCCTACAAATCTCAAAATCACCAGTTGTATGAAGATGACAAAATTAAGCGATCAAATGTTTGTGAAATTTTATTTAATATGGTAAATGCAAATAACGACATTTTGCGGAAAATAACTGACGAAGCATCTTTTTGTCTAGATGGATCAGTAAATTATCAAAATTACAGATCAGGTATTCCTATTTATTTGTATCATTTCTAGACCCATTATTCCTTTTCTTTTAGGTATTGGTCTACAAGTAATACCTACCTTTAAAATTTAACTCATACTCAGTACAACAAAAGAATTAATGTATGGATTGGCATTATTGACACGCACTTGATTGACCCATTTTTATTAACGAAAATCTAAATTCTAGTAAATTTTTAACACTTCTTGAAAGTGATATTTTACCAGGCATATTCCAATTAAAAATGTGGAAGAACTTCAGACTCGAGTACGGTTTGTATGTGAAGAAATGAATCCAAATTTTTTAAAAAATGCCGTAGAATCATTTTATCATCGTCTAGCATATTGCTTAGAGCGCGAAGGAGGTCATTTTGAATAAATTTACTATAAATATTACTTGTTTCTAATAAACTATATTCTTTAACCTATTGGCTAAGTATTTAATAAAAGGTGAATAGTAGAATTATTTATTTGGTTCTTTTAAATTACTCTTTATGCCTTCTTTAAGTATTTTACTGATTAAAAATATAACAGAGGTTGATATGCATTCCGTTGAACTAAAATATCCATAATACAACATGTTGCACTTGACATAACAATTGACAGATTTAATAAATTTTTGACAGGAAGAGTGTAAATTGGGTTGACTATATCACTATTAGAAATCGTAGCCAATCACATCGCACTCAATGCTGTGATGCGTCCCAGTACACTTCGAACATAGGAAAATTAACATTGAGTACATTTTAGCATGTTCGGTATTACATAAAACTCTCTGTATGCATAGAACAGTAAATCTGTCGTGTAACTCAAATATTTATTGTATAATTTAAGGAAATAAAACACCACACAGTGGCTTCATCAGGCAGATGAGAATTACTCTTCTGCCTGATGAAGCCACTGTGTGGCGAAACAATTGTCGCAGTGTTCGACATTAAAAATTGTGAAAATTCTCAAACGATCGTGTTTTATTTCCTACATATTATGGAATTTCACCAAGTAACAGCCTCATCTATCCAATGTATAATTTAATATCTGTTGGGGTATTAGCTCGAGAAGTAGTTGTTTCAGATAATATTTGGAAAAGAAGTCTCAACGAGACTAAATTTTTTCAGAAAGCCGATATTAATTTAAATTCGTTTTTATAGTTTGTAGTTTTGTTATTAGTGAATATCAGACCTATAGTTATTTAACTATTAATTATCTTCAAATGAGTCCCTAAACAAGATGTATTTTTATTTTACACTTATTCTGAGTCCTTGTATATCACACATCCCTTCAGAATAATTATTATTATTATTAACATCTATTCAGTGGAAAATAGTACACTTTGGGCTTCTATAATTTTGTTAGCAGAGCCTTGATTTTGTTATATTGAACATAAAAATTCAAATCTTCATATAGATGAATCCGAAACCTCGTAAGTCCAAAATGTCAAATTTAGAGGAGACACTAAATACTAAGTTGTTAATTATTATATGAACTGCGTAATCCTCCTGATTTTTTTTTTAAAGTACGTGCATATAACTTCATCATGAGCGATTTTTATTAAGTATTTTGAGTAGATAAATAAATCATAATATAACTGTTTTTCTTTTATAAAAATTAAATTTAAAAACTGCATTGAATTATCAGAAATTGGTAAATATTTATTAAAAAAATGATGGAATTTGAACTTGCATTTATTTAAACTAAATTCTTCGTTGGTATCACGAATTCGATACTTCTTTTATATTTCGTTTCCTATGAGTAAGACATTATCAAACATTTCATTAAATACAAATATGAGTAAGTTAATAATATCTGACTTTACAAGACAACACTTTTTACTTTGTTTGTATAAGACTTTTCTATTGGTTGTAACTGTAGTTTCGACAAATTTAGCTTGTCATTACCAAACATGTAGTTCAAACTTCATGTTTGACATAGACAAGCTAAATTTGTCGAAACTGCAGTATATGAGTAAGTTAATAATATCTGACTTTACAAGACAAAACTTTTAATTTGTTTGTGTAAGACATTTTTATTGATTGTGACTGTAGTTTCGACAAATTTAGCTTGTCATTACCAAACATGAAATTAAAACTTAATGTTTGACAATGACAAGCTAAATTTGTCGAAACTGCAGTGACATGCAATAAAAAAGTTTTATATAAACAAAGTAAAAAGTGTTTTATTGTAAAGTCAGATATTAACTTACTAATATTTGTATTTAATAAAAAGTGTTTTATTGTAAACGAAATAGATACCTTCACAATACAGAATATCTGACTTACTAGGATTTTTTCTTAAATCGACACCTACGAGGTTTCGAAAGTAGTTGATCGATATATAAACAAGTTTGATCAAAATCTAAATATTAAAAAGTTTACATATGTAATTGTTTATTTACACCACATGATTTTGTCCATAAAAGAATATAAATCTATGTTTATTAATTGTTCGCCTAATATTGTACATAGACGTGAAATTGATTATTTTTTGCTCTTTGTAAGTAACGCATCGTTGAGCGGAAACAAGGTCTTCGCCAAATTCACACGCGCTTTTCATTTTCATTCCCATTCATTCATTAAAACACACCGCAGCCATTCAGCGAGTTGTTTACGTTCATCATTAACCCGTCAGTTACAGGTGTTTATTTACCGGAGCGGGCGCACACTGGAACCGTACTAGATCCTTGAGGAACACCACAAATAAGCACGTCAACTCGTAAAGAAACACACATGAATGTTGAATATGCATATAAAATCGATTTAGTAGAAATAAATCATAATCAAAAAATGATGTGCATTATTTATGGAATGACCCTCGTCATTCCATAAATAATGCACATCATTTTTTGTTTCCTTGCATGTTTATTTGTTTTGATATATTGTCTTTACAATCTCTCAACATAATCTCCCTGTTTCTCATTAACCGAGTCTGATTGTTTGGGAAGTTTTACAATACCATACAATACGCCATCTTTCTTCATCTTACGAATGGCTTGGGCAGAAATCTCATTTAGTTTGAATAACGACTTCCTCGCATAGGTTGTTTCAACTTTGGGGATAAATCATGAATGAGGTACACTTGTGTGCAATAAAATTAGGCACAAGTCTCATAACTATTTTTCACTACATTCTAGTTGTGTAATTCGGGTCTGTGTTAATTGCCCAACAGCAGTTTCAATAAATGATAAAACACGATAACTTGAAAATAACACCTTTATTAAAAAACCAAAACTAAGACCTTTTGAAAAAAACGCTTGTAATAAATATCATATGATCAATAAAAAAAAACCTCTTAGAGTACCATACAATACGCCATCTTTCTTCATCTTACGAATGGCTTGGGCAGAAACTCATTTAGTTTGAATAACGACTTCCTCGCATAGGTTGTTTCAACTTTGGGGATAAATCATGAATGAGGTACACTTGTGTGCAATAAAATTAAACACAAGTCTCATAACTATTTTTCACTACATTCTAGTTGTGTAATTCAGGTCTGTGTTAATTGCCCAACAGCAGTTTCAATAAATGATACAACACCATAACTTGAAAATAACACCTTTATTAAAAAAACCAAAACTAAGACCTTTTGAAAAAACGCTTATAATAAATATCATATGTTCAATAAAAAAAACCTCTTGAGTGCTGTGATTTTATCTTTTTTAAAATTTATGTTGGCTACACGCTTTAGAAATTGTCATATAAAACGTCAGACATAATAATTATAATGTATAATTTCAGAGTTGCCAACCTACAATATATTCCATAGCACTCTAAAGGTTTTATTTTATTGAACATACGATACAACAAAGCCGAAATATCTTCTATTTTAGTTAAAATTCGAATTTTTTTTAATTGTTGTCTAAATGACGCAGCATTTTGACATTTAGGAAATTGACAGATTTACATATTTTCGTAACTAGAAAACTCATTATGGCCATTTTAAACAATAACAAATTTCGTGTGATTAATTTTATTGCACAGGAGTGTTCATCTTTTCATTTAAGATGAAATTTGTTTGTACGTGGGGATGATTGACCTCTTCATTTATTTTATTGTGATTTTAACTCTGGTTCAAAGAATGTATAGATAGATAGTTCAAAGTATGTGTAGATAAAATAATTATTTGTATTTTGAAAACGTATAGGAGCTTTATTAAGGCAAACCTTAATTTGTGATCAATATTTTGTTTCACATCAAATTTTTTAATATTTCTTTTATTATTATGCACATAATTTGTAAATATTTTATTTGAAAAATAACAAAATTATTATTGTACACATATTTTGTAAATATTTTATTTGAAAAATAACAAAAAACTAAATAGTACTTTATTCGGAAATGAATCAATTAATAAATAAATTAGGTTCATTTATTACGTCAATTAATGATAAAAGCATCATCAATTCTGTAGAATCCTTTAATTTTAAGCTTCTAACGAGTGTCTCCCACTCCCAGACTAAGCATGAAGTAAAATTTCGAGTTTAGAAAAGCCTGAAAATTTGGATTTGCCGGGGGCGCGCGAGCGAAGCGAGTCGCGCCCCGGCAAATCCAAATTTTCAGGCTTTTCTAAACTCGAAATTTTACTTTATGCGCCACGCGTATAAAACACTGACATATTGTCATATGTCAAAATTCGAAAATATAAAGGGAATTGAAACAATTTATAAATAAAATAGGTTCATTTATTACGTCAGTTAATGATGAAAACATCATCAATTCTGTCGAAGCCTTCAATTTTGAGTTTCTAACGAGTGTCTTCCACTCCCAGATTAAGCATGAAGCAAATCCAAATTTTCAGGCTTTTCTAAACTCAAAATTTTACTTCATGCGCCACGCGTATAAAACACTAACATATTGTAAATTTTGAAACATATTGCTTAGATGTGATGGATCAATATTTACCGAAATATCGCGAAAAAATGCAAAAATCAATGTTTGCGAATATTTTATAAACTGGAAGAGATATGAAGAAAAGTATAACTAATTTTGTTTGAGACTCTTTCATATTCTTAGACCCAAATGCACCATAACTAATTAACTTTAATCATCCAATAATGATTGATTAATCCTCTGATTATATAAAAATTCGAAAATATAAAGGGGATTGAAACAATTATAAATAAAATAGGTTCATATATTACGTCAATTAATGATGAAAACATCATCTATTCTGTAGAATCCTTCAATTTTGAGTTTCTAACGAGTGTCTTCCACTCCCAGACTAAGCCTGAAGTAAAATTTCGAGTTTAGAAAAGCCTGAAAATTTGGATTTGCCGCGGGCGCGCGAGCGAAGCGATTTTCAAATTTTCAGCAATATGTTTCAAAATTTACAATATGTCAGTGTTTTATACGCGTGGCGCATGAAGTAAAATTTCGAGTTTAGAAAAGCCTGAAAATTTGGATTTGCCGGGGGCGCGCGAGGCAAGCGAGTCGCGCCCCGGCAAATCCAAATTTTCAGGCTTTTCTAAACTCGAAATTTTACTTCATGCGCCACGCGTATAAAACACTGACATATTGTAAATTTTGAAACATATTGCTTAGATGTGATAGATCAATATTTACCGAGATATCTCGGAAAAAATGCAAAAATCAATGTTTGCGAATATTTTATAAACTGGAAGAGATATAAAGAAAAGTATAACAAATTTTGTTTGAGACTCTTTTATATTCTTAGACCCAAATGCACCATAACTAATTAACTTTAATCATCCATTAATGATTGATTAAACCTATGATTATGTCAAAACTCGAAAATATAAAGGGAATTGAAACAATTTATAAAAATAGGTTCATTTATTACGTCAATTAATGATGAAAACCTCATCAATTCTGTAGAATCCTTCAATTTTGAATTTCTAACAAGTGTCTTCCACTCCCAGACTAAGCATGAAGTAAAATTTCGAGTTTAGAAAAGCCTGAAAATTTGGATTTGCCGCGGGCGCGCGAGCGAAGCGAGTCGCGCCCCGGCAAATCCAAATTTTCAGGCTTTTCTAAACTCGAAATTTTACTTCATGCGCCAGGCGTATAAAACTCTGACGTATTGTAAATTTTGAAACAGACTTCTTAGATGTGAATGATTAATATTTAGCGAGATATAATGGAAAAAATGCAAAAATCAATGTTTGCGAATATTTTATAAACTGGAAGAGATATGAAGAAAAGTATAACAAATTTTGTTTTAGGCTTTTAAATATTCTTAAGCCCACCTGCACCATAACTAATTAACTTTATTTATCCAATTATGATTGATTAAACCTCTGATTATGTCAAAATTCGAAAATATAATAAACTTCTAAATGTGTAAGTGTAAGCCCAAATAATAACGCAATTTTAATCAAATAACCTCACATGCAATTCAATAAGTTTCACTAATTTGTTGTGATTTAATTCAATTTTAAGCAAATACGTTCACTAGCAATTCAATAAATTTCACTAATTTGTTATGATTTGAACAAATTCCAAACAAATAAGTCCAAATAATAACGCAACATTATTAATTGTTAATTAAATTACAATCGTATATTCAATAAAATAAAACCTCTAGAATACTGTGGAATATATTGTAGATTGGCAACTCTGAAATAATACGTTATAATTATTATGTTTGACGTTTTAAATGACAATTTTTAAAGCCTGTAAATAACATTAATTTTAAAAAAGATAAAATCATAGCACTCTAGAGGTTTTTATTAATTGAAGATAGGATAAATAACTTAATTTGTTATATTGTATTATTTGACCTGACTTGAGAATGTGTGTGGAAAAATGTGAATATTATGTTATTTAAATATTTTTATTATTACTAATTTTAAAACAAATATTTTTAAGGGTATTTCTAACTTCACAATATTTCAGTGTTTTATACGCGTGGCGCATGAAGTAAAATTTCGAGTTTAGAAAAGCCTGAAAATTTGGTTTGGCCGCTCCGCTTCGCGGAGCGACCAAACCAAATTTTAAGGCTTTTCTAAACTCGAAATTTTACTTCATGCTTAGTCTGGCAGTGGAAACACTCGTTCGAAATTTCAAATTGAACGCTTTTATAAAATCAACGAATGCTTAAAAATGTACAGGGTGTACATTGTGTATATTTAAAAGAAAACTTCTATAATAAGTCATTCATAGAAATTAGTAAAAGAAGTGCAAAATTTTAGCTAAAATCAGCTTTCAACTTTTACTTTATAATTGCTCAGCCGTTAATTGCAATTGCATACTATTTAAACAATTTTTTAAAACAATTGTATTGTTTAAAAGGAGTACTAATCACTGATTAAAGCTAATCAGATGTGGTGTAAATGAGCATTAATATTTAAATCATATTGTTCGGTTTTGTTTAATTCCCGTGAAAAGGACCAAATGTAGAATATTTGATTTTTGATTTATATTTTGAATATTCGCGGTCACAACTTAAGTTGTGAATTATACACATATTTTTAACGGATCTCCGTTAAAAATATGATTTAAATATAATTAAATATTAATCTTAACACTTTACAAATATTTTTCACTTCTTATTGCTTAAACATCGCTTATTTTTATTATTTTTCAAAAATTTTGAAAAACTTTACCCACCCAATAGAAGCTCCTGATGGACATACGCCTCGGCTTCGACGACGCATAATAACTCTGCAAATCACTCTGCTTATTCTCCATAATTAACAACAAACAGATTAAGTTGATTAACTTTAATCACACGGTGTGACACACGAACGCGAAAAACGGCCGGCACGCGAAAGCGGAAAACAATCGAACATGCACATCTGACCGAACTAAAGTCCCAGATAACAATGATTAAAACTGCATCTGCGGAAATAAATCGTTCTTAATTAAAGTCCACAACGGTAGGTGGGATTATTTGCAGTCGGGAATAATCCAAGTTAGAGCGATCAACAGGTGGGATTTACGAATCGTTAAATAATGAATGGGAGAGGGAAAATTTGATGATATGTTATTTCGCATTTAAAGTCGAATTGAATGATAAAGTGTGATTACCTTAGACATTTTGCCATTAATGTTAAATTTTTGAATGAAAAGGAGAAAAGGTAGAATTCGAAAGTATCTGTCTATTAATAATAAGCAATTCAATAAATTTCACTAATTTGTTGTAATTTAATTTAATTTTAAACAAATAAATTCACATGCAATTCAATAAATGTCACTAATTTGTGATGATTTATTTCAATTTTAAACAAATACGTTCACAAGTAATTCAATATATTTCACAACTGTTTTCTAATTTAATTCAACTGCAAATAAATTCGTTCACTAGCAATTCAATTCGAGTAATTTGTTGTGATTTAATTCTATTACAAACAAACACGTTTACATGCAATTCAATAATTATCACTAATTTGTTGAGATTTAATTTAATTTTAAACAAATATGTTCACTTGCAATTCAATAAATTTCACTAATTTGTTGTAATTTAATAAAATTTTTAGGATATAATTTCACATGCAATTCAGTAAATTTCACTCATTTGTTGTGTATTAATTCAATATCAAACAAATAAATTTCATTAATTTGTTGTAATTTAATTGAATTTTAAAGAAATAAGTTCACGAGCAATTCTTTAAACTTCACCAATTTGTTATAGTTTATATACATTTTACATGAAATCAGGACAAAATGTAGATGATTTGTAGCTGGATAAAATGTATTGACTAGATACGATTTATTTCCGTAAGTAAAAAGATGGAGAAAAAGGAGATAAAGTTGTAACTGCAGTGAAATCTGAAGTGTTCTTCTGTTGGTGCACTTATACAGGAATTTAATTTATTAATTGGATAGAATTAATTTTTGTAAGTAAAAAGATGGGGAAAAGGAGATAAAGTTCTAACTGCAGTTAAATCTGAAGTTTTCTTCTCTTGATGCACAGTGATTGAATTTATTAACTGGATAGAATTATTTTTTGTAAGTAAGAAGATGGAGGCAAAGGAGATAAAGTTGTAACTGCAGTTAAATCTAAAGTGTTCTTCTGTTGGTGCACTTATGCAGTGATTGAATTTATTAACTGGATAAAATTATTTTTTGTAAGTAATAAGATGGAGGAAAAGGAGATAAAGTTGTAACTGCACTTAAATCTGAAGTGTTCTTCTGTTGGTGCACTTATACAGGGATTTAATTTATTAATTGGATAGAATTAATTTTTGTAAGTAAAAAGATGGAGAAAGGGAGATAAAGTTGTAACTGCAGTTAAATCTGAAGTTTTCTTCTCTTGATGCACAGTGATTGAATTTATTAACTGGATAGAATTATTTTTTGTAAGTAAGAAGATGGAGGCAAAGGAGATAAAGTTGTAAATGCAGTTAAATCTAAAGTGTTCTTCTTTTGGTGCACTTATACAGTGATTGAATTTATTAACTGGATAGAATTAATTTTTGTAAGTAAGAAGATAGAGGCAAAGGAGGTAAAGTTGTAACTGCAGTTAAACGTGAAGTGTTCTGTTGGTGCACTTATACACTAATGAAAGGAAGATGAGATGTTGATTATGTACTTCCACACTTCCTCAACAAGGACGCAGGATAGAATACTTAATCGCGATCACACACGATCAGAGATTGTTCGATTTATACACACGTTTGTGGAAAATAAATTAAATTCAACATTTTATGATAAACGGAAAATCCGTTTTATGATAAGAAAAAAACTACGTTTACACACACGATAAAGATTTGATTTAAGATGACAGTTACACACGATGGAGATTTGATTTAAGATTTGTGTACCCGATCTGAAAACTCGATCAATTTTCCCTTGTTTTTTTTTTTGTTCTGAGGAAATGAGTTGTTAAGAACGCGAGTGCGGATCGCGACTGAATGTGGGAATCTTTTTGTTTTTTTCACGCTTTTCGAGTTCGCCTCCTGTTGCAATTTTCACGTGATGCTTTCCGTTATCGGTGGATTTTATTTTCGCGTTGTTTTTATCGGCGATCGTGTGGGTTTCGGAATTGAATTGGTCACGTTTTTGTTTTTATGTGTGCTCATACATAAAGTACAAACTGTAACCATTTATTCAATCGAAAGTTGAGCACTGTCAGTGCATTCCAATGAAAATGTGAGCAAAAAACTTGTGCAAAATTCTGTTTTTGAATAAAATGTTGAAGGGACAAAAATATTAGTTGGCCTGTATTCAATATTTAGTAGTACCTTGATTTTTTTAAGAATTATATCTTCTTTCTCTGATATTGTTTAATCTTTCAATATTAGAGAATAAAGATTTAATATTTTGTTGCGAGGAAAATGTGAGTAAAAAACTTGTGCAAAATTCTGTGTTTGAATAAAATGTTTTAGGGACTCAAAAATATTAGTTGGCCCGGATCTAAAATTTACGAGTACCTTGAATTTTTTTAAGAATTATATCTTCTTACTCTGATATTATTAAATCTCTCAAGATCAGAGAATGAAGATTTAATAATTTGCTGCGATGAAAATGTGAGCAAAAAACTTGTGCAAAATTCTGTTTTTGAATAAAATATTGAAGGGACTCGAAAATATTGGTTGGCCCGGATCTAATATTTACGAGTACCTTGATGTTTTTTACTTTCCCCCGTATGTAATACAAAGGGAAAGTATTGTTTTCGTGAAAATTTTCGAATCAAAAATTTTAGCGGAAATATCCGTTTTGAGGTCCCCTGAGTCGAATAAGACCATTTTTGAAAAATGTCTGTCTGTCTGTCTATCTGTGTGTCTGTGTGTGTGTGTCTGCGTGCGCTGTACCGCAAAAACCGCTAAAGATATCGAGATGAAACTTGAAACTTAAGCTTGTTGTTACAATCGGAAGAACTGAAAAGCTTTTGGTGAAAACCGGAAGTGGTACTTAACTCTTAGCGTTTTTCAGTTTTTTCAGATTTCTTCAATAAATGTTCATCAAACAAAAAATTCTTTCAAATAAAAGTTGTAGATAATAACAAAATGAAGATGTATTGTTTACTTACTTTTTGTCATAGCACTCTTAGTTTTTTAGATATTTCAAAAGTTGTGTGTTTTATCTAGTTATTGGTGTGTGACAGTGTATGTGTCGATACAATTGAAAAATATTTCAAATAAAAGTTGTAGAAAATAAAAAACTAAAGATTTTTCGTGGGCTTACTTTTTGTCATAGCACTCTTAGTTTTTGAGATATTTAATAAATAGTGTGTTTTATCTAGTCATTGATTTGTGTCAGTGTGAGTTGATACAATTGGAAAATGTTTCAAATAAAAGTTGTAGGTAATAAGATATTAAAGATTTTTTGTATCTTCACTTTTCACTTTTTGTCATAGCACTCTTAGTTTTTGAGATATTCAATAAATAGTGTTTTTTATCTAGTCATTGGTTTGTGTCAGTATGTGTTGATCCAATTGAAAAATGTTTCAAATAAAAGTTGTAGTTATCAAAAAGTTGAAGACATTTTGAAAATAATAATGCTACAAATATTTTAAAAGTGATTTAATACGCAATTTACGGGGGAAAGTTCTATGATGGACACATCACCATTTTTTAGAATTGATTGGGGTTCATTTTTCCCCTAAAATTTTTCCCCCGGCAAATTTTCCCCTTATATTTTTCCCCCGAATTAATATTCTCCCAAATTAATATTCCCTTAATCTAATTTTCCCCCAAATGAATAATAACGCAACAATCAAATTAATTAAGTTATATTCCAAAATTATAAAGTTATATTACAACCAATATTTCGTAAATAATCTAAAAGTTTGTCTTCCTCCCTGTAATCATCATATTTCGCAACTAAGTTTTTGATTCGACGTTCAATCCTTCTCTGGTCATGCGATTTGGCTCTTCTAATGGGCTGTCCTAGCGAGAGTTGTCGCATCATGGTCATGACAAGTGTTTGTACTCCATGATTAAGCATGATGTAAAATTTCGAGTTTAAAAATGTCTAAAAATGTGGATTTGTCGGTGCAAGCGAAGCGAAGCCCGGCTAATCCAAATTTTTAGGCTTTTCTAAACTCGAAATTTTACATCATGCACTAGACGTAGAAAACACTGATTTAAAGTTATAAATTTAGTGATTGTAATATTTATATTTGAGTATTCGAATATTTGAATTATTTATATTTATACAAAATATCATATTTTTTAAATATTAATAAAAATAAAAACAAAATAGTTCTACTTAGCTCAAACATATTCTACGCAACTGATATTTAAGCTATAACTTTTCAACTTCAAATTGAGACTAATTAACATCAAATTCTGATAAAACAATTTCCCATTGGAACTTAAAACATTGCTGTCAATTAAAACACAATCAAATTGGGAATACGCAATTTAACATTTTTAGTTTCTTGTTATTTAGTCTGGGGAGTTTTAGGTGAAACACCCTTTATATTCCTTAAATTAAAAAAAAAATGCTTTGAGTTTGGCTTATATAACATTTGCTACAATCATTGCACGCAATTGAATACATTTCTGAGTCTAAGTTTCATCTTCTTATGAAAATAATAGCCGGGGGAAAATTTGAGGGGAAAATTAATAGCGCGGGGAAAAATAACCTAGGGGAAAAATTGTAGGGGAAAAATGACCCCCAACGTTTAGAATTACATATTCTTTCTCTGATCTTATTAAATCTCGCAATATCAGAGAATGAAGATTTAATATTTTGCTGCGATCCCTCCCATAGGGAATAATGATGGAAAGTTTATTCGGAATGGCAAGCTAAAGGCATTTAGAGACTACCTTGTGAACATATTAATACACCAAATCTTCAAGCCCTAGCGATAGAAATCAAATCAATGAAAGTGTTGACTTAGTATAATTAGCAGAATTAGCTAAAGAAATATGCACTAACCCGAAAAAGGAACCAGCTTTGATATTATTATGTGAAGGTAGAATTAAGCATATGCCAGATAGCTGGAAAGTAGCAGAAGGTATAATGCTACAGAAACCAGGAAAGTCAGTTAATGATATCAAATCATACAGGGAATTTTCCTTTTTCGTATAAATTTCCTTATGAGATTCGTTTTATACGTAACCTCAAATGCTGCAGTAAAACGAATTTATTTAATTATATTGCTATAATGTATTTAAGGTTTATAAATATACATATCTAAATAGTATACACGGAGTTTTTCTTTTAAACCACTAAGCAAAAAACAAACAAATAATATTGTAGCAACATTAAGCGTTTGTTTAATGTTGATGAAACATTACTTAATTGTGCTTGCTCAGTGGGAAGTATACGTAGTCCAAATTCAGCCTATTTTCTGTAAATCTTTAGATATTCCTCTTTTTTTTTAAGTTCAATGTAAAACTTTAAACGAGTGTTTTCCACTCCCAGGCTAAGCATGAAGTAAAATTTCGAGTTTAGAAAAGCCCCGTGAAAATTTGTCGAGGGTCGCGTAGCGACCCGAGACAAATTTTCTGGGCTTTTCTAAACTCGAAATTTTACTTCATGCGCCACGCGTATAAAACACTAAAATATTGTGAAATTTATGTATATTCGAACTTTTCTTGAAAGCTGTGTTTAATATGCGTGGCGCATGAAGTAAAATTTCGAGTTTAGAAAAGCCCAGAAAATTTGTCGAGGGTCGCTGTGCCCTTTTCACGGGGCTTTTCTAAACTCGAAATTTTACTTCATGCTTAGTCTGGGAGTGGAAAACACTCGTTTAAAGTTTTACATTGAACTTAAAAAAAAAGATGAATATCTAAAGATTTACAGAAAATAGGCTGAATTTGGAATACGTATACTTCATGCTTAGTCTGGGAGTGGAAAGCACTTGTTTGAAGCTTCAAATTGAACTCTTTCAAAAAACAAATGTCGGAGAATTTACAGCTTATGCATACAGGGATTTTTTTATTTCGGTATACAAATCCATATGTATACTCAGATAAAAATGTGCTGTATTTTGAACTTCACTTGAAATCTGTGTTTTATACGCGGGGCGCATGAAGTAAATTTTCGAGTTTAGAAAAGCCTAAAACTTTGGTTCGGTGGCGTAGCGCTACGCGACCAAACCAAATTTTCAGGTTTTTCTAAACTGGAAATTTTACTTCATGCTTAACCAAGGAGTGGAATCATCCGTTAGACATAAAATTTAATAAAATAATTCAGCGGAATTATAATTTAAACTTATTTGTCTATGGACCAAACCAAAGTTGTAGGCTTTTCTAAACTCGAAATTTTTCTTCATGCTTAATCAAGGAGTGGAATCATTCGTTACACATAAAATTTAATAAAATTATTCAGCAGAATTATAATTTAAACTAATTCGTCTATGGAATACATCGCTACTGATAACTTGGACGCATATGAAATAGAAACAAATTTTATTATTTTTTGACGTTTTAATGTTAATTTGTTTGTATTTTAAAAACACATTATGCAGCTAGTTTTTAGGTAAACCCTAATTTGTAATACATAAGTTGTTTTACATTAAATTTCTTGGATATTTTTTCATTAACTTACACACATTTCATAAACATTTTAATTAAGAAATAACAAAAAACTTTATAAAAGTTTCCCCGGCATTGAAACAGTTCATAAATAAAGAGATACATTTATAATGTTAATTAAATATATAAACATCACCATTTTTATAGAAGCCTTCAACTTTAAGATTCTAACGAGTGTCTTCCCCTCCTAAATTAAGCATGAAGTAAAATTTTACTTCATGCGCCACCCGTATAAAACACTGACGTATTGTACATTTTGAAACATACTGCTTAGATGTGATAGATCAATATTGAACGAGATATAGTGGAAACAATGCAAAAATCAATGCTTGCGAATGTTTTATAAACTGGAAGAGATATGAAGAAAAGCATAACAAATGTTGCTTGAGACACTTTTCCATATTCTTTGCACGTTTTAATGTTAGTTTACCTATAAATACACTAAAAGGATAATACACACGTCATAGAGACATTTATACGAAAAAGAAAAATTCCCTGTTTAGGCCTATATGACGCCCAACATGGCGAACCTGAGTAGCTGCTATTACAGAGATTAAACTCATCCTTATACAAACAAAAGTTATCCCAGATCACCAGTTTGAAATCTGAAGCCAACATTAAAAAATCCTATACCTTTTCAACTTCAAATCGGGACTAATCAATATCAAATTGAGAACAAGCAATTTCAAATTGGGATCAAACAAATATTATTAAAGAAAGAATGTACAGTTTCCGGAGAATAAAACTAGTACAGCAAAATATTTGACTATGTGAACTGGACTCATTTTGATTTTTCAAACTGTCAGTCAAATTGACAAATCTGGGGAAATGTCAAACGGAAATTTATTTAACGTCGACATACCTCAACTGTCTGAAACGCAAAAAGCGATAATAACGACGCTATTGGCATTAGAGACACGGCTAATGAAGTGCATGTCAAAAAAAGCAAAGTCTTGTTGGCCAAGAAAAAATGTTGTTAACCTGTACATGGCAAGTTTGTTTTACAAGAAAAAAAATACGATATTTTAAAATTGGCTAATGCTTCCTTCTGTACTTTTGTTTTTCTCGCAACTGTATATTTTCGAAATTTAAAGCATTGGAAATGTATTTTTGAATGTGAGCTACGCGACCAAACCAAATTTTCGGGGTTTTCTAAACTAGAAGTTTTACTTTATAATTAACATGGAAACACTCGTTAGAAGTTTCAAATTGAACTATAAAAAACAAATGCCTCAACATTTACATGCATCAGGATATGTGTACACTTGGAACACAAATTCCCTGTATTTTTTACAATATAAATATGTTTAGTCCACTTTTAAAGCTATCAAAGAAGACAAGCTTGTTCAGATACCACAAACTGTAGGTGATAAAGGCAGATACATTATTTTGCGAACTGAGTTTAGACTTAATCGATCTGAAACATATTATTAAATCAAAACAACGTACAAAAAGTTTTGAACATTATGAAAAATATGTCCCTCACATTCAATAATGCATTCCTACTACTCAAAATTTAGAATATATGGATATGTTATGTGTTTGATTAATATTATTTCCATTATTTTTACTAAGAAAAAAAAAACAGTGTGAAGAGGAAATCCAACGTTTTGCTAGGAGACACGAAGACCGTGTCCGCCATCACCCAAAAGTAAAGGCATTTTATCTTCTCGACAACTTGCCCGTTTATCATAGACAACAATTGAGAGTTTACTGCCAACTGTTGGGGAATTTTTTGATGACCGGATTGTTAATCGTGAACGTGCTTGGAATTTTTGCAATCCTACAAAATAGACCGACCGTAGTTCCCTTCATTAGAGGCCAACACAAACAAATCCAAACATAATATATAAAATTACGAAAATGTTATTCGTGAAAACGCAAACAATGTCTTAATTAATAAGACAACTTAAGGCGATAAATATCCATTGAAACAACTACTTCCCGTGCAAATACACCTCCGGATATTGAATTATAGAATGAAATATTTAAAATCTTATATAATTTGATTTTGTTATGTGAATAACATCTTCGTAATTTTATATATTATGTTAAAGTGTGCAAACTATAAAAAGCGTAAGCTTATTTTCTCGAATTCAAATAGTTTTGAGTTTGAATTTATCTTGTTTAAATCCAAACATGTTGAATGTTGAAAATTTTGATGAACGGGCCCAACGAAGATCTACTCCGCTGCATTTTTAGCTACATGTTCAGTCTTTTCAAATCTCGAAAGTTCACTTCATGCTAAATCAAGTAGTAGAAGCACTTGTAAGTAACTTTAAATTGCAGGCTTTTATAAAATCAGTAAGTGCCTGAAACTTACAGCGTATGTATACATCGGGAAATATAATACTTAAAAGACAAAATATTACGATTATCTTTTGAATTATAAAGAAATTACTATTGAAATCATAAGGTTGTGGTTAATTATTTGTAATTTTCAAATTTTACAATGTATTCTTTGAAATGTCAGTGAACGGATTTTAACCGCAATATCCGGATCATCGTGCTGAAAACGTAAATAATAATAGGAGCAAAAATCATAACAAAGGAACGGTACATTCGGTGTTTATAATCAAAAATGGATTATCATTGCGGTGGGATTATAAATCAAAAAATAATTACACCGACAGCTGACTGCAAATATCAAATGACACGACAGAAAAAGAATGAATAAAAATTCAAGACCTACCACAATTTGTTTGTATTGCGTAATTTTTGTAAAAATATAATTCGTAGAGATTAGTTAATTTTTATTTTATTCGTTGATTGATGAGGTACGTAGGCGTTAAAAATCTATATTCACTTAGTTATTAAAATTATTACAAAAATGGAGATGTTTAAATTGTTTTATTTTATTGGCATACGTAAATTCTCTTCTCTTCGAAATGCGCAATTTTTATAACTAAGTAATTGATGAAGATCTCTTTTTTTATTGATATATATACTTAAGTATATTATTTAATAATATCTTTATTTACGGATCACCATTCTGCAATAATAATATAAAATATAGTATATAAAAATAAATTATGAAATAAATACAATAAAATAGGCAATAGGTATAAACGCATTCACAAGCAAAATAATACTACATATAAAAAATCAGGGAAAGTGAGAATAGTCACAATAACACATTAAAATAATTCAATTTTAAAGTATCGTCAATATAATTAAATAGGTAACAACACAGTAGCAATATATTAAAAATCATTTAATTTTAAAAGTTTACTACGGAGCTGTCCTAAAGTAACAATAAATAAATCCACATCTACAACATTGGAATTATGAAGCAAACGCGAAGTTGCAAAATGTTTCGCATATTCTGTTTTTTTAATTGGTATAAAGAAATTGTAATTGCTTCTAAGAGACCTAGATGGTACATGAATATTAATGTTGTTTAATAAAAATGGTGAATTAATATGACTATTTAATAGTTTATAGACAAACATTATATCATTAATAAAACGTTTTTGTTCACCATGTATGTAAACGGAATTTACTTAATAAATTAAGGTAGTCATCTCCCGAGCCAAATTTAAATTAACTAAATTTAACAAATTTACGCTGAACCCTTTCAATCGCATTAATTTCAGTGGCAGTATGGGGACACCAAAACAATGAGCAATACTTCGAATGGGGACGAACCAATGCCACATACAGTTTCATGTGTGTATAGGGATTCTGAAACTCAGCGCAATTTCTTTACACAAATTCAAGCATTTGAAATGCTTTTGATGTTAAAGTGCTAATATGAGTAGAGAACCTCCAAGTACTGGTGAGGATCACACTTAGGTCCTTAACTGAGTCTAAAGGAGTGAGCTGCCTATTGTTAATTAAATAATCGTGAGATATATGTGACCTGTTTTTATAAAATGAGATCACATTACATTTATCTAGATTTAATTGCATTTTATTTAATGCACACCAATTATTAAATCTATTCAAGTCATCTTGGTTTAGATGTGTTGTTTTTCTCTACAGTATAAAAAAATTTCATATCGTCGGCAAATAAAAGACACTGTGCATATTGGAAACATGCGGTGACATCGTTTATAAAGATATTAAAGAGAAGCGGACCTAGGTGTAAACCTTGGGGGACACCAGAAGATACAGATATAGATGTTGAAACGAACAAGCCTACGCGAACTCTTTGTGATCTGTCTCTAAGATAAGATTTTATCCAGTTAAAAACTGATCTCTACAGTATAAAAAAATTTCATATCGTCGGCAAATAAAAGATACTGTGCATACTGGAAACATGCGGTGACATCATTTATAAAGATATTAAAGAGAAGCGGGCCTAGGTGTGAACCTTGGGGGACACCAGAAGATACAGATATAGATGTTGAAACGAACAAGCCTACGCGAACTCTTTGTGATCTATCTCTAAGATAAGATTTTATCCAGTTAAAAACTGATCCGTGTATACCTAGTTTGAGTAATTTTGTTAATAAAATGTCATGGTCGACTGTATCAAACGCCTTGGCAAAGTTGGTATATACTGAGTCAACCTGGTGGCCCTTTTCCAAGGCGTCTGTAATGTAAGTCCCGTACACAAGAAGGTTCGTAGTTGTAGAGAGCCCTCGTCTGAAACCGTGCTGCTCCTCTACTATAAGTGGGTCTACGATTGGCGATATTTGTAGTGTCACTAACTTTTCAAATATATTTGGTATGTGCGATATAATCGAAATCGACCTGGAGTTTTTTACTGAATTTTTAGACCCACTTTTATGGATAGGCGTAATAAGTGAGTCTTTCCAGAAAGAAGGAAATACGCCAGCTTCTAATGAGTTATTAAAAATAAGCCAAAGAGGTCGATTGAGAGAAAATGAACAATGTTTCAGAAATATTGCAGGTGAACCATCTGAGCCCATAGAGTAGTTTTCTTTTAGTTTCGAAAGTTCCTCCATAATAGATGATATATTACTCATGTAGTTAGTGTTTAAATTATGACAATTTTGAAATTATTTATACATTTCGGGAAATCCAATGTATCATTATTAGGAGTTCCAGAATTTACAAAGTGCTTTGAATTGTGTACTTGTTTAATAAAAATATTTACCAACATATTTGCGGGATGCAGCCTGCGATTGCAATTTCTGAAAATTTGTTAATTCTAAAATGTAATTCATTATCTTGATTTAGCGAAGTTAATTTTGTTTTCCTACTTCTACCCTAAAATTCATATCATATTTGCACACTAATGTGTAAAGATATAAGCATCATGTCCACTCTTGTTAGGATGTAAACATTTGTTAGTTATGTTTGTTTACGTACCTGGGTAACAACTCGTACTGAGCCGATTGAAGTTTTATAAACGACAATGTCAAGAGAATCCGACATTCGTTGTTTTTTAAAAGAGTTAAATTTGAAGCTTTAAACGAGTGTTTTCCACTCCCAGACTAAGCATGAAGTAAAATTTCGAGTTTAGAAAAGCCCCGTGAAAATTTGTCGAGGGTCGCGCAGCGACCCGAGACAAATTTTCTGGGCTTTTCTAAACTCGAAATTTTACTTCATGCGCCACGCGTGTAAAACACTGATTTCAAGTGAGGTTCAAATATACATACATTTCCCAATATTTTAGCGTTTTATACGCGTGGCGCATGAAGTAAAATTTCGAGTTTAGAAAAGCCCAGAAAATTTGTCACGGGGCTTTTCTAAACTCGAAATTTTACTTCATGCTTAGTCTGGAAGTGGAAAACACTCGTTTAAAGCTTAACTCTTTTAAAAAAACAACGAATGTCGGAAAATTGACAGCTTATAAACATGTTTTCCTAAAAGAAAAATTCCCTGTATAGCCTCTGGCTTACATTGTTTTCATATGCAAATTTAATATTTATCGCGCGATTTTTTGGGCAGGTATTCTTGGTCTGTATCTTTAGCACAATGTCTGAACTCCAAGGAAGTACACAGATCACTTTCACACGCACTATCCATAATGTTAATAATTATAAGGACATTTAAACATTTTCTTATGATGGAATCTCTTGACATTGTCGTTTATAAAACTTCAATCGGCTCAGTATGAGTTGTTAACCGGGTTCAAATATACATAAATTTCACAATATTTTAGTGTTGTATACGCGTGGCGCATGAAGTAAAATTTCGAGTTTAGAAAAGCCCAAATAATTTGTCTCGGGTCGCTGCGCGACCCTCGACAAATTTTCACGGGGCTTTTCTAAACTCGAAATTTTACTTCATGCTTAGTCTGGGAGTGGAAAACACTCGTTTAAAGCTTAACTCTTTTAAAAAACAACGAATGTCGGAAAATTTACAGCTTATAAACCTGTTTTCCTAAAAGAAAAATTCCCTGTATATCTTCTGGCTTACAGGGTTTTCATATGCAAATTTAATATTTATCGCGCGATTTTTTGGTCAGGTATTCTTGGTCTGTATCTTTAGCAGAATGTCTGAACTCCAAGGAAGTACACAAATCACTTTCATACTCACTATCCATAATGTTAATAATTATAAGGACATTTAAACATTTTCTTATGATGGAATCTCTGGACAATGTCGTTTATAAAACATCAATCGGCTCAGTACGAGTTGTTACCCGGGTTCAAATATACATAAATTTTACAATATTTTAGTGTTTTATACGCGTGGCGCATGAAGTAAAATTTCGAGTTTAGAAAAGCCCAGAAAATTTGTCTCGGGTCGCTGCGCGACCCTCGACAAATTTTCAAGGGGCTTTTCTAAACTCGAAATTTTACTTCTTGCTTAGTCTGGGAGTGGAAAACAATCGTTTAAAGCTTCAAACTTGACTCTTAAAAAAAAACAACGAATAACTAAAGATTTAAAGAAAATAAGCTGAATTTGTAATACGTATACTTAAAATCTCCCTGTATGTACACAAGCGAAAAATTTATAAAATTGGAGATAGAAGTATAAATATGGGATTTAGATCAATTCAATTATTCGTTGAAACTGGATTTTACTGATACTCGTATTGGTTAATAAGAGGTAATACTTATTATTTGTAAACTTTAAAATATATTTTCTTAAAATTAAGTTTTATGCATCCCTTTGCTGTGGATATTGTACAAGTAAGAACTTAAAACCATATTACTACGAATTATATTCTATGTTAAATAATAATAATAATAGTTATGAAATTAATTTTGAGCTTACACACTATTGTGTGTGAAGACTACATACGTTCACTGTACTTTCTATAATTACATTTTTATGTATAACAAATAATTATTGTAATTAGGTTTAACTATTAATTTCGTTTCTTTCACTAGTCGTATGAAAAGTTGACGTAAAACTCGAGTGGATATGGCTTATATCTCACTCGGCATTTGGGGCACTCGTCAACGACGTTGTGCCCCAAACTTGCCATCGTGAGGTAAAAGCGTCATATCCACTCTCGTTGTACAATATATATTATTACCACACTCATGTCGTTAATGACAGAATACAAAATTTGTACTTTTCTTACATACATTTTCAAAATATTTTATCCCAAAATAATGACGAAATTAAAACTATAGAGTTAAATTTTCTCTATATTAAAAAATAATACAATAATATAATATTTTGTCAGTTGTCATTTTGATGTTTATACGAATGATTTCGCTATTTTACTCGTACTTCAGTGTTCGCTTGTTATGATTCGAGTCGAAGGAATAAAACTACTGAAGCAAAAGTAACTTTCTCTCCTGTGCAAGTGAAATGAACTGCAAAAAAAACCGTCGTTATGCGGTGTGCAATTTTCTTTTGATTCTTCAACAACAAAGTATTATACGAGTATTACCAACACAGAAATCGCAAATATTTGACCAATTTACAATCGAAAGATTATGTAATTTATGTTTCAATACATTCAATTTGCTCAGATTGTGTTAGATAAAAAAAGGCATCTATTTTCCTTTTTTGTAAAAGAAAAAATCGAATTTATTTAAGCATCTCGAAAGTTTACATTTTAAGATGGCACACAATAATTTTCTTTTTGTAAAAGAAGAAATAAAATCGAATTTATTTAAGCATCTTGCATGTTTACAGTTCAAAAGTTAAGATGGTACCCAATCTTTTTCTTTTTGTAAAAGAAGAAAAAAAAAACAAACGAATGTATTTAAGCATCTTGCAAGTTTAAAGTTTCCAGTTTAAAAGTTAAGATGGCATACAATCTTAAAATTGTATTAAACATCGTAGTAAAAAAATATATTCAGTTTCCATGTCAATAATGTTGTCCCCTTTATATTGGTTTTCCTCAAGGTTTGACACAGTAAGAGCGCATCATGTTCACAACTAGAAGACGCAAAAAATGTAAGGCACAAATTAATGATAATTAGGGCACCATTTTTAATGAAAATATTAAGAGAATAAAATATGCAAAAATATAAAAACTTTACTAAACCACAAAACTACCCCCAATAGAACAGATTATACTTACTCTAAGTTCCAAATTCTCCACTAACCCCAAAAAAATTGAAATTTGAACAAATACTGTATACCCCGAAATCCTAACATCACTTCCAAATACAAATATCCAACAGAAACACTCCACCAGTTTATTACCTTGTTTCATCCAGACAGTTAAACAACCTACTAATTATTAATTTTTAAATAACAAATAGAACATTCATACACGGCAAAAAAACCGTTGGTCCTTAGCCCATACAGACTAACAAATAATTTATATGTATATAAAGATGTTATAAAACTAATTGTAATTATTGTCTGAATAAAGATGTATTATATATAGAAATTTCAATTGCAATTCATAAATGAATTAAATTGAATTATTGTATGCAACTTCTAATACCAGTTGCACCAAAAACAGTAAATTTCAGAGCTGAGTTCCAAAGTTAAGTTTAAACAATGGAAACTGAAATGTTTACCTCGAGTTCAGATTGAACCAGTTTAACGTGTTTGATACAATTGGACCTTAATCTGCCCAATAATCTAATCTAACCTAACATAACCGTCTAAATTATCTAACCCAACATATACATTTATCATTGAACCTAATTTAAACCATGTACATATCTGAAATCTTCAATACCCTGCACTATTTGTAAATTTCGCTGGCCATTTTTGTAATAATTAATAACTCATTAATAAAAGCAGAACAAAAAACGATTGAATGGTGTGTGTTATTCAATCGATCACACATTACACTCGTACGTAGGTACGTAATTCCGTATCATCATAAAAAGCGACGTTAATTGCTTTCGATGCCGAGGATAATTTGAGGTTATGTAACGAACGCTCTATACACATACCTACCTCTCTATATGCCATTGTGTGAATGTGTGTGTGTGTGCAATTATTATCCAAGAACAATTCCGGTGGTAATGATAATCAATGTGATTATTCATTGCATGGATAAGAGCCTTGCCATTTATGGTTTTAATTCGTACTTTCGTGTATGTGGTAATGATGCAAAAAAATAATAATCAGCATTATAATGTTGCAAAAAATAAACTAATAAATAGAACGTAAAAGAAATTATTTAGATGTAAAAAAATATATTTTGTTAAGCGGAAAAAACTATATGAACATTTTCGTGTATTTTGCTGCGAAAATTAAACAGCTAAACATTTTTTGGTCTTTTTTTTCATAAGATACAAGTCAGGGCCGGTATTCCCGAAATTGGTCATACGATTCGGTCATATGAAATCTGTCATTTAGATAGATATTTAACATGTGAATTTGACAGTTGGCAAGCGACCGATCGTTCGATAAAATTTAAGAATACCGTCCCAGGATTGCAATACGTCAATGCCCCAGTCAGATTAAATAATAATTTAGTTTGGTTGCGAATTCCTAGTTGGCGCCACTATACACTTTGAGAGAGAGGAAAGATGTTCTGTATTCCTTTCTCTGTTAGTTTTTACAGCGTCTGTCAAGTGTATTTTTGTTTTAGTGTAAGCCCTGGGTCTCCAAACTATCTTCTTCGCGGGCCACAAATACAATTCTACATAATAAAGTCGGCCAAGATCCGATTAATTTTATAAAATTATGAAAAATTTAAGGAACAATTGTTACAATATTTCAAAATATGACATTTACAAAAAAAATTACAAACAATCGCGGGCCGGATTCATGCAAGTCGCGGGCCGGATTTGGCCCGCGGGCCGTAGTTTGGAGACCACTGGTGTAAACAATAATTGTGTTCAGTGTTTTCTCCTGGATCTTATTTGAACAATATATCGAAATCAACTACAATGAACAATAGGTAAGGTAAAGTTTCTCAATATTCAGAGAATTGTTATTATTTTTAACCTAGATAACTGAAAATAGTTTTAGTGTAATGTGTTGTAGTTTCAATTTCGCTGTTAAACGTTAACCATTTATTTCACTAAAGAATTAAATTCATTGTTATTATTTTTATAATTATTTTAATTCACTTAAATATATCATTTAGTGGGTAAGTAAATGTTATTATATGTTCTTAATTTCTTCAATTCATTTCATAATTACTTACTAAACAAAAACAATATAATTAAGGGCTACATAACCCTTAACCCTTATTAAGATTTAAGCTCATTTTAAGTTTTATACCTTAACTAATTAAATCACTGTTTATATTAAGTGTTTTTGTAAATAGCTACCGTTGATTTGACAAATAAAATAAAATATTTGGAAAATTCTCAACGAGACAAAAAATGTTTGCATATAAAATAAAGTAAAGTTGATATGTTAAGGTGAATTAAAAATAAAATTAGGACAAAATACGAGTTAATAAAATATGCAGAATCAACAGACCGTATAGATGACATTTTTCAGCCTTAGTTATCAGATTTAAGTTACATTATAGTTTTATGCCTTTACTATTGTAATTCATGTTTATATTTATGTATTTTTGTAAATGGCTTCCGTTGATTTGACAAATAAATAAATAAAATTTTTGAACTGTGTTCATTTCTGAATTGCAGTTTTAAATAACATTTTCTATCGTTTAATGTAATTTTGAACTCTATTCAGGATAAGAACTGGGTTCAAAATATTTAGGGAATTGCCCCATAATTCATATACTACTCATGCATACAAACAGAAAGCGTATACATGTATATGGAACTGTGCGTGTGTGTTAGTTTGATTGATAATTACTAGATCGGCCATTTCATAAATAAGTGCACACTTTTTGGGGGTACATCAGGGATTTTAGCGAATTTCACATATATTATAAAGGCTATCAAGACATGGTGTTTGGTTTTTACTAGAGGTTTAACAAATGATTGTGTCAAAAGTTATAACAATATAAACTTTTAGTACACATTTATTTTGAACTCAAAATTATCCTAAACCGTTACCTATACAAAAAAATCTGTACTTTTTTGTGTTTAAATGTTCAAAGTTTAAAATAATTTTTTTTTCAAAACCAAAAAACTCTATTTATATAGATTTTTTTTAATAAATAAAACTTATCTCAAACAATAATCAACTTTTTGAGATATGATATCACATACTCATGTTTTAATTTTCTTAAAACATATATATGTTATACCCTGATTCTTTCTAAGAATTTTTCCGTTTTTAAAAGGATGGGCACTTTAAAACTTTTTGAGATATGATTTTTTTACCCGAGCGCTACATTGACATGAGGCGCTCCCGCCAATGGTGTAATGGCCCGGATCGCGGTGAGCGCCTTGCGTCAATGCAGCGCTCGGGTAAAAAAATCATATCTCAAAAAGTTTTAAAGTGCCCATCTTTTTAAAAACGGAAATATTCTTAGGAAGGATTGGGGTATAATATATATTTTTTTCAAGAAAATTAAAACATGAGTATTTGATTATTTTGTGAGATTTGCTTTATTTATTATAAAAAATCTATCTACATGAAGTTTTTTCGTTTTGGAAAAAAAATATTTTAAACATTGCTTATTTGAGCATCAAAAACTCAACTAAAGGGTGTCCCAACAAGAGCGCCGGATTTAAATTTGCCGCCATTTTGTTAATACGAGTTGTACGGTGATTTTTTTTTGACAGTTGTCAAGTACAGACCACGCGATTTAAGAATATGGAGAAGTATTCAAACGAACAACGTTTAATTATTGTAAAAACACATTACAAAAATTGCGAAAGTTTTGCAAAAACAATTCGCATATTACGTCAAGTTTTCGGTCGCCATTAAGCGCCAAATGAATCGAAAGTGAGGCGTTTAATTACAAAATTTGAGACCAAATTTACGCTGATGGATCAGAAGACCATTGTTCGTCGTCGTCCTTGTCGGTCACTCGAAAATATAGACACAGTAAGGGAATCTGTGGCCGAGAATCCAGGAACTTCCATTCGGCATCGTGGTCAAGAATTAAACATTTCCAAAACCACTATGCAACGAATTTTGGTAAAAGATCTGCATTTGCACGCGTACAAGATTCAATTGGTGCAAGAAATCAAGCCTAGGGACCATGAGCAGCGCCGTGGATTTGCTGATTGGATGTTGGAACATCATCAAATTAATCCGGATTTTTCGAAGAAAATCATTTTTTCAGATGAGGCACATTTTCAACTCGACGGATACGTAAATAAATAAAACTGTCGGATTTGGGGTGCTGAAAATTCTTGTGTGGTACTCGAACAGCCAATGCATCCACCGCGAGTAACGGTTTGGTGCGCATTTTGGGCTGGCGGAGTGATTGGGCCGTATATCTTTGAAAATGCGGCTGGAAATGTGCTAACTGTTACTGGTGTGCGGTATCGGGAAATGTTAACGTTGTTTTTGTGGCCCGAATTGGATGTAATTGATGTGGAGCACATGTTTTTCCAACAAGACGGTGCGACCTGCCACACAGCACGTGAAACAATGGCGTTACTGCAGACCAAATTTCCAGGCCGTGTCATTTCTCGATTTGGCGATCAACATTGGCCACCAAGATCGTGCGATCTAACGCCGATGGACTTTTTTCTTTGGGGCTATGTGAAGCAAAAGGTGTATGCAAATAAGCCTGACACAGTTCAACATCTTAAAGAGGAAATCCGGCGCGTTATTGGTGAAATACAGCCACATTTATGCGAAAACGTTATTCAAAATTTCAACAAAAGAATAACCCTGTGCCAGAGGTTTCGTTGTGGCCATTTGCCTGATGTATTTCATGTTTAATCGGAACTATTTTTCTTTATGTTGAAACAAAAATGTTTGCTTAATTCAAAAAATAAATATGTTTTTCTTTATAATTAAATCCGGCGCTCTTGTTGGGACACCCTTTATAACTTTTTCTGTATTAGTAACGATTTACGATATTTTTGAGTTCAAAATAAAAGTGTACTAAAAGTTTATATTGTTATAGTTTTTGAAACAATCATTTGTTTAACCTCTAGTAACAATCAAAAACCATCTCTTGATAGCCTTTATAATATATGTGAAATTCGCTAAAATCCATGATGTACCCCCAAAAAGTGTGCACTTATTTATGGAATGGCCGAGATGGCGCCAGATCGAGCCTTAAA
Organism: Philonthus cognatus; assembly: GCA_932526585.2. Taxonomy (NCBI): domain Eukaryota; kingdom Metazoa; phylum Arthropoda; class Insecta; order Coleoptera; family Staphylinidae; genus Philonthus; species Philonthus cognatus. Next base: position 49,683,614 of record OW052244.1, read on the forward strand.
ACAAGGATAACGGGATGTTGCTTCCTGTCTTCTTCCATGACACACATTTTAATACTTGTGACATGTTTTAAAGTAATGAGTGTTTTCCACTCCCAGACTAAGCATGAAATAAAATTTCGAGTTTAGAAAAGCCCCGTGTAGAAAATTTTGTCGAGGGTCGCGCAGCGACCCGAGACAAATTTTCACGGGGCTTTTCTAAACTCGAAATTTTACTTCATGCACCACGCGTATAAACCACTAATTTAAAGTAAAGTTGAAAATATGTACTGCTGAGATGTGGCAGGTATTTACCAAGATATAGCGAAAAAAATGCAAAAAATATTTATGTTGTAAATATTTTTTTTGGTTAAGAATTACTAGATGGCGCTAGATCGAGTGGCTTCTTGTCTTCTTCCATGACACACATTTTGATAGTTGTGATATATTTTAAAGTAACGGGTGTCTTCCACTCCCAGACTAAGCATGAAGTAAAATTTCGAGTTTAGAAAAGCCCCGCGTAGAAAATTTGTCGAGGGTCGCGCAGCGACCCGAGACAAATTTTCACGGGCCTTTTCTAAACTCGAAATTTTACTTCATGCGCCACGCGTATACACCACTAATTTAAAGTAAAGTTGAAAATATGTACTGCTGAGATGTGGCAGGTATTTACTAAGATATAGCGAAAAAATGCATTAAATATTTATGTTGTGAATATTTTTTTTGATTGAGAATTACAATATGGCGCTAGATCGAGCCTTAAAATAAGAACAACGGGATGTCGCTTCTTGTCTTCTTCCATGACACACATTTTGATAGTTGTGATATGTTTTAAAGTAACGAGTGTCTTCCACTCCCAGACTAAGCATGAAGTAAAATTGTTCACAGGGCTTTTCTAAACTCGAAATTTTACTTCATGCGCCACGCGTGTAAAACACTGATTTAAAGTAAAGTTTAAAATATGTACTGCTGAGATGTGGCAGGTATTTACTGAGATATAGCGAAAAAATGCAAGAAATATTTATTTTGTTTTTTTTTTGGTTAAGAATTACTAGATGGCCCTAGATCGAGCCTTAAAACAAGAGCAACGCTTTCTGTCTTCTTCCATCATACAAGTCACTTAAAAAACAATGTACTTTTGTTTTTATTGGTGAGTTGTCTCTTCACGAAACTTAACAAAATGTTTAGCTGTTTTATTTTCGCAGTAACATAAATAAAAATGGTCATATATTTTTTTCACAATTTATTAACTATTTATTTTGTTTTTATTGGTGACTTGTCTCTTTACGAAACTAAACAAAATGTTTAGTTGTTTTATTTTTGCAGTAGGATAAATGGAAACGTTCATATATTTTCTTCACAATTTATAAATTATTTATTAATGAAAAGGCTACATGCTAGATTAATAACATAATATAAACACATTTTTCTTAATCTTGGCAAGACATTGCTTGATCTTACAAAAGAATTGATAGATCCTCTTCAAATGCGTCCCCATTTATTACTCATATTTTATAAAAAATCAAGTGTATCAGATAATAATAAATATTAAGAACAAAATTAAAATTAACTTACCTATATACAAAAATTAGTCCTAAAAGGAAACTAAGGCCAGATTCTCCTCTGCACTCAGAAATCTATTTCCGTATTATTATATCCATAGAGCCTGAAACAAACAAAACAAAATAGTTGTTAAAAAATAATAAAAAAATAAAAAAAATTAAAAAATGCATTTCTTAGATTGTTTGTAAATACATTTGAAACTAAAAAACATAATCGGGGTATTAGCTCGGTAAGTAGATGTTTCAAGGAGTGTTTGAATCAGTCTTTGTAAGACTAATTTTATTGCTTTAACTACAACGATTCAACAAATTATACCAAAAAATTATCTTCTCATAATCTTCAAATAGGACTCGTTCAAAACAGTCTCTGAAGAATGCCCAAAATATATTTTTTTTGTTATAGCAAAGTGGGCTTTGAAAACAAAATCAACACGATTGGTTTCAATGAAAATACTTACATAGCGCATAACATTAACCACTCTATTTTTAATGTAAATTGCTTTTTTAATGGAGAAATTGATAAATATTGCAGGTATTTACATTTCTAAAAGTTAGTTCATACGAGTAATAATAATATGTGATTTAATGTTTTATTTGAATGAAATTATCAAAATTATGTCAAAAAAGTACATAGAAGACCAGCATTACGGGTGGCAAAAGTAGTGTGGATGTTTTGATAGGGTCCCATTCAAATATGTAATATATTATACGAAGAAGTTGATCTAAATAAATTTCTAAGCAGATTATAATTATTTAAAATTTCAAGGTGATCGCCGATCGTGAGTTTAATTATGGCGTAATTCATAGCTGTCAGCCATTAAAGCCCGTAATGGGAGATTTTTCGCGGGACATAGACCGACCGGTTTTTGACTTCTTCTTATTCTTCGACTTCTTCTTCTTCTTGTCCTCCTCGGTGCGGCTAAAAATAGCCTGCTGGACGAGTCTAGCTTTTCTAATATTCGGATTCACGTAAATGTGATTTTCATTTTATATCATTATAATACAAAATGTCTTTTTATTATACTTATCTGAAAACACTTCGTTTCCAAATGCCTCTAGAATAATGAAAACGTCGCTTTTTCAAGCCACCGCACGGAAAAAGTTTGTGCGCCTTTCCGTGCGCTCTGTAATGTTTCCATAGCAGCAATGTATTTGTCACTGACGTTTTATTTTCCGTCAGTGAAATACGTAAGTTTGGTTGAAACGTACGCAGACTTAGAAGAAATTGATTTTGTGGATGATATTTCGCATGTTATATTAACCCAAGCGGCACAAGTAAGCGTAGAATGACTGCTAGTAAAATCCAGATATAGACACGATCACAGGCGAAATGGGAACTATGAAAAACACAAAAATTGTGAGTGACGATGTATAACTTCTATTTTATTTTTCTGAAAAAGCCAAATCCGCACAATCGTACACCTATGGTGTTGATTCGCCACGATAAAAAGATGTTTGGCTTTAAAAGAAAGTGCTAACTCGATCAAATTTCGAAAAACTGGTATTCAATTTCATTTTCTTTCGCATTCGTTGTATTTTTTCACCACCATAAAAATTACTAGTTTGAAAATAAAAAAATAATTTAAGTTTTTAGATAAGTATAATGTTTTCAGATAAGTATAATAAAAAAGAGCGTTCATTACACGTCCAGAAATGGATTTTTCCGTGCTTGCATGGCTTCCCGTGTTCGGCTACGCCTCACACGGAAAATCCCTTTTTCTAGACTCCTAAGGGAATATACTATTTAGTTAGGTACATTTATTTTACCAACTCATGAACACTATACAGGGTGGCTAATGGCAGGGTGTCCAGCTTATATCTGCCAAAATATTGAAGATACAAAAAAGGTTAATATGAAACTTATCATATGCAACGTGATCTATAAGATGGAACAAATATTTTTTTCCATAGCCAACCTATTTTACAGAAAAAGTCAACATTTTTTTTTTATAGGACACCCTGAACATTTTTGAGAATCAGATTCTTAATGAAATTTTCTTTACTATGATGTATCACAAGTACCATTTTACTTAAAGAATTATTTAAAAAAAAAATAAAACCTGTTGATAGCACACAATACGTCAAAGTTTTAAAAAAGCAGGTACAATTACACCAATAAAAGCTTATAACTGCCAAAATGGTTTAAACGAGTGTTTTCCATTCCCAGACTAAGCATGAAGTAAAATTTCGAGTTTAGAAAAGCCCCGTGTAAATTTGTCTCGGGTCGCGCAGCGACCCGTGACCAATTTGCTGGGCTTTTCTAAACTCGAAATTTTTCTTCATGCGCTACGCATATAAAACACTGATTCCAAGTGAAATTCAAATATACATAAATTTAACATACATAAAAAATTGAGTTTGCCAATAGTTTGCAGAATATTTACAAAATATAAAAACGAATTAAAATGAATGTCAACTTCCTGCAAAAATGTAGCCTGTTTGAGACAAGTCTTCAAATATTCATTGTAACAATTACTTCTCGAGCTAATATACATACATTTTACAATATTTTGGTGTTTTATACGCGTGGCGCATGAAGTAAAATTTCGAGTTTAGAAAAGCCCAGAAAATTTGTCTCGGGTCGCTGCGCGACCCTCGACAAATCTTCACGGGGCTTTTCTAAACTCGAAATTTTACTTCATGCTTAGTCTGGGAGTGGAAAATACTCGTTTAAAGATTTAAATTGAACTCTTTTAAAAAAAAACAAAGAATATCTAAAGATTTACAGAAAATAGGTTGAATTTAGAATACGTATACTTAAAAAAAAAATTCCCTATATGTCTTCGAAAGCGTAAACGTCATCTAATGTCCAGTGCCCAGTGCTTGAATATTACTGAACATCGTTGACCATTTATTATGGCCTGTGCAATATACATATGTTCGAAAGCGTAAACGCCATCTAATGCCCTTTAGGTTAAATAGCATCGCCAATAGCTGGAAAACTAAACGTTTGTATACAGCAATGGTTCGTCCACAACAGGGCTTTATTTTATAGAATACAAATATCAAGAATATGAATTTGTGTTCAGTACTTATTCATTCACCGAATAGCTCAGCGTTTCAGGCTTTAACGCCATCATTAGTGTAGTCCGAAACGAGTGCTTAAAGAATATTGAAGATCTTTGACCATTTATTATGGCATTTGCAATTTACATATGTTTCGAAAGCGTAAACGCCATCTAATGCCCATTTGCTTAAGTAGCATCGTCAATAACGTTTAGTTTACCAGCTATTGACAAAGCTACTTAAGCAAATGGGCATTAGATGGCGTTTACGCTTTCGAACATATGTAAATTGCACAGTAGATATGGGTAAACTGGTTCCGTATTTTAAGAAGAATTGATTCGATAATGATTCATTCACTCGAGACGACCGACAAAACGATTTTGGCCGAGCAGAATCGTATTCCCGACTCGGATTTATATATTCGGTCTGAATCCGCCCGAATCGGATGACTAATTCGTTCGCTCGAATCCGCGCACAACTTCAACTCATTCGATCGAATCTCGTTCGCCTGAAACTCGTTCGGTTGAAACGATTCCTCAGGACTTGCGGAAATGAATCCGCTGCGCGAGCCTTCATTTGTATTTTGTACGACTCGACCGTGCCGTTTTATACAGGGCTGTTCAATATAAAGGAACAGATTTCAAACATTTATTTCTTCCAAACTACAAGGGATAGAAACGTTCCCGGACAGAGAAAATTTCCAATTTTTATGCATTCAATTTGAGCACTAGGTATTACACGATCTTTGATTTTTTTTTGGGCTCCTTTCGAAATACGAATACGCTCGACATTTTCATTTGATGTGCGTAAACGTCCCGTGCTTTTCTGTTTACAGATGTAACCATCGATGCCACTGTGCCACTGTAAATCTGCTTATGACGAGGGGGTTGTTTATTAAACGTGCCTTTAAACTTCAATAATAGACTCTAGTTTTTCTAGTTGCATCACACAAAATGCTTTTTCTTGTTGTGTAGCCATTTTACTACAGACAATTAACATGATCTGCTTATGACGAGGGGGTTGTTTATTAAACGTGCCTTTAAACTTCAATAATAGACTCTATTTTTGCTAATTGCATCACACAAAATGCTTTTTCTTGTTGTGTAGCCATTTTACTACAGACAATTAACATGATAAGCAACAGCGCCAATGCGGCCGTGGTTGGAACTTTTACCTAAACTGCGCAAATTTTAAACTTTCGTCTGTCCAGGAACGTGGTTCTACTTTTTGTAGTTTGAAAGAAATAAATGTTTGAAATTGTTCCTTTATTTTGAATAACCCTGTATATCGCTTGCTTGAATTCGTGAGGCTTAAACGAATTTAATCAAGCTGTTATGTGATAATAATGTTCTTTTTAGGTCTAAATTTAGTGTAAATTTGTCTGTTCGCTGCAAATGAGGTAGCGTAATTTTATCAGCTGATGTTTGTTCTCTACTTTTGAGACAAATCACATAATTTTTGCAAGATAATTTTAAGGCATCGAAGTTTTATCATCATTATATTATTATTATTATTATTATAAGTGATTCGTTTACGAACGATACACAAACAACGAATCACTTATAAGGAATGATTTGGTTGATTCGAACAGGCCATGATTGCACAGGCCATAATAAATGCCCATTTGCTTAAGTAGCATCGTCAATAACGTTTAGTTTGCCAGCTATTAACGATGCTACTTAAGCAAATGGGCATTAGATGGCGTTTACGCTTTCGAACATATGTAAATTGCACAGGCCATAATAAATAATCAAAGATGTTCAGTATTCTTCAAGCACTAGTTCGGGACTATCTGATGATGGCGGTGAAGCTTGCAACGCGTATATAGTTATCCGGTGAATGAATGCGTACTGAACACAAATTTATATTCGTCATATTTTATCTTTTAAGTTCTTTAAACTAAAAGAAGCAGCGTAAGCCTATTTATTGTGATTCAAATTAGTTTTGAATTAAAAATTGGTAACAGTTTTCCGTTTTAAAATAAATAACAATCTAGCAAAGAATTCCGAATTGTTTTAATTACCATAAATATTTTCAATTTGTCTATTATAATAAGGTTACGTAAGTTCTAGCCTCGAAAAATAGCAACAATAACAACACCCGCAAAAAAAAAACTGGTTCGCTTTTCTGGACGAGTTCAGCTGAATTGGGCGAGTTTAGCTAATTAGTTCCTGTTTGAGGAAAACGCGATCGTGTTCGTTTCTGAAGAATTCTTTCATATAATTGTGAAAGATGAGATCATGTTTACATACAATTTAGAAAATCGCTTCACGGAATTGAATTACCTGTGATAATGTGGTTTTCATTTGGATAATTATAGTTTGATGGACAATAGAAATAATGAGATTAGATTATCGAGCACAATAAGGGAAATGGTATTAAGTTAATAAATGATGAATATCATTCTGCTTTAAAGTGCCTTTAAACTGTCTATTAGTCTAAAAGAAAAAGAAGTTAGTATCTATAATTAATTCAAAATTAATGATAATCAAATAATTCTTGGATTTGAATTTAAACGTTTACTCCATGTTTATTTTTTATTTTTTCACAAATATAAACAAAAACATTGTACACTGTTTTTGTTATAAATTACACCAAATTTAGCTAGAGTAAAGTTGAACACATGAAAATGCGATGATGACACGTTCATTTTACTAACAGCTCAGAATTAATAAATAGCATGCTAATTTTATTCTAATAATACGAAATAATAGTATCGTGTTAATACGGGTCTAGTAAAAATAAACTAGCAGAATTAACATAACATAACCTCTAAATTACACAAAATTTAACTAGACTGAAGTTTAACACATGAAAGTGCGATGTTGCCACGTTCATTTTATTTACAGCTCAGAATTAATTGATAGTATGTACATTTTGTTTTAATAATACGAAATAATAGTATCGTGTTAATACGGGTCTAGTAGAAATAAACTATCATTAAACTATAATTATATTAAAGGCAATTCTATTAACGAGACTGTTCGTATGTATAATTGATGCAGGGGAAATTTTACTAAAATATTATACGAATTAATGCTATTATTGCATGTAATTTGCATACACAAGGAATATTTCTTTTAAGTATACATCATTGAATAACTCTTTTGCTCTTTTGCTATATAATAACAATAATGCCACTAAACAAACACTTTCAAGTAATGTTTCATCAACAATAATACAACGTTAAATGTTGCTACAATGTTGATATAATGTTATTTGTTTGTTTTTTGCTCAGTGGGGTGTACGTATTTCGATATTCACGCTGTAATCAACATTCTTCTTTTAGTTACGTGAAGTGTTTTTTTTTTTATAAATTATTGTAGTAATTCCGTTCTTCTCTTATTACTTTTATTATACTAGATGTCTATTTCGAACACTAGATGTTCATTTTAAAAATAATTATACATCTAGTATAATAAAAGTAATAAGTGAAGAAAGGAATTACTACAATAATTAATAAATCACGCTGTATTTGTTTAGGTGTTCATTTTTTTTAAATCGTTAAATTTAAAGCTATCCAGTCTCGGGTTAAGCATTAAGTAAAATATCGAGTTTAGAAAAGCCTAAGCGTTTGGATTTGGCAGACACTACAATATTATAAACGAGCGAACTTCACTTGAAATCAGTGGCTTGTACGCGTGGCGCATGAAGTAAAATTTCGAGTTTAGAAAAGCCCCGTGAAAATTTGTCTCGGGTCGCTGCGCGACCCTCGACAAATTTTCTACGCGGGGCTTTTCTAAACTCGAAATTTTACTTCATGCTTAGTCTGGAAGTGGAAAACATTCGTTTAATGCTTCAAAATTAACGATTTTCAAAAACAACTAACGCCTGAACAAACACAGCCTTAGTATCGGGATATGTATACTTAAAAGAAAAATTCCCTGCATGTTTTTTATGTATAAATAAAATTATTTATTTACATTTAAATAATTGTGTGTACTTTCAAATGTTTTATGTATTCGTACATGGAAATTGTATGTAAGTGCGTTTACCTTTGAACTTGTTTATAGCGTGAAAATTATCACGTTATGTATGTTAACAACAATTTATGTGTATGTACTATTTTATTCATAAATAATTGCCGTCAAAGAAGAAAGACCTTCATGTGAACATTAATTTATTTGCCCATTTATTTTCACTTTTCGGATTAATAATAAAAAGAGAAATATATCATCGAAAATTGAGTTGCAATTTCAGTAATTACAGTTATGTTAAAAAATATTCTCAATTTAAACACCGTGATTCATTTTTCACTTTTTTGACTTAGGTTTTTAACATTCAGTCACGACTAAAACTTAAAGTATCGTGCGATTGTTTAAAATATGATTTAGAGTAGGCGGCATTTTTTGTGCTGTTGTCCAGAATATTAACTGAATGATGGAATAAATTTAAGGTTATGGTAAACTATGTGTTAACAATCAGTGGTGCCAATCTAATTAAAAATTCAAAGCCTACTGTACTCATGTTTTAGATGATCGCACGGTAGTAAGAATGACAACAACAATAACATATTTATTGGCAATTTAATATACACTCGACCGCAAAAAAACGCGCCACTTGATAATTCACGTTTTTTCGTGAATATTCAAACAGCCATAACTTCGGTCGATGTGGATGAAATTTGATGAATTTTTGAGTTTTTGGAACGCTAAAGTTTTCTCTTTAAGGACACATAAGTGGATATAACGAAATTTAAGCACTTCTGCATTTAAAAGTCCTACCAACAAAAAAATGTTCAGAATGTTAGAAATGATAAAAGTTGAGAAGTTATACTGTGCCCAAAAAAAATCGTAGCTCCACTTCAAAAAGAGCGCAACAAAATTCCATGATTTTCCTTTGAAATAAGCGAAAAATCATGTCGATCCAATGATTTGGCTCGAAGTAATGGCAGTATTTTTAAAAAGTGTATTTTGGGGCATAACTTTGGCGGACAGGCATAACTCTGCTCGCAAACCTGTGACATTATGCGATTTCAAAAGATTGAAGTTTTCTCTTTAAGGGCATGTTAGTCAGATCTTCAAACATGCACATTTTACCCCCTTCTACCCCCTAAAGGCGATGAAACGTTTTTCACTTTAAAACTTTTAACTTTGTTAACTTGTACAATGCGCAAAAAAAATTGTGGCTTCTAGCAAGGGACATCCAGAATAAATTTAGTCCTTCTCCTTTAATATGCGCAAAAATTCAGATCGATAAATTGATTTGGAGTAAAGTTATGACAATTTGAGAAAAAATGATTTTTTTCCCAAACTCAATGAGCAGAAGTTAATTTTGGCCTGAAATAAGGCAAAAGCCTTACATAAACTTGCATTTCACCTCTACCGAAAAAACCTACTGCCAAATAAATGTTTTGGCTGGGTGACAATTTTTTGCCCCAAAATACACTTTTTAAAAAAACTGCCATAACTTCGAGCCAAATCATTGGATCGACATGATTTTTCGCTTATTTTAAAGGAAAATGATGGAATTTTGTTGCGCTTTTTTTGAAGTAGAGCTACGATTTTTTTTTTTTGGGCACAGTATAACTTCTCAACTTTTATCATTTTTAACATTCTGAACATTTTTTGTTGGTAGGGCTTTTAAATGCAGAAATGCTTAAATTTCGTTATATCCACTTATGTGTCCTTAAAGAGAAAACTTTAGCGTTCCAAAAACTCAAAAATTCATCAAATTTCATCCACATCGACCGAAGTTATGGCTGTTTGAATATTCACGAAAAAACGGGAATTTTCAAGTGGCGCGTGTTTTTTTGCGGTCGAGTGTAGTAAACTAACAATATAACAATATTTCTAATATAATTTAAATTGACAATGTTAGCATATTGCCAATGGTCTTTCTGTCCATATTTATATAGTTTATTGCGTCTGGTTTTAGGAAATGTTTTGTAAAATAATAATTGAGTGTTTAATTGTGTATAGATTGGTGTGTTGGTAAATTGGATTTGAAAATAGTTGATGAGGGTTTTTTGAATTTTGGTTCGATATTTGGATTACGAACTTTGCAAAATAATGACAGAATTTGGAAATATGATCGCGACTTGCAAAATTTTTCAATTAGAAATGTATAGCGGTCTTCTATACTTAGTTCTGTGGGTTCATATAGGAAGGTGTTGCTAGGATTATGAATTGGATTTTAGGGATGTTTAATTTTTCTAATTTTGTTAGTAAATAAATTCGATAATTTATCCAAGCTCGCGGTATATTTAGGTAAATAATTTACCATGGTAATGAAATAATAATCAGGTGTATGTATTATCAGCTCATCAATATCGAAAATTTTGGATAAAACGCGACATTTTTTATTCAAAAACAAACGACAGTGCCATGATATCATGCCCATCATGTTTTATAATTTTAAAAGCTATTCGCCTAATTGCCGTTTTTCTGTTATCGATTTTGACATTACAACAATGCAAAACATTGTTATAATGTCAAGCTACTTGACTAATTATCAATTTTCTGTTATCGCTCCTATTATTATGTAGTAAATTATCCGTGGAAGCAGAAAATGCGCATTGCGGAATTCTTTTTTATGATTTCCTCAAATATTTTTTTGAGGTAGTAATTAGTTTTACAAATATCGGAAGTTTCATGGAGAAAATAAACATCATTTTACAAAGGCTCGTGATGATTTTTGTTCAATGAAAATAATCATTTCATCAAATATTTTACATTTTTGTCGCTTATAATTTCTGCAAATATGGATTTATTACTGTATTTTTTTCACCGAATAAATAAACAAAATTTTCCAATGTTTGAGTTAAGTCTACTTGAATAAATGTGTGAACATTTCTAAAAATATTGCATGTCTAAAAATGCAATGTAATCATTGTGAAGGCTTGGATTGACTTGACTTCAATAAAAATAATTATTTTATGAAATATCAATTAAAATAATCATTTCATCAAATATTGTACAATTTTGTAGCTTCTAATTTCTGCAAATATGGATTTATTACTATATATCTTCCTCCGAATAAAATTTTCCAATATTGTATTTAAATCTACTTAAATAGATGTGTAAACATTTTTAAAGAAAATATTGCATGTCTAAAAATGCAACCATTTTAATTATTGTAAAGGCTAGGATTCACTTTACTTGAACGTTATAAAAACAATTATTTAATCAAATACTGTACATCTTATTTATTTATTATTTGTGTAAACTTTTTTAAAGAAAATATTGCATGTCTAAAAATGCAACCATTTTAATTATTGTAAAGGCTTGGATTCACTTTACTTGAACGTTATGAAAATAATTATTTAATCAAATACTGTACATCTTTGTCGCTTATAATTTCTGCATATTATTTCCCGAAAGAATAAACAAAATTTTACAATGTTTGAGTTAAATCTACTTGAATAGATATGTGTGAATATTTCTAAAGAAAAGATTGCATGTCTAAAATACAGCCAATTTAATTATTGTAAGGGTTTGGATTGACTTTGCTTCAATGAAAATAATTATTTTATCAAATAATTTACATTTTTGTCGCTTATAATTTCTGCAAATATAGATTTATTCTTATATTTTTTCCGGATGAAAAAATAAAATTTTCCAATGTTTGAGTTAAAGCTACTTAAATAGATATGTGTGAAAATGTCTGAACACAAGATTGCATGTCTAAAAATTTAGCCAATTTAATTATTGTAAAGGCTTGGGTTGACTTTCCTTCAATGAAAATAATTATTTTATCAAATAATTTACATTTTTGTCGCTTATAATTTCTGCAAATATGGATTTATTATTGCATTTTTTTCCGACTGATTAAACAAAATTTTCCAATGTTTGAGTTGAATTTACTTGAATTGAAATGTGTGAAAATTTCTAAAGAACATATTGCATGTCTAAAAATAATAATTTTTGTAAAGGCTTGTGCTGAATCAACTAATTATTTCTTACAATATTTAACATTTTTGTTGCTTATAATTTTTGCAAATATGGATTTATGGTTGTATTTTGTCCTCCGAATGAATAAACAAAATTTTCCAATGTTTGAGTAAAATCTACGTGAATGGAAGTCTGTGAAAATTTCTAAAGAAAATATTGCATGCCTAAAAATACACCCAGTTTAAGTTTTGTAAAGGCTTGTACTGGTTTAACTAATTATTTCCTAAAATATTTAACATTTTTGTTGCTTATAATTTCTGCAAATATGGATTTATAATTGTATTTTTTCCTTAGAATAAATAAACACATTTTTCCAATGTTTGAGTTGTACTTAATGAATGGAAATGTGTGAAAATTTTGAAAGATAATATTGCATGTCTTAATTTTACGTTCTAAGATGTGTTAATTAAAATGGGAAATAGATTCAATATCCAGTGGAAATTTTCAAGATTATGAAAATTATAAATACACATTCCATTCGATATTAAATCTAGTTTCTTCATTTTTTGCTTATACATTGACTTTTATAATTACAATATATATTTCTTGCTATAATTTGCTCATTTATTGATTTCATAATTACAAAACATATTTATTTTTGTTTTATTCGTGTTTAAAAAATCAAGTTTAATACAATCGACATAAAATTTACTTAGAATCAACCGCAATTGCACATGCTTTACAGAAAATTAAATTATGACAGCGCATTTTTCCAAAATATTAAGAACAAGTTAAAATTATGCAATAAATTCAACGATTTTAGGAGAATGTTTATTTTGAGAGAATTGTAAAAATTGAACGGGTTATCAAATTAACCTAAAATTATACACTTAAAATTACAGAATCTACACAGAAATAAATAAACTTTGATTAGCCGTAATGGAAATTTAAATATCTCTACTGGATTTCCCAAAATATCAAGCCAAAGTTGAAATTCTGCGATAAAATGTACAATTTTGGGAGAATGTTTTCTTTGAAAAAAATGTATGAACGTCTTAAAAAAAATGGAAAAATCTAAAATTTTTAACCATCAACGTGAAGTTTACTTAGAATTCATTGAACTTACATATTTTAGAAAGAAAATTAAATTATCTTGACGGATTTTCTTAAAATATTTAGCCTAAGTTGAAATTATGCAATAAAATTGTCAATTTTAGGAGAATGTTTTCTTTGAAAAAAATGTAAAAAATTAAAATTTTACACCATCAACATAAAATTCACAGAATTTACTTAGAATTGATTGCACTTCCATCTTATAGAAAGGAAATTATTTTATCTCACCACATTTTTTTTAAATATTCAGTCAAAGTTGGAACTATAGAATAAAATTAATAATTTTGAGAGAATGTTATATGTTTATTTTGAGAGAATTGGAAAAATTCAACGGATTATCAAATCAACCTAAAATGATAGAATTAAAATTACAGAATTTGCACAGAAATGAATAAACTTTGATTGGCCGTAATGGAAATTTAAATATCTCTACTGGATTTCCGAAAATTTCAAGCAAAAGTTGAAATTCTGCGATAAATTGTACAATTTTGGGAGAATGTTTTCTTTAAAAAAATTGGAAAAAAACTAACATTTTGTACCATCAACGTGAAAGTTACAGAATTTACTTATAATTGATTGAACTGACATCTTTTAAAAAGAAAATTAAATTATCTTGACGCATTTTCTTAAAACATTCAGTCAAAGTTGAAATTATGCAATAAAATTGACAATTTTACGAGAATGTATTCTTTGAAAAAAATTTGACAGAATTTACTTTATCTTATAGAAAGAAAATTATATTATCTCTCCACATTTTCTTAAAATATTCAGTCAAAGTTGAAACTAGGCAATAAAATTAAAAATTTTGAGAAAATGTTTTATGTTTATTTTGTGAGAATTGTAAAAATTCAACGGATTATTAAATGAACCAAAAAATTATAGAATTTAAATTATAGAATCTGCACAGAAATGAATAAACTTTGATTGGCCGTAATAGAAATTTAAATATCTCTACTGGATTTTCCAAAATATTAAGCCAAAGTTGAAATTATGAGATAAAATTGACAACTTTGAGAGAATGTTTTCTTTGAAAAAAGTGAAAAAATTATAAATCTATACTATCAACATAAAATTAACAGAATTTACTTAGAATTGATTGCTATTACATCTTATAGAAAGAAAATTAAATTATCTCTCCACGTTTTCCAGTAATATTCAGCCAGAGTTAAAATTATTTATTGAGTAATGAATTTATTTCTACGTGACAGTAAAACGCATTCTTTCATTCCTCCTATGATCCCTGAAAATTTCATGAAAATCCGATGTTTTAGTAATTTTTCACATTTTTCTTTAAACACAGCATAAATGTTATTTTAAACGTGTTTTAAAGATATTCTAAACACGTCTTAGACATGATTTTAATTGTTAAGTTTTTAAATTCTGTTTCAATGAAAAAACACGTTTTGTAAAAAAAACCGTTTTAATTAAAATAATAAAAAAGAACCCTTGTGTGAACAGAATTATTATTACAACATTACTTGATTAAATAAACACTTTCAGTTTTAACCAGATATAAATTGTGTGAACATTTACAATTTGAGCACAAATTATTTGCAAATATGCTTAATTTATAGTTCTAACAGATGTTAATTGAAATGGGAAATATTTTTAACATATAAAGGAATATTCCTAGAATATAAGTGAAATGTGAAATAAAGAAAAAGTTTTCTTATTAAATTCTTAAATATAAGCTATATAAAGATTAAAATTAGAAATATTTTTAACATCCGCAAGAAAATTCTTAAGATAATTACTGATATTTCAAATA
Source organism: Philonthus cognatus (assembly GCA_932526585.2). Classification (NCBI taxonomy): domain Eukaryota; kingdom Metazoa; phylum Arthropoda; class Insecta; order Coleoptera; family Staphylinidae; genus Philonthus; species Philonthus cognatus. The sequence continues at coordinate 49,698,871 of OW052244.1, forward strand.
AAGAATAATTTTCTTAATAAATATCAAATATGAATTTTATAAAGAATAAAATTGGAATCTTATTTTATCAATTTGAAGCTTAGAACGAGTGTTTTCCACTCCCAGGTTAAGCATGAAGTAAAATTTCGAGTTTAGAAAAGCCCCGTGAAAATTTGTCTCGGGTCGCGCAGCGACCCGAGACAAATTTTCTGGGCTTTTCTAAACTCGAAATTTTACTTCATGCGCCACGCGTATAAAACGTCGATTTCAAGTAAAAAATATTTTTAACATCTGCAGGAATATTCCTAAGAAAATAACTGATATATGAAATTAAAAAAAAAATATTTTTTGTTTTGTTTTTTTAAATGTTTTTACTTCTATTAAATTCTTACGTATGAGTTTTATAAAGATTAAAATTGAAATTGTTTTTAACATCCGCAGAAAAATTCTTAAGATAATTACTGATATTTCAAATAAAGAATAATTTTCTTATTAAATATCAAATATGAATTTTATAAAGAATAAAATTGGAATCTTATTTTATCAATTTGAAGCTTAGAACGAGTGTTTTCCACTCCCAGGTTAAGCATGAAGTAAAATTTCGAGTTTAGAAAAGCCCCGTGAAAATTTGTCGAGGGTCGCGCAGCGACCCGAGACAAATTTTCTGGGCTTTTCTATACTCGAAATTTTACTTCATGCGCCACGCGTATAAAACGCCGATTTCAAGTGAAAAATATTTTTAACATCTGCAGGAATATTCCTAAGAAAATAACTGATATATGAAATTAAAAGAAAAATATTTTTTGTTTTATTTTTTTAAATGTTTTTACTTCTATTAAATTCTTACGTGTGAGTTTTATAAAGATTAAAATTGAAATTGTTTTTAACATCCGCACAAAAATTCTTAAGATAATTACTGATATTTCAAATAAAGAATAATTATCTTCTTAAGTTCTCATATATGAATTATATAAAGATTAAAATTGGAATCTTATTTTTGAAAGAGTTCAATTTTAAGCTTTAAACGAGTGTTTTCCACTCCCAGGTTAAGCATGAAGTAAAATTTCGAGTTTAGAAAAGCCCCGTGAAAATTTGTCTCGGGTCGCGCAGCGACCCGAGACAAATTTTCTGGGCTTTTCTAAACTCGAAATTTTACTTCATGCGCCACGCGTATAAAACGCCGATTTCAAGTGAAAAATATTTTTAACATCTGCAGGAATATTCCTAAGAAAATAACTGATATATGAAATTAAAAAAAAATAGTTTTTGTTTTGTTTTTTTAAATGTTTTTACTTCTATTAAATTCTTACGTATGAGTTTTATAAAGATTAAAATTGAAATTGTTTTTAACATCCGCAGAAAAATTCTTAAGATAATTACTGATATTTCAAATAAAGAATAATTTTCTTATTAAATATCAAATATGAATTTCATAAAGAATAAAATTTGAATCTTATTTTATCAATTTGAAGCTTAGAACGAGTGTTTTCCACTCCTAGGTTAAGCATGAAGTAAAATTTCGAGTTAAGAAAAGCCCCGTGAAAATTTGTCGAGGGCCGCGAGGGGGCTTTTCTAAACTCGAAATTTTACTTCATGCGCCACGCGTATAAAACGCCGATTTTAAGTGAAAAATATTTTTAACATCTGCAGGAATATTCCTAAGAAAATAACTGATATTTGAAATTAAAAAAAAAATATTTTTTGTTTTATTTTTTTAAATGTTTTTACTTCTATTAAATTCTTACGTGTGAGTTTTATAAAGATTAAAATTGAAATTGTTTTTAACATCCGCACAAAAATTCTTAAGATAATTACTGATATTTCAAATAAAGAATAATTTTCTTCTTAAGTTCTCATATATGAATTATATAAAGATTAAAATTGGAATCTTATTTTTGAAAGAGTTCAATTTTAAGCTTTAAACGAGTGTTTTCCACTCCCAGGTTAAGCATGAAGTAAAATTTCGAGTTTAGAAATCCTGAAAATTTCGCGTAGCGCGAAGCGCGGAGCGACCAAACCAAATTTTCAGGCTTTTCTATACTCGAAATTTTACTTCATGCGCCACGCGTATAAAACGCCGATTTGAAGTAAAGTTTAATTGTTCACAATATTTTAATGCTTTCAGTGTTTAATACGCGTGGCGCATGAAGTAAAATTTCGAGTTTATAAAAGCCTGAAAATTTGGTTAGGCCGCTCCGCTTCGCGGAGCGACCAAACCAAATTTTCAGGCTTTCCTAAACTCGAAATTTTACTTCATGCTGAACCTAGAAGTGGAAAACACTCGTTTAAGCTATAAATTTAACTCTTTTAAAAATAAGATTCCAATTTGAATCTTTATAGAATTCACATTTGAGAATGAAATAAGAAAAGTATTCCTTATTTGAAATTACAGTGATTATTTCAAGAACACATTTAGTGCTTTCAGTGTTTAATACGCGTGGCGCATGAAGTAAAATTTCGAGTTTAGAAAAGCCTGAAAATTTAGTTTGGCCGCTCCGCTTCGCGGAGCGACCAAACCAAATTTTCAGGCTTTTCTAAACTCGAAATTTTACTTCATGCTGAACCTAGAAGTGGAAAACACTCGTTTAAGCTATAAATTTAACTCTTTTAAAAATAAGATTCCAATTTGAATTTTTATAGAATTCATATTTGAGAATTAAATAAGAAAAGTATTCCTTATTTGAAATTACAGTAATTATTTCAAGAATTTTTGTGCTGTTGTTACAAATATTTCCAATTTGAATCTTCATAAAACTCATATTTAAGAATTCAATAAGAGAACTCATTTTTCATTTCATATATCAGTCATTTTCTTAGGAATGTTCCTGCGGATGTTCAAAATATTTCCCGATTGAATTAACATCTATTAAAACTACAAATTAAACATATTTGCAAATACTTTGTGCACAAATTGTAAATGTTCACACAATTTATATCTGGTTGAAAAAAGCGCAAAATGAAAATTCCCTGTATAATTTTAAAAACAATTTATCATTATTTTAATTAAAGTTTAAAAATTGATTAATCAATCTTGCGCATTGATTTTAAACTCATTAATTATTAATTATCAAAATGGGAACACCTTATTTAGGCTTCTCTTTCTTTCTCCTCTCGCATGCATTAATGCGAAAATTATTTAGGTAATAAAAAAAACACACACACACACTTCTATTCAACTTCTGTGCGTTTGTTCTGTTGGTATCGAAAATTTAAATTGCAAATTTTGGAAAGTGTAACGCGGACCTACTTTATTGGAAATTGGCGAATTCTTCATCCTCGCCTATTGGCGAAAATATCGACGTTCGTTTGTTTATAAACATTCCGAATTAAGGACACGAGCAAAACACTAAGGTCGAAAGGAATCGAGAGAAGAAAAAAAAAATAATGATCACGAGTTTTTGATCTCTTTCGACATTGAGAAGTAATAATATGATAAAATAGGTATACAGAGATTTTTTCTTGTAGATATACATATTCTAATTCATTGTTTTTGAGAAGCGTTTAATTTAAAATTTTAAACAAGCGTTTTCACTTCTCGGTTAAGCATAAAGTAAAATTTTGCGTTTAGAAAAGCCTGACAATTTGGACCCAAATTTTCAGGCTTTTATAAACTCGTAATTTTTCTTCAAAATGCCGATTGCTTATACATAAAATGTTAAATGCTGTTTTATAATACTGTACGAAGCTAAATTTGTCGAAACTGCAGTCGCATTCAATATAGAAATGTTGTAGAAACAAAGTATAAAGTGTTTTATTGTGTTAAAAAGCTTAAGAAATGTCTATATTTAAACATGAAACATAAAAAAACCTAAGAAATATCCATTGTTTAAACAGAAAACGGAAAAGCTTAAGAAATGTGAATTGTTTTCACGAGAAACTTTGAAAAGTTTGTGGAATTTCTATTGCTTTCACACACAATGCCAAACGGCTTAAGAAATCACAAATAGAAAGACTGTTATTCCTTACTTCACTTTTTATTTTTATGTTAGATGTACATTTCGAGACACAAGGTGCTCATTATCAATAACAAACTGATAGTTTCAGTTTGTTATTGATAATGAGCATCTTGTGTCTCGAAATGTACATATAACATAAAAATAAAAAGTGAAGTAAGGAATAACAGTCTTTCTATTTGTGATTAATCACTTCACGTAAACTCGAAACAATACAGGCTTAAGAAATGTCCACTGTTTTCATATGAAACATCAAAAAGCTTAAGAAATGTCAGTTGTTTTCATTTTTTATAAGGAATCCATAAAATTCATAACATACCAAAGTTATATGGCTTCCAGAAATATTGACTGCATATGCATAATATAAATATAAATATGTTTATTTACGGTATACTCCTTTTTGTACAATAATAGAAAATACGTTTATAATATATTTATGTCCGGTTGCACCAACTTCTATTAAATATTATTTGTCGATTGGAATAGACATTTTCCATGTCATCTACATCAATATTATGTAAATTGATTAATTTTTTGACACGTATGTAACTATTCCTAGATTTTAAAAGATGGATAACTATTGGTAGCTTTAACTGACGTTGGTGAAATCCGGCATTAGTAAATAAAGTAAAAAATTACTTAGACTAATAACAATTAAATGTTAAATTTAAATGAAGATTTACCTGAAATAAAGAGTTCATGCTATGAAGAAAATTATTCCCTGCAACTTTCATGTGATACATGTTTCCGTATGTTTTATATCAAGTTTCCATCCTAGCTAAAACACCCTGAATATACTTTAATAATCTCCGGCGATTATGCATAATTACCAACAATTTTGAGAAGTAAATAAAAATGGCTAGAAATAGACATTATTGGAACTTCAAGCAAAACAACGGGAAATGTTGTCCCATTTAAAATAACAAAGTTGTATGGCGTTCAGAAACAGTAAGACACTCTGTATATGCGAAAATAATTGCTATAAATGTGCTGTAAAGAAAATTATTTCGTTCAACTTTCATGTCATACATTTTTTCGTATGTTTTATATTAAGTTTCCATCCTCGCTAAAACACCTTAAATACGCTTTAATAATTTTCGGCGATTATGTATAATTACCAGCAAGTTTGCGGAGCAATAAAAAATAAACACTGTTGCAACTTCAAGCAAAATAAATTAATTGAAGACATATATATTTGAATATCGCGCTATAAAATAAGGTCGTTGATATGATAGAGGAAGTTAGTAACAACTCATTATTATAGACGTGTTGTTATAATATAATCTTATGCCCATTTGCACCGCAAGTACTTAAAAAAGGCTATACAGCGTGTAATCGAACTAATGTACAAATTGACGCCCGCCGCACTCAATGCACATTTGGGCTCTACGTATCCAATTTGCACAAACACTAGCAAACATTTCACGAGGTTTTTCACGAATGGTATTAGCCGCGGCGTTTACTCGTTGTATCAGCATTTCAGCATTGTCAATTTCTGTAGTGTAGACTTCACTTTTAAAGTATCCCCAAAGAAAAAAATCTAAGGGGTTTAAATCCGGACTTCTTGGAGGCTATGGTACAGGGCCTCCACGAGCAACCCAACGTCCTGGAAACTCATCATCCAAATATCTTCTAACGCGCCTTTCATAGTGAGCTGGCGCACCATCTTGCAAATACCACATTCTTCTATGAACCGCTAAGGGTACATTTTCTAGAAGATCTAAAAGGTCATCTTGCAAAAATCGTAAATATCGTTCTCCATTCAAATTAAATGGGAACATAAATGGCCCAATTAATTAATCATTTAAAATACCTGCCCAGATATTAAGGGAGAAGCGATGCTGGAAATGAGTTCTACGCGTAACACGAGGATTTTCTATTGCATAAACATGCATATAATGGAAATTAAAACTTCCATTACGCGTAAAGCACGATTCGTCGGTCACTAAAATGTCTTTGGTAAAGTTAGGATTTTGAACATTTTGTGCCAAAATCCATTGACAAAATGCAATTCTTTTGGGAAAATCATGGGGTTGAAGATGTTGTACACGCTGGTAGTGATACGGATAAAAATTATTGTCTCGTATAACACTGCTGACAAATGTGTGCGATACATTTAGCTGAGCGGCGATAATACGGGTACTTAAACCAGGATCCGCTTCCAACAGATTCAAAATTTCATCTTCCGCTCGCAAATATCGCATTAGACGGTCACCACCTCCGGTGCCTCCGGCGACGGCGACGGGCTGCAAACTTCCAGTGTCGCGTGCTCTTTGTAATAAATTTCTAAATCGGTTTAGCGGTGGTAAGTGTCGTTCAGGAAATCGCTCTTGATAAATTCTTACAGCTTCCGCGGAATTACACCGAGTTTCACCGTAAATAAGAAACATGTCTGCCAATTCAATGTTTGAATAAACGTATCGCGCCATCTTACAAAATGTAGATGTTTCATGGAATAAGTTTCACCATAGACTAAACAGCAAACTATTTTTATGTTTAAAATTCATCCACCCTCGCCGCTCTTATCTAAACATTTCAATAAGAGTGGAGATAAAGTGAAGTGTGAACCTAATAAGGAAAAATATTGAATTTCATTAACACGTTTAGAAAATATTCGGAATTTAGTCAGCAATGGGTACTTATGAAAACGATAACATAGACATAATTCTTCACAATCTGACCCACTTTTCTCTGGATGGTGTAATTCGATATCCAAATCGTTTAAAAACTACCAGTCTATGTGGAATCTCTCTTAAAATACGCAATGTGCGCGTATACCAGATACCAGAAACATGTATTATTATTAATTATTTTTAATAATTATTTGTGAGCTATCTACTAAAGGTATGGTAATTTCAAATGCAGGTATTGTTTATTTAAACGCTGCCCCTTATGTGGCAGAGAGCCTGTACAGTAGTTCGTTTACACGCTGTATATGAAAACATTACATATGAATTCTATTTGCAAAAGTTTCCTTGTTTTGACAGTTAAAGCAAAACTTTCCAGGCGACATTTGCGTGCAATTTAGTGTAGTTGGCATTTATTTAATGAAAACTGCGTAAACTGTCAACATTGAGGATTAAATACTCGTAGTTATTTGATTTTGACAGAAAAATCAAAAATAGCTAGATTTATGTGGAATTGATTCCATCAAACTTGCTACAATTGTCAAAATAATTATCTTGTGGTGGAGGCGGTTACTTTGTGAAACATTGTAAATATTTAAATAATTAACACTGATTACTTTTTTGTATTCACTTTTTATTTTAAACTGTGACTAGTTTCGGCTCAACAGCGAGTCATTATCAAACTAACTACTTAAAATAACATTTAACATGTTAGTTTAATTAGTTAGTTTGATAATGGCTTGCTGTTGAGCCGAAACTAGTCACTGTTTAAAATTAAAAGTGAATAGAAGAAAGTAATCAGTGTTAATTATTTAAATATGTCAAAATAATTCATCACTATACTTTTTCAACTTCAAGTTGGCACTAAACAAATTCAAATTGGCTCTAATCAAAATTAAGCTTTCACTAATCACATTTCAATTGCATGTGACTATTGATAACTTGATTTTAATTACTGCCAACGTGAATTTGTTTAGTGCCAACTTGAATTTGAACAGATATAGTGGCAAGTTTGTTTGGCAAGAACTGTAACAAGTACAATCGGTTCCTTTGTATAAAAAGAAAATTATAAATAATACCAATACAAAAATAGAATTTTCATATGAAAAGAACGCAAAAAAAAACTGTGGATGAAGTTCTATAGAATTTTACATAAAGGGAATGTTTTTTTTTAAGTATGCATATGAATACGCTTTTTTTAAAAGAGTTCAATTTAAAGCTTTAAACGAGTGTTTTCCACTCCCAGGTTAAGCATGAAGTAAAATTTCGAGTTTAGAAAAGCCTAAAAATTTGGTTTGGTCGCGTAGCGCGAAGCGCGGAGCGACCAAACCAAATTTTTAGGCTTTTCTAAACTCGAAATTTTACTTCATGCGCCACGCGTATTAAACACCGAAAATTGGGAAATATTGTGAACAAGTGAACGTCACTTGAAATCAGTGTCTTATACGCGAGGCGCATGAAGTAAAATTTCGAGTTTAGAAAAGCTTAACCAGGGAGTGGAAACACTCGTTAGTAGCTTAAAATTAAAGGTTTTTGAGAAACATCGAATGCCTGAAAGTGTACAACGTATGCATCAGGATATGTATATTTAAAAGGAAAATTCTATACCATAATCAATCAAATTATTATATATAATTTACAAAATTTTAAATTTTCCCAATCCAATCTTCTCCATAATATTTCAAGACTATAGACAGACAATTTAGTATTTTTCAAGCTCTTCTTTTTTTAGTATTATTAGTTGAAAACAAAATATTGAATGTAATCATTTCCCTATTTGTACACTGTAATTTTCCACTTGATTCATTTATTTATTTATGCCCTTAAGCAGCATAATTTACAATAACAAAAAAACACTAATCAAAACAAATTTAATTAAAACCTATATTATTGTCTTCAATCCGTTTTAAATCACGCAAAACATCAAAACAAAGACGAAAAAACTCCCAATTTCCGGCTCCTGAAAACCAACCGAGCGGCAAGGTCTTTGGAAAAAAATCGAAAAAATAAAATAAACCAGCATCCGCACACACACAGTTTCATAAACAAGACGGGGAATTATTTTTGATTTAGCGATAATTGCATACCAATTAGAAAAGGTAACAATTTGTCGGAGATAATGAGATGAACACCGGATCAATAAATTACATACACTTGTGAATAAACAATAATTCAGACGTTTCAACAATAGCGATAAATTACGTTGTAAATATGGAAATTAGGGGACGAAATGTGTTATACATGTATGTGAAAAATAAATTATATCGCAATTTGTTAGTTTCATTTTCAGAAAAGGTTTTAAAAATTAATCTAAGAATTATTTATTGAATTTTGGAAGCGTTTACTCCATGGTACAATTTCAATTTTGATATAATGAAAACACTTAACTTCTTTGTACTACTTTTATTTTACTTTTGTAACTAGTTGATATTACACGGTAATCATTATTTATTTATTTATTTATTTATTTATTTATTTATTTATTTATTTATTTATTTATTTATTTATTTATTTATTTATATATTTATTTATTTATTTATTTATTTATTTATTTATTTATTTATTTATTTATTTATTTATTTATTTATTTATTTATTTATTTATTTATTCTCTCACGGGAAACCCCTTTTACAAAGAATATGTACAAAATAATAACAATAATATATAAAAATTGATAAAACGTATTAACATTAATAAGTTAAATTTAATAAATGGTGGTAATAATTACAGCAATGATTCTATATGGAAATAACAAAATCTAAAAACAATAATAACATAAGGAAAACTAATAATGAAATTGATTTATTATCCTAAAATATTTTGCATGATACCAAATCTAAAACTCCTTAGAGGACTGTTAAATATGTCAAACCATTCACAGTTGTTATTTAAATTAGCGAGTCTCATCATACGATCAATGGAGTTGTTGCGACCAAAGTTCGAAGAGATTTTTCGTTCGCGAAATAGTGGTCTTGATCGTAATAAACGGCTGTTGGCGGAAAAGTAAAAATCCAGATATTTTAAAATATTTGGGCCCGCCGTGGCCGAGCGGTTGAGCCGCCGGTTTCGCCAATCGGTCACGGAGGTGATCTGGGTTCGATTCCCAGCGGAGGCGAGTAATTTTTCTAACGAAAAATACTCGTCTCCGGTTCCATGGATGTGTGTGAAGGTGTTGTGACGTCCAAATATATAGTTGTATGTTATACTTAATAATAAGTTAATTAACAAATGTATACAAAATAACAATTGATGATGGCTAATAGTCCAGTAACTAAGGCCAGGCAAAAGCCAAAAAAAAAAGCATGGATTTTTTTCGAATTTAGAAAAGCAATTTTCAGTCTTTTCTAAATTCGAAATTTTACTTCATGCTTGACCTGTTCAGTTTAATAATAATTTGGTCGCGTACCGAAGCGGAGCGGCCAAACCAAATTTTCAGGTTTTTCTAAACTCGAAATGTTACTTCTTGCGCCACGCGTATTAAACACTGAAAACACTTAAATATTGCGAACAAGTAAACTTTACTTGAAATCAGTGTCTTACACGCGTGGCGCATGAAGTAAAATTTCGAGTTTAGAAAAGTCTGAAGATTTGGTTTGGTCGCGTAGCGCGAAGCGACCAAACCAAATTTTCAGGCTTTTCTAAACTCGAAATTTTACTTCATGCTTACCCTGGGTATGGAAAACAGTCGTTTAAAACTTCAAAATGAACTCTATTAAAATAACGAATATCTGAAAATTTACTGCACATTATTAAGATATGTATACTTAAAAGAAAAACTCTCTGTACTTACTTATTGAGTGAATTTTTCAAGATCTAAAATGAGCATTCCAAAATTTGACCAAAGGATTGCATAATACTACATGTTAAGGCATGAAATTTGTCAGGTAGTGTGTTCCAGAGCTAAAAGATGTTTTTTTTTATTTATTGCTTAATTGGATTAATTTTAATGTAATTAAATTCTGTATATATATATGTATATATATATATATATATATATATATATATATATATATAGTACATCTTTATTTAGACAACAATTAGAAATAGATTTATAACACTTTTATATACATATAAATAAATAGTTAGTCTGTCTGGGCTATCGACCAACGGTCTTTCTGCCCTGTTTGAATCTACTATTTGCTATTTAAAATGTAATAATCAGTAGGTTGTTTAACTGTCTGAATGAAACGAGCTAATGAATTGGTGAAGAGTTTCTGTTGGAAATTTGTATTTAGACGTGATGTTGGGATTTCGGAGAATGCACTATTTGTTCAGGATTTCAAAATTTTTGGGGTTAGTGGAGAATTTGGTACTTAGGGTAAGTATACGCTGTTCGTAAATTCTGTATTTTTCTAAAATTATGATTTCTCTAAATCAATATTTATTTGGATAGAATTACTTTACTCACTGTTTCTCGTAGTTTTGCAAAATGTTGCACTAATCCGCACCGCAAGACGCGGCTTCCAAACGACTACTTCAAAACCCTCAATGCCACAGAAAAAACATTTTGTCAAAAATTTGAATAAGTATCGTTTATTGGTCCGGCTTATCTCGCTATTTGCATTTACGGCACCTTGTGATGTCAGCTAATTACTCACGAAACAACAAAAAAAAAACTCTAATAAAGAGAAATAATTACAAATTTCTAAGAAACATTACGAACAAAAAATGTATCGTCAGATGAAAACATTTAATTACTATTTAATATTAATAATTAAAATATTATTTATTATTAAAATATTATAAGTTACTTTTAACCCATTAAGCGCCATTGATGCAATAACGTAACTGTAATAATTTGTCGTTAAATAAATTACTAAATAAAATAAATTGGATACGTGAAGTTGTATTAAATATTTGTAATTTTTCTGTTATTAAAAACAATACAAATACTATGAAATTTATAATTTAATTTATGAAATTTTTATTTGATTATAAATTTCAAAAATTGTATAATAATGATTATAATTATCATTTTTACTATTATTAAAAAATAGTGAAATGTTTTGGATATAAATATTTCATGGTTAAAAAAGTATTGTAATACCTAATTAGGCTTTACAAATTTGTAAACAATTCTAATTGATTTCAAGAAATCACACGAATCAATATTCCATTTTTGGATTCTTGGAATTTTTTTAAATGCCAGTCGATGTAGAAATCATCAAGTAGAAAAAAAGAAGCAAATACACAGTAAACAATTGTGAAATTTCATTCTTGCCACTTCTGGGAATTACCGAATGTGAAATAATTAATATTTATCGTCATTTAACGCAAATCGCCGAAATGAATTTTAATTACGCAATAAATTTTAGTGCGCACACTTTTTGTTTCGTCCTCTTATCACGCAGTTATTTGGATAAGCAAATGATTTTCTTTTTATGAGTTATGTTATAACTAAATAATTTGTATATATTTGTGTACTTACTTGCATTATATAACACATTAATTTTAAGCAATTTTGTTTGATGTCTTAAAAGTTGTAACTTACAAATTTGACGAATCAAGTACTACTAACCTTTCTTCGCACGTTTATTTGAATTACTAAATGTACATACATTTCGGACACAAAGTGGCCATTATCAATGGATTTACACTATTAAAGGCGCTTGGTTTGTTTCACCTAAATCTTTATTTCTTCCAACTAGTTTCAACTTATCGTCTTTTTCAAGGAATAATGACGGTAAGTAGAAACTAGTTGGAAGAATTAAACAAACCAAGTGTCTTCAATTCAAATTCAATATTAGTTCAAATGTTTCATCAAGTGATCAATGAGAACCAAATTTAAAATAATTTAATAATTTAAAATTTAAAATATATATATTTCGAATTTAAAACTATTTTAAATTACAAAAATACGCTTATAGTTTGCAGAATTATAATATTAATAACAGGAGGGGTGTACAACAAGTAAGGTTACAAAATGTACACGTTTCGTTGCAGGCTTTGTAACCTTACTTTTTGATCACCCCTCATTATTAATATTTTAATATTATTGTAATTTTATACTCAAAAAGATTGTTCAAGAGAATTACAGGAATTTAATATAATATTTCTATGATAAAGTCATAGAAACATTATATTAAATTCATTAATTTAATTTAATTATAATAATACCAATGTATTTTATATTCAAAAATATTGTTCAAGAGAATCACAAAAAACTTACTTTGCCTTTATTGTTACGTTGATTGTTGTTGTTATTGATAAAATGTTTCCGTTATTGGATATATCTGTTGGGAAATAATAATTAAATAAAATGTAATATACCATTTCTATGTTTCCCATTTACTAATGATAATATTTGTATGACTTTAATGTATTAAAAATAATTTTTCTATGACTATGATAATTATAAAGTATATTTATAATTATTAATAATTATTTTTCAATGATTTTAATTTAATAATATTAATAAGTATATTTCTATGATTTCAATTTAATAATAGTAATAGGCCGAAAGACCACTGGTCGATAGCCGATTTGCGGAAATGTGTAAAATATATACGAGGTATTATAATATTTGTTAATGTATTTTTGTATATATTTCTGTAAATAAAGATATTTATATATATAATAGTAATAGTTCTTTTATATTTTGTATACTTTGTTTTAACTTTCTCATACTTTTGCAATTGTAGTCATTTATGGAAATAAATTATGTTTATGATAAATAACAATAAATCATTTGACACAACAACAAAAACAAAATAAAGTATAAACGGGGATTTTTTCTTCTGGGTATAAGTTAATCAAATTCAACAGATGATTGTATTTTGAATAATTGCATTAGACGAATAAACGTCTGTCAATATTTTAACTTAAATTTAAGCAGTGTATTCTGAACTTCACTTAAAATCAGTGTTTTATACGCGTGGCGCATGAAGTAAAATTTCGAGTTTAGAAAAGCCTGAAAATTTGGTTTGGTCGCTCCGCTTCGCGGAGCGACCAAACCAAATTTTCAGGCTTTTCTAAACTCGAAATTTTACTTCATGCTTAACCTGGGAGTGGAAAACGCTCGTTCGAATATTATTTAAGACTTCAATAAATATAAAGATCTTAAAGAAGGAATTTAAACTAAATATTACTGGTTTTTAAACAAAATCAATTTATAAATATATTATATAAATTTGGCAAACGATTCTTATAATTAAAAAATAATAAATTATATTTAATCAACATGAAAATCACTGAATATACAAAAAAATAATTGACCTATAACTTTTTATTGATAATACTAATAATATTTATTTAATTATTTTTAGAACGTTTTGTCCGAATTTTCTTTTTATTTCAAAGTTTTGTTATTTTCTTAAAAACCCCTTGTCGAGATTTTTTAAAATAAAATGCTAAATGTTTTTTTTTACTCTGTAATTGGGCTTTCCTGTTGGGTAAACAGGACAACCTTACAGAGTAATAGAACGTATTTAACATTTTTAATTAAAATCTCGACAAGTTTATCTAAGAAAATAACAAAACTTTGAAATAAACAAATTCGGACATAACATGTTCTAAAAATTTTGCAAAATTAAAAATTAAATTTGTCGCCATAACATTCCCTGAATTTACACAGATTTAAATACATTTTTTGATTGTTTAAAGAACAACTAATTATCTCGACGAGTTTTTTTGTATATATCTTCAATCAAACTCGAAAAAATGTTACGTGTTTAATTTTTATTTTAATTGCTATTAAAATAAGAGTTGAACTTATTTTAACTAAGTAAATTGCGTAAGAGTAAAATGTAACTACGTTTCATGTGCTGAATTAATTAATTTTCTTAGATATTAAATGTTAATAAATTATCTCAAATATTAATAATTATGAATGCACACTAATTTTGTACATGTATGTGAAACTTGTAAAATTTTAATGGTATCATAATTGTACAAGAAAAACTTAAATGAAATAAGAATTTAAAAAAATCATATACAGAAAATTAGGGGCAGGTGGTGGCCGAGCGGTAACGTCGCCGGACGGTAAATCGCTCGGCGAGCCACAGACCGGGTTCGATTCCGTGCACGGGGAGTTGTTATTTAAAAATAATAACTTGTCGTGCTAATACAACTTACAAAATAAGTTATAAATTAAATAATATAAGTTAAAAATAAATAATTGATGTTGGCCAATAGTCAACGCAACTAAGGCCAGGCAAAAAAAATACAGAAAATTAGGACAAGACATGTTTTAAAATATTTTTACAGGTATGTGAAACTTGTAAGATATTAATGGTATTATCATTGTATATTAGAAAAAGTAAAGTGAAATGATACTTCAAAAAATCCAGACAGGTTTTTATTTAAATAACGAAAACTTGAATTCTGGTTATTAATTAAGGGGATTCCCGGATTTGCGGGGGAATTTTACCGTTCTTTTGTAATACTGTATATATGTCTGTAAAAACCTCTAGTTTAAGTTACTTCATGTTTGAAAATAACAAGCTAAATTTGTCGAAACTGCAGTCACAATAAATAAAAAAGTGTTATACAAATAATCTAAAAAGTGTTTTATTGTGAAATTAACATATATAATGAAGAAGAAGCCTCTAGAATACAGAATTTATTATTATTATTTATTAAATGACTAACTATCTTTTCCTTCTTTCTTTCATTGACAGTTTCCTTTTGTTCTTTCTTTATTCTCATTTACATGTTAAACAGTTTGTGGACAAGGCGTGCATTTCGTGTAACCACTTTCAAAACAAACACAAGGTATTCATTCGCTTATCGACGAAAGTAATCGGGAATTTAATGAATTTTCGAATCGCTTAATCGCTTTTAAATGGCACAGAAATATTATTTGCGTAAGAACTCAACAAATGAATTAATTTCATCATTAGTATCTACGTGAAAATAAAACAACCTAATGAATTCTTTGTAAAATATATTATATTATATTTATTTATTTATTTATTTATTCTCTCACGGGAAACCCCTTTTACAAAGAATATGTACAATTAAGGCATTAAATGATCTTAAAGCCGGTCTTAAAATAATAATAGACTTTATTATCCAACAGGAAACAAAGTTCGAATTACAAGACTTAGTAAGTAATAAATTAACTTAAAAAGAGCTTAAAATCTATAAACTAAAACAAGTATCATATTTACATAATTAACACAATGCTAGTAGGAATCTTGATTGCTCAAGAAATACATCACAAGTTTATGGAAGAGTTAACTAATATTAATTAATCACAATATTTAAAATAGGTGTATTTATATTCAAACATTTACCTTAAAATAATTTCACATATCACATGTCGTGTAACGCAAATATTCATTGTATAATTCAATATCTGTCGGGGTATTAGCTCGAGAAGTAGTTGTTTCAATGAATATTTGGAGACAATCTTTTTGCAGAAAGTCGATATTAATTTTAATTCGTTTTTAAATTTTATTAAAATAATTTAATAAGTAATCATTTTTTTAGTTAAATGTTTGAAATTTTTTAAATTCATAGAAATTAATATGATAAAATTCTACAGAAAAAAAATATTGCATTATATTCATTAATAAACTCTGTAGAGTTAAGATTTAACATAAGAAAATGAATTAAATTAACTAATTATTTCTTTTTCTTTTGTTAATTCTTGACTCTACAGAGTTTATTAATAAATATAATGCGATTTTTTTTTAGATATTTATCATATCTATTTCTTTGAATTTAGAAAATATCAAACATTTAACCAAAAAAAAATATTACTTATTAAATTATGTTAAGGTGAATATAAATACACGTATTTTAAATATTGTGATTGCACTTTAATCCTTGTATGAGTTAATTTTCGACCCACTAAAAATGAAAAGTGCGTGCTTGTTTAATAATAATTGTCGCAATTGTGCATTTCGGAACGCCGACGATGCGTTTTTCGGCCATCGCGTGCGCGACCTTACGAAAGAGACAAATCACACGAAAAAGCAAAAGCCGAATCTTCCACGATTGACAACGGAATTAACGAGATGTAATTATTTTAATGACAACTGAAGGATATTTCATAAAATTAAAGAATAAACAAAAAATAGAATGCACGAACATTAAAGATACTTTTTAGTATAATAATAGAAACTTTAAATAAAACTCTTAGTTTGTTTGATTGATTTTTATTGTTACTCTAATAAATTTTAACCTTAAGTCATTACATGGTGGCGACCAATCTGAAATGTTAAATTTCCTTGACTCTTCCCTAAATCGAGATATTTTTTCCCTGGCCCCTTAAAATAACTTCATTTTGTGAAAAAGCTTAATATAGGGGAGAACAAATTTATTTGATAAAGTAATTTCAAAGTGCCCGCCCTTAAAACATCTAAATATTTGCTATTTCAACAAATCCAAATTATCAGGCTTTTCTAAACCCCAAATCTTACTTCATGCTTAATCTGGAAGTAACAAACACACTACAAATTCCAAACTGAATTCTTTCATAAAATCAACGAATGCTTAAAAAATTACACGGTGTATATCGGGATATATACAGGGTGCGTAAAATGTATCGCTCCAAAGGGCAAACGGTTTAACAATTAGATTTGACGTTTGGTAGGTTTATAGGTTTCTTGTTCATTTAATTTTTTAAATATTAAAGCTATTATTAGCTATTTGAACAACAAACATTTAAAGTTGCAGATTTAAGAGGTGAATTTATCACAAAGTACGAATTGGCAAATTGCAAGATTTGATAATACTTTTTCTAAATTTTATTAACGCGAAATCAAACATATGCAGTATATTTTGAACTTCTCAATTTTATCAATGTTTTATACGCGTGGCGCATGAAGTAAAATTTCGAGTTTAGAAAAGCCTGAAAATTTGGATTTGCCGGAGCGCGACTCGCTTCGCTCGCGCGCCCCGTCGAATCCAAATTTTCAGGCTTTTCTAAACTCGAAATTTTACTTCATGCTTAATCTGGAAGTGGAAAACACTCGTTACAAATTTCAAATTGAATTCTTCCATAAAATCAACAAATGCTTGAAAAATTACACGGTGTATATCGGAATATGTACAGGGCGCGTAAAAAGTATCGCCCCAAAAGGGATACGTATTCACATTTAAATTTGACGTTTGGTAGGTTTAAAGGTTTTTTGTTCGGTTTAGTTTTTTTAATATGAAAGCTATTATTAGCTATTTGGACAACAAACATTTAAAGTTGCAGATTTTAAAGGTGAACATATCATAAAGTACGAATTGGGAAATTGCAAGATTTGATAATACTTTTTCTAAAGTTTATTAACGCGAAATCAAACATACGCAGTATATTTTGAACTTCACAATATTGTCACTGTTTTATACGCATGGCGCATGAAGTAAAATTTTGAGTTTAGAAAAGCCTGAAAATTTAGATTTGCCGGAGCGCGACTCGCTTCGCTCGCGCGCCCCGGGAAATCCAAATTTTCAGGCTATTCTAAACTCAAAATTTTACTTTATGCTTAATCTGGGAGTGGAAAGCACTCGTTACAAATTTCGAATTGAATTCTTTCATAAAACCAACGAATGCTTGAAAAATTACACGGTGTATATCGGGAGGGTGCGTAAAAAGTATCGCCCCAAAGGAGAAACGGTTTAACATTTAAATTTGATGTTTGGTAGGTTTAAAGGTTTCTTGTTCGTTTTAGTTTTTTAAATATGAAAGCTATTTGGACAACAAACATTTAAAGTTGCAGATTTTAAAGGTGAACATATCATAAAGTTTTTTTGTTATCAAATATGCCATATAATTTATCCACTACTCTACTTTATTTCTACCATTTTGTATTAATGTTTATTTTGAGTATTAATGTTTATTTTTAGTTAGTATATTTTAAAAAAAAACTGTATTTTTCTCTGTAAATAGAATTTATTCTGCTGAGAAATAAATGATTATTATTATTATTATTATTATAAAGTACGAATTGGGAAATTGCAAGATTTGATAATACTTTTTCTAAAGTTTATTAACGCGAAATCAAACATAAGCAGTATATTTTGAATTTCACAATATTGTCAATGTTTTATACGCGTGGCGCATGAAGTAAAATTTCGAGTTTAGAAAAGCCTGAAAATTTAGATTTGCCGGTGCGCGACTCGCTTCGCTCGCGCGCTCCGGCAAATCCAAATTTTCAGGCTTTTCTAAACTCGAAATTTTACTTCATGCTTAATCTGGGAGTAGAAAACACTCGTTACAAATTTCGAATTGAATTCTTTCATTAAACCAACGAATGCTTGAAAAATTACAATTTCTTGTTCATTTTTTTTTATTATTTATTTTCATCGTTATTTTAGAATAAACATGCTAAAATTATGCCACGTTGCATTTCTAACTAAATAACCTTTCAAATAACACCAAAAAACCTAGGTTGCTGTTTAGAAAAATTCAACATAGCAGCCTCTAACAAAAGCAAGTCGTGCAAAACAAATGAAACTCATCTTAAAATATGGGTAGATGGGTATATCTAATTTAAACCTACCAAATGTCAATTCTAAATGTCAAACCGTTTCCATATAATCCCATTTGGTACAATACTTTTTACGCACCCTGTATTAATACTTACAAGAAAAATAAATTACTTGATTATCATGTCTAGATGATCAAAATATCTAAAAAGTATAAAAAAGTGAAAATTCTTACAAAATCTAATATACTTTTTGTGTGTTGAATTATTAAATTAAAAGATATTTTATTTGAAATAAAACATCACAGTTGGGAGGGTTTCACTTCAATTGTTGAACACTGCAACATATTTCACCACACAGTGGCTTCATCAGGCAGATGAAATAATGATTTCATCTGCCTGATGAAGCCACTGTGTGGTGAAACATGTTGCAGTGTTCAATAATTAAAGTGAAACCCTCCCAACTGTGTTGTTTTATTTCAAATAGTATTATGGAGTTTCATCATGTATCCGCCTCATCAATTAAATATTTAAAAGATATTTTGTCGGTTTCTAAATAATATTTATTTTCATCACTCAACAAGACTTTCCATTATTTTTCAATAATTTATTTATTTATTAATTTACGGAAATCTCTTTTGTACAATTATGCCAACTATCTCAATTATTAACTCATTTTTATGATTTTTGATAATGGCAGTTTCTCCAAAATAATTATAAAAAACAGTAAAATGTAATGAATTAGAATAATTACTTAATTTGCAATAAATGTTTGTTCGTTTCGCAGTTTTTAATAATTTTCTCATTTTTAAAGTTTCATGTTGTTCATGAAGTGTTTTGAACATTGTAAATTTATGGTAATTGAACAATCTGTTGATTTTTATAGAAATTTTACTTTCCCTCTATATCATTTTGTGTATTTCGGGAAATTTGTAAGAAATAATTTAAATTGGTTAGTTTTTTACTTTCCCCCGTATGTAATACAAAGGGAAAGTATTGTTTTCGTGAAAATTTTCGAATCAAAAATTTTAGCGGAAATATCCGTTTTGAGGTCCCCTGAGTCGAATAAGACCATTTTTGAAAAATGTCTGTCTGTCTGTCTGTCTGGCTGTGTGTCTGTGTGTGTGCTGTGTGTGTGGCTGTGTGCGCTGTACCGCAAAAACCGCTAAAGATATCGAGATGAAACTTGAAACTTAAGCTTTTTGTTACAATCGGAAAAACTGAAGAGCTTTTGGTAAAAATCGGAAAACCGGAAGTGGTACTTTACTCTTAGCGTTTTTCAGTTTTTTCAGATTTTTTCAATAAATGTTCACCAAACAAAAAGTTCTTTCAAATAAAAGTTGTAGATAATAACAAAATGAAGATGTATTGTTCACTTACTTTTTGTCATAGCACTCTTAGTTTTTGAGATATTTCAAAAGTTGTGTGTTTTATCTAGTTATTGGTGTGTGACAGTGTATGTGTCGATACAATTAAAAAATGTTTCAAATAAAAGTTGTAGGAAATGAAAAACTAAAGATTTTTTGTATCTTCACTTTTTGTCATAGCACTCTTAGTTTTTGAGATATTCAATAAATAGTGTTTTTTATCTAGTCATTGGTTTGTGTCAGTATGTGTCGATCCAATTGAAAAATGTTTCAAATAAAAGTTGTAGTTATCAAAAAGTTGAAGACATTTTGAAAATAATAATGCTACAAATATTTTAAAAGTGATTTAAACGCAATTTACGGGGGAAAATACTATGATGGACACATCACCATTTTAGTTATATTTTTGTGATTAAATTAACAAAATGTAATAAATTAGAATAATTACTTGATTTGCAATAAATTTTTGTTTGTTTCGCAGTTTTTGATAATTTTCCCGTTTTAAAAGTTTCATGATGTTTATTAAGTGTTTTTAACATTGTAAATTTATGGTGATTGAACAATCTGTTGATTTTTTTGGAATTTTTACTTTCCCTATATATCATTTTGTGTATCTCTGGAAAGTTATAGAAAATACTTAGAATTGGTTATTTTTTTAGTTATATTTTTGTGCTTAAGTTAACGAATAGGTACAAAATCTTTGATGACAGATTAAAACGCGCGAGATGCCAGAATTCTTTAAACTTCCAGCGAGAATGAAACTATCTCAACACATTTTCTTAAAATTTTAAGCCAAATTTGAAATTATGCAATAAAATCATCGTATTTAGGAGAATGTATCCTTTGAAACAATTGTAAAAAACTATCAGATTATTAAATAAATGGAACATTTATAGAATAGGCACACATATGAATAAACTTTGATTGGCTATAATTGAAATTTAAATATCGTTACAGGATGTTTCAAAATATCAAATCAACGTTAAATTTTGATTTGATATATGTATATTTATTTTGAGTCTATTTATTTATTGAATTAAATTCTATTGATTTTGAATAATTTCTGTACATTTTGAACTTTTGAGATTTTGTAAGAAATTGTTCAATTTGGTTGGTTAGTTCTTTCGTAGTTAATTTTATTTTACATAATTTCGGTATAATTTAAGCGTTTCCAATTTATTCGTCAATGTAACACATAAATACGAAATTGTTTCTGTTCTAAATGTGAACTAAAAAAGTAACATCAACTCTTTTTATTTTATGTCATAAATCTGACAAAAAAATAACATCAACTCTTTTTATTTCATGTCATAAATATGACAAAAAAAGGAAACTGCAAAATAAGTTTCTGATTGTTCGTATAAGAAGGGTTTCCACTCCCAGATTAAGCATGAAGAAAAATTTCGAGTTTAGAAAAGCCTGAAAATTTAGATTTGCTGGGGCGCGCGAGCGAAGCGAGTCGCGAACAACAAATCCAAATTTTTAGGCTTTTGTAAAATCGAAATTTTACTTTATGCACCACGCGTATAAATCACTGACTTCAAGTGAAATCTTCAACTAACTGGTTAGAGCTAAACAAATTTAGTATGTCAATTATCAATTGTTCAAACCAGTGCTATGATGATTTTTATTTTTATTTTTATGATTTATTATAACAAATTTTAGCTCCGAACAGAAATAACAATTTGTCAATTCTTTAATCTTTTTTAAGATAACTATAACATATACCAGGGGGCCATAGCCAACTTTTGTTTTTTTTGTGAAAATCCAAAATGGCGCTCATAAAGCGCCATTTTGGATTTTCACATTTTTTAAAAGAATATTTTGTTCTGTACTCAGAGATGTATCACACTTATTATTTATTTTAGATTTAATATTTAAAATACTGATTTTTTTACAAAGAGTGCATTGGAAACAATGACGTCATATCTGTTAATCAATATTGTAAAAAAATTAATTACTGTCAATCTGTGGTTTACACGCGTGGCGCATGAAGTAAAATTTCGAGTTTAGAAAAGCCCCGTGAAAATTTTCTACGCGTGGCTTTTCTAAACTCGAAATTTTATTTCATGCTTAGTCTGGGAGTGGAAGACACTCGCTAGTTTAAAATACATCACAACTGTTAAGTATGTATCGTCGGATGCCCGTCTTCAGGGGTGTTAAGTAAGTAAATTATGGGTCCTAGAAGTTTCCAAGGCACTATTTACAAAAAACAAAAGATTAAAATTTTAGATATAAAATGTACAATAAACTATAAGTGTGATATATCATTGAATTCAGAAAAAAATATTCTTCCAAATATATGAAAATCTAAAATGGTGCCCATAACAAAAACAAAAGTTGGGTATGCTCCCTGGGTAAATGTTAAAGTTTTCTTAAAATAAAATATGTTACTAGATTTGTCGTTAAAAAGTGTGTCTATAATGTCAAAGTTGTAAATGTCTGGATTCAATAGTTTTTGAATAAAAAAATAAAAACGATATTTCAAAAAATCCGTTTTTTGACTATATCTGAAAAACGAATTAAGATATTTTAAATTTGTTTTTAGATTATTATTGGCCCTAAATTACGCAACTTTGCCCCAATTTAACCGACTCTCTATGTCTTCAAATAACCGAGATCCCCATACATGTTGAAATACGGACACCCTGTATATATATATATATATATATATATATAGAATATTCATAATAATTATAAATACAGAATTATCTGTTATATACAGAAATTAAAATTAATTCTATAAAATGGCTATCGACCATAGGTCTTTTAGCCCATATTTATTATTATTTTTATTATTATTAATTCCCTGACCGAATTTATCTGACTTTTTCAAGACTTTTCTCGATGACTAAAATCCCCTGACTTTCCCGGTTTTCCTGATTAGTCGCCACCTTGTTTTATTGAATTAAATTAAATTGAATTAAACTAAACTTTAAAAAAACTGAGTAGAGTGACTAAAAATTTGAGAAGATAGAAGAAATATATAAAACAACGAGTCGATTGAGAAAAAAAGAACTGCTAATTTGAGACTTTAAAGGATCTGAGAAGAAAGCTCTAAGAGAAAAATATGTTGAAAAAAGTACGACAAATAGAGTAAGAAGAATACCCTAGGGAGAGACTGAACAGAAACTGAAACTTAAAACCTAGACTAAATCAAAATAGTACCTAATAATAACACGAAAATAAAAATAAACAGATTTAATTTAAACTTGATTTAAACAAATTAAAACAAAATGTTAAGTAGGTGCATCGTAAATCTTACGTCAAATCGGCCAAATTGACTCAATAAAGCAGACTGAATTTAAACTATAAATGTTTGCACTCTGTTTTTTTTTATAAAACTTTCACTATATTTATGTTTACTTATGTTATGCACTTATGTACATTTATTCCTTGTTAATTGTGGTGTTAATGAAATTGTTCAACAATGTGGACATTTATGCAGATGGCTAGTAATTAATACTTACGGCAACCTTTCGATTTAATAGGCGATAAATGGCGGTACAAAAAAAAATAAAAAATGCAGAATTTCCACTGTGCGCGGACGCGTCGATGGCCGACGAGATAGAATTGTTTATGCCCATAAATAATATCAAGCGCCAAGGATAATTGAGTCTTTACATCAATGATTAAATCGTTAATTAATTACGTTATTCTCGTAACATTATTTAAATTCTATAAGAAATTATAAAAACAAATATTATTTAAATAACAATAAGAAATTATAATGTAATCAAATACTTTAGAAAGTTCAGTTACGCATAAGAAATTATCATTGAATGTTCAGGAAATCACAATAAATGTAATGTCAAAGGATTTTCAGCTTTTCTAAACTCGAAATTTTATTTCATGCTTAACCACTGAGTATAAACACTGTTAGAAGTAGGTTGAATGAGGTGTTGAAAATCCAAAATAAAAACTTAGACGTTAATTAACTAATATTCCCCTATTGGTTAATTAACGTCTGAGTTTTTTCGCATCATTAAGTCCACTTTTAAGTGATGGCACAAAATAAAATCTCAGACGTTAATTAACCAATAGGGAAATGAGAAACGCAAATTTCGTAAACAATACATCAAGTCTCATCAACAATTGAATTTGTTAATGAATATAATAATACAAACTAAATGTGCATGTAAAATTATTTATTTAAAATTTAATATATTTTTAGGGATTCGCTGTTTTTTTTTTTTTTATAAAAGAACGTTTAATTTGAAACTTATAACAGTTTGTATAAATAAAATTCGGAATGACTTTATGATTTTCAAAAAATCGTGTTTCTTTCCACAACAATTGTTTTACAAATTTATTGCTTTTTCAGAAGAAACAATAAATTTGCAAAACACTTCTTGCGAAAATAAACACACTTTTTTGAAAATCATAAAGTTATTCAGAATTGTATTTATACAAAGTGTTAAAAGTTTCAAATTAACGTTTTTCTTTTTATAAAAACCAGCGAATCCCTAAAAACGTATTAAATTTAAAATAAATCATTTTACATGCACATTTAGTTTGTATTATTTTATTCATTAACGAATTCAATTGTTGGTGAGACTTGATGTATTGTTTACGAAATTTGCGTTTCTCATTCCCCTATTGGTTAATTAACGTCTGAGTTTTTATTTTGCGCCATCACTTAGAAGTGGACTTAACGATGCGAAAAATTGCCGGCTTACTCGACCGTAGATCCTCTCAAATGTGCGACTATATACCTTTATGAATATTTCGCGAATTGTGTAACATCCCAATAATGAGCATGCAAAAAAAAAACATAAAAAGTTTAAATATTGAGTGTTTATGAAAAACATGCGTTTTTATGTATGGATAATAAAGCAAATTAAAAACTAAAACTAACAAAAAAAAATTAGAACATCCCTTCAGGCTTTTCTAAACTCAAAATTAAAAATTATAAAATTAACATAAGATTCCGAAACAAACTCAAAATTATACTTCATGTGCCAGGCGTATAAAACACTGCTTTATTGTAAAGTTTCAAATCAAACAAACATCCCAACTTAAATTACAATAACACGAAAAAAAAATCTTTATTTTATTAACTTGTTTCTCATTATATCGTTAACTTGTTTCTCATTGATCTCTTGGTTTTTAATTGAAATTTATTTGAAACGAATTTTCTAAACCATCGTGATGAAATCTAATTGACTTCTTTTACTAATAAATTATTTTATTTTCAACTATTTTCAGCTAAATTATAGTTGAAAATAGTATTAGGCCGAAACTAGTTGAAAATAAAATAATTTATTAATTAAACAAACCAAGTGAATTTCAATAAAAAACCTATACAAGGAATTTCTGTTTTGGGTATACACATGCATACGTCTTTTTTAAGAGTTCAATTTGAAGCTTTAAACCAGTGGTTTCCACTCCCAGATTAAGCATGAAGTAAAATTTCAGGCTTTTCTGAACTCGAACACTGAAAACGCAGAAATATTGTGAATAAGTGACATTCACTTGAAAACAGCGTCTTGTACGCGTGGCGCATGAAGTAAAATTTCGAGTTTAGAAAAGCCTGAAAATTTGGTTTGGCCGCTCCGCGCTTCGCGCTACGCGACCAAACCAAATTTTCAGGCTTTTCTAAACTCGAAATTTTACTTCATGCTTAGTCTGGGAGTGGAAAACCCTCGTTTAAGTTTCAATTTGGACTCGTTAAAAAAACAATGAAAATCTAAACATTTACAGCATATAATTGGGATATGTAGACTTAAAAGAAAAACGAAAGTTAAAGTTATACCATTTTTAAAAACATCGGAGAAGCATCAAATCCCACAAAAATCAACTTTAGGCGTTTGTCTGAACAACAATTTTTAAGCTTCGAAAACATTTAAAAACTCCAATTAAAGCTTATTCAGTCCTTAATCGAACCCTTTTTTAATTAATAATATTCGATAAGGATTCTACAAATCAGAGCGATTTGAATGAGGCAAGTGATAAATTCGTAAAAGTGAGTATTTTACTAAAAACAATGTTTAATAATAATCTTAAAAGAAAATAAAAAAGCTAAACATTACCTTATTAGAAATTAAAGAGGCTTTAATTTAAGTTATTTCAGGTTTATGTAACTTAAGAATGACGTCCGATATAAACAGTCAAAGTTAGAATTTTGTTTTGAATCGCGATTTTCAAAAAAAAATAATTTAAGCTGAATGCTTTAAGAAATTTAAAATGAATTTTAAAATGAATACCTTAGATTATTTGTTATTAAAACAAACCAAGTGAATTTCAACTAAAAACCTATACAGGTAATTTTTCTTTTGAGTATACACATGCATGCGCTTTTTTTAAGAGTTCAATTTGAAGCTTTAAACGAGTGTTTTCCACTCCCAGATTAAACATTAAGTAAATTTTCGAGTTTAGAAAAACCTGAAAATTTGATTTGGTTGCGTAGCGCGTAGCGTTACGTGACCAAATCAAATTTTTAGGCTTTTCTAAACTCGAAATTTTACTTCATGCGCCACGCGTATTAAACACTGAAAACGCAATAATATTGTGAATAAGTGAAATTCACTTGAAATCAACGTCTTGTACGCGTGGCGCATGAAGTAAAATTTCGAGTTTAGAAAAGCCTGAAAATTTGGTTTGGCCGCTCCGCGCTTCGCGCTACGCGACCAAACCAAATTTACAGGCTTTTCTAAACTCGAAATTTTACTTCATACTTAGTCTGGGAGTGGAAACCACTCGTTTAAGCTTCAAATTGAACTCGTTAAAAAAAACAACGAATATCTAAACATTTACAGCATATAATTGGGATATGTAGACTTAAAAGAAAAACTCCCTGCATATTAAATAAATCTGTATTACAAGAGGATGCATTTTCTACAGTTTAAGATAAAAAACTGACAAAATCAATCTTTTGTAACATAAATTTACTTTTCTTGGCATACAATGACATTATTCTGTAGTTAAAATAAATATTGTAAACACAATTTTAATGGGTAATATATTTATTTATTGTAATGATTTCTGTAAGAATCTGATTTTTAATTATTATTATTATCATTATTAACGTAATTAGCATAAATTATAATAATATATTTATTAGTGCCAGCATTATTAGTTTGACTGTTTTTAAAGTGTACATAATTTAAATGAGTCGTTAAAATACGCAGGATTGTCAAATGTTAACCCTATATAACATTTTAAAGATTTTTTAACAATTACTGTTTTATTTTTACACATGAGACATGATTTTCAACGCAAATTTCCTGCTCTATTTAATAGTGTAAAAATCAAATATGGCTGCCATAGCAGCAGCCTGCTAATCAGCGTTACCAACTTCCATGAATTAAAATACCGTATATTGGATGAAATATCGTATGTTCAATTAAAACAAAACCTCTAGAGTGCCATGATTTCATCTTTTTTTACATTAAAGTTGGCTACACGTTTTGGGAATTGACATATGAAACGTCAGACATAATAATTTTAATATATAATTTCAGAGTTACCAACCTACAATTTTTGTTCATGGCACTCTAGAGGTTTTTTTTATATGATCATACTATAGCGTTTTCAATAAAAAAAACTCTAGAGTGCTGGTTCTGGTGGTTCTAGTTCTGGTGCAAAGGGGAGTGTGCAGTTCTGCACTGCACTTAGGCCTCATTAGGCCCATTGTGCTACCTCCCGTAGATCACCCATCCTTAGTTTAGCCAGCCCACCTTGTTTAGGTATTCTAGCATAGCTGAGGTGGGTAGACTCTTATGTAGGCCATCTATCACCCAACTCTAGAGTGCTATGATTTTATCTTTTTTTAAATTTAAGTTGGCTACACGCTTTAGGAATTGACATATAAAGCGTCAGACATAATAATTATAATGTATAATTTCAGAGTTTCCAGCCTACAAAATTTTCCATGGCACTCTAGAGGTTTTATTTTATTGAACATGCGATATATTTCCGTGTTTGTGACAAAATTGCAAAACACGCCAAACTAAATATTACTCCTATTCAACGAAAGTAATGACAAAATTGAATTTTGATAAAAAATATTATTTCTATGACGTATAACTTTTGTCGGATGTTTTTATTTTATCGAAGTATGAGTATAAGGGGCGATTTTATAATATGTTATAATCCCAAATAACATTTAAAGTAATTCAAAATGTATTTATTTTACAGTTACTTTAAGCTTTCTTGAATTTTGTAAAATTCCTATTTATTTCTCTATTTTCTGGTGTTATATTAATTATATTTTACCTCTATAAATAAATACCCGCATAGTTAAAGAATTTGATCATATATTTTTCCCGATAAAGTATTTATTATTAACAATAATAATCTTTAAATCTTTAAATTCTTTATTACGGATTCACCAATAACAAGTAATACAGTTAATTAGAAAAACAAACAAATAATGTGCATTTATTTGTCATATGTACAGGGTGACCCAAATTCGATGTGTTTACAGGGTATCTCAGTAACCCGAATATTTAGACAAAATCTGACATACTCGCCATGACCTTTTTTCTGAGAAAATAACAATAGCATTAACAGATTATGGCTAGCTCGATTAGTTTGAGAGATATTGGGCGTGTTTCAATTGTCAGCTTTTTTAAAATACGTTGTTTTCTCAGTAACTATAAGATATACAAATAAATAGTTGAATAGTTATTTAAATTAAATAAAACTGGCGAAGAAAAAGGATTACTAGTTTTATTTAATTTAATATCATCTTCACGTAACTCATACCGTAATATTATTGAATAGTTATTTGTTTAATTTTCAACGTAGAATACGGTAACGTATTATTTTATTATTTCAACTTTTAAATTCAGAGTTATGACACAAAGTTACATTTTTTAAATGAAATAGTTAAATAGTTATTTGTGTAGTTTTCAACGTAGAATTAAGTGTCGTATTATTTTTTTATTTCAACTTTTAACTTCAGAGTTATGACACAGAGTTACATTTTTTTAATGAAATACCCTGTATGTTTTGATGTCATTAAATAGCAATTTAAATTAGCTTTACATTGTTATACATATTTAATAAAAGTTCGTAAAAATTATTTAAAAAACGATTACATTGGAAACTAAGGTTACTTTAAACATTAATTTAATAACTTTTAAAGAATTTTGCAACCAATTACTGAGTCCGCGGATCCCTTTGTTAATATTAAATAATTGATGTAGCTCTCATTTTTCTAAGTTGAAAATTGTGTGCTTAGTAGACGCTTTAAGTTGGAATTTTTGTTTCAACAATTTTCTAGCGATTGAAAATGAAAGTAAAAAGTTATAGAAATAAATTTTTAACTAAGAAAAAAATGATCCGATATTATTTCTAACGTAACACCTTTCTGATTTTTTTTAAATTTAATTTTTTTATAAAAAACACGATCGAAATTTCGCAATTTTTGTCGATTTTCACCAAATTAATTGATTTTTTTAAATCCCAAAAAAATCACAGACAAACTTATGAATACTAGAAACAATGATAGCTACCCATTTTCTGCTCTGTTAATTTTTTTCATAAAGTTATTCTATTTTTAAAAGCATCCGAGAAGCATCAAATCCCACAAAAATCAACTTTAAGCGCTTGTCTGACGCACAACTTTTAAGCTTCGAAAACGTTTTTGAACTCAAATTAAAGCGTTTTCAATCCTCAATCAAACATGTTTTCAAATAATAATACACGATGAGGATTTTACAAATCAGGGCGGTTTGAATAAAGCAAGTGAGAAATTCGTAAAAGTATTTTATTAAAAAACAATGTTTAAAAATAATCTTACTAGAAAACAAAAAAAGCTAAACATTACCTTATTTAAAGAGGCTTTGATTTAAGTTATTTTAGGTTTTTGTAACATAAAAATGTCTTCCGATATAAACAGTCAAAATTAGATATTTGTTTTGAATCGCGATTTTCAAGAAATTTTAATTTAATTTGGATGCCTAAAGAATTTTTTTTTAGTTTAAATTAATACCTACCGCGGTGCGGTAAGCAAACAACCTAACACGTTTTCAAATAATAATACACGATGAGGATTTTACAAATCAGGGCGGTTTGAAAAAAGCAAGTGAGAAATTCGTAAAAGTATTTTATTAAAAAACAATGTTTAAAAATAATCTTACTAGAAAATAAAAAAAGCTAAACATTACCTTATTAGGAATTAAAGAGGCTTTGATTTAAGTTACTTCAGGTTTTTGTAACATAAAAATGACGTCCGATATAAACAGTCAAAATTAAACATTTGTTTTGAATCGCGATTTTCAAGAAATTTTAATTTAATTTGGATGCCTAAAGAATTGTTTTTTAGTTTAAATTAATACCTACCGCGGTGCGGTAAGCAAACAACCCTAATTATTTTTAGTATCAATGGGAAAGTCTGTAAATTTTTTAAAAATTCTTAAAAATTTTTGAAAAAAAGTCGAAATTGTTTCAACGAAAATTACGACTTTTTTTAATGATTTTAAAAAATTCTTAAAAAATTCACAGACTTTCCCAACGATATTAAAAAGAATTAGAGATTTTTTTATTCAAACTGTGTGCTTTAGGATTTTTTTTTCTAGGGAAAATTAAGGGGGTCTTCCGCTATAATTTTTTCAAAAAATCGATTTTTTTTTGTTTTGGATGAAATCAAAGCTAAACATGTCTAGAATATGTGGGTAAAAGGATATTTCGATCCGGCAAATATTTACGTCGCTACAGGCGTTTGAATGCATCACCGTCCCGAGCGGTATGGGTCGCGCAGGTATAACTTTAATCTCGAATTTCATAAATTTTGATGAGTACGAGTTTTTTGGTCCGCCATATTGGATCTGCCATTTTGAATTTTTCAAATTTGACCTCAGATTCGTATTCATCGACCCCGAAAACCTACATATTGACTACTGTTTGCGAATTTTCCGCCGAATACTTTGAATTACACAGAAAAAATGTTTCGCAAACTTTAAACGCATTTTTCTCGAAACTACATTTTTCAAAACTGCGAGCATTCTAGCGTTTGAACGGTTCAACCAATTGACTTCGTTCTTTGCTTCCGTTATTGAAAACACTTTTTTTCATGGAATGAACTAACCTCCCGGTGCAATTTGCAATTTTAAAGATTTTTTACAGCCTGTCAAAGTCAAAAAATCGACCGAAAAACACGACTTTTTTTCAAATGCCCGCCATTTTGTCAAATTTTGAGTTTTTTCAAAATTTCGTAGTTCATTCCATTCTCTGAACTATACTCTTCAAGAAACTGAGCTGATTTTGTTTCTAGGTGACGAATAGCGACCCCTAGGCTGCTCGCAGTTTTGGAACATTTCCGCCGGGCAGCCGTCATATTGGACGCCATTTTGATTTTTTCGACTCAAAAATCCCATTTTAGAGCAAGCATGAATAAAGATTTTAAAAAAAACCCGGGTCTCTAACTCTTACCAGTTCCCTGGAAAAAAAATTCAAAGTTTGGGTCAATTATACCGGAAGACCCTCTTAATACCCCAGATTGTTTCTAATATAGATGGAAAAGTCTGTAAATTTTTTAAGGATCTTTAAAAATCTTTGAAAAAAGTCGAAATTGTTCGAACGAAGATTACGACTTTTTTTAAAGATTTTTAAAAATTCTTTAAAAATTCACAGACTTTCCCATCGATATTGAACACAATTAGAGTTGTTTGTTTCCCCAGAATTTTGTTTTGAATTGCAATTTTTAAGATTTTTTTTATTAAAACAGGGTGCTTTAGGATTTTTTTTTGTAGGGAAAATAATACCCCAGATTGTTTCTAATATCGGTAGAGCCGTCTGTAATTTTTTTGAAAATGAAAAAAAAGAATTTAAAAATCGTCGATTTTGTTAGAAGATAATCACATGTATATTTTAATTTTTATAAAATTCTCACGAGTGTTTTCCACTCCCAGACTAAGCATGAAGTAAAATTTCGAGTTTAGAAAAGCCTGAAAATTTGGTTTGGTCGCGTAGCGCGAAGCGCGGAGCGACCAAACCAAATTTTCAGGCTTTTCTAAACTCGAAATTTTACTTCATGCGCCACGCGTATAAAACACTAATTTAATGTAATGTTCAAAATATGCATTATCTAGTGTATTTTGATTTCATGAATTAATTAAATAAAAATGTATTTTTTGTTTACACGCCAAATTACGTGTGTAAAGAGAATCAACGAATCAAGATTCAGAGATTTCTTAAAAAAAAATCAATTTTTTTAGACCCTTACTTTTACACCCATGTGTAAAATTAAATCAATTCGCATTTCCTCCTAAAAATATTACAATTTATAAAAATAAATTGAGACTCTGAGACTTCTAAAAACATTACATTTTATAGTGACTACCATGTAATTGAAACTAATTACAACAGTACAAAAAAGTTAAGTGTTTTTTTTGTATCAAAATATTTATCTTTGTTTACAAAATTACCCCCTAACGTTCTTTACATCAAAATATGTATCTTTTTTACAAAATTACACCCTAACGCTGATTGAAAGTAAAAATCATCAAGCCCATGAAATATTCATGACATTTAATAGATTTTATCTTTACACCGATAATCCACAAATGTTTCCACAACATTTTGTTTTAAATTGCGATTTTTAAGATTTTTTTATTCAAACTGGGTGCTTTAGGATTTTTTTTTTTTTTTCTAGGGAAAATTAATACCCCAGATTGTTTCTAATACAAATGGGAAAGTCTGTAAATTTTTTAAGGATCTTTAAAAATTTTTGAAAAAAAGGCGAAATTGTTCGAACAAAGATTACGACTTTTTTTAAAGATTTTTAAAAATTCTTAAAAAATTCACAGACTTTCCCATTGATATTAAAAACAATTAGAGTTGTTTGTTTCCCCAGAATTTTGTTTTGAATTGCGATTTTTAAGATTTTTTTTATTCAAACAGGGTGCTTTAGGAATTTTTTAATAATACCCCAGATTGTTTCTAATATCGGTAGAACCGTCTGTAATTTTTTTGAAAATAAAAAAAAGAATTTAAAAATCGTCGATTTTGTTGAATGATAATCACATGTGTATTTTAATTTTTATAAAATTCTCACGAGTGTTTTCCACTCCCAGGCTAAGCATGAAGTAAAATTTCGAGTTTAGAAAAGCCTGAAAATTTGGTTTGTTCGCGTAGCGCGAAGCGCGGAGCGACCAAACCAAATTTTCAGGCTTTTCTAAACTCGAAATTTTACTTCATGCGCCACGCGTATAAAACACTAATTTAAAGTAATGTTCACAATATGCATTATCTAGTGTATTTTGATTTCATGAATTAATTAAATAAAAATGTATTTTTTGTTTACACCCAAAATTACGTGTGTAAAGAGAATCAACGAATCAAGATTCAGAGATTTCTTAGAAAAAAAATCATTTTTTTAGACCCTTACTTTTAACTCATGTATAAAATTAAATCAATTCGCATTTCCTCCTAAAAATATTACAATTTATAAAAATAAATTGAGACTCTGAGACTTCTAAAAACATTACATTTTATAGTGACTACCATGTAATTGAAACTAATTACAACAGTACAAAAAAGTTAAGTGTTTTTTTGTATCAAAATATTTATCTTTGTTTACAAAATTACCCCCTAACGTTCTTTACATCAAAATATGTATCTTTTTTATAAAATTACATCCTAACGCTGATTGAAAGTAAAAATCACCAAGCCCGTAAAATATTCATGTCATTTAATAGCTTTTATCTTTACACCGATAATTTATCATGTAATGCATATTTCATGACGCCAATATTTAATTTAAAACGTAACATTTATCTATACTACCTAGTAATATATTTAATTTAAAAAAAAATGAAGGTTAGTTACATACTTGCGTCCGACGCCGTATAAATATATTCTATATAAATACATAATATACATGGCTTATTTATGGAAATAGGGCTGGAATATGCATGGATAAAACTGGTTAGAACTTGTTCGCACTCGAAATTTTTAATTTCGGTTCGGCTTTCATGCAAATTTTCGATTCACTCGCCTGTCTGTGCAGCTACCTTATACTTATCTGTTCCTTTATACGAGTTTCTCGGGTAAACGAATCTCAAATTCATTGCATTAAAAAACGGACAAAAAGTAAATGCTCGTAACGTAAACATGTCAAGTTTTTAGACAGAAAAGAAAGATTCTGTTACAAGAGATTTCTTGTAATGATTTGATAAAACTTTCAATTCTCAATTAGTATTAAATTAAATCTCATTTATTATTTTGTAAAGTAAGAAATCTAAATATCCAACCAATATTTAAAAAACCCTGATCAACTATCTTCGAATCCTACTTAAACTTTACCTTTATTTAAGGAATCTCCTTTGCAATAAGTTCACAATTAATTTACAATAATTATATATTTATTAAAATAAAACACTTTAACTTTGTTTGTATAACACAATATTTTTTATTTTTGTGACTGCAGTTTCGGCAACTCAACTTGCCGTTATCAAAGGGAGTGATTTAAATTACGATATAATACAAGAATGGTTATTTACAAAATAGCATTAAAAATGGGGGTATACACTAAATTAACCTGGTCGTTAATTAGGGAAATTTTCCGGATTAGCGCGGGCTTTCTGTATTTCTAACGATTCTAAAAGGTTCATTTTTCGACCCTTTTCGGCATAATGAATGATCTTAAGTACATCCTCGCCAAAAGAATAGTTTTCATCGATGAGGTGTTTAGCGAAATTTACATATTTGTATACAACAATCATGAATATATTCGTATACTAATGAATGAGTTACATTATACTAATTAAAAAATATCTTAGATTATTCCCAAATGGCCCAAAGAATTGCATCAATGTTGCTTACGCCTTAAACAAATTGGTGACAATATATAATATTGACAATACATCAATCTATCAAAAATATTTGAACGTGTAATCTATTCAAGAGTTATGCATTTTTTTGTCAAGTTTGAGCTACTATCGGCTACACAACACGGTTTTGTGAAAGGCAAAAATACTGAAACAGCTTTACACCACTACATAAAATGGGTACTAGATGAAATGGAAAATCAAAACCTGGCCTGTGGAATATTTTTAGACCTATCAAAAGCGTTCGACACAATTGACCACTCTATATTATTGTCTAAACCAGTGGTCTCCAAACTACGGCCCGCGACTTGCATGAATCCGGCCCGCGATTGTTAGTAATATTTTTTGTAAATGTCATATTTTGAAATATTGTAACAATTGTTCCTTAAATGTTTCATAATTTTATAAAATTAATCGGATCTTGGCCGACTTTATTATGTAGAATTGTATTTGTGGCCCGCGAAGAAGATAGTTTGGAGACCCAGGGTCTAAACTATACCAATACGGTATACGCGGTGTAGGATACAATTTAATCAAGTCCTACTTATAGAACAGAGTTTACTATACCAAATTAACCGACGTCAATGACACGCACAGAATTATATTCTCAGAGCCATTACGGGTAACTAAAGGCATTCCACAGGGCAGTATTCTGGGACCTTTATTATTCATAATATATATTAATGACATATTAAAAATACTTCCCATACATTGCAAAATGATAAACTACGCGGACGATACAAATATCCTTATCAGTGGTAGTACTTATCCAGACATCATAAATTCGAGCAATGACAGTATAACAAAATTGGGAAACTGGTTCAACGATAATAAACTTATATTGAATACTGCAAAGACCAAATTTGTCCTATTTAAATCGAACCAAGCTATAAAAACCCCACAATCGATAAATCTGAATAACGGATCATACACATTCTCAGATAGTATTAGATGTTTAGGGATTTACTTAGATGATAGCTTGAGCTTTAACCACCATATTACATATATCTGTAGAAAACTAAGTAGTGCATGTTTTGTCTTAAGAATACTGATACGTAACACAAACATTCGCATAGGAAAACTGTTTTACTTTGCTAACATAGTCTCACACCTTATATATGGTCTGATATTTTGGGGCAGCAGTACAAACGCCATAAGAGCATTTATTATACAAAAGAGAATACTCCGAGTTCTGTTAAAAGTAAAATATAACTCAAGTTGTAGGGGTATCCTTAAGCAAGCTAATATGCTCACATTTTATGGGCTATATATATACGAATGTATAAAGTTCATTTGGAAGAATAAACCATTGTTTAATGATGTATACTACTGTACACATTATAACACAAGAAGAGGTCAAGTATATAACCTACCGCAACATAGGCTTAATAAATTCGAGAAAGGTTGCTTTTATGCCTGTCTGAAAATCTACAATCACCTACCTATTAAAATAAAAAATAATGTAAATTACAACAGAATGAAGAACACGGTATACAAGCTGATATGTGATATGGAACCATACTGTATGGCAGAATATTTTTCCTGTTGTTTTGGATAGATTAACTTAATAGATATTTTATGTGACGTTTTCCATGTACAAATATATGTATGTGTGTATGTTTGTAAAGTGCGAATAAAAGTATTATAATTATTATTATTATCTATCGTATGTTCAATTAAAAAAACCCTCTAGAGTGCCATGGAAAATATTGTAGGTTAGCAACTCTAAAATTATGTATTATAAACATGATATCTGACGTTTTAAATGTCAATTTCTAAAGCGAGTAGCTAACTTAAATTTTAAAAAATGTAAAACCATGTCACTCTAGAGGTTTTTTTTATTAAACATACGATATAAACAATAAAAACATTAATTATTTTTTTTAGAACACACTTCATTAATTACCAATAACACTGGGCAAAAAATAACACTTTTTGTCTGCTTCCTGGTTCTACATAGTCAAATTTTATTAATTTTGGATCGAGAAAAATGAATATAGCGATGAATTTTTTGTGGGAATGTTTACATTTTACTATTCTTTTTGAATATTCTGTATTGCCGAAAATCACTTTGCTCGTTAAAGGAATCGGTAGTTAGCCTAATCTTTCCACCTTGGCCGTGTTAGATAAGAGTGCCCCAAGTATTTGCTTTTGGTTTAAAGGCCGGGATTTTCCATTCGGATGAACGAAAACAAGCGAGAGTTGTGTTTACTGAAATGATGTGCATAATTCCACCCGAATAAAATTATTTCATAATCGATTAACATTGTTTTTACACTGGAAAAATACAAATAGAGCAATTGAGAATGAAATTAGAGATTTCGTAAATTAACTACAGTATTTATCAATTTTCAAATTGGAGACAATGTGTATTTTTTTACGAAACGTAAACAAATCACTGAAACTTAGAGAGATTATCGAAAATAAATAAACTTTCCGTTGTAATAATCGGCAACGGAAAATTGAATTTAAAAGAAAAAAAATAAAAACCAATCAATGTTGACCAGAGTATTTGTGATTTTTTAAAATGGATAAAATAAGCGTTTTTCCCAAAAAAAAAAACGAAAAAAAAATCACAAAAACTTTTGAAAGTTACAGACCCACTGAGCAAATCCATTTAAATAATATTTCAGCAACATTAAAGCAACGTTTAATTTTGCTACTATGTTGATATAACGTTGTTTGTTTGTTTTTGCTTAGTGGGGATATTGTGCATTAGTGAAAATATGAAAGCAGGGGATTAGGTAATTACAAAATTATGATTGGAGGGTTTGTTTTGTGTGATGGTCTGTGTGTACAATTTATTAATAATAATTATTAATTACTTAGTAAAAAAATATGAAAAAATAAACATTAATAATAAATACGATTTTTTTAAATAAATTATATAGGTTTTTCATAACCTATTTATTAACCCATTAACGCAAATTTAAGTTTAAACATTTATGAGACTTTCATTCATTTTTAATAAAAAGTCTAACGTTGCTTGTGTGAACTAACAAAAATCAACAAAGTCAAAAGTATGCTAATTGGCGATTATTAAATATCTTAAAACATTAAAATTAATAAACGACAAAATTAATAAACATTGTAAAACGGTGTGGTGTTAAAAACGCAGAAAAGTTTCAAAAATAATTTTAGTCTTCTTTAACAACACGATAACACGGTTTGATGTAAAAATTGGCATTTTTGCGGTGAGTTGTTAATGTTTTTGTGTCAGTTGTGATATTATTATAAATATGTTTTGTGAACAATTAAATAACATTTTAAAAAATCACCTTTTTTGGAATCATTTATATTTTTTTATATAATTTATCGCCTCTATTAATTATAAACATTAATCATTTGAAATATTTTGCGTTAAATTTATAGAGTTTACACCAAAAGTTAAAATTCTGCACTTTTTTATGATTTCTATGATTGGCTTGTTAAATTACATGCTTGAAATTTTTCTTTTAAATATACATACACGATGTATATGTTGTAAATTTTCCAGCAATCGTAAATTTTCAGATAATTTGTAGCTTTAAACAAGTGTTTTTCCACTCCCAGACTAAGCATGAAGTAAAATTTCGAGTTTAGAAAAGCCTGAAAATTTGGTTTGGTCGCGTAGCGCGAAGCGCGGATCGGCCAAACCAAATTTTCAGGCTTTTCTAAACTCGAAATTTTACTTCATGCGCCACGTTATTAAACACTGATTTCAACTGAAGTTTAAAATACACAGAATAAGAATACTGCTTAGGCAGTATATTTTGAACTTCACAATATTTCAGTGTTTTATACGCGTGGCGTATGAAGTAAAATTTCGAGTTTAGAAAAGCCTAAAAATTTGGTTTGGCCGCTCCGCGCTTCGCGCTACGCGACCAAACCAAATTTTCAGGCTTTTCTAAACTCGAAATTTTACTTCATGCTTAGTCTGGGAGTGGAAAAACACTTGTTTAAAGCTACAAATTATCTGAAAATTTACGATTGCTGGAAGCGGAGCGACCAAACCAAATTTTAAGGCTTTTCTAAACTCGAAATTTTACTTCATGCTTAGTCTGGGAGTGGAACCACTCATTAGAAGCTTTAAATTGAACGCTTTTACGAAATCAACGAACTGCTGAAAATTCACAAAAAACTGCAACCATCAGGATATTTATTCTTCATACGAATATTGTTGACTGTTTCTAAAAAAAAAATAACTGACACTTGAAATGTTGATAATATTTACCAATAGTGCTAAGAAAAGAGTATACTTTATTTTAATGTTGGAAAAATAAAAGCAATGCGATTGAGACGTTACAAAAGCTGGAAACTGACTAAGAGAAATAAGAACAATTCTGTCAGTCTATATTTAATTCTCTTATATGTATTTTATTTTCTACTAGTTTCGGCTTAATGCCATTATCAACAATAATAAATATTAAATTCTTGATAATGGCATTAAGCCGAAACGAGTAAAAAACAAAATACATATAATTGAAACAAAACCAAGTAAATTTAATTTACAATCCAATATATTTTTAAAAATGATTTACCAAGTGATTAATGAGAAAAACGTGTCCGATTTATTCAATTCTCACTCTAATAAAAAAAACAATTCAACGATTATAATAAACTTATGAAAGATAATAATAAAAACAATACAAGTCTTTTTATTTACCAAAAAAAATTACTGAAAAAAATTAAATTTTCAACTAAAAATAATATTAGAAAATCTCAAGATTCACAAAAGCTGGAAACTGCCTAAAACTAAGAAAAATCCTGTCAGTCAATGTTTTATTCTTACTTTAATAAAACAAATACTTTGACGACTTTAATAAACTTATTAAAGGTAAAAATGAAAATTTAGAACAATTGTTTTTATTCAACAAATTTCTTCACTAAAGTATCAGAGATGGTTCTGGAATAAAGACGTATTATTTTCATGCTGAAAAGGGGGAAATTCTTTAACAGGAAATGATACTAGAAACGCTTAAGGTTTACAAAAGCTGGAAACTGCTTTGAATTAAGAACAAATCTGTCAGTCAATGGAATAAAAAAAAATTCTAACGATTTTTTAATAAAACAAATAATTTGACGACTTTAATAAACTTATCAAAGGTAAAAATGAAAATATAGAACAATTGTTTTTATTCAACAAATTTCTTCACTAAAATATCAGAGATGGTTCTGGAATAAACACGTATTATTTTCATGCTAAAAGGGGGAAATTCTTTAACAGGAAATGATACTAGAAACGCTTAAGGTTTACAAAAGCTGGAAACTGCTTTGATTTAAGAACAAATCTGTCAGTCAATGGTTTATTCTCACTGGAATAAAAAAAACAATTCTAACGATTTTTTAAGAAAGCAAATAATTTGACGACTTTAATAAACTTATCAAAGGTAAAAATGAAAATATAGAACAATTGTTTTTATTCAACAAATTTTTTCACTAAAACATCAGAGATGGTTCTGGAATAAACACGTATTATTTTCATGCTGAAAAGGGGGAAATTCTTTAACAGGAAATGATACTAGAAACGCTCAAGGTTTACAAAAGCTGGAAACTGCTTTGAATTAAGAACAAATCTGTCAGTCAATGGTTTATTCTTACTGTAATAAAAAAAAAACTATTCTAACGACTTTAATAAACTTATCAAAGATAAAAAATGAAACGGTGAACCAAGTATTTTTATTCACCGAGTTTTTTTTAGTAAAATTATGGTTTATTTACTTATTAGTATATTTTCATGTATAGCTAAAGTGGCTAAATAAATATTCATTAATATTTTTATTAGATTATTTATTTTATTCCTGGAATAAACATGTATTATTTTTATATTAAAAAAAGAAATTCACACAGAACATTTATAAACCTTGAGCTTTTCTAACATCATTTCCAGTTTATTAATTATATTGGAAAAGCCTAAAGTTTAAAAATGTATTTGAAATAATGATTATTTCATCTGCCTGATGAAGCCACTGTGTGGTGAAACATGTTGCAGTGTTCAACAATAAAAGTGAAACCCTCCCAACTGCGTTGTTTTATTTCAAATAGTATTATGGAGTTTCATCATGTATCCGCCTCATCAATTAAATATTTAAAAATGTATGTATTGAAGAAATATTGAGCGATAATCCTAGGAATATTTCTATTTAGAGCAATTAGATCAAATCATGAAAATCAAATCACAATAGAGACAATTTTCCGGATTTATCAACTGCCTGCTAATTTTTTGTAAAAATTTCCATTTTAGTAATTTTTCTTACAAACATGCAGAATTTTCCGGATTTATCGAATACTTGTTAATTTTCACACGTTTTTTTGTTATTTAATTAAATGATAATTAATTTAAAGCAAGCTCACTAATTCCGCAACAAAATATTTTACAAAAACTAATTGAGAATCCTTTCGTTTTAATCTTATTTTTTTTTAATCTATTTGGTAAATAACAATATTTTCTATGATTTGGAAAAGAAAACACTTGGTTAAATTTCACTAAATATTAGTGAAATTTAGCCAAGTGTTTTCTTTTTCAAATCATAGTTAAATATCTTTAATTAAAACACTTTTAACCTTTCTTCACAATTTTTATTATATACCAGATGTACATTTCGGTCACAAGGTGACCATTATCAATGGATTGATAATGGTCACCTTGTGACCGAAATGTACATCTGGTATATAATAAAAATTGTGAAGAAAGGTTAAAAGTTTAAAAGTGGTTAAAAGTGTTCTCTAATTAAAGTTATTATAATCTTCACGTAACTCACCCAAATTCAATAGTTAAAAATGTTTCACTACGTGAAAGATGAGATACTTGTTTAAAATAATATTTTCTATTATTAAAATGGATAAAAACAAGATTATGTGCCTTTATACTTTAACGTTCTAAATTAAATTCGAAATATTTGCACTACATTTACACAGTTATTGATAAGGAGTGCTTAGCGCTTGAAATGTACATTTAACGAATAAAAATAAAAGTGAATAAGGAACAAAAAGTGTTTTTATTTCATTGTGATTAAATACTCCACATTACTCAAATAAACAATTAGTAACTATATTTATTACTTATAAATGTAGTGCAAATATTTTGAATTTAATTTACAACGTAGAAGTAAGCATATGATATTTTTTTTTAGCTATTAGGTAAATAACAATATTTTCTATTATTAAAATAAAAAATAAATGTAGAATAAAAAAGCACATAAGAAATATGGTTGAAAGTGTATTGTATATTTTCAGCTTGTTTACGTTTTATTCGAAAGAATTTAGAGGAAACCCGAGAAAAAAATGAAAAACACTATTATTGAATTATGCACGTACGGTTTTGATTAATAAACATTCGACGAATAATTGAAATAAATTGTATCATGCGTTCACATTGTATGAAATAGGAATGTATTGACAACAAATTAATAAAATAAAATATGCTAGTAGAAATAACAAGTGCTTTTATTCAACAAATGTGTAGTAAATAAATTATTTATTTGTTTATTAAACATTAAGAAACGAACATCATAAGATAAACGACTTATCTGTCTTATTGCAGTTTCACTTTTTTTTTGTGAATAAACGTTAGAATTATTTTAAAATTACATATGTTCGACAGCGTAAACGCCATCTAATGCCCAATTATTCCGATGAACGAATGAGTACTGAACACAAATTCATATTCTTAGTATTTAAAAGTTACATTAATGCCTGGGTTCACAAACGGCAGTTAAATTTTATCTAATGGATACATTTATTTCTCGATTGAAATAAACATTTTCCATGTCATTAACGTCAAAATGTGAATTGATCAATTTTTAACAGCAAACACTTATTGTATAA
Source organism: Philonthus cognatus (assembly GCA_932526585.2). Lineage (NCBI taxonomy): Eukaryota > Metazoa > Arthropoda > Insecta > Coleoptera > Staphylinidae > Philonthus > Philonthus cognatus. The sequence continues at coordinate 49,741,745 of OW052244.1, forward strand.
TCCAATGTCCGTCGGGATATTAGTTCAGGAAGTAATTGTTTCAATGAGTGATTGATTTATTCTTTTTAGTGATTAATCAATTTTTGTTTTGGCATTTGTGTAACTAGAAATTTACTAAACTCGATTTAAGTAAAAATAAAAATAGTGCAAGCTGATTATTATCCTATTTGAAGATTTTGTTTTGGTTATAAATATGTATTTATTATAAGTATGAATGACATTGCTAAAGTAACTATATTATAAAGTGTATTTATTGTTTAATTATTTAACTGTAAATATAATACTGTATAAAATCTATAAATTGTATTCATTCTTTAATTATTTAAATGTAATTATTTCACTGTTAAAATATTAAAGAAATTATTACATAACCTTCATTAACCAAAATAAATTACTTCTAAAAGAGCTACTATTTATTTTCATTTTCCTTATCTACTAGCATCTAAACTAATGGGATTCGAATACTAATAGCTGAAACAGTCGAATATTTAAATATGAAGATTTTAAACACTTAATTTTTCACACAATCGAATATTCAAATATTTTATTATTTGAATATTTAAATACTGTAATAATTCAAATATTTGAATATTTTTTAGAACCAATATTTATTCGATATTCGAACGAATATTCGAACATTTTAAATATTGGAATATCTATGTTTTTGAATAAATACTTTAATTTGAAGCCTTAATAGTATATTTTAAACTTTGTATGAAATCAGTGTTTTTATACGCGTGGCGCATGAAGTAAAATTTCGAGTTTAGAAAAGCCTGAAAATTTGGTTTGGTCGCGTAGCGCTACGCGACCAACCCAAATTTTCAGGCTTTTGTAAACTCGAAATTTTACTTCATGCTTAAGTAAGGAGTGGAAAACACTTGTTAGACAACTATAAGAACCGTTTATGACAAACCCTAGTTGTTTTTATAATCTTTATGAGTTTCGTTAATTATCTTATTGTATATTTTATTTAAGATCTGGTGTTGTCATTAAAGGTTTTTAATAGTTGTTTAACAAGCGTTTTCTAATCCTTGATTAAGTATGAAGTAAATATGTTGAGTTTAGAAAAGTCTGAAAATTCAGCCAAATTTTGGGCTTTTCATAACTCGAAATATTTCGTGCGTGTAAAACACAATTTTAATGTGAAGTTAAAAAATACACTTAGTTATTGTTAATTTATCACAAGATTAAAATAAAATAATGATACATGTTTTGCTTAATGCTATGAGCTTTTAAAAATTGAAGTATTTATTCAATAACATATTCAAATTCCAATATTCAAACATTTTAAACATTAGATTACTTATTGAAATATTCAAATATTTTTTTAACTCGAATATTTAAATAAGTTTCAGAATGAATATTCGAATACTTCAATTTCAAAAAATGTTAACCTAAAATTAGCTTTGGTGAAAGATCCTGGTACAGCAGGATTAAAAAATATAATAATGTAATAATGGTTTTGTTTAATTAATTCTTACTAATTATAAAATTATCTAAGAGTTTTAGTAAATCATCAAAAAACATTGTAAACTATTAAAAAGGTAAGTGAATAAAATTTGGCTCCCTGGCTATTTATTGCACTAATTTGACGTAGAATAATAATAATAAACAAACTTTATTTCAATAATGCTTACAAAAGTAAAATATAATTCTGGAAGAACATTGATGAAATTGTGTCAGCGTAACAAGTATATGTATATATCTATTATTTACAAGCTTCAAAATAATCACTCAGGGCATATAATTCTGCTTCAACGAGGAGATTAAAAACCGATGTCTTAAATTTTTTAAGTGAATCACCATTTTTGATTTTCGTAGGTAGCGCGTTATAAAACGTTATGCATCGATGCATAGCGTTCTTTTCCGTTATCGTGAGCCTGTGCATCGGTTGGTTAATGTTCACATTTCTTGTGTTGTAAAGTTTGTCACCGTCATTACTGAAAAGACTTTTATTTTTGAATATAAAAATTAATGATTCGTATACAAAGACTGCATATACTGTCAGTATCCTATTCTTTTTGAATATACCGCGACAGGTCTCTTTAAATTTTAGTCTGAAGATGGATCGTATGCACCTTTTTTGTAGCACAAACACTTTGCTTATTATTGTGCTATTTCCCCAAAAAATCACCCCAAATCTTAACAGTGAGTCAAAACAAGCATAATAGATTGTCTTAGTCGACTCACTACCAAGATATGACTTTATGCTATTTATTATGTAGCACATTCTTGATAGTTTTGTCACCAAAACGTCGATATGCGAGCGCCAGTCTAACGAACTGTCAATCACTACCCCTAAGAATTTTATTCCTTTTTCCAAGGTTATCCTCTCATTGCCCAGAGTTATATGTTGAGGAGTTTGTGATTTGTTCTGTTTTGTTTTGAATAAAACAGCTTGTGTTTTTTCTATGTTTACCTTTAACATATTTGATGCAAACCAATCTGAAATCTTTTTGTAGAGGTGGCTCCCTTTTTCTTCTAATTCCGAAACAGTTTTAGCTGTTATTAGAAAGCTGGTATCGTCCGCATAATTTGTGATGCGATGATTATTGTTGCACTTCAATATATGCATATAATTTATGAATACAATGAATATAATTGGCCCTAAAATACTCCCTTGAGGTATTCCTACATCTCCGCATACTTTTATTTCTGATTTAAACACCTTTCCCTCACTATTTATTGCCGTTCTCTGTTAAAATTAATAATTAATATTTAATAAAGTTCTGAAGCTGAGAGAAAGTTGGAATAATGTTAATACTTTACAAATAGGAATTCCAAAAAGTTCAATGAATTTTGAGAATTTAACAAAATTGGATAAAATCAACAAACTTGCCCAAATACGACAAAATCATACGATTTGGTTGATTTATACAGCTCAAAAATTACTGTCAACATTTTTAGAATTGGAGCCATAAACATTTACTAATTCACTAAATAAATGTTTTTAAATATATCGTATGTTTATTAATTAAAAAACTCGAACAAAATTAAACACAATAACTTGGTACTTTCGTATTTCAAAATGTTCTTCTTTCCAAATTGTACTCAATTATAGACGTGAATATTTTTTAAGATTTGTGGAGTAAAATCTTAGTATTTATTTCTTCTAAAAAAAATTGCCATGGATTTTATTTGATTGTAAAATTAATTTTTTAAGCAAAACTAAAATTAGTCAAATTTCAGAATACAGAAATTGTAACGAAACGCCAAAATTATGAATTTAGAAAACATAAATAATTCAAAAAATGCAAAATAATGTAAATATAGGTTAAAAACAACTTTTATAATTCTACTATAATTCTTAAAAAATAGAACAACATAATTAAATTTTAATTGTTTAATTTACTAAAAATAAAAATTAGTCAAATTTTGGAATTCAGAAATTGCACTGAAACGTAAAAAATATAATTTTAGGAAATATTAAATAGAGAATTAAATAATCTTTTTCAAGTCTGTTATAATCCTGCAAAATAATAAAGCCACGTAATTGAATTGAGGACTTAGTAAAAAAATCAAACTCGTTGTCTATTATGCGATAAAACTAAAATTGAGCGACTTATAACAAAATTATAGAAGCTGAAAATAACACAAAATGAGTGTTTACCAATATTTTGTTTTGTTTTTACATTTGTAACTTATGATTCTAAGCTGTAATTATGCATGTGTCGTAATTTTTAATTGATTTGTATGTTTATAGATTTAATTATTTGATGTGTAATTTTATATCTTAAGTTATACATTATTTATTTTTTAAATGGACGGAGTAACTGAATAAATAAATAAAAATAAAAATAAAAATAAAAATAAAAATAAAAATAAAAATAAAAATAAAAATAAAAATAAAAATAAAAATAAAAATAAAAATAAAAATAAAAATAAAAATAAAAATAAAAATAAAAATAAAAATAAAAATAAAAATAAAAATAAAAATAAAAATAAAAATAAAAATAAAAATAAAAATAAAAATAAAAATAAAAATAAAAATAAAAATAAAAATAAAAATAAAAATACTAAGTTTAAGATTTATGATGTTACTTTTTAAAACCTCACAATTTGGTGTACTTTTATAATTGTATCTTTTTATTAATCTTTATAATTGTTTTTATTTTCAGCATGCAATGTTTGAACGAGTGTTTCCACTCCATGATTAAGCATGAAGTAAAATTTCGAGTTTAGAAAAGCCTGAACGTTTGGATTTGGACGCGTAGCGTCCAAATCCAAATTCAGGCTTTTCTAAACTCGAAATTTTACTTCATGCGCCACGAGTATGAAACGCTAATGCATTGTGAAGTTTAAAATATACTTCTTAATCAGTATGCTAAAGCAGTATACTTTGAGCTTCGCTGTAAATTAGTGATTTATACGCGTGACGCATGAAGTAAAATTTCGAGTTTAGAAAAACGTGAATTTGGATTTGGATGTAGCGTCCAAATCCAAACGTTCAGGCTTTTTTAAACTCGAAATTTTACTTCATCCTTAATCAAGGATTGAAAACACTTATTAAATACTTACAAACAATTTTTTTATTTATATTGTGGAGGCTTCTACTTTGTTATACATGTTAATTTAACAATAACACTTTAACTTTATTTGTAAAACACATTTTTTTTACAATATGCAAACAAAGTTAAAAGTGTTACTTCAAAACGAACTCATTTTAAAAGAAAAATCCACTGTATAAACTTTGGTGGAAGATCCTGGCAGAGCTGGATTCAAAAATATAATAACGTCATTATGTTTTTGTTTAATTAATTATTGCTAATTCTGCAATTATTTTCAAGTTTTAATAAATTATTCAGAAACTTTTCAAAACTATCAAAAATATAAATAAAATGCAACTTTCTTAAAGCTTACAAGTTAATCATTAAGGAAATGGTCAGTTTTTTCATGAATTATTTATTAACTAGAAAAACAGTTGTGTTAATGAATTACGAAAACTATTGTTGATAAATACTTAATTATGCTAGTATAACTTGTATTTAATTTGAAACGAAATAATACACCTATTATGTGAGTAGTGCATATGTATAACTGTTTTATTTACTTTTATATTATATAATAATATAAAAAAATTATGTAATGTATGTATTACTATTGTAAAGAGGATATATTCGTAAATAAATTATTATTTCTATTATTCTGTCTAGTAATTTTAATCTGCGCGATTCGAATAACTGTTGTATTTATTAATAAGTCAATTGTTCAAATATGCATTAATAAAGACAGTATTTAGGGGCCTCCGTGGCCGAGTGGGTAGAGACCCTGCCCACAGACCAAGAGGTCGCGGGTTCGAATCCCGTCTGGTGGAATAATTTATGAATAATAAATTATTCCATCCGGGTCCATGGATGTAGTGTGAATGTAATGTGGCGTCCAAATGATTTAAATAAGTGTGTATGGAAATAGGTAAATTGAAATAGAAAACAATACAATAGTAGATGGCTGTATGGCGAAAGCCGAGGCCAAAGAAACAAAAAAATAAGAAGACAGTATTTCTTGCTTTAAATCCAAAAATGGTGTTTAACCTATTTTTAAAATTGTAAATCTGCACTAATATAATACTTCTGGCTTATTTTAGCTTACAAAAAAGCATAAATTGCTAACGATAGCAATTTTAGGAATGCAAAGGGTGGATAATAAAAAAATAATTTATATAACATATAATAAGGCCCTGATTGTTCTGGGACAGTCCCGAATTTTCAGACCTAGTCCTAATTTAGACTTGTTTTTTTTACTCCTTACTTATCTCAAGATCCGACATAATTTTTTTCATGTTGTTATTTTTGATATTGTTGTATCGTATGTTCAACGAAAGAAAAACCTTTAGAGTGCCATTATTTCATCTTTTTTTGTAATACATTACAACCTATTAACGGCCAAGTAATTTGAGAGGTAACTATACAAGTTGATGTTAGGTAAAATCTGCACTTCTTTTTTAAACTTTCTATAAATGGCTTATTGTGTTTTATACAGAAAATGTTTGTTTTAAATATACATAATGTATACGCTGTAAATTTTCAGGCATTCGTCGATTTTATATAAAAACGTGCAATATGAAGTTTCGAACGAGTGTTTCCACTCCCAGACTAAGCATGAACTAAAATTTCGAGTTTAGAAAAGCCTTAAAATTTGGTTTGGACGCTCCGCGAAGCGGAACGGCCAAACCAAATTTTCAGGCTTTTCTAAACTCGAAATTTTACTTCATGCGCCACGCGGTAAAACACTGAAATATTTTGAAGTTAGAAATACCCTGAAAGCTTTTTTTTCAAATCAGTAATCAAAATATTTACATTTTTCTTCATACATTTCATACACTGAAAACTTTTTTTTTGTCAAATCAGTAATCGAAATATTTAAATAACAAAATATTTACATTTTTCACCATACATTTTCAAGTGAGGTTAAACCAAATTAACTTATTTAGTAATTTAATTAACAAAAAATTTATAATCTTGTGTTTATGCGTCAATGGTGCTTAATGAGTTAAGTTGGCTACACGCTTTAGGAATTGACGTATAAAACGTCAGATATAATAATTTTAATATATAATGTCAGAGTTGCTCACCTACAATATTCTAGAGGTTTTTTTTTAATTGAACATACGATATAATTGTACCGGTATGTTTAAAGAAATAAATTACATTGTTATTATATTTTAAACTCAATTAACTTATTAATAATAATGTTATATATCATGAACATACATATATATCTAAGGTGTATATTTAGAACTTCACTTAAAATCAGTGCTTTATACGCGTGGCGCATGAAGTAAAATTTCGAGTTTAGAAAAGCCTGAAAATTTGGTTTGGTCGCTCCGCTTCGCGGAGCGTCCAAACCAAATTTTAAGGCTTTTCTAAACTCGAAATTTTACTTCATGCTTAGTCTGGGAGTGGAAACACTCGTTAGAAGGTTCAAGTTGAAGGCTTTTATAAAGCGACAAATGCCTAATGATTTACAGCCTGTACATCAGAAATAATTTTAAAAATAAATGACTGTATAGCGCCCCAAATTTCCAACTCTAAAATCATGTTACCTTAATTTAAGATTTAAGATAATCTGCTGTAAACAGGGTTGTAAAGTTTAATTAAAACAAAAAACCCAATTTAATGCAGATTATCTTAGATCTTAAATGAAGGGGAACAAATTTCGAAGTTCGGAATTTTAATGTTCTTAAGTCTGTTGTTAAATGTTGCACTGTAATAATAATTTGAGCTAATTAAAAAAAATCTTCAATGAAGAGGAACAAATTTCAAAGTTCGGAGTTTTCATTTACTAAAGTCTGTTATTAAATGTTGCACTGTTATAATAATTTGAGGTAATTGAAAAAAAATCTTAAATAAAGGGCAACAAATTTTGAAGTTCAGTATTTTAATTTTGTTAAGTCTGTTGTTAAATGTTGCACTGTTATAATAATTCGAGCTAATTGAAAATAAAAAAAATACTTACTTGATTTGTAACTCCTTAAAATCGTGATGATTACTTCGAATAATTTTTCGAAAGAAAAAATGTACAGTTTATCTCTGAATCAAAGTCCCTCGCTTTACATAAAAATCACAACACTCATAAAAAGTTCGTATTAAAAAAAATAATCGCTAATTAGAAAACCACAGTGAACACTTCAAAAAAAAATAATAACGCGTGCTTTTTCTCGTCGAATCTCTTTCTCTTTGGCTGGATTGGAATATAAAATTCGCGGCGACCCAGTTAAGAGAACGGGCCTCTGATCCGGCTGGTACGAGGATCTGGTATGGTGGTAAGTTGCGCGCACCGGCTCGAAGAGCAACCGAAGACCAACTGCCAATTGCCAGCAAACTGCGACGACGACACACACATACACACAGGTACACAGACAGACAACAGGTGAGTGTTTGTGTTGGTGTTGTGGAATGGTATGGTTTACTATCACTCCTCGGATTGAAGGAACACCGCTCGACCGACACGCGGGACAGCGCACTGATAATGAGTAGGGGGTACCCACCAAATTTATTTAATTGTCTCTCCACACCAGAAGGTGTTCTATACAATTTTTTTTCAAACTGGAATACCAGCAATGTTTTATTAATGTCGTTTTAACTTGTATTAATAAGTAGAAATCGAGTCTTCTTTCCACTTTTTGTAATTAAGAATACCAGTCAATATTATTACTTTTTTAGGTTTACCTTGTATTAATCTACACTTTTTATAATAAGGCCAGTAAATTGTATTAGTTTTAATAATCTAATTTCGTTTTTTATTATTTCTTCTTGTTGTTACTGTCTCTACATGTGTTTGTTAATAAGTACTTTTTATTATTAAGCTGGCATACCAGTAATTTTTTCTATTGGTACTTTTATTAACTATTCTGTCTCTACACTTTATAGTTAAGTGGGAATATAGGGATTTGATTCTTCTCTCTTAAACACCACGAATTTTTTGCATTGACTTGTGTTGTGTTGCATTTATATACGAGTTTGTTTTCTGTGATAACTTGTTCAAACAATGCCTCCTACTACTAGCAATTACCAAATTTGAAGATTACAAGAGGCAATAAAAAATAGTACTTTATTGTATTTAAGAGAATAAACGATGCATTTTTATGTAATTTATTTGCCCATTTAGGATTTCACTACCTGACTTTTCTATTTTCAACCAATTAAAATTCTTAGAAAATATTTAATTAATTTCAATACGTGTTGCGCTACACTTTAGTTTAACGTTTGATCAGGGCTATACAGGGTGCCCGTATTTCAACAAAATGTATGGGGATCTCAGTTATTAGAAGAGATAGAGAGTCGGTTGAATTGGGGCAAAGTTGCGTATTTTGGAGCCTCTGAAAACAATTTTGAAATAACTGCTTTTGTTTTCGAGATATCAACAAAAAACTGATTCTTTAAAAAATCGTTTTTATTTTTTTATTAAAAAACTGCTGAATTTGGAACTGTGATAATGTACAGGTACTTTTTAATGAGGAATCTAGTAGCATTTTTTTAAAGATAACTATAACATTTACCCGGGGACCATAGCCAACTTTTGTTTTTCTTATGGGCGCCATTTTGGATTTTCATATTTTTTGAGAGAAATTTTTTTCTGAACTCACTGATGTACCACACTCATAATTTATTTCAGATTTGATATTTATTATTATGATATTTTCTTTTTTGCAGAGTGCCTTGGAAAGAATGACATCAAATCTGTTAATCAATAAATAAATGACACAAATGACAGCAGTCAATCATTGTTAGCACTCAAAATTAATTAATAACTGTCAATCTTTTGTAATAATAATAATAATAAATATCGATTATCACATAAATTTTGCAAAAACTAAATTAATAATATTATTATTATTATTATTCCAAACCTATACAGGGTGTCAGAATTTCAACAGAATGTATCCCCATACATTCTGTTGAAATACTGACACCCTGTATAGGTTTGGAATAATAATAATAATATTATTAATTTAGTTTTTACATACACAGAGAGTCGGTTAAATTAGGACAAAGTTGCAGATTTTTTTTAATTAAAATCTATTGATTCGAGACATTTCCAACTTTGACATTATACAGGCACTTTTTAACGATATCTCTAGTTATATATTTTATTTTAAGATAACTATAACATTTACCCAGGGACCATAGCCAACTTTTGTTTTTCTTATGGGCGCCATTTTGGATTTTCATATTTCTAGGAAGAATATTTTTTTCTGAATTCAATGATGTATCACACTTACAGTTTATTGTACATTTTATATATAAAATTTTATTCTTTTGTTTTTTTGTAAAGAGTGCCTTGGAAACAGTTGAGTAACTCACTTATTTGACAACTCCTAAAATCCATAATTTGTTTGCATATCACCCTTGAAGACGGGCATCCGACGATACATACCTTAACAGTTGTGATGTATTTTAAAGTAACGAGTGTCTTCTACTCCCAGGCTAAGCATGAAGTAAAATTTCGAGTTTAGAAAAGCCCCGCGTTGAAAATTTGTCGAGGGTCGCCCAGCGACCCGAGACAAATTTTCACGGGGCTTTTCTAAACTCGAAATTTTACTTCATGCGCCACGCGTATAAACCACTAATTTATTGTAAAGTTAAAAATATATAATGCTTATGTGATGGTGATCAATATTCACCGAGATGTAGCGAAAAAATGCAAAAATTACTTTTTTGTGAATAGTTTTGGAATAATAAAGATAAAAGTAGAATAAATTTAGTTTGTGCAACTTTTATGTGATAATCGATACTTATTATAATTCATACAAAAGACTGACAGTTATTAATTAATTTTGAGTGCTAACAATGATTGACTACTGTCAAGATTTTATTGATTAACAGATATGACGTCATTGTTTTCAAGGCACTCTTTACAAAAAAGAAAATATCATGATTTTTAATATCAAATCTAAAATAAATTATGAGTGTGGTACATCAGTGAGTTCAGAAAAAAATATTCTTTAAAAGCATATGAAAATCCAAAATTGAATTCATAAGAAAAACAAAAGTTGGCTATGGTCCCCGGGTAAATGTTATAGTTATCTTAAAAATAAAATATGCTACTAGATTTCTCAATTAAACGTGCCTCTATATTGTCAAAGTTCTAAATGTCCAAATTCAGTAGTTTTTGAATAAAAATATTAAAATGATTTTTCAAAAAATCCGTTTTTTTGATATCTCGAAAACAAAGAAAGATATTTCAAAATTGTTTTCAGATTATTTTAGGCCCTAAAGTACGCAACTTTGCCCCAGTTGAACCGATTTTCTATCTCTTCAAATAACTGAGATCCCCATACATTTTGTCGAAATACGGGCACCCTGTATGTAAAAGCTACCTAATCTGAGGATTAATTAACCTAGTTACTGCTGCTTAAAGAAACCTAAGTAACTTAATCTAATATGTTGTGTAAATGTCTCCTAAAATAAGTAATTCAAACCTAACTAATGTAACTGCAATCTTATCGAATCTGATATAAGTGGTAGCTAATACAGGGTGAAGTGTAGGAACTTCCGTTTTTGAAAATAGAATAAAAAAACTTTACACATCTCAAAACTGCTTATTGTTAGTTTTCTTCTGTCACACAACGCGGAAAATTTTATTTTATTAACACCCTATAAATGTTGCTCTCCATTTTAAATACACTGATTCAGTTGAATTCTGAAGTTTCGGTCCACCCTTTCAAGAATCCCGATTGGTATATTGACAATTTTGGCTCGGATTTTGTTCTATTGATCATCCAGGGTGTATGTATGGACGATTGTTATGAACTCGGGATTTGAGTTACTCCACAGGAATAACCACAGGTGGTTAAATCAGGCGAGCGCGCCCCTCCCAAAGAGATCAGCCGCACGGGCAAGACTTCTTTTAACAAATGCATTGAAGTCCTAGCTGTCTGAGTTATGGCCCCATCTTGCTAAAACCACACACAGATTATCTAGTTTTTCAAGAGCAAAAGCTCCTGGTTAATTTTCCAATAACAAAATGAATTCACGTTTACCTAAGCCTGAAAATATGCTTCTGCAGGGAAAGCGCGCTGCTTCTTCGACCAATAGGGACATAAAATTCCTAACCAGCCTCTTTCACTGAGATCTCCCCCACCTTTCTGTTACTCACACTAACTTTATTACGCCACTTCACTACACCCTGTACTTAAATATCATAATCTATATATATGTAACGTAACCTTAGTATCTGCTACTATATATATTTAGTACTAAAGCTAGGTTGGATAGCAGTTACTTAAGCAAGGAGTGGTAGTTATTTAGGTTAGGGTATATAGTTGGTTTTAGGTTGAGTTAGTTTAGGCTATATATTTGGTTACCCTAGTAGAAATGAATCTTGTATTTAAATAGTAGCAATATTGTATCTATATTTATATCTTGAAATTGTTAATCAATGTGCTCACAATATTGTCATAATATAGTTTGATTATAACAGTTTAAAAAAAGTATTTTTAAATCACGCGAAATGTCCATCGAAGTAACAGCTGCTGAGTGTATCATCGACGAACGCAAAATAGTAATATTGTGTCTATATCGCCCTCCGGGCAGCACAGTCACCGAATTTATAATCACACTCGAAAACATATTGCACAAAATAAATAATAATATTATTAAACATATTGCATAAAATAATAATATATTGCACTCATTGGAACATCTACTTCCCGGGCTAATACCCCGACGGTGTCAAATTGTTTAGAGGGAATGGCAAAGCTATACTGATGAGAGATAAATCTCGAAACGCGTCTATAGATGGCCTGAATAATTTGACCCAAATTGTTACATTTGCAGTAGGTTACTGTATGTAACAGCAAACACTTGTTGTATAATTCAATGTCCCTCGGGGTATTAGCCCGGGAAGTAGTTGTTCCAATGAGTGTTTGATATAGTCTTTGTAAGACTAACTTGTTGTAGATTGCGAAAAGAATCGCATTTTTAATGTATAAACATCTTTATTGTGCACTCAAAAAATTACAGTTTGTTTGTTTTTACACTATATTTTATTTTTTGGATCCTTGGCTATCGACCATCGGTTTTTCAGCCTGAGTTGTACTTGTCCTTGTCTTGTCAGATAGTTATGATTCATGTGAGATGAAATGAATTGATAAATGGTGGTTTCTGGGTTGTTGAATTTGGGAGAAATATTGGGGTTTCGTACTAAATAGAGGTGATTAAGGATGTCATGGATGCGTGGGTTAGATGCGAATTTTTGGGATAGTTGGGTAAGTCGTTGTTGGATAGGGATTATTTCTGTTTTTCATACAATAAGGTATTGGAGGGGTTGTGGAGTGGGTTATTGGGGTGTCGGATTTTTGTGAGGATTCTAAGGGCTGATCGTTCTGCGACTTCGATATTATTTAATGTTGAGGGACGAGGGTTAAGAAAGAGGATTGAAGCATATTCTAATAGGGGGCGGCAGATCATTTTATAGATGTGGACAGCTGTTTTTGTCGTGATCCCTTTATTTTGGAAGGTTAACGATCTGAAATGCCGCGCCCTATTTTGAATTTTTGTTTTCATGGTTTGGGAATGGAGTTTGAAGGGTAGTTTGGGGTCAAAAGTGATGCCAAGGTATTTACACGCAGGGGATGGGCTAATTACGGTGTTTGATATGGTTATGCTAAATGGGGAATTGAGCGGTCTGTGGAAGGGTATGAATAGATAGGATTTATTGGGATTAATGGATATTCTCCATTTGGCAAACCAAAGAGATAGCGAATCTATTAGCCCTTGAAGAGTAGAGAGAGCTTTAGAAAGGGTGGGTTGGTGTGTTATAAGGGCAGTGTCATCGGCAAAGAGCAGAAAATATGCTGAGGGATTAAGGTACTGTGGGTTGGGGTTGTATATGTCATGAACATAGACATTGTATAGGAGCCCAGATAATGAAGAGCCTTGGGGAACACCTTGTTGAGGAATAAAGGGCCGGGAGATGGTATTTTGGACGCGGACATTAAGGAGTCGATTGTTTAGGAAGTTATCAATGAGATAAATTAGGTGTAATCGGATATTGAGGGAGTTGCACTTAAACAGCAAACCTCGATGCCAGACTGAGTCAAAGGCCTTTTTTATATCTAGGAATAGTATAGCTATTTTTTTGTTTTCGAGGTGTGCTGTTTGGCAGTTGGAGATTAGGATAGTGAGTGGGAGAGTGGTTGATCTATTTTGGAGGAATCCAAATTGATAGGAAGGAATGTGTTGGGCGATATGAGCTAGGAGTTTATTTTTAAGGATGGATTCGAATATTTTTCCCAGAAGTGGAAGCAGGGTAATTGGTCTATAGCTAGAGACTTCTAGCGCATAGCTATCGTGTTTTAATATACACGTAATTATACCCTGCTTCCATTCCTGGGGGATGGTTTGGGTTTGGTAAATGAAATTGAGGATTTTGATAATATATGTATGAATGTTTTCTGGAAGGGATTTAAGGATTGATCTAGGAATGTTATCATAACCAGGCGCGCTGTTTTTGCCATTATGTAGCACAGTGAAATACTCTTCCTCTTCTATGTCATCATCAGGGAGATAGGGATTATGGTTATTTATGAAGGATGCGTACCAGGAGTTTACGGTATTATAAAAATCGTCATTATATGTCATCGTCTGTTTCTCAGAAAAGTTTTCTTCGAAATAGCCGGCAAATATGTCGGCCATTTCTTTGGAGTCACAGCTATCTAAATACAGAAGGACTGACATACTACAGAAACTACGACATCCGACAACAACCGAAGTGTTGTCGGATGTCGTAGTTTCTGTAGTATGTCAGTCCTTCTGTATTTAGATAGCTTTTTAATTTGGTCCCAGTAGTTTTTGCTCTGTCGTCTGTTTATTTCTTCGCAAGCCAGTATCCATTTGTCTTGTTTGTAGTCTTTGATTAATTTGTGAATGTCTTTATTTAGTGCATTAAATTTTTGTTTTAGAGTTTGTTCGTTCGTCTGTTGTATGTCTCTGTATAGTTGTCTTTTATATTTAATCAGTCTAAGGATATATTTTTACTTATGTTTGAACGGTAACGTGACCGCCAGTCTAAGGTGTCAAATTGTTTAGAGGGAATGGCAAAGCTATACTGATGAGAGATATATCTCGAAACGCGTCTATAGATGGCCTGAATAATTTGACCCAAATTGTTACATTTGCAGTAGGTTACTGTATGTAACAGCAAACACTTGTATAATTGTTGTTTCAATGAGTGTTTGATATAGTCTTTGTAAGATTAACTTGTTGTAGATTGCGAAAAGAATCGCACTTTTATTGTTTGAAGTATTCTGCAACCAAGAATTGGCAATTTCATTTATACTTAGGAAAATAAACGCAAACACGCTCAATAATTTGAATAGGGAATTAGAACAAATAAATTGGAACTCCTTGGAAGACCATTGCAATATTAATTCACTATCATTTTTCAATGAATTTTATAACCGGTTTAAAAGGGCGTACAACAAGTGTTGTTCATTAAAACAAAAGAAAATAAATAAATTCAAAAAGAAGCAATCATGGTACACTGAAAATATTAAACACTTACGCAGTCAAGTAGAATTTCACTATCAAATATATCGTAGAAGTAAAAGCAACCACGCATACAACATGTATAAATCTATAAAAAAACAATACTCAGACCAGCTGCAACATGAAATAAAAGCATACAACTCAAACCGCATACAAACCTCAGACAATAAATCAAAAGAACTTTGGAGAATTCTAAAAAATAAAAAGGGCTAAAATGTTAAACGAAAAGAACTAAGTTATATCTACGCTGCAAACAATACACAAATAGATAAGCCAGTTGAAGTTGTGAACACGATTAATGATTACTTTTGTAAAATCGGAGCAGAATTAAATCGAAACTGTGAGAATTACAATCTCGAAACAACAATAACAGATACAATCTTCTTATATCCAGCTAAGGAATATGAAATAGAAATGATCATACATAATATGAAATCAGGTAATAGCAGGGATATAGAAGATTTATCGCCTAACATAATTAAATTCACAACAAAAAACATCATAAAACCGTTAACGATTGCAATTAACCAGGCACTTTCTGAAGGAAACTTCCCACCTGAGCTGAAAGTAGGTAAAATCATCCCTATCTATAAAAAAGGTAGTCTACACGATATTGGTAATTATAGACCTATCAATATCCTACCAATATTCTCAAAGATCTTCGAGAAAGTGATGTATGATAAATTATTAAACTACATAAAATTCAAACAAATTCTGTGCAAAGAACAATTTGGATTCAGTAAAAGACTCACAACCACCCACTCATAACCGGCCTTCTAACTGGACACTGTCCTCTGAAGTACCACCTCACCAAGATGGGTCAGACAACTGATGCCAACTGCAGGTTCTGCAACGAGGCACAAGAAACAGCAGAGCACCTACTTTGTGAATGCCCTGCCTTGTCCCTTCAAAGAGGGAACTACCTGTCATCGGCCACTTTAAACACCGAGGAATTGGTACACATTAACCCTCAAGTTATAGTAGACTTCATAAGAAGTCTAGACATTGAGGGACTCAAGTAGGTCAGGGATAGTTACAAAAGATCTTTTAGGTCGAGGTAACTTCGAAAGGCCCAGAGGCCACACGACCCACCGACCCCATAACATAACATAACATAACACAACCACCCATGCTATATATAACTTCTTAAACTTTGTTTTGGCAAATCTCGACAAGAATGCTACTGTTTTTTCAATATTTATAGACTTAACAAAGGCGTTTGACTGTGTACCTCACGATTTACTATTGCATAAACTATCGATGTATGGGATACGGGGGAATTGTCATTGCCTTTTGTCATCATACCTTACTGGAAGAAAGCATTTAACAAGTATATTTATAAAGGACGAATTATATAACTCAACTTTTGCTGATTCAGTTGTTGGTGTACCTCAGGGTAGCATACTAGGGCCACTACTGTTTCTACTGTTCATTAATGACATGCCATTTGCCATAAATGCGCATTTAACAATGTTTGCCGACGACACCACAATCAACCTACGAGATCAAAATATACACGATCTAAATAGTGCTGCAAATATAGTACTTTGTGAATTAAGTTCATGGCTAACAATGAACAACTTATTGATGAATATAGCAAAAACATCAGTCATTAATTACAGAGCTCCTTTAGGACAGGCAAATATATCAGTAAATAATGAAACGATTAGTAAAACAGACAATGTCAGATTTTTAGGTCTTGTCATACAAAATGACTTAAATAGGGTACGCATATAAGCAACATTTGTTCGAAATTGGCTAAATATTCATATCTGATTTATGCGACACGAAATGACATTAATGAGCAAACTGCTCGCACCATTTACATGGCTTATTGTCAACCGTTGCTAACGTATGGTCTAATCTTCTGGGCCTGCACAACGGAAGCAAATATGTTTATATTTGTATGAGTCACTTAAATTCGTTAAAATGAACCTTAATCTCTTTAATGCTCATATAACAGAACACGGTTACAATACTCGGAAGAAGATATTAAAACTTCCCATACATAGTCACAGTTTTTACCATAACGCATGTATTATCCAATCAGCGAAACATTACAACCAACTACCTGACAATATAAAAAAATGCCTAACAAAGCATTTATCAAATAAATTAAAACTATATTGAAAGACAATTCATTCTACACAATCGAAGAATATATACAATACTGTGATAAAATTGTACAAACCGAATAACTAATAGTTTTACTAGTCCTGCCCATTGCATTCTATATTAGTCGATTTAATTTAGTTGTGTAAATTTTAACTATGTACCGCAAGTTTTAAAGTGTAAATTGTTTGTCATATTGTTTCTATGTGTTTGTGATTATTTACTATTTATTAATTATTCTAACTAATTTAATTTTTACCTCAATTTTCAAATTTTAAGTTCTTTGTCTATATTGAATCTATGTGTTTGTTTATTTACTATTTTACCATTTTAATATAGTGATTATGTTTATTCACTATTTTAATATTTACTTTTTGTGTATACTAAGCCATATTTGACCCACACATGAATGTACTTTATTCGATTTGGAAATAAATAAATTGAATTGAATTGAATTGAATTGAAATGTATTTCTAACTTCACAATATTTCTTGGAGATTTACATTTTCTTTCAGTGCTTAGGTGATTAGAGGGTCAATAAAATCTTCTAACAACTGAAAATAACTATCACCAGTCAAATTGCCTTCAACAAAAAGTGGTCTGATGAAGTGGTCATCCATAATGCCTGCTTAATCGTTTAATTTTTGGGGCGTTTGGGTGTGACTTTTATTAAAAATATAAAGGTTGGCATCACTCCAACATCCTTCAAAATTAATAACAAAATCATGGTTGCATAGACACTGAAAGCAGCTTTAAAATAAGGTGCCCTCTTGCCATTTAAATTTTTTGAAAGGTTGGCTTTGGGCGCTAGAGAAATGCGGAAATAATTTTAAAACTAAGATAAAATTTGTTCCCCCTTAAAATAAAAATTGACCTGTTTCAGTACTTTTTCCAAACTTGGACCGATTTGGAGATTTTATGAAGTGCAACTTTTGGTTGGGACACCCTGTATATCGTTGTTTATATTTTAGTACCTAAGGTGTCTGTTTATTTCTGGGTGAATGCACAACCTGTAATTTTTTGTCCGTCCATATCTGAATATCGATTTTTGTCACTTGGAAACCCGACATAAACATCCCTTGGCAATAACATTGAAAAAAAAAATGCTAATAATGAGTAGACACACTTTTATTGGACTTGGAAAAATAATGAGAAATCGATCGGAATATTATTCTAATGGTGCGCGCAACTTTAATATTCTTTCAATAACAACAATTACTAATGTTTTTATTCATAAAGTTTAAATATTGATAAGAATTCTGAGTAAAATAAAGATGTTAACAAATCGATTTTTTAACAAAGCTAAAATACAAAAAAAATAGTACACAAAAAAAATGTTCACCAATTATCATAGCATATTCAAATATTGTAACTAATAAAAAAATAATTACAATTACTATAAAAACATTAAAAGTGCTATTTTTTCGCAATCTACAACAAGTTAGTCCTACAAAGACGATATTAAACACTCATTGAAATAACTACTTCCGAGCTAATGCCCCGACGGACATTGAATTATACAACAAGTGTTTGCTGTTACCTACCGTAACCTACTGCAAATGTTACAATTTGGGTCAAATTATTCAGGCCATCTATAGACGCGTTTCGTGATTTATCTCTCATCAGTATAGCTTTTCGGGAAGTAGTTGTTTCAATGAGTGCTTGATATCGTCTTTGTAAGACTAACTTGTAGATTGCGAAAAGGATCGCACTTTTAATGTTTGAAGTATTCTGCAACCAAGAAGTGGCAATTTCATTTATACTTACTATAAAAACATTATGACCATAATGCAACAATAAAATTACACACACTATAAAAATTAAATTCGTCGCGTGTGCGCAAAGCAAATTCACGCACTAAGATAATTAAATTTGTGGCTCTAAATTACTGCAAAAATTTAATTTTTTTTTACTTTATTACCAACAAACAGAAAAAAACTGTTTGTATTTGAAACGAATTTGTAACTCGGTCAATTTAAGATTATCAAACAAGTTTTAATAAATCTTCGACAGAAAAAAAAAACTATCAGTATTTGACACACATTTGTAACTCGCTCAATTTCAGATAATCAAACAAGTTTTATAAAATCTTCAATCTTAAGTTTTAAATACGAAATACCGTGCGATCGTTTAAAACATGATTGAAAGTAGGCTTTGAGTTTTAAATTAAATTGGCACTACTGACTGTTAACACATAGCTTAGCATGACCTCAAATTTTGTCCACCATTGAATTAGCATCTGTGCAACCGCACAAAAAAAAACTCAGAATCTTAATTTACATGATCGCACGGTATTATCTAAAACCTTTTTTTCTCATTGATCACTTGGTAAAATGTTTCTACTAATATATAGGCTCTTAACTGAAATTTACTTGGTTTGTTTTACTAATAAATTATTTAATTTTCAACTAGTTTCGGCTTAATGCAAATTTTATGAATGATGTCCAAAGAAAACAAAAACATTGGTTATATGCACTGAATGTCAGCATTTCAGGTAATAATCGCTTTAATTATCGAGGAATTCCATAAAATATAAATTTTGTTCAAACGAGTTTTTCTTTAAAATACATTTTCTTCATTTTCTTATACCTAAAATATGTTACAATTAACGGGATTTTTTTTTTCGTGATTTTGAAAATTGTTTATTTCGGCTGAACAAATTTCGAGCTTTACAATATGTATAGTTGATATTGTAAAGCTGGAAATTTTTTCAGCCGAAAAAAACATTTGTAAAATTTATGAACATCAGTTCAAACTGTAAATTTTAAACTTTAAAATATTTCAGTGTTTAATTAAATGTGTATACGAGTGGCGCTTGAAGTAGAATTTATTAACATTAGTTTAAACTGTACATTTTTAACTTCAAAATATTTCAGCGTTTTATACGGGTGGCGCATGAAGTAAAATTTCGAGTTTAGAAAAGCCCAGAAAATTTGTCTCGGGTCGCTGCGCGACCCTCGACAAATTTTCACGGGACTTTTCTAAACTCGAAATTTTACTTCATGCTTAGTCTGGGAGTGGAAAACACTCGTTTAACGCTTCAAATTGATTAAAAAAAAACAACGAAAGTCGGAAAACTTATACATAGGTTTACCTAAAAGAAAAACAACACTACTTACTCCAACGGATAAGGAGTCCTCTTAGTTCATTGCTAAGATGCATTTTTTGACGAACTGCAGCCATTTTGCTGAGAGGTGAAATGTAATTGATAAACTGTGATAAAGTTTTAACATATAGGGAAATGTATTTGGTAAATGGGAAATATATTTGAGATAAGGTGATACATTTTTGATATAAAGTGAAATGCAATAGAATAACTCTGTAATAAAACAGTGTTTTATACGCCTGGCGCATGAAGTAACATTTCGAGTTTAGAAAAGCCTGAACATTTGGATTTGTCGGGGCGCGACTCGCTTCGCTCGCGAGCCCCGGCAAATCCAAATTTTCAGGCTTTTCTAAACTCGAAATTTTACTTCATGCTTGATCAGGGAGTGGAATCCCTCGTTAAAAGTTTCAAGAAGAAAAATTCTCTGCGTGTGTTTTAATATTTAAAATAAAAATAATCTGTAATCTCCTTATTATCTTTGATTGCTTTAATCCGCTAATGACCAAGCAATTATAAACAACTCTAAAAGGTGATTTTACATAAAACTCTGCACAGTCTTATGATTTCTATAAATGACTTATTATATTACATACCGGAAGGCTTTCTTTTAAATATACATAATGTATAATCTCTGCATGTGTTTTATAATTATAGTAAAAATAGTCTTTTATTTTAATCTCTTTATTATCTTTGATTGTTTTAACCCGTTAATGGCCGAGCAATTATAAACTTAACTCTAAAAGGTGATTTTAGATAAAATTGTGCACTTCTTTTTATAGTTTCTATAAATAACTTATTATATAATATACTGGGAATTTTTCTTTTAAATATATTTTTATTTATTTATATATTTATTTATTTATTTATTCAGTCAGCTACATATAATATAGATTGAACATGTCAGGTGGTATATATTAAAAATACACAAAATACAAATGAAAAATAAAAAATATAAGAAACATAAGCGTGGGTACAATAATCACACATTAAAATTATAAATGCGATATAAAATCATTGAGCAAGGAATTCTTCAAATTCTGAGATTGTATAACAGCATTTTGCAATCATCATATCTTTTAATTTCTTTTTGAAAGACTGTAGAGATTTGCTATCTTTAAAATCTCTAGGTAGTTTGTTAAATAATCGACAGCCAGCATAGATCAGGGCTTTCTTATAAAAACTATGATAGTGTTTGATTAAATAAATATTATTATATTACATAATGTATACAAAACGTTTAAATGGACAGAGACATGTCAAAATATAAATGAAGCAAAAGGGAAAAGCTATTAGAAGGAAATTAAAAAACTTGCCAAATGTAAAAAGACAATATAACAGACCCTGTCGACCGCGACTGTTCAATACTGACTGACGATTTATCGATCGCTAATGCATTTGCACGACACTTTAAAAAACGTATGAGACAATAGATAATATTAATTTTGACAACATCTTTTACAACATCGTAACAAACTGATATAAGTCATTCGACTTTAACAATAGAACCCCTCCTGACGATGACACATTGGACGAAACGGACTATTACTCGATATTGTATTCTGGTAAAAACTCCACTCCTGGTAACATTCCTAGAGCTATCCTTAAAAAATTACCTACTGAAATCCATTTATTTATCCTAAAAATATTCAATTATTACTACAAACACCAATATTTTCCACCAGATTGGAAAAAAGGTGTGATAATTTGTAGCCCCGAAACAGGTAATGATTTCTCACTTATTTCCAATTATCGTCCTCCCTGTGATCGGAAAACTTTTCAAATCCTTGATCAAAAAAAAAAATCTTAAAATCCTGCAAAACCTCTATCCCGGAATACCAATTTGGATTTTTCCCTCCAAAATCAACCATACTCCCCCTTTCAAAAACAGCAGTACTCTTCATCGACGTAGAAAAGGCCTTTGATTTGGTATGGCATCAAGGTCTGCTTTACTAATGTTTCCTTTTAAAATTACCCCATCACCTAATAATATTATTAAATAGCATCCTATCAGAGAGAACATCCCAAATTAAACCTGGCAATCATATTCATTTTCATTCCCCCTCGTACAAGGTGTCCCTCAAGGTTCTCCCTTATCCCCAGTATTGTACAATTTATACTGCTGTGATATATACAACCCAGATTCTACATACTTCAACCCTTCGCAATATTTCCTCTTTTTCGCGGATGATGAGGGCTTTATCATCCGCGAAAAAGAGGAAATATTGCGAAGGGTTGAAGTATGTAGAATCTGGGTTGTATATATGACAGCAGTATAAATTGTACAATACTGGGGAAAAGGGAGAACCTTGAGGGACATCTTGTACGATCTCCCATGCTGCAACCCTAAAACTGCCTAAATATCGCTTCAAAAATCCTTGGACTCGATACAAAATGGTGCTCAAAGTAGCGAATCAAAATCAACCCAGTAGAATCCCAACTATTCTTTCCCTACCACAAAATCACTCCCAGATCACCATATGTGTCCGTTAATAACACTCCAATTCACCCAGTGTATTCCTGTAAATACCTTGGTATCCTATTCAACTCAAAATTATCCTTCAAATTTCTATTAAAACTGTAGTCCATATTTATACATCAGTTTATCGCCCCTTGTTGGACTATGGATGCATCCTCTTTAACCAGATCCGTCCCTCCACTCTATATCATATCCAAGTAGCCAAAAGGTCAGCACTAAGAACCATCACCAAACTAAGGCATCCTAACAATCCTCTTCATAACCCTTCGAACGAACTCCTCTACAAAACCACAAAATTACCCCCAATAGAACAGCGTATACTTACCCTAAGTACCAAATTCTCCACCAACCCCAACAATTTTGAAATTTTGAACAAATTCTGTATTCCCCGAAGTCCTAACATCACGTCCAAATACAAATTCCCAACAGAAACACTTCACCAATTCATTAGCTCGTTTCATCCAGACAGTTAAACAACCTACTGATTATTAATCTTTAAAAAACAAATAGTAGATTTAGACAGGGCAGAAAGACCGTTGGTTGATAGCCCAGACAGACTAACAAATTTATTTATATGTATGTGAAAATGTTTTAAAACTAATTGTAATTATTGTCTGAATAAAAATGTACTATATATATATATATATATATATATATATATATATATATATATATATATACTCTTCAAATTTTCAGGCATTCATCGATTTTATAAAAGCGTTCAATTTGAAGTTTCGAACGATTGTTTCCACTCCCAAATTAAGCATAAAGTAAAATTTCGAAAAAGCCTGAACATTTGGTTGAATTGTGATATTTTAATTTTCTTTCAAGCTGCCTGAAATTCAATCAATAACATAAACTTATATTTAAATTACTTTTTTATTAATTTATTTACTAAGCTAAATTTGTAGGTACTTACATAGTTTTGTTATAATTTGATCTTTTGCAATTGTTTGCACTAAATTTAATAAAAATATATTAACTCTATTTATTTTATCTAATACATTTTACAATAAAGGAAACTGTTAAATAAGTTTCTGATTGATCGTCTAAAGAGGGTTTCCACTCCCAGACTAAGCATGAAGTAAAATTTCGAGTTTAGAAAAGCCTGAAAATTTGGTTTGGTCGCGTAGCGCTACGCGCTACGCGATCAAACTAAATTTTTAGGCTTTTCTAAACTCGAAATTTTACTTCATGCGCCACGCGTATAAAACACTGAAATATTGTAAAGTTAGAAATACACTGAAAACTTTTTTTAATGAGTAATAATCGAAATATTTAAATAATAATATATTTACATTTTACTTGACACATTCTTACCTATCAAATTAACTTATTTAAATAATTTTAACTATGTAACAATTTTGTTTTCTTAATAGTATAAAAATGAACTTTTGTAACTAGTAATTAGGTAAGACAAGGAGTTAATTGGTAGCTACTGTAACTGTTAAAATATTAAGTAAATAATTACTTATGTTGATTATTTACAAAACATTTTTAATTACAATTCATACAATCAATAACATATAACTAATAATATAATAAATTAGTTTTTTTTTTATTTATTTATCAAGCTATATTTTTAGGTACTTACATAGTTTCATTATAATTTGATCTTTTGCAATTGTTTGTTCTACATTTAAAAAAAACATCAACTCTATTAATTTTATGTAATACATTTTACAATGAAGAAAACTGTTAACTAAGTTTTTGATTGCTCGTCTAACGAGGGTTTCCACTCCCAGACTAAGCATGAAGTAAAATTTCGAGTTTAGAAAAGCCTGAAAATTTGGTTTGGTCGCGTAGCGCGAAGCGCGGAGCGGCCAAACTAAATTTTCAGGCTTTTCTAAACTCGAAATTTTACTTCATGCGCCACGCGTATAAAACACTGAAATATTGTAAAGTTAGAAATACACTAAAAACTTTTTTTTTAATGAGTAATAATCGAAATATTTAAATAATAATATATTTACATTTTACTTCACACATTCTTACGTATCAAATTAACTTATTTCAATAATTTTAACTATGTAACAATTTTATTATCTTAATAGTATAAAAATGAACTTTTGTAACTAGTGATTAGGTAAAACAATCAGTTAATTGGTAACTACCGTAACTGTCCAAAAATTAACTAAATAATCACTCATGATGATTATTTACAAAACATTTTTAATAGTTTAATTAGTTTGATAATGACTAGCTTGTAGTCTTGTAGTCGAAACTATAGTAACTGAAAAGTAAAATAAAAGTGGTAAAACAAAGTTAAGTGTTTTAATTAAATTGTTATGAAGATGTACCACAAAATGAATGCCAACCAAATTAAAGATTTTTAATTACAATTCATACTAAAATCAATTATAATTCTTAGGTATTTAAATAATAAAGTTTTGTTATTAAATCAAAGCCGCTTAACGCATTAAAGAAAAAATCCCTGTATGTGTCTCACAATTTAAAATAAACCAACTTTAATTTAACCAAAACATGTCATTGTCAAAAGAATAACACAAGGTCATAATTGTTTATTTGATTTTAATTAAATTTTTTTGTTTTGTTTCCAGCTAGAAGTAATATTTTTGCCAAGGTGTACACAATTGTGTAATTATCCGCACATACGTATAATCCCAAAAAATTTGAATGGATAATTGACCATTATATGTACAACGTTGATTTCATATTTGTTTTTGTGTCTGTGTCGAGACTCAAGTTCACAACATTAAAAAACAAAAAGTTTCGGGATTGTAATTACACTAATTATCGCGCCGATTAACAGAGTATGTTTGTAAACAAACATTGAGGTGGGTTACTGAAAAATGAATAATCTACGATCGGGGTTTTAATTACAATACCTAGAAATTATAATTAATTTAATTCAGTATGAATTATAATTAAAAATGTTTTGTAAATAATCAACATGGGTGATTATTTACCTAATTTTTTAACAGTTACAGTAGCTATAAAATAGCTTCTTTGATTACCTAATTACTCGTTATAAAAGGGCATTTGTATACTAATAAGAAAACAAAATTGTTACATAATTAAAATTATTTTGTAAACAAACATACATGTGAATAAATAATCTACAATCGGGGTTTTAATTAAAATACCTAAACATTATAATTCATTTAATTCAAAATTGAATTTGTGTTCAGTATTCCGGCACCAGATACCCACAGACGCGTTTAGGACTTCAAGGTCCTCTTCAGTGTGGTCCCGACCCAGTGCTGAGGAATACTGAACATTTCTGACTATTTCAAGCCAATATGTGAAAACTATAAATGGATTCAATAGCTAACGCCATCTAATGCTCCATAGTGGCATTGTTAATGACACGAATGCACTGCACTGGGTCGGGATCACACTGACTAGGACCTTGAAGTCCGAAACGCGTCTGTGGGTATCTGGTGCCGGAATACTGAACACAAATTTAATTTTGATATTTGTTTTCTGGTTTCACAAGCAAAGTTTAGCTCGTTCGTGGACGAAACAGTGACCTGTATATGCACTTTGTGCATTCGTGTCATTGATGATGCCACAATGGAGCATTAGATGGCGTTAGCTATCGAATCCATTTATAGTTTTCACATTTAATTCAGTATGAATTATAATTAAAAATGTTTTGTAAATAATCAACATGAGTGATTATTTACTTAATTTTTTAACCGTAACAGTAGCCATCGTATGTTCAATAAAAAAAACCTCTATAGTGCCATGATTTAATCATTTTTTTGTTAACTTAAGTTGGCTACACGCTTTAAGAATTGTCATACAAAACGTCAGACAGAATAATTATAATGTATAATTTCACAGTTTCCAACCCACAATTTATACCATGGCATTCTAGAGGTTTTATTTTATTGAACATACGATACTAATTGGCTCCTTTTCTTACCTAATTACTAGTTACAAAAGGGCATTTTTATGCTATTAAGAAAACAAAATTGTTACATAAGTAAAATTATTTTGTAAACAAGCTACAGAGTGAGCAACAATAGTTGCAGATTGATAAGTAGGCAACCAAATATGTATGTTGGTGCAACTAATCATATGAAAACAAAATCCCCTAGATTACTTTTCTATTGGTGTAGCAAACATTTTTTCGGAAAATAAATTAACTGTATAATTATTATAACTTTATATCTAATTTTTACAATTTTAATTAAGTATTCAAAGTAAATTGAAGTAAGTTAAGGTTTTGTGTATTTGAAAATAATAAACGCTTGATTAAATTGGTTCAGACACGATTCTAACGAGTATTTCAATGTGCCATCTTCATTCATAGTTCCACTTCGATAATGAGCCCTCAAGATGAAAACATCATGCTGTGGTCTAAACATCACGGTAAACAAAGGCGATTTTACTTAAACTCTGTAAATTTAGAATGAAACTTTAGCAGCGACGGCTCGCAGCCTAACTTCAGGGTAGGCCACAGCGCCAAGGCACACAAAATTTGAGGTTGGGATAGTGCTTTATAAATACAAGGAATTGCACAACAAGGTCACCTTTCAATAACGAACATATTACCTTGGGTCTCTGGCCTACCCTGAAGTTAGGCTGCGAGCCGCCGCTGAACTTTTGATAATTTCCTAACCTTAAAAACAGCAAATCACTTACCACAAAACAAACATTTACGCAAAGTGATCCCGATAAGAACTGATGTCTACGAAACAGAAGGTTAAATAACTAAATTCGAAGAATTAATGAACACAATGGCAAACTACGATGCACGACGCTGCTAGTGTCAAATCTAGTTACTCTTTATTAATTTTTCCTTAGCATGAACTTGGAGCGATCAAATTTCCCAGATTTTTCGGCGGGAAATTTAACTTGTCTGCAAACATTGTTGCTCACCCTGTAACATCTGATCTATACTGCCTTTCAAAAAAATCAGAACACAAAGTATTTATTGGACGATTTTAATGAAATTTACAGAATTTGATCATGTAAATAAACTGCATCGATGATCAAAAAAACAATTGTTTTGGTTACTATTTAATGGTATTTTTCCTTGATTTCACCATTATGAAGAGCTGCTGATTTTTTAATGTAATTGCTTCTAATATCCAAGTAGCCTCTGAGTAGTTTGACGTTTAAGTTTGTAAAACATAAAAAGATGCCCCGTGTTCGTCGGCGTGCACAATATCATCATATAAGTGAATTTGAAAGGGGTCGCATTATTGGAATGCGAGAAGCGGGTTTTTCAGTTCGTGCTATTGCTGGAAGGGTAGGCCGTAGTGTATCGGTGATCGTACGCTGCTGGTCTAGATGGTCCGAAGCTGGGGAGAATCGACGTAGACTTGGATCAGGACGTCCAAGAAGCACCACTGAGCGTGAAGATCAAGCTCTTCGTCTTACAACTTTAAGGGACAGATTTACAACGTCGCGGGCATTGGGAAATGACTGGTTGGCTCTAAATGGCCAAAGAGTATCCATGGCTACTGTTTACAGAAGAATCCGCAGTTTTGGTATAAGATCCTACCGTCCACAATTGTGTCTACCTCTTACTCCGCAGCATCGCAGAGCAAGACTTGATTGGTGCAGGGAAAGACAACATTGGACCCATGAATGGAATAATATTATCTTCAGCGATGAGTGTCGGTTCTGTTTATGGGCTCATGATGGTCGCAGAAGAGTGAGACGTCGACGCGGTGAACGCAGAATTTTACAATTTGCTGTTGAAAGACATTCGGCTCTTACACAGGGAGTTATGGTTTGGGGGGCGATAGCATATGGTAGTCGGTCTCCTCTAGTTTTTTTAGAAGCAAGTCTTAACGCGATTCGGTATATTGACAACATTTTACGGCCAGTGTTAGTGCCCTATGTAAATGGCTTGCAGAACCCCATTTTTCAGCAAGATAATGCTCGACCTCACACAGCGGCCATTACAAGACAGTTTTTTGATAGTGCCGAAATCAATTTGTTACCTTGGCCATCTCGTTCTCCAGATCTATCGCCAATAGAACATGTTTGGGATATGATAGGTGTTAGAATAAGTAACTTACACCGCCCCACTAACACTTTAATGGAAAATTATCGAAGTTTGGAATGAAATACCCCAAGTCGATATTGACAGCCTGATTTTTAGCATGCCTCGACGTGTTAATGAGTGTTTGGGTTGGAGGCCCAACACATTATTAATTTTTATTCATTTGTTTTTTTGTTTTTCAAGTTAATTTTTTGATCATCGATACAGTTCGTTTACATGATCAAATTGTGTAAATTTTAATGAAATCGTGCAATAAATACTTGGTGTTCTGATTTTTTTGAAAGGCAGTATATATCATAGGTTCTGTATCATAGGTTCTCAATCTTATTTTGCTCACCTCCCACTTTGAGTTTCTTTTTTCCATAGCCCCCAATTTTTTTTACTTACCATCTGTCGCGAATCTGAAACAGCTATTGCCACTAATATATTTAAACGTGTAATATTGTACGCCCCCTAATTTTCTCTAGCTTTTCTACCGCCCCCCTAAAAGTCTCAAACGCCTACAGAGGGGCGTTATTGCCCACGTTGAGTACTTATGGTCTATATATTCCGTTGAATGGTGAATTATATAGAAGTGCAACTATATACGTGTATTTTGCGAGTTACGGTAAATTCATGCCGACATCTGTGGGTCCGAACAAAAAAACTAACAATTTCAGAGTTCACTAGTTCAAGAAATAAACAGAGCAATACAATACTGTAGAACATTGACAAAGATAGAACAAAACTATAGCAGAGGAAGCTATTTTGTAGAAGAGTTACATTAAATTGTACATTTAGTTGCATACATTTAACGTCACCTAAATTTACCATTTAGTTGCATACATTTAACGTCACCTAAATTTACCATTTAGTTGCATACATTTAACGTCACCTAAATTTACCATTCAGTTGCACTTCTGTTTATTCGTCATTCAACGATATGCACACAAAATTGAATAAAATTACAGGAAAAACTGACATTCATACAGTGAGCTTCAGAATATTAATAGCATACCATTAATTGTATTTTACTTAAAGACATGACATAACCAAGGAGGGGAGAGGGGAGGGTGTTTGCCTCCACGCTAGAAATTAAGAAATCATGATTTTGAAAATGATTTCAAAAATAAGCAGTGGTTTTTTTAGTATTTGATTTTGAAATGACATTATGACAACAGTAACGTTATTTCCAAGGCCGTAGCCAGAAAAAAAAATCGGAGGGGGTTATAAAAACTTGGGGGGGGGGGGGGGGTTAATAGTAAAAATATTTTTTTTACTCGAACAGGGCCGCTTATACATAGACAAATTTAACATTTTACAATTTCGGGGGGTGGGGAGATTGAACCCACATATCCCCTCTGGTTATATTAAACAATACATAAATTCGATATAAGAACATAAACATAAGAACAATATATATTTTGAAATTCACATTAAAGTTTGCTTAAATAAATTCCAAATATTAATATTTACTTAAATGTTAATAAAAAGTGTGCGTTTGCATTGTTATTAGATGGAACAATAAATCATCCGGCGCTAATGAATTATTATTGAGTCTCTTAACTGAGTCGTAATTACCAGCTGAGCTTTAATGAATACATTAATTAGTATACAACCATTGTTATTTATTATGCAAAGAAAAAACGTAATTTACATTTTAACATTGCAATTTCTTTCAAATGTAAATGTTAACGACAATAGCTAATATTTAAAACGTTGTTGATTTACAATCCTCCTATAATATCTGAAAATTATAGATACAAACAACATATTTTATAGTTTATAAAAGCTGTGAACGTTGGAGGCTTCTATAT